>OZ010687.1:14089768-14703764 GCA_963932265.1 Thymelicus lineola | reverse complement strand
ATTTTCGGGTCACGCATTCACTGAAACAGGCCATCGATCATTAACCAGCCGTCTACATGATATTTTTACATTAATAACTGATACGGGTAGAAACTTCCTTGATATGGGAATGGTATAATAATATGTACCAGTATTATAGTCTTGTTTTGAATTAATAATTTTTTTACTTAAACTAAGTTAATGCTTGACCACAATCTCACCTAATGATAAGTGGAGATGTGGTCCAGGATGGTGAGCGCACTAACTTAATAAAAGCCTTTTTACTCTTTTTGAAGACATCCACGTCATAGGTGGGGCGGGAACGCAGATGCAGGCAAGCTATTCGAATCCTTCGCGATGCGCATTATGAATGACGATACAAACCGCGTCGTACATACCGGCGGGATGTTCACGACGAAAGGGTGGATAGCCGTCGCGCGTCGTGTCGTTCGATGGAGGAACGGGGAAGGGGGAATGATTCCTGCGCACACTCTCTAAAATGTGCCCTATAGAAAACCGAGAGTTTAGCCAGTGCTGTGCCTGTGCTCGAGACTTTGCAGATTGGTCTCAACCAGATCTGGGTCTCCAGTGAGCCTCTTCGCACGCTTCTCCATCGAATCCAAGGCAGAAAGGTAACATTTGGCTGCAGTGTATGAAGCTCTGAAGTAACTACAGAAGTTTAATGTAGTCTCTTGTCGTTCTTTAAGTCCAAATGGAATCTCCCCTGTTCATTGAACCCGATACACTAGGTAACGAGTAATGAAGTCAAGTCGCCACTACCTTGTGAACTTTGTACCTAAGTAATGCGTGGTTTTTTCCTCTTTTAACTCTTTACCGCCCTAACTAAATTCACTTAAAATCGATCGTGAAATGTTTTGACATGTTTCGGTCGTACAGGTAAATGTTTGGATGACACTTGGAAAGTCAGTCCAGGAAATGTTTCTGCACTTGTAAAAACCAGGCCCGTTATTGGCCATGTGCTATGGATTTCTATAGACCGGTGACGACTCCACTTTGAAAAGGCCCTTAAAATGTTCTTAAAATGGTGAAAGAGTTGGAGTTAAAATTTTGAGCTTCAACTACAACCTAAATCGTTTACAGAAGATGACTGGCGATTCAATTTTCGTTACATATTTATTAGTCATTATCATATTGCAAGTAGAAAAAAATATAGGCGCTTAGTGATAAAAACGATATTGAAATTAATTCAGACAGGTCCCCCAGACACATTTTTATTCAGGCCTTGGCATTGACACTGACTAGTTTGGCGAACCTGTAGATAAATAAAACATTACTATAATGCCATGTATTAGGCAGTATTTTCCTTTCGATTTCCATGAAAAAGTGTGGAATAGCCGGTTAGCCACCGACAAACTGATTTGAATTTCTATTTTCAGAATTTACAATGTAATAGGTAGCTTGACGACACGCTAAGTGTGGGTTTAACCAAATGGTTAAATAACTATACCGATAGGTAACAAGCCATAACAATTGACAGTTTGCTTTACACATTGAAATATATTGTACTAAAGTACCAGAACAGACGTCGCGAACAAAGCTGACAACCCGCGTGGCGCAATGGTTACCAATCGCCGCGCCAAGGGTCCTGGGTTCGATTCCCAGCGAGGCGGAAATTTGAATGATGAGTTTGAATTTCTGTTCTTGGTCTGGGTGTGAATGTCCTTGTCTTGTGTGTTGTCCATGGCACCCACGACACAGGGAATCCTAGAGTGGGGCTATGAGTGTGAAGCGTTATTTATTTATTTATTTATATTTAAGTTTGTGTCACACCTTCTAGGTTCTATTTTTAAAATTGAGCCCCCATTCTCCTTTCAGAATCAAACGAATCCATTAAAAATTAAAGCCCATTGGTGTCAATTCGTTGGGACATCAATCGTTTTCGCGGTGTTACGTGATATTTTACTCTTTATTATGTTACTAAGAAATCGCCCTCGCTTCGCCTCAGGAAAAATAGTAAAAAAACCCGTAGAAAAATAGTAAAAAAGTCACCCGGGGATAGTGTAGCTTCCCAACAGTGAAAGAATTTTTCAAATCGGTTCGATAGTTGCGCAGCCTATTCAATGCAAACAAACAATCAAATCTTTCGTTTGGTTTAAGGACTCTACATGAAGTAATTTAGATACTGAACAGATTTTTAAACGTACTATGGAGTCGGAAGGCATGTTTATTATAAATTTCACATAGCCACGAATGGCTGGGATTAGTACGATGGAAGGTTTTCCACCTACCTGTTTTATATTTTACCGAATTCTTCTCAATAGATTTCCTTTTGAGTTTTATTTAGCTTAAGCTGAATAAATAAAAATAGTATAATATAGTAAATATCATATAAATACATTAGAAATTTTCTTTCATGATTAGTACGATGGAAAAGAAGAAAGGTTTTTCACCTACCTGTTTTATATTTTATCAAATTCTTTTTAGTAAATTTCCTTTTGAGTTTTATTTGGAGACTTAGCTTAAGATGAATTAATAAAAATATACAATAATATAGTAAATATCATATTAATACGTTACAAATTTTGTTTCATTAGAATTTTCTTCAATACTTAGTAGGTGCGTGTAGGGTAGCTTGTTACGATTAAATCTGTTACTGCGACCGTAGCACGTAGCGTGGTATCCTCGTAGTGGGAGGGCATTGCGAGTTGCGACATTAGTCACAGAACCCACAGTTCGTACCGCTACTGGGGGCGCGTCAATATATTCCTCCAATTAGCAAAAATTGCTTTGAACATGACATTCACAAATTGTCACGCCACTTTACGTTTTTTATGTAATTGGTATGCCGCAACATTAAACAAACAAGTACTATTTATTACCTAATCAAAGTTCTTGGTAATTAAATACCATTAAGTATGTATCTCCTGTAAATGACCTTTGTCGTTGGAACAAAAGCTGTTTTCGGGATATTGACTCAACATTTCGTACTTTACGGGGTAAGGTATATTAGAAAGAAAGAAAGAAAATATTTATTACTGGCACACACAACATAATTAAGGTAACATAATTATGAACTATGCATATTACAATGTTAATTACTATGCTATATTAATGTAACTTTAAGTATAATTGTAGAATTTGAGTGGTTTACATTATTTTAAACTTAGGCTATTTTCACCGTAACCGTGCTAGCTCTTTCACGATTTACGCGGTGGCGACAACGACGGTGAGTAATGAAACTGTTCCCTAAATTTTGATTCATTGTGAGTTTCGCGAACGTATTTCTCCCCGCCGCGCACGGCCAAATGGCATTCACATGTTTAGAGCTTTCAATTGGCTGACCATCCAAAAAAGTTTGATTTCTCTATTGATTAACATGTTCAAGTATTAAAATGTTAACCACTACATTGCACATGTAGGTACATGTTTCGAGTAGTTTTAAAGGTATTAAATGAGAAAGCAGGATATTGATTTGTCATACTTGTAGCATGTAAAGTGGAGTGGAGGGAGCTGTAAGCCTTGCAGCTCCTTCTGACTGGAGATAAAGCGTGCTGCAAGCTGTAGGTAGCGCATCGAGCGCAATGCGGCGCTCCTACGAATTACATTTTGACCTCGTTTTACGGCCACTCACATAACTATAACTAATAAATCTTGCAAGGAATTCCTCTACGAGCACCTAAGAATGGTTTAAATTTTTTGTAATATCTCTTGATAAGTATCATTTCAATCTTTCTTTATTTTTATTTTCTCTTTCTTGGCCGACAACGCGTCAATGATGTCTATTCTGCTGCTGATGTCCATGGGCAACGATAGACACTTAGCATCAGGTGGATCGTGAGCTCGTTCATCGACGTCTTCCATAAAAATCGTTTTGTTCTTTCAACTTTCAAATAAAAAAATCACAATGCCTTCTTACAAATATTCACATTTTTGTCCGGAATTAGAAATTATCAAACAGACCTTACATGCATTTTCCTTAGGTACGTAAATATAGAAAAATGAGTCTTTTGTGCAAATAACAAGTAACTTGTCTTGTAAATGTCACTTACTTTATTTACTCACATTAAGTAATATTCAACTCAGAAATACGACAAATAAGCAAAATGTAGGAGATGAAGGCTGCAAAGTTTCTGCAAAATGAAAAAAAAAAGCATAGAATAGCGAGGCTTTCATGATTAGCCTACATAAATGGAGCCAGACAAATATAGAAATATAGCGGAGGCAGTCTCATTTACAGAATAAGCTCGAGTTCTAAGGGTATAAGTTTGGCGAAATAGAGACTCATTTTATTGGGCATTCGGTAAATGAAACGTAGTCATCCCTGAGCGAGTTCAAGGTCGCCTTCCCTATTCCCCGAAGCGTCTGTCTTTTGATACTACTCTTTCAATATGTAGCGTAGCCAGTAGCCACAGTAATATACAGCCGTAGCCGTAAGCCGTATTACTCTTCGTGTTTACCTCGCTTCCGCTCGCCGCGTTATTTAAAGCCCTTTAGATTGGGTAATTGGGTTTTCAGCTTTGCATAAAATATGCTCATCGATTTTCTTCAACGAAACGCGTTAATTGGATAATTTAGACAACAATTTTGTGAAAAATTTATTGAGTAAAGGAGTCCAATACAAAATATTTTCTATAGAAATTATTATTATATGAAATATTCAAGGATTGGAAATGTAGTTATTATCTGTAAAACTCTACAGACTATTATTTACAAAAATATATATAAAAAACAAAAAAAAAACAATTATAACTAAATACAAAAATATAATAAATATAATTATAATTAATATAATTTGGTGTAAAAGAGTAATTTAGTAGCATAAAAGTTCAAATTCTAAGTGCCTGCTCACTCTAAATTATTATCTTTACATTATTCAGCGCATAATGAAACAAGTGAACTAAATTGAAGCTTATACGGATCTAGTAAAGTTATATCTTGATGTGGCGAGGGAGCGTCTAAGTCTGAAAAGCCAGTAAGTCGGCTTAGCATTTGTGATTCATATTTGCCATCGGCGGCTCTCACACAATTCTGTCTCGCTGAAATATTTGATGTTCTACATATTTCCACGTCTCTTTTATTGCCGTATTCACTCGTACACGTAGAGGTTAAATGGAAGAAAGAGGAATAAAAACTTTTAACACTATAAATTTTTCTTTTCTTGCGGAACACAAACGGTTAGATAGTTTAGGTAGAACCATAATAATATGACAAATAATAATTTATAGAATACTCGTATTATTTATATTTTAACATGATATTTAATCATACACATATACATTAACTATATTATTTAGTGTATACTTACATACGGTACACTCTCCTTTAGATTTTTAAGCATTAAATTATATAAGTGCAGTAATTAATTAATTTACTACTAACTACCATCAATGCCAAATCCAAAGTTGTTTCGTTTTATAGCTCAACGTAAAGTAACTTGGAACCACGAATACGGAGGGTACCTATAACAATATTATTTGTTTAACGTGTGTCATTGATCTTGTGTGTTAACTAAATAACTATTTTCTGTATTGGGGCGGCTTAGAAAACTAACCCCAATCCCACGCCGGAAGGGTGTCGTAAAAGGCGACTGAATCCGGCCCGCTGGTGGTAGGGCCCTCGGAGGGATTATATTGGTAGTATTGATTTTAATTTGTTAATTAATACCATTATTACTATTATTATTCCTCCAGGGGTTAGGCTGGATAGCTACCACCCTCGAGCATGAGTCAGCCGCCAAACGACTCGTCGTGTTCCGGCTGGGGGCTTGAGAGCCAGTTCTTTCTTTCTTTTTCTTCTTTCTTTCTTGGCCGGAAACGCATCAGTGATGCCTTTGGTGTTGCTGATGTTCATGGGCGGCGATAGCCACTTACCATCAGGTGGATCGTCAGCTCGTTTGCCGGCTATTTTCATAAAAAAAAAACTAGCTGGCATTTAAGTATAATGTCATAGAACAGACATCTTGAACAAGTGTGTCCCGCCAGGAGGTTCGATTTTCAAAATTGAATCCCGGTCTCCTTTCAAAAATCGAACGAATGCATTGAAAAATGAAGCCACGTGGCGCCAATGCATTGGGACATATATGGTGTTCGCGTTGTCGGTTCTACTCGTATACGCTTGTAATAATACTTCAATGCTAGCTGGTAATTTTTGTAACATAACATAGTATAACTTTTGCACCTAATAATGTTTTTATGTTATGATTCCTCAGTAAGTGAATTATGTAATAAATTCTTTATGAGAAATAAAGTTCTTTTTAAACCGTAAATGACCATTATCTGGCCAGACATCAGTCATCTCCGACTCGTTATCGGCAAGAAAGAAATCGGGAAACTCTTAAACTTATTCCCCAACATTGTAACCAAAAGTCGTAAAATTCTCAACGGAAGTATCACAAAAAATGCACAGATTACACAACACTAGCGCGTTCGCAACATTTTAAGCAAAGAATGTTACAATGTTCAACTTGGAGCCACGCCTTCAGCAAATTATAACGTTTCGATGTCACAGTACTTAGTATTTAGTAGTCTATATACGTTCGTACCAGTCGTTGGAAGTTTTATATGATACCTAGACCTAATCAAAGGTGAAACACGAGGGTGAAAGTAACGAAGGGTAGTGCACCGACAGTTCGATGGGGTTACCACGGCGACGTCGGCCGGTAATGTAGACATCTATTACCTACTTGTGTTACGTTTGTTCGATAATCAATTCTGAGAAACCTCGTAAAACTTGTTCGTGCGTACGTTTATAAACTGAGTTTATTAATACTTTGGTTAATTTGGCCATATTAAATTTTCTTAACTGCTATTTAACTGCTAATAAAGCTGTCACATCAATACACCGGTGGTCCTTTTCATAAACGATTGCAGTCTCATGTGAGTTTTGGGCAAAATAATTAATAAACTTTATTTATTTAAATACTTTAATTAAAACGGAAACCAATTATAGTAATCAAAGGCGAAACTTTCATGCACTCACTACCACAGTTAATATAAAGTACCCGGATGACCGAGCTTTGCTCGATTTAGTGTTGCTTAACAAATGATGTCACGAAGAGTCTATTGTAGTAGTTTTTCATTGCCTGAAAACACGGATAAAATGAAATTTTCTAAAAATTAATTCTAGCTAGATCGATTTATCGCCCCCAGAACCCCCTGCATACTAAATTTCATGAAAATCATTGGAGCCGTTTCTGAGATTCAGAAAATATATTATACTAGCTGTTGCCCGCAGCTTCGCGGAATTTATGCTAAATAACATTACGTTTATCATAAATAACATTGCGACTATAAAATGACCTATATAATATATCTCCAACTTGATCCAACTTGATCCAACTTGTACATCAAACTGCACATGGACATAACTGCACATGGTGTGCACATTTGATTAAAATCGGTTAGGATTTTAGGAGTCCATCGCGGATAAACAACGTGACACGTAATTTATACAAGAATTGCTTGTTTAAAGGTATTAGATTATTGATCAACAGTAGCACTGATTTGTATAACGACAGAAAGAGACATGCTAATTTAAGCATCTGTCTCAGTTAACCTGTATTAAAAAAATCGCGAAAGAATTTTAAATCAATTTACGAAAGTACACATGCTTATTCATCTTAATGTAGAGACAAAAAACCTAATAATCTTGGTCGTTGCGTATAAAAAGGCACATGATGCTTGATGTCCAATTGTCCATGCGAGATTTGAAAGGATCGTCGCATTGTCTCGCTTACAAAGCGTTTGTCGGCAGATTGCGGCTGCGAAAGAGATGAGGAATGTACGAGTAAAGCTCTATAACAATTTGAATATCCGAATTTAAAAAAGGCACTAACATGCCCGCCGTGCATCAAAAAATGTAGTATACGAATAGAGGAAAGAAAAATCTTCGATGTAATTAGGTACTTCGCCCTAGCATATTTGTTTTTTAATTTATAATTGAGAAGGTATGTAACTAATGAATTTTCACTAGCTGCAATTAATTAATTCATCTATATCTATACAAATAAATAAAATTGAAGTGTTGGTCTGTGATTTCGAAATAAGTGAAGCGAAGCGAGCGCAATTGCTTGTTGTAAATATACATAGGTATATTGTACTCGTAAATTGATATTCACGGGTACTAAGAAAGTACCTATTTTCGAAATTATTATATTAAAAACACTAGCAATTGCCCTCGATTCACTTCGGAAAAACTAGCACTTTAGTTTACTTCACATTTGACAGGTTGCTTTTACTTATTATTATTATTATTTCATCATATTTTTCAAATTTTTTTGTTTCCTGGAGATTACATTCAATAAATAGCTTGTATGATGACCTTTGGTTGATCCATCAGTATTTCACATTAGGTACCCAGATTTTATAAGAAGAAGTAGTCTAGGTATATCCTCCTCCAAGGTACAATCTATATCTATGTCATTTAAACTATGTCTACACTCTATATAATTTAAATACCTTAAGTTTACGTAAAATAAGTACAAACTACAAATACAGTTTACATTTGTTTACAGAATTGTTCAATAAGTACCTCTCATTATGTATATTATATTAAATACTACGACTAGTTTATAATTATTAATTTTTGGGACTACATTTATGTACATGTATGTTTAATTTTATGATTGAAATATTATTATTAATTACATATTTGAAAATTCATTTTGACACGAAAGGAGGCGAATTTGAGACATAGCGATTTTCAATATAAAAAAATACAAGGAATAAGATATAAGGAATCGAGAATCCAGAAATGGCATAATTGTCCCTATTAACCCTCCACCATCGACCGTGCGGCGACCGGCCGGCATACGACACAGGAGAGACACAATGGAGTACACACGTGCGCCGAGGCCTTATCTCGCGCTGTTTGCGCAGGATTAGCGGCCCCGTGCCCCACTCACAACCAAGTTCAAAGTGTCAAACACACCTATAATACCCATACTATCTATATAGTTAATTTCAGACGTTACTATGCGGAAATCTATACTAATTACTTTAATATTTAATTTTGTCTACCCTGCAATATTTCGCCAGTACAATTTTCAATAGTATTTACAATACCTACTAGTTTTCCTTTAGACACAAGTAGTAGTTTTTTTCTTCCATAAAGGTGAAATGTACTTATTTATATTAATCAGCTTCACAATACGTATTTCGCTCCTAAACAGAGCAATATCAAGCTAAATTGTCTCTTCGAATGGTACGTAGTATTCGAAAAGTTATCAATTGTTCTATTACGCTGGTTAAAATTTGCTCATTTCTTTAGAAAATGTTGGCATGTTTTAGGTATGTAATGTGTAATATTTTAATTATGTTATAACAATTTGTATATTATTATAACTACTTCTCGATTTATGCAATAACCCTGTAAACAAATGCGAGCGAACTGCGATTAATATGTATGTATTATACACATAATAATTGACAGTATTAAGTGTTAGTAAACACTACTCGTAATAAAAGATATATAAGATACAATGTATATCTGGTCAAGTTCACCTAAAAGACAATTTATACGGCTGTGGCGCGTACGTAACATACGTGTAATACATTATTATTGTTATGAGATTGGCGTAACAACAGGCAGCGAGTCTTGAGTTTACAATATTTGTAAGGATTCCATTATTATATGGGGCGTTAGGATTTCCAGCACTACCTTAATCTTACAATCATAAAACGCATAAAACGGTTGTAGATACTCATATATTTAAGGAAATATTTTGTGATTTTGGCGGAAAGTAAGACTTAAGTTATTGCTCGAATGTTTTACTGAGTGAGTAGGAATCAGCGGCTCCACGCGTAGTGGAAAGATTTTCTATAAAACTAGCTTACCGGGTGAACTTCGTATCGCCTAAATATCGTATTAAAAATAGGGGTTGTTGTTAGAAGGGTGAAAATTTAGGGTTGTTTTTTTTAATGCAACATTATAAAAAAAAAGAGGAGGAGTATGGTAACTAACATTGTGACACGAGAATTTTATATATAAGATATATTTCCCTTCGCTAGAGATATCTATAAGTTTTATCAGACATTTATTACAATACTTATTACAATTTATTACAAAATTTTGAATGCGTATTAACAATAACGTAATAGTGCATTAACAAGGAAATGACGATCTCTTCGACAGAAATGTAAAATCATTAGTTACATTGACAAAAAGTACGAACCAATAAATGTACTTTTACACTTATAATATACTAGGAAATCGCCCTCGCTTCGCTTCGGGAAAAATGGTAAAAAAAATATAATATAGCCTATGTCACCCGGGGGTAGTAGCTTCCCAACAGTGAAAGGATTTTTCAAATCGGTTCAGTAGTTTCGGAGCCTATTCAATGCAAACAAAAAATCAAATCTTTCCTCTTTATAATATTAGTATAGATTATCAGTAAGGTTTCGTATAGACGATCACAGGAAAAACCCGACTAGGTATTTATGAATCCATTTTGAACAGGGGATTATACATTATTATGTACGCGACCGTAGATAACGTATTCAGTAGGTACCTGTCTGATATTGGCATGCATTACCAAACGGGTAGCCGTTATTATGATAAATGCATTAAACTTGTAAAACATTGCATAAACAATATTTGGAATAACATTTACTTCTTTGTGGCGCCACTCTCAAATTATGCAGTCTTTGGAAAAATACTTATATTTTAGAATATTTTTTTATCTAAGTACTTTATTTACTGGTTTATGAATATTTGTGAGTAAAGCGATATTATGAATTCGGATTCCGTATGCAACCGTATCTCAACTAAAGCTTTGATTACTTAAACAAGAAGCAGAATTGAGGCCATTTCCAATGGCGGCTATATAGAAGAATGAGTAAGATATTTATGTCTTGACAAATATTTTTCTTAGCTCTGTCTATTCTTTTCGTAACTCCGGGGGTGTTTTTATAAGCACAACTACTTATGTACACAATCGTAAATTGTCAAAGCCATATTATCTCCAATTTATAATGCCTTACACACTATAACATATATGAAACCAGTTGTTTCCATTCAGATAAAATAGCGAAAACGCTTACCCTTATTTTGTTAAATTAGAATTTTCGTTAGGTGAGGTTATGTGTGAATAATGTTACCAAGTGACATAGGCACCGCTTGTATGAAAAAAATTCGAGGTCACAATATTTTTATCTAGCTGATATCTCCACAGCAACCGGTGCATTATACCAAGCTTACAGCTACTTGCATGTGCAAATAGCGAGTCGCAATATTATAATAATTTTCAAGTGACCGGATGTTTTTTGCAAGCGCCGGGCACCGCAAGGGGTAAATGAAGGACGGAATGATATCAGAATTTCAAGTTCAACATTAGAATTGCTTTGAAAATGAGCAATAGTCGCTACGGGGAGTTTGCCGCGGTTTTGATTTGCAAGTTGTTAGTTACCGCGTGCAGCTTATTTTGAAGTCAACATAACTTATACAATTATTGCGGTAGTTCCGTAAACGTCATATTGCTATAAAGTTTCTACCGATATCAAAATTTCTTATTAGTACGTTTTGATGCACTCTCAGTCATAAAAAATTCGAAGAATGGTTTCCAATATCAGTCATGCCATGGATTCGTGTAAAAATACAGCAACGGCCGTTGTAAGAATTTGATTACCTTTTAGAAAATTTGACACTGACCGAATTATGAATGCATCAGAGGAAATTAAACAAAGACCGATTGTCTTTTCGATTGTTATGTTATTTATGTATTGTGTAATTTTTATGTCGTTTTAATATCAATGTATTAATTTCACATTTCACTTCAGACATGAATGAGTCATCTATTTGTATATTGTTTCAAATCTTGAAATTATACATAGAAGGGGTGCCAGATAAGCCTATAAACTAAATTGTAACTCAGTTCCACGATTTCCGTCATAAGATCCGTGAAATATATTGAAAGATATGTCAAAAATCTAGCCTGGCTCAACACACAAAACTAATTAATAGAGCCCAAACTCGATATGTCGTACAATATTAGTGGTTAATGAGATACTGTATATAGCGAATCTCAGCTTCATGGTACCGTTACAATCTTATCTATAATGGTACATATTTTCAAGAAGTTTCAAATTTTTACGATAATGTTTTATATATTTGGATGAAGCATTCGAAAAATCGTTGAACGGTTTCTAATGATGATGATTTTACACAGAAGTAACATAAAAATTCAAGCACTAAAACCAAATTTAAATCACTACAAACAAACATTAATAAAACTTGTCCAAACAACCTGCATGCAATATAGACGAATAGAGCTTTTGAAGTCATTTAAATATCGCAAACATTATTTACTGAAGACGTGAAATCAATGCAAACGATCATTTGAAATTCTGTCGATTTGAATACGCTCGGGGTTCGAGTACGTTCGTACGTTATTATGCATACGGGATTTGGGGATATGGTTAGTGTGGGTACTGGGTATTAGGTAATAAGGCGCCGGGGGCGAAGCGCCCGGTGGCTGTCCGCGGCAGGTGGCGGACACGGGCCACTGCCGCCCCCGCTACTCGGCCCAACCCTCCACTGCCAACGATACGCGCTCCTTGTAT
This sequence comes from Thymelicus lineola, assembly GCA_963932265.1. NCBI lineage: Eukaryota > Metazoa > Arthropoda > Insecta > Lepidoptera > Hesperiidae > Thymelicus > Thymelicus lineola. The sequence goes on along the minus strand of OZ010687.1, from coordinate 14,691,267 downwards.
TGTACGTTACCGTTTTACAATTTTTTATCAGCTTAGCAGTTATTACGAAACTGGTTTATAATATTTTGTAACATGATGTCATTTTGGTAAATAAGTTAAAGCTCATCTAAAGAGACATGAACTGATCATAACAGGTATTTACTCGTACTATGTATGAAGAGCTCCAGTATAGAAGAAAGAGAGAAATATACAAATATCTGCCCAGTTTAAGATATAATTTAGCCTTTAGCCTTTAGCCGTATTGGGGCGGCTTAGAATACTAACCCCAATCCCACGCTGGAAGGGTGTCGTAAAAGGCGACTAAATCCGGCCCGCTGGTGGTAGGGCCCTCGGAGGGATTATATTAGTAGTATTGATTTTACTTAATTGTTAATTAATATCATTATTACTATTATTATTTCTCCATGGGTTCGCCTGGATAGCTACCACCCTCGAGCATGAGTCAGCCGCCAAACGACTCGTCGTGTTCCGGCTGGGGGCTTGAGAGCCAGTTCTTTCTTTCTTTTTCTTCTCTCTTTCTTGGCCGGCAACGCATCAGTGATGCCTTTGGTGTTGCTGATGTCCATGGGCGGCGATAGCCACTTACCATCAGGTGGATCGTCAGCTCGTTTGCCGGCTATTTCCATTAAAGCCAAAAAATGACGTGCATAAGTGTATCAGTGATACCTATATGAATAAAATATTTTGACTTTTTTTTTTTTTTTAAATAATTTCATTAACAAAATCAATGCAACGATCTTGTTGACCGGGTCAAATGGGCTGCGTCCAGCGTCTGCCATCTATTATATCAATTCCTTGTCCCTATGTACCTACTTATGTACAAAAATATATGAAAATTCAGATAAACTATACAAGTAAATAAAGATATAAAATGAGAATTGCCGAGGGCAATAATAAATTGGATGTACAGTACTTACATTGCGGTTAATAAATGTTATCTGTCCCCTTAACGGAACAGCAGGAAGGTCCTTGCGGTGTCTTAAAAAATAATAAGAACATACGGAGGGCCCACCGGCTTGCGGCACGCGCGCGCCATATGTCACCGGAACCCTTTCTGCTGGGGATACGTCACATACGATGTCGCACAAAATACTGGTCATTATTATCATTAATGTCGTTAACAAAAAAAGCTATTTCAATTATGGTAAGAAAAATAATGCTTTTTAGGGTTCACAAGTAAAATCGGAACCCTTATAGTTTCGTCATGTCCGTCTGTCCGAAACAAAGCGCCGAGACCCTTAGTGCACTAGAGAGCTATAATTTGGCATGGATATACATATTTATTAAACTCAAAAATCGTGGAATAAAATATTGAAAAACATTTTTTTTCAGTAACTTGAGGATGAATTTTTATTCGTCTCGTACCCCTATACTGTGGGGTATCGTTGAAAAAGTCCTTTAAAAATATTATGGTTCTTCTAAGACCATTCTTGGATTTAGGGATCCGTTTGCGAAATATTTTTCTTTAAAGTGCTAATTTTGATTTTTATCTATACTAATATTATAAAACTAAAGAGTTTGTTTCTTTGGTTGAACGCTCTTATCTCGGGAAGTGCTGGTTCGAATTGAAAAATTCTTTTTGTGTTTGATAGTCCATTTAATTTAATATTTTAGTTAATTTTATATATCCTTCCTCGATAGGAAGGCTATATAAAATTGACGCGGGTGAAACCGTGGAGCACAGCTATCTGTATAATTAATAAATCGTTAGATTCGTCTTGATAACCCAAGCGTTTTAAGATAAATGAAATAAAAAAATATGGTGGCTGTGAAATGCTATTGTTTGAAGTATCAAAAAATAAAAATAAATCTAAAATGCAATATGGGTATCAATAAATCGTTTTTACGTTAGTATCTATGATAAACCGCATAGACCAAAATGTAGATATCTTCGATGTTGATGTCGAAACTTAGTATCTAGCTAAGTATGTATAATGTAAGTATGGGAATACTTACTGAAGTACCACAATAAAGTACTTACATAAATGATTTTTTGTGCATGTACATATGTTTTAATTAACATTATTCGTGGATAATTCCGCCCTCATAATGACAATTGCGGTGGATTTCGCTACGACCATGGCAGTCTCCTCGGCAAAAAGCCAATTTCATTACGTTACGTAACGTTACTGCTGTGGCTTGCTTTTGTTTTAGAATCAAGCTTTACTGCAATACGAATTGATTTTCCAAGAAAATACGACAATAAAGGTTCTATAAGCTTGATTAACCTAGTCTACATGCAATCACTGACAACTAAAACAAAATTGAAAAATAATATAGAAATAGAATACTCGTACAAAAGTATTACCGAAATTCATGAAGAAATAATTTGGATTACATTTACAGCCTATCATGTAAATTTTTATTTAGTTAAATTACATCGTTCTTTCTCTACCATCGATTAAATTAAAATGAGGATGATTAATCCTTATTATTCATTAAAAGCAAAATAAACATGCGACGAAAAATAAAATAGTTTAAGCCTTTATTTTTTATATTTTAAACGTTTATTGCTTTTATACAATGGGCGGACTTAATGCCCAATAGCATTCTCTACCAGTCAACCCTTGGATATGATGAGAATGTGTAGTAGGCTTAAACTTTAAGAATGCAAGATTAAATCAGTAATTGTTATACAACTAATAAACTGAAATAATATATAAAACCTATGTTATAATCTATACTAATAATAAAGAGGAAAGATTTGATTGTTTGCATTGAATAGGCTCCGAAACTACTGAACCGATTTGAAAAATTCTTACACTGTTGGAAAGCTACACTATCCCCGAGTAACATAGGCTATATTAGATTTTCAAAAAAATTAGGGATCCTTAATAAAACTCCAATAATGTAACCCAAGGTGTAAAAAATAAAGAAAACCGAAGCAAAGCGAGGGCGGTTACTCGTATATTATAATTATATGGGTAAGTAAAAGTGTCATAAATGAAGTACGGACAAGAACAGAGTCCATATGGTCAACTTGACCTAGGGACAGGTTTCATCCACGTGCCGTCTCAAATTACGTCGAGCAAGGACTTCAATTAATTGTTATTAACCCTTGTGAGTTCGATCACGTGTGAACGGATAGCTCATTTCACAGGCGTCGGGTTGCATTATCCACTTGTTTATAAAGCGGAAAATAAACACTTGCCAATTCAGATGGGGTGAGTGTACCGCGGGCTCGTTACCATAATGTTCAAATGTGTGAGGGGTTAAAATGTATCTTAAATAATTTAAGGAGTAGTTGAAGTATAATGTCATAGAACAGACATCTCGAATAAAATGTGTGTCCCGCCCGGGAAGTTCGATTTTCAAAATTGAGCCCCGGTTCTTCTTTCAAAATCGAACGAATCCATTGAAGATTGAAGCCACATGGCGCCAGTGCATTGGGACATACATCGTGTTCGCGGTGTCCGTTCTATACGCTAGTAATAATACTTCAATGGGAGTAGTAACGATTTTTACTCGGACATAAGTATAGTACTCGTATTATTTATTACTCGTAACCGAGGCAATGGTACGAGTACAACGGCCTTTCTTTTATTTCCCTTCGCCACCTGCGTCTTATGACGTTAATTAACGCGTTAAGACTAACATTATGTATATGTGGCCAACAGCTAGCGCGCTAAAAGAGGCGGGGCCGTTTTAATGCCATTACTAATCGAAAACTCGGGTAGTTGTTTCTTTGGCACATTTTAGTTCTATTAACAACATTTGCGGCCTAATGCATTAAGTAAGATGCATTCAGATGCAGCGGAATTTAGCAGGGGCATTATAAATTGCTGCGCTAGGTACTATAATGCTTAACCCGCTACTGCAAGTTGCATAGTGTTTTTTTATCTGTTCAGTCAGCATGTCCCTTCAAAAATTATATTTAAATGTTGTTTATGTATTCCAGTTGCAATTTTCAACATTGTAACCAGCCAGTTAATTTCTGAGTTCACTATTTTCTTTTCAACCGTCAAAGCGTTTTTCTTTCCTTGACTATAAAAAAGTAAACAAAATGTTAAAGAGTTTTATTTATAAAACTTAGTTAAATTAAGTTTTAAGTGAACGTGAATATTAACAATGAAGATGCTGGCAGGTTAAATAAAAAATAATATTCTAGAAACAATTGAACGTCGAAATAGAACAGTATAAAATCGCGACGCAATGAAATGATTTGATAAAATATCCTTCTAGTGAGATTATGACTTCATAGAAACTTAATTTCAGTATTATGTCACTATAATAATATCTCCTCAGATTAAAGAAATAAAAGGCAGATATATTCATCCAACTAAAATGTGAAGCTACCAAAGCAAATATAATCTAAAAAAGCAAATACAAACCCGATTCAGTACTAAAGAAAGCGTCAAATAGGTTTCATGTCACAATTGTCAAAATTTATTAAATAATTTTCTCAGATAAAATGCCGTCTTGCAATTTTAAACACTGCTAAAGTTGTTCCCAAAATCAAGCAAAAGAAGAATAGATATATTTTCACAGGTAACTGTTCATTATTTTATTATTTATTTATAATAATATTTTTGAGGTGCGCTCGGAACACAAAACCTCGACAATTATTCAATTTTATACCAGCTTTATATGAAAATCGATTACCCTAAATTAGGGGAAATATGCATGGGTTATTTGAACACTGATCGATTATAAATTTATATCAAAAAAAAAATTTTAAAAGTAAATAGTTGTATTTATTTAAATCTAAAAATGAGGAAATACAGCCAATGCATAAATACCAGTCGCTGGGTTATTACAAACATAAGATAGATTAGAGGGATAAAATAAGGATTTTAACATAGGTAAACCTGGTTGATTGAAAATATCACGTTTGCCTACGATAAAATGCACGATTGAAAGAAAATATTGTATTCTATTTTAGTTCCTGTTTAGCCTACTATTATTTTATTTTGCAGATTGCCGACAAATGCTATTATAAATACGAGATAAATGGGATTTTATTATTCCTCAAAGTAGGCAAGATAATGATTGGCCATCCAAATTTTACTTTGTTTATTCATTGCAATTTAATGAAGATGACGTATATTATATATATTTCATGTATTTTAATTATAATAAATGTATTAAAATTTTGATATTTTTCAATGAAAAATAACTACCCAAAAGAGAAAAAACCATAAAAGAACATTTGACATATTTAATATCTATACTTTTTGATAACTAGTGATATAATAATAAATAATTTGCCAATTTAATTGTGCATAATATTTGAAGTCGAAAATATGGCAAAAAATATTTACTAAATTGCGGGAGATTGCGACTTTTTGTTTTCAATGTGGCAACTTACACACACAAAGAAGTATGTGTCTCTACGATGCCACTGCTAGTTGTCAATATGGTTGACATGCACACATAGTGAAAAAGCGGCTTCACGTCATTCGTTGCATTTCTTTGCGAAAGTTATATCTGCCTTTTATTTCTTTAATCTGAGAATATCTCTTTGTGGAGTTAAGAACCAGATCTTATTTACTCCATTTTTCAAAGGTACGTTAATTTTCTTCTTTCTACAGTAATGCTTTAGAAGTTTTGTGTGTTTCGGATGCGACCCAAATCTCGTTAAAATTTCATATGTTACGCTTCGCACTGTTTTGATGAAAGTATGAGACTTATGAGAGGCTTTTGACGAGGCTTTTATTAATTACCACGCGGGCGAGCCTTTTGGTTCTTTAATCTGAGGGCGGTAAACCGAAATTTTCCGAACCGTTAAGCCTTTTAGCTTGGTATTACAACTGACAAAACTAATTTTTCGCTCTCAAACAATTTTGATAAATTGCTGTCGGTATTAAAGCCGTCGTTAAATAATTTTCATTCATCCCTGTGGAGTATTATTTAGCGGATCACGAAATATGTTAATATTTTAGCAGTCTGTGTAGTCTATAATGTTTTTGTAATTTTTTTCAACGCTATTAACTTGTGGATTGGGCGAAAGTTTATGGTAGGTACTTCGATTTAACTGTTTTGAAAGTATTTAATCGTGAGAAATTTTATTAATCCCATAGGTACGTGGTAAAGTTTTATTGTTAAAAAAATGTACATTACTTACAGTTGAACAATTTTATTATATGTTAGCGTGAACTAATATAAATCAAATAACTTATTAAGTTTTAAAATAATATTGGTCCAAATCAAGAACGAAACTATCTTATGAGGTTGGTTCTGTACAACGCTGTCGCTAGCTTTAAAACGGTCACTGAAGGTTTAAAATAACCCAATATGAATTAAATCGTAAAAGCAAGCTGATGTAACATAAACCTTATTTTAGGGGATATAATATTTTCGGCCACAATCAAGTGGGCTGTGGGACAAACTGAAGGGTGTGTAACCTTATAAGTTTTTTTAATCCTATATCCTAATCCTAATAAAAATAATAATACCTTTCAAACATAGAGAACTTGGTAATTGATGTGGTCATCAATCACAGAGTACTTACTACCGTTACAGACGTATACGTCTTGTTATTACACGCTTTACCCAAAAACGATTTCGGTAAATGAAAGAGGGAGGACCGTGCGTGATATGACAAAAATTTAATTAATTAACGTAGCTGGGTGACTAATCCCTTCCGATTACATTGTTATCGAGTTATCAAACTAAGTAATGGCTATCGCTAGTTTCGCAGTTAAGTGGGTAATCAAATGCATTAGTTAGTGCATTTTAGTATCGAAATACACTTCTTCGAGTACTTTACATTCGTAAACCTTCAATGTAAAATAGCATTTTGCCACTGAACGAGTTTACAACGAGAGCCTTGCCTCGGTAGTGGTAGCCGTTCAATGCAGGGTGTCAGAGAGCCATAAGACGTGTTTTACAGCAGTTCCGGTTAGTGCATACCTACATGTATAGTAGAACTGGAAGTGGAAGAATTTACGATCGCGTGGAGAACAGTTTACGGCTTTCAGGCTGTACGGCTGGCATTATCGTCCGATAGCGACTGTATGGCGAGATGCCATGCTCATTTACTAAGCGTTATGACTCCTATAATTGTTTATTGCTACGTAATATATTCATTACGATAAATCCATTTGGCTAAAATAGATTTGTAACTAATTTGCTGTAATATTGAAATGTAACAGATAAATACGTAGTAGTATTAGTTATTCAAGAATTATTTTCAGGAACTATATATAATATAACATAATTGTTGTGATTAATGTAAGTACGTGCACGTAGTTCTTTATTAAACTCCTTACTCCATGTATTTACTAATAATTGTTATTGTTAAATGTTAATGAAAAGATTAGGCTATTTCTTAAACAAATTAGCAGCAATAGTAACCAGTAGATACATATACAAATTCTGAAAATAGTAAGAAGTCCACGGTACTATTACCATAGTTAGAGACAAGTTTTGTGCTTATTACAATCCACGTATGTGTACAATACACTTACAACGAGTAGGCTGAGAACGAGCAATGGAAAATGCCGCCGGCAGCTAGACGCTGAATAGTGGCCGTTTACGAGGTAATCTGGAACATCACTCGGTATCATTTCATGGATGTGCCGATAGTGCAGACGCGCCGGCGTCGGCGCCCCGCCTAGTGCCTGCCAGGGCTGACGCGAACTACCCTATATATGATATTATGTAGCCGTTCCGCATTTTTCATGGACTGTACGAATAAAATGAAAGCTATTCTATATCGCTGATTTAATACACTAATTAGAAGTAAACTAATAAACTGCAGGACATAAAAATGTCTGTATAGCTTTGACACGTTTAATGTCAAAATTTGGTACAGGTAAATTATTTCAAAAATAAACAGGTACTTATTATTCATATTCTTATGGGCCTTAATCTCAAAATAAAGAATAAAACATTCTAAGACCAACAGCCCTATGCAGCGCGCAAACATATATCGTACAGCTGTACAGCTGTACAGGCTAGACTCTACAATATATCGTATTTTTAATTGCTGCGTTTAAAACAATACCACGGTTACCAATCATTAAAAATTTGGAAATCATCGTCTAGCTAGAACATGAATTTGATCATATTTTAAGCATCTACGCCAAAGATTTGATGGTATGAATTTAATTATACCTACTAACTACACTGCAAAAGTTTGAAAGTTTCAGTCGCTATAAAATGTAAAGGAAGTTATGACTTTAGTACAAAAGTGTTGAACGAAATCCATCGATATTTCTCGCGTAAAATGTATTGGATCGTCTTCCTCAAGAATCTGATAACTTTTGGTCTGCAGCTTAGTAGTAACTCGTCAAAATAAAAATGAAATGAAAAGGTTTTAAGAATTGTGAACCCTAGTGCTTTGCTGGTGTTACCAGTGTCACAAATTGGTGCTTTCTACACTTATAAACGAGAGTACTTGGCGGAAGATGTGACGCTTTATAATTCAAGTCGGAATTAAGTGCACGAGGGCTCCTGAGACCCGCCGCGCTCATCACTCGCTCTCTGAAACCGTGTGACACAAACAGCGCCTCATTTATCTCTCTTTTATAACTTTTTATCAAAGTAAAGTTTGGATCTTAACTATCACTCCGTTTCACATGTGTTTGCTGATGAAACTGTCTTTATTAGCCTCTCTGCAAACGAGCTGGTGCAAGTTTTAATTTCTTTTCTTTCGCTGTCCGATTTATGTCATGTTTATGAGCTACTTAAAGCTGAAATTAAAACATGAGTTTGCGAAATAAGCCCTTTAATTACTCTGTAAAACTCTTTACCAAAGGAGATGATATGAACTTTTAACGTTGTATACAAGAGCAAAAAACATTTTGTTCAATATTGTTATCTAATATCTATATAATATATAAATTAAATAAATATATAAATCTAATAAAACTCAAAGGGCAAATTTTCTGTACATTGCATATTTTTTCGATTAGAGGGCACTTTAATAATGTTTTAGAGGACAATTTGTTTTAAATTATTCTGAGACCTGTTTATCTGTCTGTCTGTTTGTATTTCTGGATACCACATGAAAACCCTTGAACGGATTTCAATAAAAAATTGTAAAGTTGTTACTAATACTCCGGGTCATGTTTTAGAAAACTTTTTATCTGAGAAAATTAAAAATTTTCCCTGGGAAACAGAATGAAAATTAGTATGGAATATTTTTAAAACTTCAACCGATTTGCTTCACATTTGTAACAAATGTTCCTTGTTTAAATTGATGGAATATATATTTTTCACTTTTTCAAAATTTTGCAAGTTATAGAAAAAAAAAGAAATTAATGTGAATATTGCTTATTTTTCAAAACCCGCTCCTGGAAAAACCCCGTGTGATTGTTTCAGTGTGTAAATTAGGTACTAAATATAAGTACCATATAAGTTTACCGTTTCTTAAATTTCCTTCTGCAAGAGGTACAAATAAGGTAAAACATAATATCCGTATGTGAAGTTGCGGGCAACAGCTACTTTTAAATGAAAAGGCAGTTTTATAACCATTATTATTTATCGAAGCATGTTTATTTAGTCGTAGATTAGAGTAGACGAGCTCTAGTTCTAGCAATATTATGTCATTAATAGTAAACCGCCCTGGCTTCGCTACCCTGAAGCAACTCGTTTAAAAGTAAAATAGTAGCCTTTCTCATTAATGTGGGTATCATACACAAAAATAATTTTTCAATCCGACTGGCTGTTCCACAGATTAGCGCGTTCAAATAAACCAAAACCTTTTCAGCTCTATTATATCCGTATAGATATCTAAATATATAGTTATAAAGCTCTGCATGACACGACGACCTTTTCGTAGTGTGTTGTCTATTACGAAGCGTGTCGTAGGCTACAATGCTAGTGCCTAGTATGTACTAGGCTACTCTCGCTACGGCCGGGCGCGGCGCTACGCTGTAGCCGGTAGTCTGCTTGCTACGTGACCGGGTTACTCGTGATGGATGACACTTGCTTGTACTGTGAAAAATTCCTCGGTCAAGCGGAATTTATACTTCATACACGCGTCTTATGATTATTCATTTGTGTTAAACTGTTTTCTTTAGAATGGAAAAGTAGGAATCAATTATTTAAATTAACATTTTAGATACCATTTGACGATCAATGATGACTTATTATGTTAAATCCAAAATATGTTTTTTATATGAAATAAGTTAATGCTTGACAACGATCCCACCTGTTTTATTCTTAAATAATGTAAATAGTTTTTAAAATTTTTAGACGTAAAAGAAGTACCTCTATCATATATCACTAGTAGGAAAGTATGGAAATAATTTTTCATTACAATTATGGAGTATGAAGATTTCGTATATGACACAGGAACAAGAACAATAAATTTGGTAAACGCATCAATTATTAATAACTAATAAACGAAACACTAACAATAATGATATTAACTAGCCGCTAGAATCAAGCAGTCACCATCTATTGCCGAAACACAGTTCTAAGCGTTCGTTGCTTACAATGAAAGTTTCTGAATACCGTGAAAACACTGGAATATTACAGCTCGTACCTACCACGACGGTTTCTTACGATCGATAGCCGAGTCTGTGTTTGTTCTCCATTTTTCGGAGTTTGCCTTCGTGCCTGCCGATAGCTCGGATGTAGGCCAAATATTATCTTCATTAGATTATGGAAATCGAATTCCTTTTATCGGATAGCCATGATTAGTTCTAAGTTATATATTGTTTTTTCTTGAATGATCCAGCCGCATTTTACCTTTGGTAATTGTTATAATTTATTTTATTATCTGTTTAAAAATATTTTACGTTATATAGATAAGAGACAGCAAACAGACAGTTTGACATATGTATACAGCGTCGACAGAGGTTTGGTTAAGTTTGACCTTAAGGTTAAGAGGAGAGAGTCAAGTGCAGAGCTTAGGCAATATTGATTAATGCTGGTTTGATGGTTATGATATATCTACTTATCATGTCATTGTATGTAAAGTCAATAAATCGTCTGTCTTATATTTTTCTGGTGCATATTTAACCGAGCTCGTCCACGTCAGTACTCATGAGTTATCTTTGATCAGATCTCCCCCAAGAAAATAAATTATTTAATGGACTTGTTTTTGAGCTATTTCTGATATAATAATAATGGTGCTTTCATTATTACTAATTTCATATGTAGATATTCAATTAAATTTTAATATACGAGTAATTAATAGGCACCTTACGTGAATCGAGGAATAACTATAAAACATATAACCGGTTTTTTATGTGCTGTAACAAAAGAGTTAAATAAACAAAGGTAAGATCGAAACAAAACGGTGTCAAGTATCGTGCGTTTCACATAATGCTAAGTCTCCATACAAAAAGCTCGACGTTCTTATGTTCATTCGATAAGTTCGAACAGACTAAATCGAAGATAAACCAGGTTATATATGGTAAAACTTGTTCGATGAGCAGGTCTATGCGTGGAGATCCACCTTAAGATTTTCCCTAACTACCATACTAATAGTACGTTTGAACTTTCTCCAATATACATGAAACGTCGAGGATATATTAAGTACATGGACACCATTATGTGAAACGTACTTTTGTATGAAACGCAATATACAAATCTTACAGCAATGACAGTAAACGAAATCATTATCATGCCGGTTATCATGCCGGATCGCCGTGCAAAGGGTCCTGGGTTCAGTTCCCAACGAAGTGGAGAATTTCTGTTATTCGTCTGGGTGTGTGTTTTTGTCTCTGTGTGTTGTCCATGGCATTCACCACACAGGAAATTCAAGTATGAGTGTGTAGCGTGTATACCGTTATAAAAGTTTGACGGCAGTGACGTTACATTATGTTGTTGTTCGCAGCCACCGAGCTAGACCTGCTAGGCGCGCTGTCGCTGCACAACACGTCGCGTGCCGGCGTGAGCGCGGTCCCCGGGATGCAGCCGCAGCGAACCGCCTACACGTTGCAAGGTACGTCACACACACACACACACACACACACACACACACACACACACACACACACACACACACACACACACACACACATTTTACGAAACTAGGAAAGGACGGTTATGACCCATTAGGTTCACAGAGAGTGACCCTTTCTTCCTCTTTGAGGAGGCCTAGAGCATGCTTCACCACACTACTCCAGTGAGATTATGTAGTAACTTACTTGCATGATCAAGATAGATTAACTTTTTAAAATAATAAAAATAGTTTCGTTCAGTCCATTAATACTGGAAAAATTAATACATGTAACACGTTAACATTCGCCGAGAGTGTCTTACTTCAAATTTTATTTTTATTGTAATGTTCTATATTATCATACCGCGCTTTTATGTAATTGGAAGTGTTAGGACGAAATAGAAATAACCACATTAAGAGATAGGCACTGGAGGAGCAATAATGGATCGTAAACAAGGTGCAAGACAAGGTGTGTTAAAGTGCAATCCATTTGAGGTGCAATCCACTCTAGTATCATTTTAATGGCACGCCACTCGCCAGTCGCCGGCCGCGCCTACTCGATGTTTAACTTCCACATATTACAGATCTATAAGACATATTGTTTATCTTCTGTGCTTGTTCGTCTATCTTTAACCTTGTCCCGCTAGTATGAAACCAATGATATTATAAGTAAAAAAGAGGTAGATGTGATAGATCGTAAGAGCGGTCAATTGACCTCGTCTGCTTGTAGTCGCTCTGTCAATACATACAACGTTAAAATGCCTTCATGTATTATTGTAGTGTGATTGGTGTAGTGAAACAAAAGATAAACGTGAGTGACTTGTAGCTCTTTTCGGAACAGATTTTTTGGTTGATTTGTAAGGGCATGACGTATCTATAGTTTTTAAATATCTTTTTATGAAACTCATTACAAGTTTCACAACGAGATTTTCTATTCCCCTGCGTTATTTTGTAACATCTTATTTAAAAGATAAAGTTTACATCAAATTAGCTATATAATTTGAAACCATAATTATGGTTACTCTACCTAATCCGATTTCACTACAACCTAAGAAATGTTTTATAAAAATAAAATATATATGTATTGCATTATATTAATTATAGTCCTACAAAAATGCAAAGCAATAGGATAAAATATAAATTATTAAAATTTGTTAAAATATAAATAACAGTACCATAGCCATACCATAGTAGGGTTACTGTAATTTATTATTCGCATTCAGCTACAATTGTTTGTGTTTCCGGCTTTGTGGATGGCAGAAGATTCATCTATTTCTTCTTATTGCTCGTTGACGTTTGCAATTTGCTTTAGAGAAGTTAACGGAACTTCTCAGGAACCGGAAATTGGTTGTTTTGGTTTAACAACAAGGGTGCAGAATAATAACAATATTGTAACTCCCCTTGCTCTTAAGTAAATAGGAGAAACACATCAAATTATGAAACGTGTAGTCGTGAATATTTTGATATGTAGATATTTTTTTATCTCTTCTTAAATAGTGTAAATTATTAATTCGTTCGTTTTAAAAAATTTCAGTTGTTTATAAATACATATTGGGTATACAAAACGATGGTTATACTTGATGATACATAACTCAAATTATTTGCAACCCGCACTAATCTAGATCGGTATACTCGCAAATAACGCACAAATAACGTAAAGCCCCACAGCTTAATTCTAATCTCCCTCCGGAGTCCGGACAACGGGACGTATTCAATGCGAACGCAATAGATTGTAATATCCCGAGCGCGGTTTTCCCCAAATTCGACGGTTAGCGGCCGTAATCCGCCGCAAACACCGCAATCCCAATGCGCTGTGATTAACACGGGATAGGTCAGAAATTTATCAACCCGCATCAGGGCTGCTATTTTTTTAGATAACTTAAAGTTATGAACAAAATTTACCTAATATTATATTTTAAGTACAACAATTTTGGGGTTCAACGCTCTACATTTTCTATCAATCATTAAAGCTGAGCATTAAATAATTTTACCTTTTATTAAAGAATTGAGTTAGTAGAGTAGAACAGAAAATATTAAATTATGTTATTAGTACTTTTGATGTTTTGCTTGCTGAACTAATGTAGTTTTAGAAAAATAATTCATTTAATAATGACTAGGCCTTCGGACAGCCCTGCAATTTGTGACCTGCTGTTTCGCACGATTCACTTAGCTACGTGTAACGTAAAACGCGCCATTAGGCAAGTTGCATTCTGGCGTAATTGTCGAAGGGTGTCTGCCCTAATTCGTGGGGATAAAAGCGACAGCCATATTGTCCCGCCGCGCTAAGCGTTAAGCGTCGAATGTCCAAGTACCCGACCGGCTATTGTCTGCGGACCGATTGTATTCATGAACATTTCGCTCTATCGACAGGTTGACTACGACATCTGGAACAGAATAGATTACATCGAATGTGAAATCTACTTACATCGCGGCAAATGTTAGTCACATTGTGATGTACAATGTGAACTTGTACATATCGCGTAGTTGGCACATCTGCAAAAAATGCGAAATTAAGTTTACATGGTAGGTATACGTTTTTAAAAGTGCCTAATCTACATAGTGGTAAATATTTATTAATGTCTATACTAGAAACCAAACCCACACAATCTGTAAATAACGTAAACAGAACCCATAAATTAATTTTAAACATTTTTATAAAAATTTTGAAATTCGTTTCTGTAAAACATGACAAACGTAGATGTGCCGTTCTATTACTGGGTGAGCGATATTTTAAGATTAAGCAGATTTTACGGCATAACTTTCCTTATTAGCAGTGCCAGATTTATATTTTTTATCAGTGTAGGCCAATTTATTTCCGCCGCCCCATGTACCTTTCTAAAATAATAATTTTCCATTTATAGTAAGGAAGGCACTGAATTAGTCACTAAGAAAGTGCGTAAAAAACAAGAATTACAAGTTTTTACGGCACTTTTTAATAGCAAAATCATCTATAACATCATCTTCTGAAATCTGCCGCCCCTAGGACGCTGTCGCCCCTAGACCGCGACCTGTACGGCCTATTGACAAATCCGGGACTGCTTATTAGGTACCCAAATTAACTAAAGCAATTAACTATAAATGATTGATTAAAGATCAGAGAGTGAACATTTTAGTTAGCCTTGACCTGTAGTATTAGAATAAGGTACTTTCGCGCATATGATTGAAAACGGAACCCATACAAGATCAATTTTCCTTTGAGCCTCACTATCTGATACGATTCGAACACATGTTACAGAGAGAACATTCGTATTGTTTTTTTCTTAATTAATTTTATTGAAGGAGTGAATTAAATATGATAGTGTTATGTGCTGTCAAGTCCACGAGCCGAAGTGGGAGGTATGGAGATAGTTAATGGCGCCATCAGAGCGCCTTGTCAATGTCACGAGCAGGCGCGCTAATTGTTCACGCGTCTCGTACGGCGGTGACAGGCGTGTAACGGACGACATTTCCATCCATGCGGAACATTTTGTTGATATTACCACAGAAGACTGTACGATATTACCACATAAACTGGCTAATGTGCCACCCGTTCTGTTTATAGTAATTGTATACTATAATGGTGTTGCCATATTAAAAGAATCACTGATTGTTTTCTTCTTTAAAATACCGTTTTTATGGCGTAACTGAATTAAATGTGTGTAGGTAAGGTTCAAAGGAAGTGATGTTTAATATAATTCCATTGAAACCTAAGTACTAGATATGAAAGGGTTATGGATCAAATAGAAAAATAACTAATCCCCTATAGCAACAGAGTTTAACAACACCAAAGTTATACGAATAACGGAAAATAGATAAAATCTTATTGTAAGACAGTATATCTGTTGTACCTCAGAAGACATAATAGTTAAAATATAACTTACACATAATTATCACTACCTGAGTATACTGAAATCACTGAATCATACACTCAATAGGCCGTAGAGGCGTGAGTGAGACGCAGTGATTTTGCTCAGTGAGCCGTGGTAGAGTCGAACGTGAAATCACGCGGCTCGCCACCGCCCGCAAGGGTTGCTACAAACCGGGGTTTTATTTTACCCGGCTGCAAGAAAAGGGTAAAAATCATAGACATAGATAGTAAAAAAATGTTGCAAACAAAGTACCAAAAGCGGTTGACAATGCAATGATACGGTCACACTATCTGGTGTACCACGATTCAGTAACGATGTTGTTGGAGTTAGTCTTATGATGACTAGCGATCCGCACGCGGATTTGCCTGTGTTTTCCGTTTAGTAGATTATGCGTGAAAGAGCAACAAACATCATTAAACATCTATGCATCCTCACAAACTTTCCCATTCATTATATAATATTAGTAGGACTCTGAAGGTTGGCTGGCAGATGTATTTTTCTTCTAAATTATACATAATACAATAGTGTTTTATTTTCTTATGAAAAATCCATTTATCTGAAGGATGCACTAAAACTATTATAAATATACGAACTCCACGTTGGGTACTAGTGTAAAGTTGTAAGCTCCTTAAGTTTGTTAAGTCCAAAGAATGTCTTGTCACAGAATTCAGAAAATAAACTTGGTCACATACTAGGTAAGAAATAAATAAACGTAAAAAATAAAAATAAGCTTTTACAACAATAAAACACTTCTTGTTTAACAGCATGAGCGAAAATGAGAAGTTTAATACGATTTTTTGTTGTTGTAACTGATGGCTAATGCTCTACAATTCGTTTGGTAATTTATACAAACACTCATAGTGGACACAGAAAATTACAAACGCTTAAATTCGTAACGTCTTTGGTAGGGAAATATTTGTAAATAAGGATATATTTATGGTTAATTTACTAAAATAGTAAAAAACCTTACGAAAATATACTAATAAAAACAACAATAACAATTGGATCTGGATATATAAACATTGCATTGCAGAATCATTGGTCTGTCAGTCTGTGTGTGACGTGTTTGAAGGGGACGAGTGTTATAACGATAGTCAATAAATATAATCCTCGCGGGATACCATTATACAGGCAGTGTTTATACAAAGCCTGCAAATATTTTGTGTCACTAAATTCGACCAGTGCGTGGGGTGATTTAATGAAACCAAAATGTCACTGGGGCGCATTCGAAATTTCAATTGAACCGCTATTACAATAAAATTTATTTATGTTTATTGTAGCTACATAGTTTAATAGTAAATCAATGCTTTTGTTTAAAGTTTCGTAAATTATGTTTGATTATTTTCACTGGAGATATTGGCACTTTAACATTAGATCCCGGAGCCTTCCTATAATGCGCCGGATGGGCTGTCAGGGAAAAGTGTCGGGAAAGAGCTTTCAGTGAGTAGGAATCCTATGTAATCAGAAACATCAGGTATCTTTGGGAGCTTTACTCTTTGAGCAAAAAATGAGTTATAGTAATTATTCAACTAGTGTATACCCGGCGTCTGCTACTACGTTAAAAATAAATAAATAAATATTTTAAATAAACGCTAAAACACTCAAACCCCCGCAGTAGGTTTTCACCTGTGTCGCGGGTGGCATGGACGACACATATAACACATTAAAATAACACCCATAAGTCATAACCCAAGTACAAATATTTATATGTCACATAAATATCTGCCCCGGCCGGGAATCGCACCCAAGACCCCTCGCTTCGCAGGCAGGGTCGCTACCAACTAAGCTACAGGGTCGTAATAAAGAAATAATTTTTTTGTGAAAATTATTGTATGGGAAAAGTCGAAAATCGATGCGGCCGTTGATGTCACACTGATAGATACTTACACGGCACATCACATCATCATCCAAAACACCTAGCATCGGTTGCGACATCGCTTACTAGCCGAGCCTATGACATATGTGATGATGAACATATGACGCAAGAACTACAACAGTAAGCCACACCAAAACTAAGGAAACCGGCACATGGTAAGAAACACCAGCACGGTTGATCGTCTACACCAGCATTTTTTCCCTATATTAAATGCGTAACAGATAAGATATGTAGGATTTGAAATAGAAAATACAACCTGAAAACAATTTTTACGCCTTATAATTAAGTCGCTGCCTTTTTACCCCTGGAATAGAATTACTTACCAGTGCCCAGAGGCATAAAACTGATTGTAGCTGCGGAAACAGTTACATCGGACAAACAAAACGATCGATATCACAGCACATAAAAGATCGCATCGCAGCCTCAGATTAAAGTTCTAATCTGAGATCGCAGCAGTCAAAGAGAACGACGGGGATAAATCAGCTGTTGCAGAACATCTTCTCGAATTGGGTACTAACCATTGGATCGAGCTTCACAACCCTCAGGTGATTGCCACGGAACGCCACCACATACTACGGCTAGTGCGTAAAGCCATCGAAATCAAAAAACATCCCAAAATTTTAATAAGGAGGACGGTTTTAAGTTAGCACCGACTTGGAATCTAGTGGTTAGTTTATGTAAGTCTCGAAAAGTGTCGAGTGTTGTGCGGCAAGATGTGGTCAGTGCAGTGTGTCGTGATATGATTCAAAAAGCTCAAAAACTGTCGAGACGTAAGGTAGATAGACTGATGTATTAGTGTCAAACGTCATCCGACATCTAACATCCGGTTTTTGCCACCCAAATGTTTGTGGTGCCACCGCAGTCTAGCTGTGACTACGATCCCTACAACTGAGTTGAAAGATCGGCGTATAAAATATATATCGTGAGGATTATAGTAAAAATATAGTATAAAGTCACATACTTCCAAACTCAATAAATTATCCAACCAGTATCCGCGAAGCACAATTTAGGATTTTTTATTTATTTACTAAATTATTATTTCAGTGATTGTTGTTCCTGTAGTTGAATTACGTTTATGATAACAACAGTTCTTGGACGCATTTTTCAAGAGATTAAACATATTATAGTAAATAAAATGCAATTTTTTATTTATTAGACACCAACTAATATTGATCAAACGTTTTGGCTAGTCGCTGTAATATAAAAGTTTATTCACACTAGAGAGTTAACCTTCTGTTAGGTGGAGAGAAACTAATTGATACTAAATGAAAATTGAAGGGGAAGGTTGACGGAGGGTGATAAAAGATTTGGCAGGAAGAGTCACGATTTATTCATCATGTTCGTTGACGGGACGATCCAATTAAGCAGCTGCCCCAATTCCGCTGGGTGCTACAAGCCATTCGCGTTGGGGTGCTCACATCTCTGAGATTTTCATATTATGCCACTTATTTTGAAGGACTATTACGAAACACTTTCCTTTTTGAAGCACGTGCAATTACTTCAGTAAGTGTTTAGTATGGTACATATAAAACAATAATAGTTAATTTAGACAAAATAATATAGGTTTTCATTCATTTTTAAATTCAACAATATATTGGATAAAGGTGTTGCTGTAACTACCTACTTACTGTACAATGTACTAAGAGTTTTCAAATAAAATATATTGTATAACACAATACGTAATTTTTTTCCTTAAAAGTTTTTTGCTTCCTTGCTAACAACAACATGAGAAAAAAATATTTTAAATATGACTAATTCGCTCATACACCATTTTCATCTGTTATTAAAATGTGCTCTATTAGCTGAAAATGTAATAAATAATATTTTCTATGAACTTGTAGCTTGGAGTTTGAAAAAGCAATTCATCACCATAATGTGAACCCTAATAAACTTTATTAGATACTTAACCATGGTAAATGTCCATATGAGTATAATCATTCAATCCACTTATTGCAATTTATTATACAAATACCTACTTACAATGTATTACGAAAATGCATGCAACGTTTTTCAATGTAAGTCCCTCCTCTGAAGTTTTCTCCAATCCCACCCGATAATGTAGTGAACGCGCAAAATGTTTCATGTACCTACTCTGTGCGGGCCAATGAACTTTCCACTGAAAACGTGAACTTTACGCCATTGCACATTGCAGTTTGAATTTAAGTTTTATTAACTTCAGATTTTGTGAACAAGCATTGAATTTAAAACTTGACATACGTGGGTACGTTTGCCATTGACATAGAAAAAGGAAGGCACGGACAATGACACTAACTTACTTAATAATTCAATATCAAAGCGTGATGTAAAGTCATGTACAACGGGTACGGGGACTGGTATAAATAAAACTCATGAAAGGGCAACGAAAAGCCAAAAGCGTGGAGTATTCCCTTGATACTGTAAAGTGAATGAAAAGCGTTTATTTTTCGTTTCCCCGAGTGGCGGCGTCGAGCGCACGCACCCCCGGCGTTCGTTCCTGCCGGCGGCGGCGGCGCCGCGGCGTGCCGGTCACGTGACCGTCTGCTCGCCTCCCACACACATAAATGCTACGAATTTTTCATTGCCTTCCTTCTGAAACTTCACTTTCACTTATATCTTTGTCTTATTTATCGAAGTCTCTCACGATTTTACCGGATTGATGAGTAAAGTTCGATGGGAATTCGTTTTGGTCTTTTATCGATTTATGACTATGTTTTTCATTTATTACGTAAACTCTAACTATCCAAAAATTTCAGTTACAAACAGCAATTGAGCAGATGACTCAAATAATATTATATACAAAAAAATTAAGGTTAATTTGAATACTTGTAGGAGTATACCTACTTACTATTTTCATTTCCTTCGCCTTATTAATAAAAAATATTATTTCATACAGCCGAAAAAATCTTTCCTCGAGGATCCTTGTAACAGAATTTTTCAATTATGAAACGTGCAAATTAATTTAATTAAAACATTCCCTAAATAGTTACAATGAAGACATTCCTCGGAGGACATTATGCGGTATCCTTTTGACGGACAATTTTCCTTTTGCACGATTTACCCGGTGGTTGGGGTCCTGTCATCCACGTGCCGGTATTACGTCATCCCTCTGGCCCCCAGTCCCGAGCAACCCATTATGATTTAAATTCTTTTATACCTCGCATTTTATTGCTTTCACTTAAATGTCGTTTCATGTCTCTACGAAACTACATACTACTCCATAATGGAAAAGTTTTCGTTTCAGATGGATGAACATAAGAGGCTTTAGATGATACTGACGTCATCTTGTTCGGATGAGATGTAATATAATTAGACTATTACAGTTAGCGTAGCTTAAAAAGAGTCTACAATAAAAAATATATTTTTTGTTTCTTAAAGCTGTATAATTCAGTAGCAACTTGTATAGTAGGCATGTTAATAATATTGTTAGCGTGCACACCACAGACTTGTATGATGTAGTGCACAACGTCTTTCGCTGCATCTCCCTTCATTTATCCACAAGTAGAATTGTAAGTAAAGCAATAAATTATAGGTAGTAAGTAAGTAAACAACTTACACGTAGTAAGTAACACTTGTTGTTCTTTAAGTAACGACAGTGAAGATAAAATTATTGCAATATTTTCTAGCATTCTATATTGCACTTGGTAGAGTACTCATAGAGTTTCATTGAGTTTGAATGGGACTTACTTGCTATACTGAACATTTTATGATCGATCTTTTATGATGAAAACTTTTCAGGCAACAACTTCATTTTTGATCAGATACCATTATGTATAAACATTCTACACTACATAATGTATAGTTACATATGTATGTTATTAAATAGGTATTAGTGTTAATCATAGTGTTTTTTTACACGTAAATACATTATATATTTACTTTTTCTTCTATACGGTAAGTAACAAAAAAGAAACTCTGAAAATACGCTAAAAGAAACATTCTGCCTAAGCAAGTAATTAAGTGAAAATAAATTACTTGATTAAGTTATTATTGTAGTTCGATTCTGGCTGGCTGCCAATATCGTTAGCAATTGGTACGGACGTACCAAGGCCTAGCTGTCGTGACTGCTATTCGTACATGAAAGTTAAACATTTAGCTTGACTCGGTGAAACTACATACCTATACCTACTTACTTGTAGAAAGGTCAAAAGTAACTTAGCGAAGAAATTATTGCCAAAGTGAAGCAAACTTTTAACTGCCTATATTTTCTTGACTTTTTTTTTATTTACTTACGGACTTGCCGCAGAGCGACCACATCGTCTTTTTCTTGACATGAAACTCTAACTTAAACCGTCTAACGACGACTTCTGCATGACAACTACAATCATTTTAAGGTCATGGATATCGTCCGCACATTGTTGCAAGCTTAGTAACAAACTTAAAAAAGACAAATTATATCATTGATGCATAACATTGGCAGTGTCAACATAACAAGTGCTTAACAATATGGTGTGAGATTTTTTAAAGTTTACACTGTAAACATTTTATCTCGTCTCGTCATCCACAAATATTATACTTTGTGTTACATGTGCTTACAATTGTGCTAATATTATACACATTGACTACAGTAAATCTCGGGAAAATTTAAACTACCAGATTAGACATTTTTAGAAAGAAAGGCTTTTTAGTTAAGGAATTAATAAAAATAAATGGGTGAAAGTCCCTCTTGGATGTCCTATATTCCTGCCATCAAATAAGCGTACTCGGTCGTGTTCTCTAATGAGGAGTGTGGTCGTCGTCTCCAGGAGACTCCCGGTCGCTGCAGGTAGAGGGAGCGGCGTTCGAGCGTGCTGCGGAGCTGCTGAGGCGCTCCCCTGAGTTCACGGTGCTGGCGGCGCTGCGCCAGGAGCCCGCCAACTCCGGGACTATCCTCTCCTTCTCACACGGATACAACAGGTACACGTTACGTTCAACTTCATGGCTGTTCTGATCTCCGCGTCACGTTTCACGTAAGGGTGTGGTAGCGAGGCGAGGCCAACTCTTACGTAAAACGTACTATACACTACAATGTCGATGTTTGTGGTGCAGAGTTCAGAGGGGCCTAAAAGTTCGGTGTTATTCAGTTGCTTTTGCATGCCTTTAATTAGCGTGGTCACGATAACCCATTTTTGGGATTTTGTGGTAATTTCTCGTACAAATGCCGCTAACAAAGCAGAAGCACTTGATCGTAGCGCTCATTGGTAAAATTATGGACAGTCGGAGACTGCAAGTATTTATGCATATTCTGTTGTTTCTCTGTTACGAGGTAACCAAAAACTTGCTGAGTTGCTCTTACATACGAAACTTTGCTTTAATTATCACTATATCCTGCGAATTAGACTAGTCTACGTGATTTAATTAAATGTGTTTTAAACCTTAATTATATTTCGTCCTGTTAGTATGTGGTGTGATATGTAAATTTAATGTAGTGGTAGTAAATACATTAGAGACGGAGCAATGGACTTGTATTTTTACTGCCATATTACACCACATCCTTGTATGTCTGGCCTACATCAAATTCTAGCATATCTATAGTATCCACAGTGTATAGTATCCAACATGAACTAAATTCCAGCACCTCCTCCGTAGCATAAATTAAACTACTTCTGAAATCTGTTAGAAAATGCATGATTGATGTTGTGACGTGATGACGCTATAATTCATTGGATAACTTATAACGAGTTAATAATTCTAAGATTTCGTATATCGAAGAAAACTCTGAGAAAATAATTATTTGTCAAATCCAATTAGTGTTTAAGTACTCTGTGGTCAAATCAATATAGAATCAGCAGAGTGATATTTAAATAAGATATTTAAATAAATTTGTGACTTACCAACCTACTAAATCCTCAGAAACTCAAAAATTTTGTGAATAAGTATTCCGAATAATTTGTGTCTTAGACTAGTCTTAATTATTATACATAAATTGTATACGAAACTTTCAATTTATTTTGACTGCAATATAATAAAAATAGAGGACTATTAATATTTATAATTTGTAGTGTACATTTGTCTAATAGTATCAATATTTGGTGTCGGGTAGAGCTCCCGGGCGAGCGCCGGCGGGCAGGTGCGCGGCGCGCGGGGCGGCCGGAGCAGCGGCTTCTCATGGTGAGTTCTATATCTCAACATCGCTGCGCGCGCACGCATGCCTTGCGATCATGCGCACGCGCGCATAGGGGAGAATCATGTATCTTGGAATGTCCTGTGCCTCGGAATGTCCTCCTCAATCCATCCGTTGACCTCATTGCGCTCACTGTGTCCTCTGCATGGCCGTATGTGTGCGCGGCGGGCCGACTTGCATGGGCCCCCGCGTCTCCTCCGCCGTCCGTCTTGTGTTCTGTGTCTTGACGTGTTGTGTTCTGTATATGTCTAACCGCCCCCACGATCCGCACGATCCGCACGATCCGTCTGTCCACGTTCGCCGCGCCGCGCCGAGGGGACACCGCCGGGCTCGTCCGCACTTGCATTCCAAGCGACATGGAAATCCTCTTGCATTTCGCACTGTGACCGACACACCGGGCCCCGTCGAGCTCTACGCTCCCACCGACGCTCCGTCCGATGAGGAGCTCGTGGGTCGGCGACGGACGATTCTCGATAAACCGAATAGAGCGAGATCCGGTACAAATCACGCGCGCGTCTTACGGCTTTTCATCAGACACCAACCGACATCGTCGACACCGAACGCGATTCGTTCCGAGGTACATGGTCCCCCACCCCGACCGAGCGATATTGAGATGTAGAGCGAGCCGAGGCCCGCTCGCGGCCGGTCCGGTGCCGTCCGCCGTCGTCATGTGTGTTGTTTGCTTTGTTTATGTGTACCTCGGAACAGTTCGCTAGGAGGAATCTTCCGAGTGCGCGGCGGCGGCTATAGTGTCGGAATGTGGGGCAGGTACCTGGAGGTGCAGTCGAGCGGGCGGCGCGACGAGGTGCGGCTGCACTACGTGGCGGCGGGCGCGGCGGCGGCGCGCGTGGAGACGTTCCCGTTCCGGCTGGCGGACGGCGCGTGGCACCGCGTGGCGCTGGCCGTGTCGGGCGCGCAGGCCACGCTGCTGGTCGACTGCCACCCGCTCTACCGCCGGCTCATCCCGCCGCCCGACCGCAACTTCACGCAGCCGCAGCTCGCGCTCTGGCTCGGACAGAGAAACAGTAAACATTCCTTATTTAAGGTACGACCATGACCTCTCGTGTACTACTGTGCTAGTGGCACGCTCTGGCGATTGACACGATGCGGAGCGAGGGCCTTGGACTAAACTGTTAAGCAATTAAACAACATTTTCAACATTTAGCTACCAACACCACCAATCCGGATATCATAACATAATGATATTAAGAATTGGATTATGCTTGTAATTGTAAAAGTGTAAAAGTATACATCATTATGCAAACAAGCCACATCTTCTCAATCGTCGGGGCAGTTTAACTCAAATTATCTTAGTGCATTTATGTCCTGTTGTACAATTGCTCTATAACTGGGAGTTTTCAGGGTACGCTACAAGACGTAAGATTAGTGAGTGGACCTCATGGATACCTCGCGCAATGTCCAGGACTGGACTCAGAGTGTCCTACTTGTGGACAATTCGCATTGTTGCAGGCTACCGTACAGGAGCTTACATCACACATACATGACTTATCACTTAAGGTAATGAATTTTTTCGTTTTCTTATAGATGCTTTGGAAGTTGTGTTTTTCTTTCTTTTCTTTTCTGTCATAATCAATAATCGCATGTTGTGTCAGTTCGTTATAGCGTTATCATGTCCATGATTTCTCTCACATCTCTCTTGTTCTGCTATTATGATACCAGTGCTGTGGTGCTGATATTGGTAGTTGTGTCTGATCGGCAGCTGGTGGGCACAGAGGCGCGGCTGGCGCGGCTGGAGCAGTGCGACTGCCAGAAGTCGTGCTACTCCAACGGCACGGTGCACGCAGACGGCGCCACCTGGCAGAGGGACTGCAACCGCTGCTCCTGTGTGGTAACTCTTACTGATTGATACTAGTCCTCAGATAAAACGTAATGCATAATATAGGATAGGTGAGCGTTTTAATATGTCACATTACAAGCGTTGAAATGGGACTCTGGCTTGTACAGTTTTGTATAGTTTCTCTAAGTTAGCAATCAGGGCTTTCTGGTTCCACGAGTTATCTCGCAGAAAGAGTCGAAAGAAAAAAAGGATTTTCCTAATCGAAGCGC
Source organism: Thymelicus lineola (assembly GCA_963932265.1). Classification (NCBI taxonomy): domain Eukaryota; kingdom Metazoa; phylum Arthropoda; class Insecta; order Lepidoptera; family Hesperiidae; genus Thymelicus; species Thymelicus lineola. The sequence continues at coordinate 14,665,558 of OZ010687.1, read as the reverse complement.
ATTATAAAGTGTTATTACACAAACAGCATTTATCAGGTGGTGACATGAAAATACTTAGTCATATCCTTTCTTTCCTTTCCCAACGTTTGGTTTCGTCAGAAAACACACAGAAATGTTTGTGAGGTCGCTAAATGTTTTTCTAGCACGGCGAGATCACGTGCAGGCCAGTCGAATGCGATCGAGCGGAGTGCAAGAATCCAGTTCTACACCCGGGAGAGTGCTGTCCTACTTGCTTAAGTAAGTCATTATGTAGATTAGATATTTTTATTAGTCATTATTAAATGCTCGATTTTTATGTATAAAAAAGTTCAAAAATTTAATTGCGCTTATATATATGACTACTACAAATGTTTGGTTTGAATCTTTAGTAGTTCCGTTGATAATTCCTTGGCAATTTTGTTACTTTAGATTACCTACATTAGCTCGATATATTCCAAAAATCTGACTAAGACATCCCCACTAATCCCTATCAGTAATAACCCTATATTCGGATCTTTATCCCCACCAACCTGGTGAGGTTACCAGAATAACATCTGGTTGGGAGCTTCTCTTTAACGCGTGTGCACCATGTCTCCATGTCCTCAGGGCAATGTCTCCTCAAGGGCACGCTGTATGAGCATGGCGAGCGGTTCGCACCGAAGGAGTGCGCGGAGTGCGTGTGCCACGACGGGAACATGCAGTGCACGCGCGTCGACCCCGACACCGCCTGCCCGCCGCTGCCGTGCGACCCGCCCGACCAGTTCACCGTGCCCGGCGAGTGCTGCAAGTTCTGCCCAGGTATGCACTATACACAATACACACACATACACACACAGTATACCACCGTGCCGCACACAGATACACAGATCGTATACACCACAGAACACGACTCAAAGTGTTGCTCTTAAAAAATTAGTTGAAGGATGGGAAAGATGAAGTGCTTTTCTTGAATGAGATAAGGAGGCCGATGATCTCAAGAAGGAAGGACTCCTCTTAGATCGGAAGAGGAGGTATATATATTTCTCTTGGAATGAAGGAGAAGGCACAGATCTTTCTATAAGATTGACGGAGGAGGCATTTGTCCTCCGTTTGGATCCAATTGAAGCTATCAATCAGTTCTTAAATGCAGATGTATCGTGTTTCAGGCGTGGACTACTGCAGCATGGGCCACTCGTGCGACGAGAACGCAACCTGCATGAATCTCAACACCAAGTACACGTGCAAATGTAACCAGGGCTTTCAGGGCGATGGACTTACTTGTGAAGGTAACGCTTGAATAGAGTATAATATGTTGTCTTGCTTGTTTTACTCTGTTCGCGTGAAGCTGTCAAGGTCCATAGAACCGTAGCAACTATTTAAAAAAAGATCTTGTTATACTTATTGGTTGTACCTGCATTATAATTAAAGAAAAAGTGGTTACCTTCATGGGAACTGTATATTATGATGAATTGTGGACTAAGTATTAGTATAATCTTGAAATATAAAATGTAAAATTGTAGCATGAATTGTCAAGGTAAAATTTAAGGTTTGAAGATTTTTAATGGAAATAAATAATAGCCCACATACAAACTGGTCAATCCACCCGATTCCTTTGGTGTCGCCCATGGACATCAGCGACATCAAAGGGATCACTGATGCGTTGATGCCAAGAAAGAGGGAATAAAAAAAGAAACAAAGTATTACAATAGTTGATTTCTATTAGGTACGTAGACCGGTACACAATATTGGAGAGATGTCTGCACTGACTGACGGCAACTAAATCCTAGCCTGAATCAGTGGACCTAAATAATTTTGGGATTTTGGGTAAGACTTTTGAAATTTCATCCCCTAAAGGGTTAAAATGGGGTGGAAAAGTATTAAGCACATTTTTACACAACCTCGTATATAACAAAACACATGGTTTCCCAGATGTGGACGAATGCCAGCAAGCGGGCGGGCTGTACGGCCACCACTGTCACTCCAACACGCAGTGCGTCAACGTGGTTGGCGGGTACGTGTGCCAGTGCCTGCCCGGGTACACGCGCCGCGACAAGTTCAACTGTGTCGAGGTTTGAGCTGTTCTATTCATTACTAAACGTAACTATACAGTCTATTTATACATCATATACTTGTGTGTAAAAATGCAGATCCATAGTTAAGGTAAAACTTCATAGTTAAAGGGTGGTTTTATTGATAGAGAGTGATACTCTATCTGATTTTTCAGAGTTTATTAAAATTTAACATGTCTTCGCATTTACCCGACAAACTATAGTGAACATTATATCAGGCCATGATGCCAAAACAGCCTTAACTCGCCACTATTTTTGTGTTTGTGTGTAGGTGGACGAGTGCGCGACGGCGACGCACGGCTGCCACGCGCAGGCGCAGTGCGGCAACACGCCCGGCTCCTACACGTGCCGCTGTCGCGACGGCTACTCCGGCGACGGCTACACCTGCACCCGTGAGTGTCGAAACCTGCTTGCAACTTAACACGTTTTAATACTTGGTGTAGGTTCTTCTTCTAAATCGCTGCACTCTTGGCAGAGTGGTCGTGGTCTTTCAGTATTTTTGACACGCCTCACAACTCGCCGCCATTCTTCACGAATCGATGCTCTTCGTGTGCATTCGTGGACTGGGGCATCTACAGCTGCTTTAATATGATCTGTCCAGCGCATCGGTGATCTGCCATGAGGTCTTGGTGTAGGTATGCTACGTAAAATAAACACGATCAATATGCTCTCAGACAACTCCTCGTCCTTCGCTCGAACGCTCACTGCTGATCGAGCATCGTGATGTTCCGATCTCATTTGGATGTTTCGTGGACTAGCTGCCGCCATTTTCCGCGGTCTGAGGCACAGTGTATAAGTTTGCTCAGTCTGAAATTAAGTTGTTCGGACACCTGATCTGTTCATCTTTTCGGGCTCCGACCCATGGATCTCTTGCCAGGGCTTGCTTGGGTCGTCAGTTATCGTGAGCTTCTCCAACTTGCCGCTGGGTTTTCTGGAGAGTCTTTGCTTTACCTTCAATTCGTTGAGGATTGAGACATTCGTTCTGTGAGCTGTCCATGAGATAACAAAACATTTCAAAAGCATTGATGCGCTTTCTGTCACTTGTTTTCGACAGGACTTAGCGCCATACAGAAAGATCGGGAAGACAAGCGTTCTAATGAGATACCGAAACAACTTACAAATTAAATGACTGGTCATTGTGATAAATCGATGTCGGTACTATGTTCCAGCAATCTGTACGGGCGGTTGTCTGAACGGCGGCGTGTGCGCGGCGCCCGAGCACTGTGCGTGTGCGCGTGGGTTCGCCGGCGCTCGCTGCGAACGTGACGTGGACGAGTGTGCGCCCCTCGCCCCTGCCACCCCCGCCGCGCACCCCGCCGTGCCCCCGCACGCCCCGCGCGCCTGCGTACCGCGCGCCGCCTGCGTTAACACGCCCGGCTCCTACTACTGCGTGTGTCGCGACGGATACAGACGAGATCCACTACGGGACCACTGTGAGGGTGAGTCTCTGTAATGTAACTAATCTACGTATCTAAATGAAGGGCACCATTGTGATCCACTGTCCAATCAAAGCAAAGGTATGTGTGTAACTAGCTTTTGTCGTGAGAAATTCAAAGCAAACCAAATAAAGCACCGTATCCAACAGTTCGGTTGGTATTATGGATTTATGGATAACATTCAGATTTTTCATGCTTTTTTCTAGTCGAAAAAGTGATTATTATTTTCTAGCAGACAAAGGACTATGTATCTATTTAAACACAAGTAGCTTGAGTGCTATAGCCTACAGTGGAGATAAGAAGCGATTAAGCCATTTTTGTTTAATACTTTCGTTGTCAATAGACCACTATATCAACCGAAGTGTCGTATTTATAAATGTCAAGTCAACAACGGTGTCGGCTTGGTTTCAGATGTAGACGAGTGCGCGGAGGGCTTCCACACGTGCCACCCGAGCGCGCGCTGCGTCAACGTCGACGGCGGATTCCGCTGTCAGTGTGATACACATCCGTGTGAATTGAGTGAGTCTCCACATGTTATTGTCACGGGCTTAGCTTGGCTACGTTTTCATTTAGGCACATCATTATTCTTCATATTCATTCTTCAAAAACGTTTTGATTTACGAAATCGTTACTACCCACATATATATTTTTGGTCCTTCGAGCCGGATTAGAATCACCGGCAAGTTAAATAAAAGTTTAATATTATTTACGAATAGTATCACTATGCAGTATTAATGCTATTGCGTTGTGTACGTAATACCGTTTATGGAGTAGCGCGCTAACTCCTCTTTTCACTACAGAGGGTTATTAAACAATTTACTAGTTACTAAAAAAAATTCTTCCCCAGGCTGTTCTTGGCAAGGGAAGATAATGACGGAGGGGGAGCGGTGGGCGGAGGGCGAGGGCTGCCGGACGTGCGCGTGCGATGCGGGCGTCGTGCGCTGCGCCCGGGTGCTCTGCCCCTGCGACACCGAGGACAACGTCACTGCCACGGTAAATCCTACTGATATTAGGTATAAATGTTATGAAAGTTTATGAGGATATATGGATCTTTTTTAATCTTTCACACAAAGACTTCTGAACGGATTTTCATGAAATTTTGGTACACAGGTAGATCTTGATCTAGAATAACTTATACGGTACTTAGTATCCCGGAAGACGCGGGCAAAGCGCTAGTACATAAATTATGTTATTCTTGTATGTACCTATATATTTTATTGATGCCATTAATGTGTGTGACCTGGATTTACGCCGATGACCTTGCTCGATTAGGCGAGACTGAAAATTCTCTGTGCATGCTCCGCTCTGTTAACATACGAAATAATTAGTTTATATATAAAAAAACGTACTAAATTATGTTATGTTATTACTTATCTACATATACCAATGTAGATTGACATTATAATATTTTTATAATTTTTTTTTATGAATTCCACACGTAAGTATACCTCCATATATCCGTTCAATGCTCGTTATTCCAGTATGCGAGCGGCGAGGGTGCGCTGGCGCTGGACGCGGTGGCTCTGGACGCGGTGAGGGGCGTGGGGGGCGTGGGGGGCGCGGGGGCGGCGTGCTGCGCGCACTGCGACGCGCGCTTCCACTGCCGCCACCAGGAGATGCACCACGTTACCTTCCGCAGCGGCGAGCGCTGGCTCTACCAGTGCCAGATATGCGAGTGCCTGGTCAGTGACACACACACAAACACGCACACACGTTACATACACACACAGGAAAACTGAAAGTATCCATATTGTATAAAATATTATAGCTTTCCTTCCCCGTATCGTACTATGTTAGCCCAGTCTGTTTGACAGAAGTCACCTTTATGTAAATGGTCACCATCGCCCGTTGTTTAAGGTCGATTTATCTGGGTGGTACACACATAACCAGACGGATTGAATGCGCCGCCTCCGTGCATGAGTACTTACCGTCGAACTAAACTGGAAGGTACAAAATTCTCAGTGCAGTTGAAGATCGCTATCTTGTCAGCGGTCCACGAGTTGGAGAGTTTGAGTTAGATTCTATCCGCTCATTTACACGCGCGGCTCGCGGACCATCCCGTGGCTCGTCCGTAAGCCACGCCCCCTACGCGCGCGAGCGCTATCTTGTGTTTACACGCGCGCGGCGTTCAGATGCGTTCGAACGTTCAAGGATGGAACACGTTGACGTAATACATCGTCATCCAGTGAATGAAACCTTTCTACCATGATTTATAGGCAAAATACTCAATGTAGATTGTACTACGGGTAGATTTCTGTACATTAGGCTTTTTTTTAGTGCAATAAGCAACTAAATATTTTTTTTTAACTAAAATGGGGCAGAAATTAGAATAATGAGTTTTAATTTCTGTTCTTTTTTTCAGTGTCTGTTCGGTTTGCGTACAGATTCTTATTTTTAAAATAAAAGAGCATCCTAATTTTGAAATCTTTCCAGTAGTTTTTTAGTTTATTCATTACAAACAAAGGAACAAAATATCAAAATTTTCTTCTTTATAATATTAGTTTCAATATACGAAGTCTTATTTTTAGTGATTTAAGGTTCATTATTATTATCATTCAGTACCATATTTTATTATTTCATATACTTTTGCGTAACAGTTAATACGATTTCGAAAAATACGAATCCAATAGAACACGTACGTATGGCGCTAGTTGCCGTTGTTGAATGAAGCTCGCGAGTGTGTGAACACCGCGCGAGCGCTCGCGCGAGACCCTTTGGCACGCGCCCAAAAAACCGCTCCCGACGCGAGCCCTGCGAGCCCCGACACGCGCGCGCGAGCTACCTGTTTACACACTCGGGCTCGCGTGGGTCTCGCGGAAAGTCTCGCGGCTCGCGCGCGCATATAAACGGGGCATTAAATATCCCCTTACATTCCAAGACCTAAATATTTCCCATCAGTCAATACCCGTAATATTGTTGTTTCCAGATGGGCGAGGTGGACTGTTGGGAGCCTGAGTGCGAGGAGGGCGGCGGGTGCTGCGCGGGGGGCGCGGGGGGCGAGGCGGGGGGCTCGGGGGGCGAGGCGGGGGGCGCGCACCGGCTGCAGCTGGCGGGCTGCGCGCCGCCGCACTGCCCCGGCTGCCAGGTACCACCACCACCACCACCCACCGCTCACACCACTACCACACACAGATACCACACGTGCCTTTAAATAATACTGAGCTATTTATGTATTTAATATTTAGTATAGTGCGTTCACATAAGTCTGCACTTCGCCATTATGTTCGTGGGGTAAGTGTTTCCAAATAATGTTACAATACGTATTATAAGATAATGTTATATTATATCAAGTGGGCGTCGACAGCCAAATCCGAAATTATGAGGAATAATGAATAGTGCCTATTCAAAGGAGTCTTTTGATGAACGCGACTACTATGCTATTATCTCCCTAGTACTTTTATATAAAAATTTACTTCAATGCTTCCAACATAATAGCGAAGTGCAGACTTATGTGAAACTCGCTATATAATATTGTCATGTGCAGACGGTGATTGCAGATAGTTATCTTAAGGATAGGTATGAGGTATTTATTAAGTTTTAACTGAAGACAATTTCTTCCTTTTTTCGTGTTTTATGCACCTCAAAGTCACACCACATTACGAGCGTGTACTACAGAGACATGGAAGCATCGAACTCGCAGATTTATTATTTATTGGCGCGATATTTGTCATACAAATAACTGGCGCGCTGTGCGAATATGAATAGGTCTTCTCTTAGTGTTAAGTAGGATGAATGACAATATGGCAATAGAGCTGTTTTTTGAATAGCTTAGAAACAAATTATTATAGCATATTGTCAAACTTAAGGTCGCTTTTCATTTAATCATTGCTCAATAAGGGAAAACATTGACGTAGATGCATTTCGTAATCTCGAATGTTTACAACAATTGTACAAGTATAGAAAATTTAATAATTAAGGAACCTCAGGTTATTCAAATATTGTAAGATTATATTTAGTAAGATTGGGGCAGAATTAATGTTAACATTTACATAATACTATTAATGTTTATACTCATATCTCCTGTCAATCTTCATTTGGTGAACCGAGTTAACAATGACAGCTGGTAAATGCTTCAATTTACATATTTTAATGAAAACTAATATTTTTGTGAATGTTATGTGTTAATTTATAAATTTTGCTACTATGTGTAAACAATAAACGAGATTGCCAATGCTATATTTAGGACTAGCTGTTGCCCGCATCTTCGCATACTATTTTCATGGAAAATTTTGAAAAACTGAAAAATATATTCCATCAATTTAAACAAGGAACATTTGTTGCAAATTTGAAGCAAACCGGTTGATGTTTTAAAATATTCCATATTTACAAACTTTCATCCCATTTCCCAGGGAAACCTTTAAATTTAAAAAAAAAAGATAAAAAGTTTCATAATTAGGATCATGAACTGTGTTAAATTATCATTTTAAAGAACCTAAAAATCATCCAAAGTAGATAATCATTGATTAATGGGACGTATTGTAATCGCTTTCAGACATTCATTCCAGCCAATTTCCAGTGTAAACGTCAAATTCGTGTTACAAAAGCGGTCACGTGACACATTTTAGCCAATCATACGTCGTTTAAAGCCCGAGAAATGAATTGCCTCGAACTTGAATGGTTTTATAAAAGTTCATAATAGGCCCGCTGTTCATTATGGGGCATTGATCAACCTGGATTAATTTGATTTATGATACGATCAAATAAATAGCGACACAGAGCACATTAATCGATAAAATCTAAGCTGGAAGTTATTTTATTTTATTTAAATAAGCGAAAACACTGTTTTTTCCACCACACTATGTTAAGACTGATATACTTAATAAATTCCTGTAATCCTGTAACATAATGATGTACAAGAGGGATAGGTTGGTATCGATACCGGTACCGATACCGGTATCTAGTCGGCCGCGGCGTGGCGCACGGGCATACGGGCAATCTCGTTTATTGAGAGTGTTGTCAAGTTGAAGGCGCTTAGGCAGTGTTGAGAGTGTTGACGCCATAGTGACGCGCACTAACCCTCGCTTGACGCCGGCGCGTGTCGTGTCGTGACGTGACGTTGCTTGTTGCAGGGCGGGCAGTGCGCTACATTGGTGAGCAATCTCGCGTGTTGTGTGCATCGGTAACCATCCCCACTCTTCTTATTCATTCATACATACGCTAATTAACACGTGTTCTGTGTGCTTACGTCTTCGATTTAATATTCAGGATTTTATTCCACGATTTTGGAATTTTGATAAATATGTAAGATATAGCCATGCCAAGTTACAGCTTTCTAGAACTAAGGGACAGATGGATGGACCGACGGACGGACTCGACGAAACTGTAAGGGTTCCGATTTTACTTCGGAGCCCTAAAAAGGGCATCAAAGAATATATTGAGATAAGGACATTATGAGAATAGGACATAATTGCTGCTTGGTGTTAAGTGATCACTGCATCCATAACAACCTGTCAACAAAATGTGAACGTTGTGTACAAAAAGTAGTGCATTATTATAACTACTCTCGCTCCAAAAATCTGCCATTTTGAGACTGAAATTATTAATGTTCTAGCAAATTATATAGAACGGCACAAATTAATTCTGTTGACATTTTCCCCCATTATGTCACATAGGGGGGTGTCACACAAGGAGTGTGATTCAATGGGAATCACTCTTCCACGATAAATATTTTATCATTCTGCATTAAAACTACAAAACCCGAAATCATAAGGATTATTTAAACTTATGATTGCAATTGTTATTTCAGCATAGGTACATATTAAATCGGAGACTCGATTCATTTCAGGTGCCATTTATGTTGCATGTCTTTTTATTTTACCATTCATCTCATCAGGCATGGAGATATAGTTTTGATATACTTTGATAAATTTTATCCTATGAGCATGTTACCGAGAAGAGTCTGTCGCGACAGTCGCTATTTTCATTAAACCCCATATGTTGTCGTTCTGCCTCATTAGGTTAAAGTATTTATAGAGATCAAATTGTAGATAGGTATACAAAATGTGATACCGGTAGATTTTGAAAATACCCGTTACTTGTGTAGTCTCATGGCAGGTTGTTTTTAGTGCACGGATATTTCGTGGTTCCTACCTTAAAGTAATATTCTAAATGTAAATTCAGTGCAACCAGTATTTTAAGGGTATCTAATTGTTGTTGTATCTGCGTTAAAATATATTTATCTTATCGTTTACTAATCTTCAGTAAGCTTGCGTTAGTTGCCTTATTTTTTTCATGTATTTTTTCAATATATTTATTAGAAAACTTTTTTGTTAATGTATAAATATGTAAATTATGTAATAGTCCCAGTCGTGCGCTGCAGATTAGTAAGCGTCCGGACGGCTACGAGACGGCTTCCGAAGTTTTAAAAGGTACGATAGACGCTTACTGAGGATGTAGTCTCTGCAGTTTATTTGTAACAGAGTAGTAGTAAAAAGTAGGGCAAAGGGTCATGTAAAAATGTAAACTCAATTATATTATAGTGTGACATGGAGACTACATGCTTATTGCGTTGCCGTGACGTGTAGTGTGCGTCGTGTCGTGTCGTGTCGCGTCGTGTCGTGTCGTGTCATGTGTGGAGTGTAGAGTGTGTAGTGTGGCGAAGTGTGCGTCAAGTGGGTAGTGGCGGGTGTTGCAGAGCGCGGCGCGGCGTGGCGGCGGCGCTGGCGCTGGCGGCGCTGTGGCTGGGCCGCGCGCACCCGCACCGCAAGCACCGCGGCGCGCGGCGCTAGAGCCGCCCTGAGCCTCACACCGACTTATATTTATTCTAGATAGACCTAATCTTAACCAATTGAGGCGGGCGGTCCCCGCTCCCGGCGAGCGACGCGCCCGCCCGCCCGGCGACGGAGCCGCCGCCGCCTCCGAGGGAGGGAGCGCTCGATCGTGGAGTATTTTATCCTCGTTATAGCAATATTATAGTTATCGTGTAGTTAGGAACGTAGCGCGCTGCAAGTCTCGTAATGCCTTCTCAAAGCGATCGAATGCCGCCCGCCTTCCCGCGGCTCCTGCGCCGGGCGTCCCGTGCGCGGCGCCCGGCGCCTCGGCCCGGCGCGAGCTGCGCGTGCGTCGTGCGAGTGAAGCGTGCTCGTGTGTCGTGTGAGACGGGATGATTGAGAGTGAGTGAGAGCGACTGAGAGGTCTCGCGGCGGGCCGACGCGCTCCCCGCACGCCGCGCCCCGCGCCCCGCGCCCCCGCTCCCGCGCCGCCCGGTGCGTTCCCACCGTCGCAGCTGTAATCTTCGAATTCTAAATTAATGAGTACGATCGCTTTATAATAATTATTCTAGAGTATAACGGTACTATTTAGCTATTGTTGTGAATACGATGTATAGTGTCGCCGCGTTGTTCCGGGCGCTGCGAACGCGCCGCGCGGGGCGCAACAGACGGGCGGCGGGCGGCGGGCGGCCGGCGCGGCGCCGCCGCTAGCGAGTTCTGTAGATACATAGTTTATGCGGCGCCGACCACGCGTGCCGCCCGCGCGCCCGTCACCTTGTACGAAATTTTTCATAATATATTATAATTTTTGTTTGTCTTTATATAGAAATCATTTTCATGATTAATTTAAAAGTAACCAAAAATAGGTACCAAATACTTATAGAAAAATGATATGATTGTTTCCTAATTTCGTAGAGCATTTTGATGCTTGCATATTGTATTGTGTTCAGAACATTACGATTAAAAAGATGTCCTATATACTTGTTTGATTTCCAAAGCGATAATTTATCCTCTGTCTTAGAAAGGTTTCGAGAAATATAATAGTATTAGATAAGTTATTTTCTTCCATCGAGAAATGTTTGTGTAATAAATTAATAAATATGAACTTTAATTCTAAACCTTTTATTTAACGGAAACAGACAAAATAAGAAATAGACGTGCAATAATGTTCAAGAATTTAATTTAATATTGACAAATAGTGTGTAAATATTCATAAGACAATAAATAAATTAATAACATATGATTTACTCATACAATTTGTTCTCATTTTAATTTTAGTCATCCATTTTATTTTCAAGACAGAATAACGATCCAGAGTATCCTACAACAAATAGCAGAAGGAAAATAAAACCTAGGTTTAGTATATATTATGTTGTGATAAATAAAATTACTAAAACCATAAATAATGTGTGTTAAAAAGTTGAGGTTATGGGTTGGTGTGGCTGTATCGCCTGTATGTGAGTAGCGGGCGGTGGCGGTGCGTAGTGCGCGAGCGAGGGGGGCGAGGGGGGCGCGAAGCACGCGATGCGCAGCGGCTGCAGCGTGGGCGGCGGCTTGCCCGCGCGGTCGGCACGCTCAGCCACGCCCGACACCAGTGTGTACGCACCCGCGAATAGGGTTGCCGCCTGCAACACATAACAACAGAACATAACTTTGTATTATACAGTAATAATTGTAAAGTATGTCGCAACTTTCAGTTCATTAGCATATAAAACTTTCCTGAATAAAACACAGCCAAACCAATGAATGGTGGAAGGGATTTTTTCCCGCCTGACTACCTACTATGTTTTTTGAATTATTACGGTCGCAGTGTCTAGGTTTCACATATGTTTATGGACAATGGTGACTATTAATCGTCAGGCAAAGGCGTCTTATGGGACGACAGAAACCGGCCCCCCGCTTGGTAGCAGGACTCCACGTATTTTTTTTATACAAATATTATAAGTTAATGCTTGACCACAATCCCATCTGATGGTAAGTGGAGATGCGGTCCTAGGTGGTGAGCACATTAACTTAGTGAAAGCCTATTCACTCTTTTTTGAAGACAACCACGTCATAGGCAGGCGGGAACGCCGACTCAGACAAGTTATTCCAGTCCTGGGCGGTGCGTATAACGAATGACGAGGTAAACTGTGTAAATGATATAAAATAGAAAATAAATTAAAATGAAAGAAGTGTATAAAATAGAGAATGTTCACCAAGACAACAATGATGACGGCGGCGAGGACAGTGACGGAGTTAATGTACGCGCGCAGCTCGAGCGTGGCGCGCCGCAGACAGCCCATGCCGAATAACGACGACTCACAGGTCTCGCCCTGTACACAACACATACACCATGTACATTGTATAATTGTAATATTATTATTAGAACTAGCAATTATTATAAATGAAAAGATTTAAAATTTCTGTATGCAAGGTCTTCGGTCCTGCCGAAAGAAATCGGATGTCTTAGGGTTTGTAAAAAAACCTTTTACACATAGCTACATTATGTTTACTTCACTTCTATAATAAACTATGAGGAATAACGAAAAATGGTCAAAGGAGTATCGGGGCCGATTTAATTAAAACTAAAACTGCATCATTAAATTAAAAAAAATATATACCCCGAATCGAACCCGTTAATTTTGAAAAAAACTCAACCTTTATTATTACACCATTTAGTAGTGCTGCTAACAAGGATCAGTGATTCAGTTTTAGTTTTTATTAAAATCGGCCCCGAAACTCCTTTAAGCATTTTTTGCTATTCCTCGTAGTTTCGGATTTGGCCCTGTATTTCGGCTATTTACACAAATATATCGGAGTGACCGAGTCGTGTATCACTTATAATTGTCTCCAAGACGCATCATCAGTATCATCACATTTGAATGCGCAAAAATACTACCTTCACATTAGTGACTCGACCACAGCAAGAGGGCGGTAGTGTGGAGCGATGGCGGTACCAATCTGACTGCGACTCTACACCACAACAACGCAACTGAAACAATGTTCGTTTTTAATTTATTACAAGCTTTTATATAACTTGTAATATTTCTGTGGATCAAATCGAATACCTACTGCATTTTTTACTATAAGAATAACTTGATTGTGTTGACTCTAGAGCAAGATATTCCTTAACGGTCATTTAACGTAATATACACATTCAATATAAGCTCGTTCTAAAATCTATCACAACTTAATTGCCACTCTCACGGTTGCTTCAGACTAAGGGTATCCTCAAACCATCAAGTGGGTCGTCAGCTCATTTGTCGGCTATTTCCATAACAAAGTCAAATGCTCGATCAGTCAACCTCGAGTTGCATAGCAGCGAAGGCAGCCTGCACGGCGGGGTCGGGCGAAGCGGCGGCGCGAAGCAGCGTGGCGTTGAGCGAAGCACGGTCACGCAGCGCGTGCGACAGCGCAGTCGCGGACGACATGCCCGCTGCTAGCAACACCATCGCCGCACTCGAAAGAATCAGAAGCTGCAATACCAACAATATATTTTTAAATTTTAATGCTCCTGTTGTACCTGCATTTATCTATGCTGGTGAGGCCTTATGAGTGGCATTATACGATAAGCGACACTATAACAAAAATTTTAAGAATTATAAACATTTAACAATAATTTTAACTGTCATAAATTCATATTCCAATTAAAAGTAGTACCAAGATTGTTACCCAAATACACGTCTAAAGAAACCTAGGTATTAACAAATTTTTTGTGTGCCTAGAAGCATCATCTGTCATTGCAAGAGTACAATCTCTTTCAACGGATATGAATAGTTTATAGATATGAATACTGTTAAATACCGTTGCCGACAGCGACAGTGACCTAGGCTGGTAAGGCACGAGGGTGGCCAGCCAGCATGCGGGCAGGCACAGCAGCGCGCCGCAGATGAACAGCACGCTGGTGGCCAGCTCCACGCCGAGGTCCGTCACCCAGAAGTAGTAGGAGATCCGGACCAGACTCCATGTCGTTGAACCACCGAGGATAGCGCCACCGCTCTGTTCATTAACAAACATAGTACAAGCTCTTTGTAATGTTCTTTTAAATTAACATTGATAAAACACTTTGTCTCAAGCTTACACTAAACTAACGCCTTAGAAAGACCATAAAGTATCGCGGTGGTGCGGCAAGATACAAAGTCAAAGTCAAAATATTTTATTCATATAGGTATCATTGATACACTTATGCACGTCATTTTTTGGCTTTTCGGAAGGTGCTTTGTCATGGAGGAGAAGAAAAGCCTAAAGAAACTCCTCAGCACATCTTTTAAAAAAAATATTACAAAAATGATATTATCATACAAAAGTTTACTATTCTGAGTGGAAATGGTTGCAGAGCTAATCATTTCCATGCGTCTTTGTCATTTAAATACTCGTTTACACTATAATATCCCTTGCCTAACAATTGTGTTTTTACACGTTTTTTGAAAGATTCTATTGGCAAGTCACGTATTATTTTTGGGATTTTATTATAGAAATGTACACCAAGCCCTATGAAAGATCGTTGCACTTTACTTAGGCGGAACGAAGGCGTAACTAATTGATACATTCTTTTTGTTTGGCGATTATTAATATCAAAATTTTGTTTATACGCGTTTATATTCTTCCTTATAAAAAGTACATTATTGAAGATATACTGGGAAGCTACTGTAAGTATACCTATTACCTTGAACTTTTCACGCAAAGATTCCCGAGACTTAAGTTTATAGATAGCCCTAACAGCCCTTTTTTGGAGAATGAAAATTTGTTCTATATTGGCTGCTTTGCCCCACAGCAAGATGGCATATGACATAACACTGTGGAAATAAGCAAAATAAACTATCCTAGCAGTTTCGACGTCAGTATACTGCCTTATTCTCCTAACAGCATAAGCAGCCCTACCAAGTTTTGTCGCGAGATTTGTTATATGTGGGCCCCATTGAAGTTTACTATCTAAGGTCACCCCTAAAAAGACCGTTGATTCCTCCATATGCAATGTTTCATTATTTAGTTTAAGAGATTTGCTGACTTTTTTAACATTAGGTAGCACAAACTCTATACATTTAGTTTTTTTTGCATTTAAAAGTAAGTTATTGATAGTGAACCAACGCGACACATGCGAAAGAGCACTATTTACGTCGTCGAAATTTACTTTATTCCTTTCACACTTAAATATTAATGATGTATCATCAGCAAATAGTACAATATCCGCTTGGTTCTTTACATAATGTGGTAAATCATTAATATATACCAGAAAAAGAAACGGACCCAATATAGAGCCCTGCGGTACACCCATCACAGCCGGTGACCCCGATGACTTAATATCGTTTATGCTTACTTTTTGTATTCTATCACTCAAATAAGACGCGATCAAGCTAAGGGCCTTGTTTTTTATACCATAGTGGCCAAGTTTAAGCAGCAATGTTTCGTGCTCAACACAATCAAATGCCTTAGATAAGTCACAAAATACACCTATGGCATTTTGTGATGCTTCCCATGCTTCAAATATATGCTTTAAAAGCCTAGCCCCGGCATCGGTTGTACTCCGGCCTTTTGTGAAACCGTATTTCTCAGGATGTAATAATTTATTATTATTGAAATGGGTTAACATTTGATTCAGTATTATTCAAGGAAAATGACTTCATGGGTTGAAGTTAACCTAATGAGCAGGTCTAGTCTTTTTACGAGGCCTAGAGCACACTCCACCCTGCTGATCCACGCGGAATTGTGAAGCGGTTAGTGGCCAACCCTAGTATCAGAAGTTTCCATGTCGCCCGAAGGCCTCCGACTTGACTTAATGAGTATTATCTTACGATAACCCCAGGTTGTTATCGTAAGAGAATACCAATTTACGTGCCCTCTGAAGCACAAACACGCTTAAATTTTAGCCACTAGCGGTCACCCATCCACCTACCGACCGGTTCGTTACTTTTCTCGGCCGATCACATAAGATCGACACAAACTGCTGAGCTGTGAGCTCTTCAAAAGCAGTCTGGGAAGAGAAGTGGCAATAATTCCCAGTGTGAATGTTCCTTACAGAAAATTCTAGCTTCCTATCAGACTTAGACATGTCCAAGCCTGATGTCCAAGCACAATGGCTGAAGTAATCATTTCATCTTTAAGAATGTTTTAATACGAACCTGATGAACCACCTATAGAATAAGACAGTATCGTTAACTCAGACATAAGTAATAAGTATGATTTTATGAACTAACAAGCAATAATCCCGCACAAACGAACAGAATAAGTCCACTGTTTTGCATCTCGAATACAATTTAAGATACAAACGAATATTGGCGGCCTTTATCTTTTTAAATTTATTATTTTACCAAACCAACATTTGATATTTCTTGACAATAAAGAATTCGCAAGTTTGAAAATGTATGCAATGACATAACTACATGTTTTACTTTTTTAGATTTGCATAGATTAGTTAAATTAAGTTTGTAAGATATGTTTATCACTGATCTTTATTGCACTTACCAAATTTCCAATCACCAAGTTTGTTGTGCACAACCAACACAATTAGTTCTGCTTCTTTATTAAAGGCCAACATATTATTTAATTTTCCTTTCTTAGTGGAAACCAATTAATAGACATTCATTAATACAGGCATTTGAGATGAAGTGATAATTGTAATTAACGCCTACATTGCGTTCATAAAACCATCAGTTAAGAAGAAATAGAGAAAGGTTGGTATTGCACAGTTTAGGACACAACATGGCTTCATACGTATTTTGTTTATTATTTTTATTAACAACTATTTTCGAACGTTCGTTTGGAGTTCTTGACTTCACGGATGTATTTGAATTCGGTAAAAAATACAAAATGATGTTGAAAAAATATATTGTTTCGATTTCTACCACAATTCAAAGGACACTGTTTTAATTTTAAGAATGCTTGAAAATTTAATCAAAATCGATCCAGTCGTTTTGTAGAGAAAACGTCGAGAGATATTGGCTTCTCTCTATTCCTTCTCAACGTCGGGAGATATTGGCTTTATAGATATTCAGTTAACATCGATATATCGAATTTATTCGATGTTTTCGAAGGAAAATTCACAAGCATTTGATTTTTATAACACGCCAATAGAAGTTTAATTTAAAAAATACATTTGACTATTATTTATAAATTGTATGTATAATATGGGCGGCCCTTTCAGCCCAAAGGGTTGCAAGAGATTCAACGAACCCACTGCTAGTTCTCATAACTTAGTATATAAAAGCTTGAACGCTTAAAATACTGAAAAGTCGACTTCATTTTATGTATGTGTCGCAATTAGCTTTAATTTTTAATTATTACCAGTAATGAGTTCCATATTGACACGCATTAAAATAAATGAAATTGATTTTCTAAGCATAATAACATACGGTAGGTATATAAAGAGCGGAGAACAGATTGTGGAATACTTGTATATTTCGATCTAGCCGACGAAAACTGGCAACTACACCATGAAGCTCCTTCTGATTTGTCTGTTCTTCGTCATTGCGGCTCGCACTGGTTCCTGCAATTTGCGCGGCGTTGATACATTCGAATTCGGTAAGAACAACTTAATTGTAACTATTGAAGTATAATGTCATAGAACAGACATCTCGAACAAAATGTGTGTTCCATCCGGGAGGCTCGATTTTCAAAATTGAGCCCCGATTCTCCTTTAAAAATCGAACGAATCCATTGAAGATTGAAGCCACGTGGCGCCAATGCATTGGGACATGCATTTTGTTCGCGGTGTCGGTTCTATACGCTAGTAATAATACTTCAATGATTGTAACATGTATAATTATAATAACTGGTTAGTAAATAATCATTTGACTAATCGTAAACTTTTCAATTAGCACCTGAAGGATTTGATCGATTAAGTTTATTTATTGTATTTTTGTTCTTGTCTGTTAAAATCTGTTTACAAAAATTATGTTTGCAGGACAAAACGTAGGGCGCGTTACTTTCACCGCATCGGGAGCTATACCTGCCGGAGTCAAAAAAAGGATAGTGAAAGTAGTAGTAAGTGTTACGTTAAAAAACTTAATTGTGTGTTAGTAAGTAGGTAGGTTGTTATCATATGATAACAGTCGTTAAGCCATGTCGGAGGCCCTCGGGCGGTTTGAAAACTTCCGACACTTGGGTTGGCCACTAACCCCTTCACCAATCCGCACTGGAGCAGCGTGGTGGAGTATGCTCTAGGCCTCCTCAAGAGGAGAGACCCGTGCCCAGTAGTGGGCCATTAATGGGTTGAAGCCAAGTAGGTAGGTACTCTAATTAAATAAACTATCACAAGAAGTATTGTATGCATAGATCAATACATATTGTTAGTTATTATTAATGAATAGGGTTGTTGTCGCAAACCTCTATCAAGAGTCCATAAACCTAAAATAAAACATAAAACATAAAATATGGTAACATCTTGATCGAAGCCTCGAACAATAAAATTTATATGACTAAATATATCTTCAATCAATATGATTGAAGATACCTCATGTAACTGGATACTTGAACTTCTAGCATTGGCTTTTCCGGGCGTTTCTTGGTGGTCATACTATCATCATGTCATACTGGTATCCAAATAATACATGTGGAATGTTTATGTGAACTCAGTAAGCAAAAGTCCAGTATCACCATTGATAAAAAGACTCCTTGATCAAAGGCTCCAGCAAAAATCCACTACTTTAGTGTTGCTGATTGGATATAACATGATTGGGTGACCATTATTTATCAATATCGTATACCTATATATCGTAGACATGTTTATAAAGGGATTAATAAAAATATTTGTACAGATTCCAGAATGTACGGATCTGAAATATGTGCGTGTGGACGTCAACACAGCCACCGGGGACCCCCCTAAGGTGACCTTCTCCAACTTTGAACACGTCGTAACCATGGAATACTCCTCCGCCCCGTGGTCCAAAACCGTATACAGCATCATCGCCAAAACTATACCTAATCCGCACTGCTTAGCTGCTGGGAAAGCTAAACAACCATTTGTACCCATTCTCCGATCGGATGAGAATTAAATATATGACATCGAAAGGAGGAAGAACAGGAAGATTATTATAACTGTATCGAAACACTTTACCATGTCATAATCTTTCTGCGAAATTTGAATAAAATGCATATAAATATTAATTACCAGTATTTTTCTTGCAACTCTGCTGCTCCTTACTTTCGTAAATATCTCCATAATAATGACGTTTGTGATACTTTATTTTATAATGGAGAATAACAGCACTTTGGATTTTCACGTTACAGTATAATTTATTATAAATAAAAAAATACTCTACTTAAAATTATTTATTTATTCATCGAATCGTTGCTCAGTGTCCAGGGCTAAGCTCAAAGACCCGTAGTACAAGATAGCTGTAATTTCGGAAACGTATTCATATTTATCATGCCAACAAAGTGGTTAAATAAAATCTTAAAAAAAGTTACATTTAATTAAAGTGAAATAGTGATTTCATTGTAACTTCAAAACATGTAATTTTGAAACTTTTGAAAGCTCGATTCAAATGAAACAAGAAACCGGCCATGTGCGTGTCAGGCCACGCGTAATGTAGGGTTCCGAAGGTGAAAGTTTATCGACTACGAGTAACCGCCCTCGCTATGCTTCGGTTTTCTTTATTTTTTACACCTTGGGTTACATTATTGTAGTTTTATTAAGGATCCCTAATTTTTTGAAAATATAATATAGACTATGTTACTCGGGGTCCTCGGGGATAGTGTAGCTTTCTAACAGTGTAAGAATTTTTCAAATCGGTTCAGTAGTTTCGGAGCCTATTCAATGCAAACAATCAAATCTTTCCTCTTTATTATTAGTATAGACTAGGAAATCGCCGTTGCTTCGCTTCGGGAAAAATAGTAAAAAAATATAATATAGCCTATGTCACCCGGGGATAATGTAGCTTCCCAACAGTGAAAGAATTTTTCAAATCGGTTCGGTAGTTTCGGAGCCTATTCAATGCAAACAATCAAATCTTTCCTCTTTATATATTACGAGTAACCGCCCTCGCTTTGCTTCGGTTTTCTTTATGTTTTACACCTTGGGTTACATTATTGGAGTTTTATTATGGATCCCTAATTTTTTTGAAAATTTAATATAGCCTATGTTACTCGGGGATAGTGTAGCTTTCCAACAGTGTAAGAATTTTTCAAATCGGTTCAGTAGTTTCGGAGCCTATTCAATGCAAACAATCAAATCTTTCCTCTTTATTATTAGTATAGACTAGGAAATCGCCCTCGCTTCACTTCAGGAAAAATAGAAAAAAAAATTATAACATAGCCTATGTCACCCGGGGATAGTGTAGCTTCCCAACAGTGAAAGAATTTTTCAAATCGGTTCGGTAGTTTCGGAGCCTATCCAATGCAAACAATCAAATCTTTCCTCTTTATATATTAGTATAGATATAGATAGTATAAGTATACATATACATTACTCATTAGCTAACCTAGTCGTGATAGTTTTCCTTATAAATTCATCATAGAACCTATTTTTGTGAATTTTTCACTTGTCTAACTTCAACCGTTTAGTTGGTGACACTAAGCAAAATTAGCAATTAAAAGCCGAATATTTCGCAAACGGGCACCTGAATTGAAAAACGGTCTTTGCGAAATCATCGTATTTTTAAAAGACCTATTTAATTATAGGTACCCCCACACTATGGGGTACGCGACGAAAAAAAATAATCCCCATGTTACCTGTAGGGGAGATAACCTGAAAAAAATATTTTGCAATATTATTTATTCTATGATTTTGGAGATGCAATAAATTATACATAATATATTCATAGCAAATTACAGCCTTCTAGTACTTCGGAACCCTAAAAACAGGTGTATTTTAGACAGATTTATACCTACCACTACATAATCGTAAAGTTTCGGACTTACTGACATTCTCCATTTTACAAGTTTAAATTATGGTATTTAATAAAACAATGTCAAAAGAGCTGTGGAACGGAACCCTGACGTTCCTGTAGTGCCAACTTATGTTGATGGTTTTATTATCTTTATTATTATATATATTAGCACATGCCTGTATGCCATATACTCAGATTATAGAATACTAGGAAATCGCCCTTGCTTCGCTTCGGGAAAAATAGTAAAAAAATAATAACATAGCCTATGTCACCCGGGGATAGTGTAGTTTCCCAACAGTGAAAGAATTTTTCAAATCGGTTCAGTAGTTTCGGAGCTTATTCAATGCAAACAAATAATCAAATCTTTCCTCTTTATAATATTAGTATATACATATATAATATTATGTATATGGTATTGCTATTGAATTGTATTCATTTGATGTCTTATTTTTTTCATTGAGTAGAAAAAATGATACCAAACAAATGGCCGCCGCCAGAATCGATGACCATACGGGTCCAATATACTCGTATATGGCATTTTCCATCACTCTTGCCAGAACATCCGGCGATAGTTCCCGCATTTAGACGGATATTATCTTTGAGGGCTTCAAGAGTCTGAGACTTGTTGACATAGACTCATGACTTCAAGAAGCCCCACCAAAACCCCAAAAGAAGTCTAGAATGGTTGAATGCTAATGCACTTAAGTCCCCCGTGTGGTGCCGGGTCCATTAAGTAGAAAAGCACCACTGGGATGTCGTAAAAGGCGACTATTAGGATATTCCAGGAGACGGGTAGCAGCGTTTCCCTGCGGACTAAGAACATCTGGTCACCAACACGCACTGGCCAAGCGTGGTGACTATTGGCTAAACCTCCAAATGACAGCCAAAACTAAGCCTCGGCCCCCAGTCCCCGGCAGCTCCACTATTCCTGGCTACGGTAGCGGTCACGGTAATGGCCGAGCAGGGGGTGCTAAGAATCGCCGGCAGAGATCGAGCTACCAATCATCATCAAAACGAATAGAATTCAAATCGGTTCTGATTAAACACTTTGGTTGAGAATTTAGTTTTTTGGTTAACGATATTTCCACAGTATTTTATCTTATGCCACCTTGCTGTGGGGCAAAGCAGCCAGTATAGAACAAATTTTCATACTACTAAAAAGAGCTATTAGGGCCAATTATAAACTTAGGTCTCGGGAAACTTTGTGTGAAAAGTTCAAAGAAATAGGTATACTTACAGTAACTTCACAAATATATTAATATATTATTACAGTAATGTAGTTTTTATACGGAATAATATAAGCACGTATAAAGAAAATTGTGATATTCATAATCGCCAAACAAGAAGAATGCACCAATTAGTAACGTCATTTTACCGTCTTTGTAAAGTGCAGCGATCTTTTATGGGGCTTGGTGTACAATTCTATAATAAAATTCCGAAGTTAATATGTGACTTGCCAGTGGAATTGCTTAAGAAACATGTAAAATCTCAACTCTTAGGTAAAGGTTACTATACTGTAGATGAGTACTTAAATGACAAAGACGCATCGGAAATTACCAGCTCTGCCACCGGTTCCGTTCAAGTTAGTGATATTTTATTTTGTAATAATGTAATACGTATAATATGTATTTTTAAAAAGGAGGAGTTTCTTTAGGCTCTTCTTCTCCTTCATAACTTTTCGAACCTTTTCATAACCTTTCCGAAAAGCTAAAAAATGACGGGCATAAGTGTATCAGTGATACCTATATGAATAAATTATTTTGAATTTTGAACCAGATATAAGAATTTTGTCTGTCTGAGACCACTCCTCAATGCCAGAGCGTCGAGGACTGCTCGTGAGGTCACTTTTGATAAGGACAGCATGCAATGGCTTCCAGACCCATGGTGGGTACTTCTGCCCCTCTTCTTACCAGCTCATTAGATTTCTCGTTTCCTCGTATACCCTTATGTCCATACACCCAGCCTAGAAATACCACTTCTGAGTTTAGGACTAACACAGTGCAGACTGGTTGTAAGAGAGTATGGTAGTTTGTGAATTTTATTTACGGTCGCCAGCTCCGGCTCTCCCTCCTTTGACGTCATGACGTTGACGTTGACATTGACGTTGGGTCAGTCATGAGCCGTCAGTTTTGCTCGAAAAATTTTTTGCTGTACCAATGGGAACATTTATTAAGAATTTTATTTTTCCTTTTTTTTGCTGCGCACCCCAAATGTGGCGCCCCTCCAAAAGTGCCCTAGGCCGTCACCCAACCTTACCCCCCCCCCCTAACGCTGGCTCTACCTCTACCTAGGGGTCTTGGCACCGCTTTCTCCTACTCTCCTCTCTTTCCGGTATTATCCTCTTATCGCGTTGAATAGTTTAATAACCTGAACCGTATAGACTATCCAGGTTCTACCACCTAAACTTAACACAAAGGTACACTAATTAATTTTAATATTAAATTTACCAGTAATAGAACTAATGTGATTATTTGCGCACATTAAAATAAATTAACGCTGACATTGATTTTCACATGTAGTAGGTATATATAGCGCAGAGACTGTCAATCCTTCAATCTAGCCGACGGAAACTGGCCGATACACCATGAAGCTCCTTCTGATTTGTCTGTTATTCGTGTGTGCAGCTCGCCCTGGCTCCTGCAACTTCCCTAGAACTGACACGTATGAATTCGGTAAGAACTACTTATTGTGAGATTTAGCTAATATATTTAGGTAAGTACTTTTTAAACCTGAGTAATATTATAGATATATCGATTAAATTAGACTAGATCATTACACTAACACTCGACGTAATTTAAGGTGATGGTTGAGAAATTAACTAGTGACAAAGCTCTGATAAATGTTTGTTATTAAAGCTTGCATCTAAACCTCACTTAAAAATTTGTCAAAGTTATTCTTTTATAACTAATACGGTAGATATAATAGAAGTATTTAAAATTAGTATTTAAAATTTCAGGTTACTTGACGGGGAGTATTACCTATTCCTTATCGGGAAATATACATCACAAATTAAAAACGACGTTCCCTGTGGTTGTAAGTAAAAATTTAATGAATAGTTAAGTTTAGTTAGGTCGCGTACTTACCAGAAACGGAACAGGAACAACAGGAACTAGCGCCGTAGCCTCAGCACACCATAGCTATGGTGTGAGGACGCCGTACCACACATCGCAACGTTCCTTACAGTATAATTTTACTTTGTTGTCGGAAGGCTATGGATAATGAGGGTCTCTGGTTTCCGTTTTTGGTAAGTACGACTTAAATAGAGCACATCACGAGTAGCAGAGGCTGGCTTGCCCTCAGGGATGGAAAAATCCCCCAGAGAAATGACGAAAACCAAAATAAGATCAAATCTCACAGGATGATAAAATAGTAGTTAGGTCGTTTCTTTAAAGAATTCCAGTGATTTCATCAATCTCCTATGATTCTTGAGTGAAGTGATGAATCTTACTTCAATTTTGTTTAAAGATACTCAATACGCTAGCGCTTATAGCGCGGCACGGCGTTGCAGCAGCTTAAGTCTATCCTAAGTGATCGAAAAGTGAAGCGACGGTAGGTAATAGCTAAAATCCCTTACGGATTTACCTATTACTACTGTTGGGAGAGTTTCGGTTGCCTATAAAAGCCTATAATACAGGTTTTCAACCCAGTTTAGGCAACTGAAGATCCTTTTTACTATCCTTATACTACTTATACTATAATTACTATGTCAGTAACAAATTATACTTTGTACATTTATATGAAAAAAAGTATTATTATTATTATATATTATATTATTATTACCCATCTCTTCCAATCCATTTACGTATCATGTCAAGGGTTCTAATAAAATCAATTTACAAAGGTTACAGAATGTCAGACACTGAAATATGTGCGCGTGGACGTCACCCATCCGCATGAAGCTCCGATAGTGGATTTCGATTTTGCAACCAGAATGGTTACCATACAATACAACTACTTCCAGTCCAAGGCTTCCACTTTCCGCCTTACAGCCCGAACAGTACGCGACCCGTATTGTGCCTCTGGTCAGTCTCAAACACTATCTGTACCCATTACATCCAGTTCTTGAATATCTTTCAGTATAAATAATACGATTTTATGGCATTTTAATTATAAAACCTGATTTTGTAAAACGATTTTTTCTCTTAAAATATGAGTAATGTTCTATTTCTTCACATTGTGTTACTTGCGAAAATAAATTAAATTATATTTATACAGTATTTTCTTTGCATCCCATAGCCATAAGAATTCATTTTTAGATTAAATTATTGTAATATTACTTTGCTTAAATTTAGTTAGCAAAAGAAGTGTGCATTTTCCTGATTAAGTTTTGCATTGTATTATGACTCGGCATCAACCTAGTAATGAAGAGACTTCATGTGTATCATACCATGCCAATACAATACGTACCAGTGTAAGTAAGTGTTGTAAGACATGTCGGACAACTGGGGCATCGTAATTACTTTTCCTGTGTTAAAAACTCATTTTAAAATAGCGAGGGTTTTTGATTGACTAATCTAACAATAATAACAGAAGCTGACAGAATGAGTCCTTGCACAGCGTCATAAACGTTAACGATTAAACCACAGAAGAAATAATAGTACATATATAGTAGTATATAAACGCTTATAAATACATATACCAAAATTCTTGCCGAGGATTCCCTACGTCACGGGCGGCATGGTCCAGGCCAATATGTGTGGACGATAACAATAGATATATACATCAATTCGGACTTTGTCATTTAATATCCAATAGAAGAACACGCATAAACGTATTAAATAACAATAAAATAAACATACGTATTTTTGTATGTCCACTAATTACTCAAAGTGTTCGATCTATTATGGTCATAGCACACATATCAACTCGTAAACGGAACGTAAACGTATCAACTCTTGTATGTCAGTATTCTTTGTATGAAACTCCCTACTGTAAAGCACACTTATCGGATCCGTAACGTAATCGCCTCGCCTCGAGACAAGCTTACGGTGCGTGGACGACTTGCCGTACCCGCGCTTACGTCTCACCGTACGCTATCCGTCGACTTTCCGTTTCCTCGTGCACGCCCCGCGCCGCGTACCGCTGCGTCGGCGAACTGCTGTCATTCATTCCGTCAACCAGCGGCCGGCGAGCCGTAAGCGCGGCGTCGCCTAGCCGTAGCCGAGCTTACGTTAGGTTGACGGCGAGGCGATCCGGTGCCGATCCCTTTCCGAGTTGATATGTGCGCTACGACCATTAGGGTGATTCAAATTGTATTGTGTAGGGAATTGCACCAGGGTGGCGATCTGATGATAAGTATGTAGGTTCTTGAGATAAAGAGTATAACTCCTTAAGGATAGGAACCATTTCATCAAGTTTCAAGATATTGCATAGTCAGTTCATCACCAATCAACCATCCCAGGGTCTATTGATATTTTTTGGTAACTCTCGAAAAATTACCTTTGGTTTGTAGCCCCTTAATATTTATGAAAGACCTTTTCACGTATATAAATATTTTATTCCAAAATTACAGCTTTCTAGCACATATGGTTTTGGCGCAATGCTACGGAGGAACGGACGGACATGACGAACTATAAGGAACCCTAAAAATATTATTTTTGTTTTCAATAAAATATACTTACTCTACGCTACTAATATTCTCCAATCCGCGCTGGGCGAACCTTAGAAGAGTGTTTATAAAGGACTCCTCTAAGGTTCGCCCTGTTAACCAGTTAACACATAAACATACGTACCTACACCAATTAGTATTAATATGCAATTTTCCGGTAATGAAACACATAAATTGACAATGACATTGATTTTCAAAGCATAATGGTATAGGTATATATAGCGCGGAGAACGGGTTCTGTAATATTCGATCTGGGAGACGGAAACTGGTAGCTACACCATGAAACTCCACCTGATTTGTCTATTCTTCGTGTGTGCAGCTCGCCCTGGTTCCTGCGACCTCAATAAAATTTACACGTATGAATACGGTAGGAACCACTTAATGTATTATTAATTTGACGACCCTTGTGGCATGGTTACCATGCCGGATCGCCGCACCAAGGGTTCTGGGTTTGATTTCCAGCGAGGCGGTTTGAATGATGAGTTTGAATTTCTGTTCTCGGTCTGGGTGTTAATGTCCTTGTCTTGTGTGTTGTCCATGGCACCCAAGACACAGGGAATCCCAGAGTGGGGCTATGAATGTGAAGTGTTATTTATTATTGTTTATTAATTCAGCTAATTTACCTGTAGGTAAAGTAGGTACTTATTTAACCTAACTAATGGACAAGTCAAATTAATTAGACTAGATTTTATTATACAAACTCTTGAGGTAACGGTTAAGGTAACGGTGAGCAATGAAGAGACTACAGACGATAACTCTGATAAATGTTTTTATAGGTTGTTACTGTTATTAAGCTTGCATCTAAACCATTCTTACAGGTTTTGCTTAGAGGTTTTTTGATAATTATAACAGCTAATACGAGTAGGTTTAATACTAGCATTTAAAAATTTCAGGTGAAGATGTAGGGCGTATTACCTTTTCCTTATCAGGAAGTATGTACCACGTAGGAACATTAGAGTTGCCTGTGACAGTAAGTTATTATTCTTTAAGATTTATTAATTTAACCAATTTCACCACATAAAAAGTTCTTTAATATTTTCTTCGGAATAATATAAAATGACGTTATCCCTTTGCCAGACGCTTAGTACGGTTACAACTTACAACCACCTGCCAGACACCACTAAGATTAAACATTGATTAGAGAAACCATATTCTTCTTAATCCTAAGAATATGGTTTCTCTAAGCAATGTTTAAGTTTACCATGTAAAAGATAATAATTCATATTTCTCGTCTACGATTCAATGATTATTTTTCTTTTCATTTAAGTATTTACACATTATTCACCTTTGACTAAAAAGTGGACATAATACAAGATTTTCTAAGTCAACATTATAGAGAAAATGTGCAGAGAAAAATGAATGCGGTTGACGTAAGCGTAGGGGTAGAGATACCATTCGGTACATAAAAATCATCAATGTCGAATTCGATTAATAATCTTAAAAGTATTAAATACATAATAAGTAGATATATTATACTTAACTGTGACAAAACAAAAGCATTTATCTACGAGTAATTCAGCTAACTACTACCTGTCTTTCAGCATCAACTTTTCTATTGTATTATGCCGGGTCCTAATAAAATAATTTAACAAAGGTTTCAGAATGTCGGATATTGAAATATGTGCGCGTGGAAGTCACCCATCCAAATGAAGCTCCTAAAGTAAATTTCAACCCGATAACCAAAGTCATCACCATACGATACGACCGCATTCAGGACAAGCCCTCCGATTACCTCATTGCAGTCAAGACAATACTTCGCCCGTTTTGTGACTCTGGTCCATCTAAAGAACAATCTATACCCAATGTACTCATTTCTTGAATGTCTTTAATTGTAAACGATTTAATTGTGTACTAAAATAAATATTTTAAAATCATAAACAGTATTTGTTTGATAGCCACTGCGATGAAATTAATATTACTTCACATTCATTTAGTTAGGAAAAGAAGTGCATAGGTATATTTTTCTGATTTGGATCTGTTATACTACTCGGTATCAACTCAATAACGAGAAGGCTTATTAATATTTTTGTATATTTTAAATAGTTGCTGTGCACAAGGTGGGGACTATCTTAGGGTGTATCAGATTGTGCAAACGAGGGCAGTATCCACCTTGTGCCCCACACACGCAATTTATTAATGTTTCTCAAAGGGGCCTCTACGTGTTGGACCTGTGTCCCCACGCAAGCCTTCCATAATACCGGGTCCGTTTACATTTTGGACCCGAGGTAGAAATTGAGATACATAATAATAATTATCATCATCTACCATGTCACTGGAGTGTACCTACCTGCTTAATTGTTTGAAGAGATAGCGGCCAATTGGAGGTCATTCCTTTTCATGAATTAAAACCTTCCATTTATTATCAAGTAACAATAAAAAACAGAAGTTGACAGAATAAATCTTTGCATGCCGCTGCTTCTTAAGCCGTATAACATTATAAACGTTAACAAAGGTCATTTGTCTAATAAACGCTTACAAACCTTGAAACTTTGCACAATTATTCCTGTTAGACAAACTAGTTTGATTAGAAAGGTTGATCATCTGGAAGAATTCTAGGGTTCCCTATGTAGAAGGCGGCATAGACAATACAAATAAGAACCCACCAAGAACCCGAGAATAAACATTTATTGGTCACATATAACTATATCTGCCCAGCCAAAAATTGGAGCAAAGATCTCTCGCTTTGTAGACCGAGTTACCACCAACACCGACTAGACTATTGCGTCGTCATAAATTATAACTAATAATTACACCAATAAGCAGGACTCATCGGTTACTCTGATTCTGAGTACTGTTCACAAGCAGACCACCCGACTCATGGGGCACGCTGATTCTGAATACTGGTTGCAAGCAGGCTGCCCGCCTCATGGGGAACTCTGATTCTTAGTGATGGTAATGAATGCGATTTCGCTTTAATTTCATAAACATGTGAATTCATAAGTATTAGCATGCTAAATGCTATTGCTATGCTATTTGCTAATATTACGTTAATAAATCAAGTAGGTACCTATGTAATTTTAGTTTATGTGCGAACTGCGAATTAAAAAGCGCGTTCGCCGTTTTTACTCGCAGATAACGTTTAATTATACAAATTGCACTTTTGTTATTAAGATAATGATAATATAATTAAATTTTTATAATACATATTTTATTATACAGGTTAAACAATCACACGCATTCAGTATACGACCCTAAATACGAAAAAATCGAAAGACAATAACGTAATAATTGTTAAACCTCATTCTTCGTAGTTCACACCACCCAGCTTAAAATTTAAACTAAGTAAACAATCACACGTATTCATTCAATATACGACTCTAAGTCTAAGCATATCAAAGATAATAATTGCTTAAACCTCGAACTTCGTTTTTCGCGACATCTGCTAAGTTGCTAATACTTTATTCGTGAATATTTTTTACAGTTTAATTTAGTATTCGCAACTTCGCGTTCACGTGGGTGCGACTGGCCGCTGGATGATGATAATATTATAGTACGAATACTATGAATGAAGTGATGAATTCACTTCGCACTTCACGAAATTTCGCAACCAAATTTAATTTGCTAAGTGCTAATGAAACATTCACATGTTAAAAATGAATGCGAATGCTAATTAATCCATCACTACTGATTCTGAATACAGTTCGTAAGCAGGCTGCCCGACTCATGGGTAACTCTGATTCTGAATACTGGTTGCAAGCAGGCCACCCGGCTCATGGAGAACTCTGATTCTGAGTACTGTTCACAAGCAGACCACCCGACTCATGGGGCACGCTGATTCTGAATACTGGTTGCAAGCAGGCCGCCCGACTCATGAGGAACTCTGATTCTGAATACTGGTTGCAAGCAGGCTGCCCGCCTCATGGGGAACTCTGATTCTGAATACAGTTCGTAAGCAGGCTGCCCGACTCATGGGGAACTCTGATTCTGAATACTGTTTGCAAGCAGGCCACACGTCTCATGGGGAACTCTGGTTTTGAATATTGTTTGCAAGCAGATCACCCGACTCATTGCATGGGTAATTGATTCTGAATACTGTTTGCAAGCAGACCGCCGACTGATTATAACTATACGCAACAATTACAATAAGCTGGTAAAATAGCTCTATTCTTAGTTTGCATTCGCGACAACTTGAAAAGGACAACTTTGAAGGTCATTCGTTTAATTGATCCTGGTACCAATCTTAAACCACTAAGTCGATTTTGAAATTATATTTTCGAACTTTGAAACTGCCATACTGTAACATTTAAATCCAAGAGTTTGAGTGATTTGGGCTTTCTGTCATATTAAAGATTTCATCAATGGGGAGGTACTACCAAAATGCTCTATGACTTTTTAGAATTCGGCTCCTGAGCCTCCTTCTTCCAGCGGATTCTCACTGTTTTATTCGGTACAAGTGTTAAGAGTGGTTATTATTAAATGCTCCGTTTTTAATTTAACTGTGTTTTAAAATATTTACTGTCTATAAAATTGAGTATGCAAAACCAATTATTCTGGTTCTGGTTGGTTTTGCAATGGTGATAGTTAGGTTTCATTGAAACAAATGTTTATCTATGCCGTTGTCCATGATATTAATATTATTAATAACAAAATTGTGGCTGTTCCATCCTACTAATAAATAAGACTATAGTGCTAGGCTCTATATATATTGTTGTATATTATCAGTTCAATTCAACCTTGATGTGACTCATCTTGATGTCAAAACAGCCTTCTTGAATGGTTAGTTGTCTGAGACTATATATATATGTCGCAAATAACGACGGGTTGGGTGGTGGTTCGGGAAATAATAACAACAGTGGGCGTTTACATCACTTTAGTCAGAAACTAATTTTAACACAGGTTTTACACTGGTTATAATTAAATACGCGATTAGGACTGATTGTCTTCAATTATCCGAGTAACAACCAACAAATATGGCCCGACGGCCCAGTGACCTCCAACACAACCCTTCCAGTCACCCCATGCCTCGCACAGTCGTCTGATTCTGTTACTCGTCAATTTGATATCCAATTCCAAATATTGTTTGCACCGACACAGCCGTACAATTCACACGTCGCGTTCCGTCTTAAAAGTAACTACGTTCTTGTCTAGGCGTCTGCTCAGCTCGAAGGCTGTATCCAGCATGTTCGTTGGTAGCTGGCAAGTCAATAGCTTTCCTCGGTTCTACCGCCATGTCACCGCGTGTCCAAATGACAGTAGTCAATTCACATAGTGTTGCCATCTTCACAATCCGAATACACTAAGCCTGGCCCAGCTTGACCTTCCATTTTATGATCTCCGACATATATTTATGTGCAAAAACCTATGGGTTTTGTCTGTACGGATGATAAAAAGGTTCTCAAATTTAATTGCATTGGGACATACATGGTGTTCGCAGTGTCGGTTCTATACGCTAGTAATAATACTTCAATGGCCCCTCTTAATTTTTCGTAACAGACAACAGCGTGAAACGGAACGCGAGCAACTTTACGTCTATTATATAGGGGGTTACTCGCGACGCGGGAATTTGATTACGCTTATTCTATATTGTTTGCAGTACCGGGAAGCCAATAATAAAGCAGGTAGCCCGCATCCTTTTTTGTATGGCAACGCATCAGTGGTGTTTGTTCTCGATGATGATCGACGGTGATCTTTTGCCACCAGTTGGCTCGTCTCCACATTTGTCGAGTATGTAGATACATACGTAAATACAATCAACGACAATCTCCAATATCTTTGCTACGAGCTTCCCCATTGCCGAAAGAGAGCCTGTTGTAGCATGTAATATTATTTGGATTTGCCATTAAAAAGGAGTTAAAACACCTTCAGCGGAAATGATAATAATAATTGATTAGTTTCACCAGTAAATTGTAAATATTAAGTTTGTAAAAATATATCGCTAATGAAACAAATATAAATGGACGATAAAAATTCATTAAAGGGTGACATATTGATTTTTTCTGCAAATATTGAAACATTATATAAACATACACGATAATGTTTCGTCGCGTATTACTTCCACATTTTATACCTATATCGGCGCTGAACCTAGAAACCATGAAACTGTTACTGATTTGCCTGTTCTTAATTATTTGTATGAGCCGTAGCTCAAAGGCTCTTCGTCAATCAGATACATTTGAATTTGGTAAGTAACGCTCATAGCCCAGCGGCTTGCGTCGATCCTTAGTGTTCGACAAAGTTAAGCAACAGCGGGCGCGGTCGGTAGTTGGATGGGTGACCGCTAGTGGCAAAAAATTCTTGAGCGTTTCCGTGCTTCGGAGGGCACGTAAAGCCGTACGTCCCGGTTGTTATCATAAGATAACAGTCGTTAAGCCATGTCGGAGGCCCTCGGGCGGTTTGAAAACTTCCGACACTCGAGTTGGCCACTAACCCCTCCACCAATCCGCACTGGAGCAGCGTGGTGGAGTATGCTCTAGGCCTCCTTAAGAGGAGAGACCCGTGCCCAGTAGTGGGCCATTAATGGGTTGAAGGCAAGTAACGCACAAAAAGAATAGTGCTTTATTAATAACTATACTATTACTATTAATATTATAAATGTGAAAATTTGCGAAGTTGTTTGGATGTTTTTTCTTCAATCACGATTCACGCCACAACCATTTAACCGATTTGGCTGAAATTTGGAATGGAGATAGCCTATACTTTGGAATAACACATAGGCTACTTTTTATCCCGGATAAGTTCAGGATTCTTGCGGGATTTGTATAATAAAAAATCTATCTTTACCACGGGTGAAGCCGCGGGGAAAAGCTAGTAACTAAATATTTTTCGTGTTCCATTGAGTAGAATCAACGTGAAATGTCTTATTCCACGTTATTTATTTATTTATTTCATTATTTTATTTTTTTATTCCACGTGATCCTATTAACTTTTTCTGTAGCAATATTCCATTAAAACATCTCTTTTTAGGTGTAAACGCGGGAAAAATTATTTTCACCACGTCGGGGTCAATTGGTGTGCTCGAAAAACTTAAGAGAGTATCTGTTGTGGTAAGTTATAACAATCAAACTATGTATAGTGTGTGTTTTACCCAATTAATGAATGGAAATAACGTCAACACTGTACGTTATACGTTTTATAGTTTGTATAATTATTTATTATCCACTTTATAATATCATATCCCTAATAAATATATTCATAAACACATAAAATTAGTTGTAAATATTAGTAGTCATTTTTCGTTAGGTGACATGGTACCCAACTACCCACTAAATACTTGTTTTATGTCACGCAATAATTTAGTAAGGTTACATATCGTTAGTAGGTACTTCTTACACCTTTATTATAACCTTGTACCATGTTATTTTCCATGACGAAATAAATGTTTCTTTCTTTTATTTCTTTCAATAAGAGTAGTGGCGATCCATTGACCATACCGCTGCTTCGGCCATACTGGCACATGCCAGGTCATGCTAAATAGAGCTGCCCTGAACCATTTGTAACGAAGATGATATTCCAGAGTCCTTTTACTGGCTACATCGAACTACATATTGATGAATCTTGATTATTACTGCAGTATGTTGCATTATACTTTATACGTGTTGATTTTACTCCCGTGTTGCTATCATGTCAATGGATGTAACTTGCATTTAAATCATACTATAAGCACGCACTATCTTCTAAATACAATACAATACAAATACACTTTATTTGTACACCAAATTAACATACAAGCAGAAATACTTAAAAAAATAATGTGGCATACAAAAGGCGGCCTTATCGCTAAAAAGCGATCTCTTCCAGGCAACCTTAGCATATAGGAAACAGAAGAGAAAATAACAATGAGGCGTAGGGTGTACATAATGAATATCGTTCTACAGTTACAGTCCATATAAACTAAATAGCTAATACCAGTGATGATAAAAAAAGGGAAATTTATGTATACTTTACTAAATCTAGATGCTTTTGGGAAAATTTATCATAATTTCATGATTTATAACCCACAGGTTCCAGAATGCTACGAACTGAAATATGTGCGCGTGGACATCAATAGCCTGTTTGGGCCCCCGACAGTGAAGTTTGAATCGGAAACCAATTCTGTTATTATGGAGTACTCCGCTTTGCAAATCAGTGTTTCCCAGTACACTATTTCCGCTAAGGGTATAAAGAGGAATTACTGTGGCATTGGTCAGTCAGCCGCTCCCGAAAAACAAATTGAGTTCGTAGAAATAGTTGGCTAAATTACGTAACGCTTATAAACCTTATTCGATCGAAAGAAAACTAAATGGCTTTGACAATAAAAACGTTATTATGAAATTCGTTTGAATAAAAGTTCAGTAGGCACTTTTGTTTTATTTTTTCATTATATTTTATTCAAAATACTCTCATCTATTTTAACTTCTTTTTGACCTTTTTCTCTGAAAGTTTGTGGAGATAATTACTCTTTACTCTACTACTATTACTCTTTCACGCAAAAACTACTGATCGGATTTTCATGAAAAGCACACATGTATTATCTGAAATAGGACACAGGGCATAGCGCTAGTTGTTCATAAAATACATCCAAATACCGCACCTTCAGTGGAAAAAAGGCATAAGATGAAAGTTGCAATTTTACAGGAGAGCAAAAAAACTGTTAAAATATCAGTAACTAGCCAAAGGAATTTATATTACGATTTCTTGCACAAAACTGTCAAGATTAATAATAAAAATTTGAAAAAAATTGAGAATATGCAGCTTTTGTACCGCTTTTCAATCATATAAATAACTAAAATTCAACGTAAGACAACTTATGGTTTTTTCCACTGAGGGTGCGAATTAAATGAACCTTAGCGCACTGTTCTACGGTCTCTACCACAGAGTACTTAAAGTCTCTACCGTAGAGTCCGTAGACTGACTTTTTTGTCTACGGTCTCTACCAGACCAAACAGAACCAGAAGCAGAATATACATAGATATCATTCCATAGATTAACGTTTTAATATCATTCTGACTTCGATGAAATTTAATTTTTCATTAATTTTATCAAATGTCAAATCTTAAATTTTTACAATATATTTAGTAAAATAGATGTCTTTGTTACAGAAATTAAATGTACATAATTAAGTTGTACATGATACGAAAATATCATAAGTTTACATATTTTTAATATGATCTTCCTCAGAACGCCATAATATTATATATTCAGAAGTTAAATATACAACCATCTAAGTAGCTGCCTCTAGAATTTGTATGCTTACCAGTACGTATGAGCATTTGTCCATAAAAATTATTATTTATTATGCGTTAACCTATGACGTTAATAGCGTGTTCATTTCCAATGGCGCCGACCAGAAAACACCACCTGGTGTGTCATAGGAGATCATGTCATAGGAACGCCGAGAGAATAAGTTTGAGGTACTCTGACCCCTTTCTCTCTGCCAAAAATCAGATTTTCCCCTCCGATTCAAAAAAATCTAATTTGCTCCACCTCAAGGCAAGAAGGGGGGTAAACCTATGGACATGAGAGAGACGAAGAATTCAATTTTGTTTTCTGTTTACTTCTTCTTTTTAACCATGGAGTATAGAAGGTAGAAGGAGGGTCATCTCTGTGTATGAAAAGTTTCCCTAAAAACGCATCCAATTGCGGGTAGCGGCGCTACGGGGTGCGGTCTACGACAGCTACGTTCAAATATCGCTATTTCTCAGACACTACCGCCATTCATTACTCAGCAAACTTCACTCCGTCTACAACAGCTATTTCTCAGACACTAGCGCTATTCTGGAATGGCCATTATTGGAACCTCTATTTTCAGTACACAGCTGGACACTTTTTCAACTTTATTAGGTAGTATATTTGTACGCCGTTCGAAGATAAGAGTTAAGTATCTTATATTATTGCTTGGCTTAAAGTTAGTACCTAAGTTTGCTATTAAACTCGATGCTTTAATAAAAACAATTAAATTACAAGTTTACGCACGGTGTAAAAGCAACTAATATACAAAAAGCTTGACAAATGTGGGCTTGGATCACAGGTTAATAGTTCCCACGTGTAAAGCATGCATCCTCTCCGCGAGCGCGCGTGTGACGAGTTGCTGGAGAACCCGGCGCTGCGCACACCGCCGCCGGAGCCCGAGCGACCGCGCCCCCCGCGCGTGCGCAAGCCCAGGGAGTTCAAGCTTGTTAGTTTTACCCTTGCATTGTATTAAACACCATAAAAATTAAACCCAATGACAGTCACGTCGTACGTGCCGCAGAAGCCGTGCCCCCTCGTAAAGGGGACCACGGAGTCCCAAACGATCCCACACGCCCCTTGCCAGTGACGTCGTGATAACCACTCCATCTTACATTGTATCATAGGCAATCATAGCTATATATATTTCTTCATTTATTGCTGTATTTTCAATTTGAACAAACATAGGTACATAAATCATGTAACTTTTGGAACGAAGTTCCTTACCGCGCGTTATGAAAGGGGGCTAGACGGAAAAAATTCTTCCGAAAAGTTGTCACGATACTTTTTGAAGTGATTCAGTAATATGAAAGTGATTCACACTGCTGAGCGCTTAAAACAATACTTAAATCGAAAGGAACTTCGTTCCATCCGGGTCTCCCTTGACACCTCTCATTTTATTTTTTATACAATGAGGAATGCAAACGATCTTGCAGTGTCGCCATCCCCTGCTGCCCATGGAAATCTGTTACAAACCTCGAATAAGATTGTAGTCTATAAGTCGAATAAGACTGTAAGGACTGTAGCCGGTTAGTAGTCGTTAAGTAGTATTCGTTAGTAAGAGGACTGGATTTCCGTGGAAGTTAGGACCATGGAGGATAGAGGTAAGGGCTAAACACTACCACAATAAATACGTAAATAAAATTCATGGCTTAATTTTCCATTTCATTTAATACATTTTATATTCGCCACAACAATTATTCATTTCATTTATATATTGTTTGTTCTAGCCGCCGCGTTTTCCACTGCTTTCAAAAGATTTCTATGCGTCTTGGTGTAATCATCAAAAGGAGGTATTGGTTCAAAAAAATTGTATTTAATATTTTGTTGCATATTTATTTTAATTTTTTTCATTATTTGTTTAATTGTAACTAGGTAATTGTTATTTAAGAACTGAGTGGAAAGAATTGGAGGAGGCCTTTGTCAAACAGACCAAGTTGTCGGTGTCATCGACTCAAAAAAGCCATCTTTAGTATTAAATTTTAATTAATTTATAATACTGTGTCTGAATAAAGGCTTTTAATAATTGTTCTCTAGCTTCAAATGGCGACCCACAGAGTAGACGACAGTCCCCCAGAGCTCTTCCCCGAGCTGTATCTCAAGCCAAGAAGACTTAATTATTACGCTCGTCAGTTAGAAGAGAACATGAATGTAAATAAGGAATTGTTAAAGAGGATTAACTTTATACAAAGAACTGGGGTAAGTATGCATACACACATACCTAATATATTTTCAAATACTTATCTACCAAGTACTTACCTAGTCATTTTTGTACGTTTCGATTAATACTTTGACAATAAGCCAAATTACAGTGATCTGATTACATATAAAGGATAGATAGATAGGCTTTTCTTTTCCTCCATGACAAAGCACCTTTCCGAAACCCAAAAAATGACGTACATAAGTGCATCAGTGATACCTAGTTATATGAATAAATTATTTTGAATTTTGATAGTGGTATTATCATGACACTTAATTCCTAAAACACACTCAAATTACAAATTAGAGGTGCTGTACTACTGGTTTATGCAAGATGCGAAACCATTGCGGCGGTAGAGCGACGTTCAAACGAATAGCTTCGCTATCTCTGGAAACTTCGGATATCCAACAAAAATTATAATATTTTTGTAACTGTAAACACTCAATACCAGGGTTTCGTGGACTGCTGGATGCACCCGGCACCCACCGACACGTACAACCAGCTCCTGTGCAAGCAGCGGCAGCGGGTTCTCAACACCATCCGAAAAGAGAACCTCTACTTCTACTCACGGCTTCTCATTGCTGTAAGTTGCACGTCCTCACTCATGTCCTTTACAATGGATCGCTGCCAGCAAAGCCGATAATAATGCTTCACACTCATAGCCCCACACTAGGATTCCCTGTATCTCGGGTGCTATGGACAACACACAAAGACGTGTTCCTGTCTTTCGCACCCAGACCGAGAACAGAAATTCAAACTCATCATTCAAATTTCCGCCTCGCTGGAAATGAACCCCAGGACCCTTGGTGCGGCGATCCAGCATAACCATTGCGCCACACATATGCTCCCAAATTATTTCATCTACTTACGCACGTTTTATTTTTATGTCAGTTTTAAGTTTTTATAATTGATGTAGACACCAAAACATTTTTGCATTTTTTTCAAACTTGGTAAACTTCCTACCTCAGATATTATTTTCAGAGATCGGAACAACTACTTACGAAAGAACTGGAAGAGCTATGGAAAGATACAAAGCATAAATTAATTTTAGGAGCATCGTAAGTAATTAGTAAATTATTATCTAAGTAGATATTTATCAAAATAAACAACTGATGTGGTACAATAGGGTATTAAAACTGGTTATTGGAACGAAGTTCCTTATCGCGCGTTATGAAAGGGGGCTAGACGGAAAAAATTCTTACAAAAAGTTGTCACGACACTTTTTGAAGTGATTCAGTAATATGAAACTAGATGGCGCTGTACAACTTTCTGAATCACGCTAGCGTGCTGCTGAGCACTGCTGAGCGCGTAAAACAATACTTAAATCGAAAGGAACTTCGTTCCATCCGGGTGTCCCTTGACACCTCTCAAGTTTTATTACTTTTGTAAGCTTTTAATACATGAAATATTTTAATTGTTATAATTTTTTTCAGATTACCGTTTATATTATTCAAGACAGAGAAAATTGATCGTGACATCAGGGATCCTGCTTTTGACAAACCCCAAAATGTTAATAGAACAAAGTAAGTTTTTAAACATATATATAAGTAAATATAGAATTCTTAACTGGGTATTACTTACTACCTTTAAGTATCTTCAAAATTCTCTACAGTGAACTTATTTTCCCTATTTACAAAGGTAAAGTAAAGATAAAGGTATAGAGCAATGGTAAGGGAAAGGTATAGATACAAATGTATCTGATAAATATGAACTAAGTATCTTAATTTCTTAAAACATTTCACTTACTCAGCTGGTTGAACCAACCCCCATCAGAAAAATCCGTCATTGGTTCCCAAGAAAAGAAGTGAAGAGTTTTGCTGCTATAATAACTTTTTGACTCTTACTCACCAATATAACATTACAACATGTAACTATTCGTTAGAATATCGATGGACATCTGGGTGGTGGGCGGGTCAAAGATCGGCAAGGTGACGGCGGAGCTGTTCACGGACATCGCGCCCAAGACGTGCCAGCTGTTCATGACGCTGCTGAAGGGAGACGACCGCGGGCACGCCTACATGGGCACTAGGTTTTTCAGGTATTTCTGCTACTCTAGTCTTCTACGCCTTTACTCCACTACTACTCTATTCTACTACTGTACATTTCTCTCTATTCTACTAATATTCTTCTTTTCTACTCTTTAATCAGTAGAGTAACTCGTCTATGTATTAGAGTACTCGTTATGAATTACTATTAAAGTTGTTTCGTCAATGTGTGTAGCAAGTTAGGTACTGTGTCCGTAAGTTTGTCACATTAAGTGCTGGAATAGACGAAAGTAAAAGTGTGATTATTTGCCGAATCTTTTTGAAATGAATCCAGTGTATATCGGTGGTGAAATACCGGTGCATTCATACGAGATCCTTTATTACAAGACTGCCAAGGAAGTTTTGTGACCTGTCTGCTCGTTTTCCTGCGCGGGGAAAGAAAGTAGACAGCTGTGGTATTAGTGAAGCCCAAAGTGGAATTAACCATAGTGGATAATACATTGTCTCACCTTCTCTATCTCCAGGGTTGTACCTGACCTGTTCTGTCGAGGCGGCGACGTGACGAAAGACAACGGCTTCGGTTGTTACCTACCGGAGGGCGTCGTTGACCCTATGGGCCCAGAAAATTTTAAGCTCAAACATACCGTCCCAGGTATAATATATTCAAATGTTTTTTGGGTATATTTTTTTATTTGCATCACTCGCCTTTATATTTATAAATGCTGTTATTTAGCCTACCCTGTGCGGGTAAAATCTTTCAAGCTTAATTAGGCCTACTTCCTGTAACCCTAAGATAATATATCTTAAGGTACGAGTACGTAAGAAATCTAGATACATGCCTATACAAATAAGTAAATCCTGATAGAAATTTTTGTTATTCATTGGGACATTACTGATTAAATCCCTTAATTACCCGCTACTTCTAATGCATTATATTATACAATAATGACTTTACCATGGGCAACTATAATAAATACGGTAAACCTATTAAAGATAACGCACACCTGCGCATGTAATTAAGGTGATACGGAAATAAGTTATTAACCCACGGTTACTAGAGCGATCACTCGAACGACATCTGTTAGTGTTACACTGTTACACCCCACAAGTATAACTTTTAGCCCCTATACTTTAAAGTAATCACCCTCAGCGGAAAAAAAGCATAAGCCGTCTTACGTTGAATTTTAGTTATTAATATGATTGGAAAGAGGGACAAAAGCTGCATATGCTCCATTTTTATTCAAATTTTTTCATTAATCTTGACAGTTTTGTGCAAGAAATCGTAATGTAAATGTCCTTTGACTACTTACTGATATTGTAACAGTTTCTTTGCTCTCCTGTAAAATTGCAATTTTCATCTTATGCCTTTTTTCCACTGAAGGTGCGATATATTTAATTTAACGAGACTTTCGGATGTATACTTTACTAAAAACGAATAATATTTTGCTAAATAGCAGAGAATGTTCAAATAAGTACATGTACTTAGAGTACATGGGTATATTTCACCCTCTGATTTTTTTTGGAGAAAAGATAAAAATATAAATAGACACATAATGACCATGGAAAGAGAAGTCAGGTGTAAGACCTCGCGCAAGTGCCCATCGATGCGTTTTGAATGATGAGTTTGAATTTCTGTTCTCGGTCTGGGTGTAAATGTCCTTGTCTTGTGTGTTGTCCATGGCACCCACGACAAAGCGAATAATGTTTGCAGGTGTGATGTCCATGGTAGTGACGAGCGACAACGAGGTGTGTGGACAATTCAACATTATTTTCAAGCCACTACCGCAATTCGATGGGAAAAATGTCGTTTTTGGACGGGTATGTTTTCTAATAGTAAGAACACCATTGCAGTTCCAGTTCCTTACGTTGCATCACGGATGTGTTGCCTGACAAGAAACAAAGAAAAAATAATTGGTTGCAGATCGTGGGTGGTCCAAGCCAAGCCTTGGAGCGTATCAGTGCGCTAGGGCTGCCCCTCGGGACCACCACCTCGGACTGCGTGATCCGTCACTGCGGCTGGTTCACGCGCGCCGGACAGTACCGCGAGGGCAACCCTAACACCATCAAGTTCCCGCCGCGAAGGAAGGCCAAGAAAGAATAATGTACGCACTTGTATGTATACACTTGCCTTTGATCATTAAAGACACATTTCAGAAATATTTACTTTGCTTGTAGAATATAGGTGCCTTAGTGAGGTTGGTGGTACTTAGTAAAAACCAATTTAGAGAGTTAACAGAGTGAGTGTGACACAATTCAATTGAAGGGAATGAAGCGATATAACTTTATCATCGTCTTGTGATTACGGAAACACTTTAGAATAGTTAAAGTAAATTACACACAATATGTATTATTTCCCCGTATCACGCAGTGGGTTTCCTATTTCATTAAATATTTGGTAGCTTAAACGGTGGACCATTAAACCTATTGAATTTTACATATAAACATTATATGGCAATTCCCATACAATCCCTCCAATACGATCGAAATGAAACCCTAATTGAAGATGTTCAGCACATGTTGACGGAATGTGTCCGTAACGAGGCACTAAGACAAGAGTTACAGATTCCAGTCAGGCTCGACATAGGAAGCTGTAACAGCATCTTGGCGTCGCCGTCATCAGATGCTGCTAAAATGCTGTTACAACTTTATTTATATCTTGTATAGTTTTCATATATTAAAGCTGTTTCAATTATGTAATTAGGCCATACGGGGGTGACATAGTCACTGCGTGACAAAACCCCTTTCTAATAATAAAATTTAAAAAAAACCCTAAAATACAAATAAAACTCAAAAATACAAATCAATATACAAATTTTATTTCAAACATGTACTTACTTAGATATAGCAAATAAATTAACAAATGTATACTCATAATTACGATGATTCGTTGAATAATGTGGAGTCCAGCCACACTCCAGCCACACCAGCCCATACAATGTCCAATGCTGGACATCATCACAACAGTCAATCAACAAACAATAATTTCAAGTCACTTAAGTAAATCGCGCAATACTGATTCTATAACTTTGTCATTGTATCTTGGAGAACAAAGCACACGAGAATATCAAAGCCAGCAACTGCAACAAAAGGTTTTGATTGATTAATAAATAATATTACATGCATTACATACAAACGTACATGTATAAATACATACATACAAGATACGCCCGAAAAACATAACCCTTCTTAGCAGTCGCGTAAAAATAAATAACAATTAGGTCAGCAATATGGTGCAATTATTATTCATATTATATGACATTATACATAAGTCTTCAGAAGTAGCTTTACATTTTGGTATAAACTCAAAATATGTATTGAACGCAGACGCACTGATAATAATAATATTTGATCCACATGTGAGTCGGAGAGGAAGAACATGTACCCGTGTGGATCATTGATTGAGGAATGATTGATTGTGGTGAGACTGATTGTGGTGTGATTGATTGTGATTCTTAGCGTCCCCGCCGACGGGCTTCACAAACGCCGCCACAAACGCGCAACAAGAAGCTAGAAGCGGTGGCTGCTTATTTACCGGTGAGGTGGCGCGCGCGGCAGCCACCGTTTGGCCGCTTCAGCTTCTCGTTGCGCGTTTGTGGCGGCGTTTGTGAAGCCCGTCTGCGGGGACGCTTAGCGACCGTAGCAATACTTACCATAAGTATCGTAACGATAATAGCGACGACCCCGATGACCATAGCGTTGTGTCGCAGCAAATCGGTCGTCTTGTGGAGACACCCATCCATGTACATCGTGGTAGTGTCTTGGAACGACTGACAATCCCGCCGCTGTAACATGTACACTTTTATATAGCAACCATAGACAAACTTCTTTGTGATTGAGAACATTGTTTGGGACAATAGACACATCTAATTCTGGTGCGAAAAGGCTTCGATTAACTTTGAGGTTTGGTCAGAAGATGGCCAGTATTATCAGGTATGTCAAATTAATGCTTGAGCTCTTAGTTCAAATCTTATTGTTATAATAACTAATTTAAATGCGGAAGTATCATTAAAACTAAAAATAGGAAGCAAATTAAGTAGATAGTTCTTTTATACAGTCGTATACCACAGCATAATAGACTCTGTCACACGAACCCTGGATGCTTTTCCAGATCTCCAAGTCACGTTTGGGTAAGAGATTTTGTACCATAAGAGAAGTGTCATATCTTCAAATTGTTTTTCTATTAAGAAATCATTTCACACCAAAAACACCATACCTTCCCAGGATAAACTTCTCTACAGCAGCTATTGGGCACATTGTCCAGCCAGTCCTTCCAGGACTTGACCCCGCAGCACTCCAGATGGCTCTGGGTGTCGTCCCAGGCGGTGGTGTAGCTCGGGTACACCGGGTTGCCGTAGTACGGGATGGAGGCGTGCATCTCCCGGTCCAGTGACGTCATGACCTTCCATCGGAACACGAATTGCAGGATACCGCCGACCAGCATCACCACAAATATTAAAAATACCAACGTGTAGTACTGGAATCAAGAAAATATGTTTTATTAAAATTCGACTGTACATCAGCTAGTCGCTTGTATGGTGAAAACAATATTGACATAAATATATTTAAAGCAAAATTGTAAATTTTGTGCATGATCGCCACAGTGCAAGGCAGAAAAAGAAGTTACTTCAGAGCTTAGTTTGTTTTGTATATCTGGCATTCGAGAAAAATGTATACTAGGTACATTGCTCTCTCTCTCTCTCTCAATTTTCAATTTCTCTAAGACTCTAGGTATTGCTGGAAGAGATCGCTGATCTCTCAGCGAT
The DNA here is from genome assembly GCA_963932265.1 of Thymelicus lineola. Taxonomy (NCBI): domain Eukaryota; kingdom Metazoa; phylum Arthropoda; class Insecta; order Lepidoptera; family Hesperiidae; genus Thymelicus; species Thymelicus lineola. The sequence continues at coordinate 14,620,877 of OZ010687.1, read as the reverse complement.
AAGACCGTCTGTTGTCTACGTCTGTATATCATCAGCTTTATAATCTGTATTTTTGTAAATAGTATTTTGTACTATACAATAAAGTGTTGTTGCATGGTTACCGTGAGCAGCATGCACTTGACCTCCCGTGCGGCGCCGCAGCAGCCAAGCACGGACATCAGCATGAGCGCGGCGCCCATCGCCAGCACCACCAGCAATGACGCGATGTACATGTTGTTGGTCATCAGCGTGCTGGCGAACGACCGCGACACATACATCCAGATACCGACGCCCAGCGCAATACCGCCGCCGATCTACGACGTCCACAAAGTCATGAAATGCAAAATTCGCTGCATTTAACCTTAAAAAGGGCCTTAAAAAGGTATGCACTTTCCCAACGTTTCAGCCTTATTAGTGGTTAGTGGTTACCAATAAGGCTGAAACGTTGGGAAAGTGCATACCTTTGTATTTCCTCCTTTAGGACTAAGTGTTATGTCTCTAAGTCGGGGGGCATTATTCACTTCCTTATCCGAAAAGGTCCTTTCACCTTAAAAAGTGACAAGCTAATCTGAACTAGGAGAAGTAGCGTAGCTTGCCCTAAGCAGGCCTTGTATCAATATTTATAGAGGGGTCCCCACTCCAACTTTAGCTGCTAAACGGGAGCTAAGAGGAGTGCCAACAGTAGCGGCTTTAGGGCGGCAGATGAGCTTTTATTGTGTGGCGCCATATTTTGAAATGTAGCTAAGTACGTCGATACTGTCCTTTTGCGAATAATCCTAGCGACAGTGCCGGATTTATATTTTTTATGACTGTAGGCCACAATTTATTTCCGCCGCCACATGTACCTTTCTATAATAATAATTTTCCATTCATAGTAACGAAGGCACTGAATTAGTCACTAAGAGAGTGCGTAAGAAAACAAGAATTACATTTTTTACGGCACTTTTTAATAACAAAATCATCTATTATATTATCATTTTCTGAAATCTGCCGCCCCTAGTCCGCGGCCTATACGGCCTATTGACAAATCCAGGACTGCCTAGTGAGCGACAGTCTAGTGGTCTTCGTCGCCCATATACATCAGCAATATGTAAGGGCATCTCCAATGCATTGCGGCTCAGAAATAAAACTAGAGTAAACTTACAAATGTAGCAACATTGATGGCAATGAGGCACAGCTTGACGACCCGGCCACAGCCGTCCATGGAGCCTCCCATGTCGTCCTCCGCACCGGTTCTTGAACTGCACAAATAACATAATTATACACTGCTCCTGGCTCATAATTATCATAATATGTAAATATGTAGATGTGATACATCGGCTGACTGGGCAATGGACCTGTCCAATATATTGGAAAGTACCGTGAAATCGACGTGGGAAATTATTTTCCAAAGTTAAGCACACCATGATAGTTAGGTACCTACTAGCATAAGTTTAATTGGACTGATGACCTAAAGACGACCGCTGGATTGAGGAAACGTGGCAATGTCAGTTAGAGGATCTGTAGCCACTTTATTCTAATGTAAAAAATAAACTAAGACGTATAAGTAGTTCTAAGTTTTATAAGAGTAAAACACTTAGAACTCCTTTGTTTAATTCAGGTGCTGATAAAATGGTCGGTCCCCATAACCCATAATTTTACCCATATCCTACCTTAGTAAGTTACCTCAGTAAGCAACTTACTTACCCTACAAATTTTACCAGAGATTATGGATGGATATTCGGAACGGTGGTAAATTAAATGGGTATAGATACCCACTTAAATCATTAAGGTACATAATTAACATACGTTGTATAAAGTATACTAATTATAACTTATGAACCTATCTGCTAAAAGCAAAAGGTGCAAATTGCCACCTGCCTCTAAACGAAATAATTGTTAATGATGAACAGATTTTCTGTAAAAATACGTGGTCAAGTAATTCATTCCTGAAATCGCCATTAAGAAAGTACCCGCTGGTGGGATGAGGATTTACGGAATTTAATGAAATCTCGCAGCGTAAACACTCACCCATTCATTTTGGAGTAAGTTTAGTAACTTGAGGAATCAGTTACAAAAATAGAAAATTATGAGGAACCTATCTCAATCAATTAATAACCCCAAATCATATTTTAAATCTATTAGGTCATGATTATTATCATAGCCTTTTTACCTCCAATGTCCCACTGAGTTTTCACTTTTCTTTTTCGCAACACCACTAAACTGATTTATTTTACACATAGACCTTTCGCTGTAAAATTTCTTCATTTTAAGTATTTTTTCTCATTTAAACTTCAATATATATGATGTGACCGCTCATCTATGAAATATGTTAATAATATTTTCAGACCTACCCTCATTTTTCAAATCTCACACGAAATGTCAAGGTATAGTGTAGTTACCTACTTAATAATATAGCCATATTAGGTCTTCTGTGATATAACTGAAAACATAAACAAGCTCGATCCGTTAATGGTATTTCCCACGGAACACAGCTGTTGTCTGTGTTCCATGGTATTTCCACCTCATCTGATTAAAGTAACCATGATTAATATTCGTTAATATGGGCTTCGTGTTAAAATTTAAATAATATCTGGCACCCCTTGTTTCATGATAACATCATGAACTTTAATCATCTTCAATTAACTAATTCTACACTTCTCGTCTGCTGAGGCCTAACAGGGATCATAATATACGAAAAGACGCTCCTCAATCCTGACGCACGTTGTGTAAAGTTGTAGTCTGTACCAATTATTATCTAGTTACCGATCAGCGGCTGGTTGTACATACTAAGTACCACTCTTTGTTTGTACCAATCTTTCTTAGATATAATAAAGAAATGCAATACAATACAATGCATAAAAATTTCGTATCTAAGCCATCTAAGAAAACGCTTGAGCGTAATCCACCTTGCACTTATGTTACTTATATGCGCAATTACGAATGTGTGTCACGCAGTTACGAAGGCATGCATTACCATTACCGATGTGGTATGAAGTAACGCGTGTTGCGCGCGCGCACTCAAGGTGGATAGGCAAGGTCCGCTCCGACTGATCCATTCTCCGACTCGTGATAGACAATAAGTGAAAGTTGCATCCCATTTTACTACAAACGTAACTTAGGTCTAACAAGTTACAACTTCATTCAACGATTTGTATTGTCAACTAACCTTACATTTACCACTGACAAAAAGTACGAAACCCTTTTGTTTATTAACAGTACATTTAAAATATACCGTATTTGACAATGTGAAGATGCGTTGCCCAATGTACTCACATATAAACAAATAAGTATAATGTAGTATACCAATTCACCTGTTAGAAGGGGCAAACGTAGCGTCAGTTGATCGACGCGACACCGGAAACTATTGTAAACAACACAATACCATTTCACTTAATCATCACTAACACAATCCAGTACTTCGTAAACTAATCCATTCACTAGCCGTGTACATCGAATTTCAAATCAACGACAACAGGTCAACCTCGCTTCGTTGAAGGAATTAAACTGGTTCGGTTCGCTCGCAAATCGCACGACTGACGCCCCACGGCCGGGCGGCCCCACCATGCCGGGGGCGACCATAGCACAGCCTTCAATAGCACGACCACCTGTACACTTTTTTACTATACTCAAATTAGTACCACATTATATTATACGAGTAACCGCCCTCGCTTTGCTTCGGTTTTCTTTATTTTTTACACCTTGGGTTACATTATTGGAGTTTTGTTAAGGATCCCTAATTTTTTTGAAAATATAATATTGCCTATGTTACTCAGTAGTTTCGGAGCCTATTCAATGCAAGCAATCAAATCTTTCCTCTTTATTATTAGTAGGTATAGATGACAATAGTTTAGCGCTATGGTGAACTAATCTATGTATTTGTAGTAGGGACAACAGAAAATGTATAAATATATGTTTTATATAATATATTCCTTTTATTATATATCTATACTTTTTTATATACCGCTCATCGAGTTTGACTGTTTGGCCTAATGGTTAGCTGGTAGAGAATGCAATAGCATTAAGCTCGCCATTTGTACTTCAGTATTTTATATTGTGGTCAATAAAGTGCACATAAATAAATAAATAAATGAATAAAATGAGGTCTAATATTTGGTTGAGAGGGAAATTAACCTATATCTACAATATAAAAAGTTTTTCGTTTGAAAGGCGCTTTATCATTAATAAGAAGCAGCGTAAGAAACTCCTCAGAAACATTAGAACGTGCTTTGTTTTTTTTTGTTCTTGTCCATAGTAACTATAAAAAGCTATAATCATAGTTCATTTTATTTCGGCATTCGGCATTGTAAAAGTAGGCTGCAAGTGCAACTGCACCCTTCACTTCGAAACCAATACTTAGAATATATTTTTTAATGAGCCTAGAAATTTTGGAATGAGCCCAATAATTGTAACTCTAGATTCTAGGCGGTATCTAGAATCTAGCGAATAGATACAAACTTAATAAACTTTACTAAATTGGGAGAAAGTAGTGATAATCATCTGATGTAAGACAGTATGAACCTTATCAACTAAAATTAAGTAAAACAAAAAAGTTTTAATTCTCCATTTATTAGGATTTTGTTAATAATCGGTTATTCCAACATAAAATTAGTACAAATGTATCGAAATCGGGATTCCAACTTCGCAACTGTCGTTATAGTACAGAGATGAGATGAGTTTGAGAACATAAGAATATTATCGAACGGCGTAGGATATACAGACATACATTCTCTAACATGACTTTCTGAGTAGGTCACGCAGTTGCACTAACATTCGTCATTGTGTCGCAACTATTATGTTATTCATTAATCTAATACCAATCTACTGGAGAGGAAATAACTCCTCCAAGTAACCGTCAGGTCTATATAGAATGCCGTCAGGATTTCTTAATTTAAATACTTATTTAAATACGTCCTGGGCATTTAGAATATTTAGCAATGTTATTTTATGTTAGCTTTGACGAAAATCGAATTTTTTTTTTATATGGATAAGTGCTGTAACTAACCTTTTATGCAACCGATACGAGCATTTGCAATTTTTCTCTTTTAAAATTCTTATTTTACTGAGCTCTGGTCTATTGCTGGTCTTGAAGTTTTTGCACACTGTGGTCTTATGAACCTTGTGCCGCCCTAGTTACAGCACTCAACACGAATACACAAACTGACTCCATTTGACGTTTTCGAATATCGTCATAGCCACAGAACATCTAATAATTAGTTAGAAAGGAATTGTGGGCAAGGTAGGCGCGCCAATACTGTGATCAAATGCGCACATCGCACAAAAACACGCGATTGCGCTGTTTAGTGACTCGCAAACTCCAACGGAGAAAAGTACTGCAAAATACTGCGACTTAATTACGTAAAAATGCCTTCATGTGCGGTAATTGGAAAAAACTTTGTTTCGGAGACCATGATGAAATATGAGTCTGTCGACGGAGTAAGTAATTTCAGTCAAAAAGTATAAAAGTATATAATGAATAAGTATACCTTGCGAAAATAAATACCGATAAAAATTTATCGACAATCAATCCCTAGCTACAGAGTCACGCTTACTTCATGCACACATAACAATCCTCGTGCGTATTTGTTCATTTTCGTTAGTAGTGTTTATTGAAACGGCGACAGCGGTTCCCATACAAATTACGTGCTATGCCCCTTCTAACTAATTATTAGATGTTCTGTGGTCATAGCTAACATATATTGCCATAATCCCTGGGATAATGCAAGTAGTCTACTGACACCAACTGTACAAATATTATGCGAGATTCGCTTCGAGATGACTCTTGCCGCGTTTTAGACTATTTACAGTAACAAACATGAAGAGGCTGCAAGTGTGAATGCACCACACACATTTACTTAGCAACCAATACAGTGCGTGCCAACGTCACCTATTCAAAAAGCATATTGACGGCGCGTGGAACATAGACGGACTGTAGAGAAAACAAGGATCCTCTAACACGAAACCTGCGTCCACTACATCGAATTGAGCTTTGGTTAACAACAACAAAGTGTAACTTATTAAGATAATAGTTCTCTTTAGCAAACACTACTTGGTTGGACATTCGATATACACTTAACATTATTTTACAACATACTGTGTTTGAGCTACACAGGTACACAAGTAGTGGCTGCGAACAATAATATTATATAGACATGTAAATTCACAATTCTGTTATATAAATACAATAGTTATCGTATAATTCGTAGAATTATACCTGTACAAGTAGACAACCAGCTAAGACTCATATTAAAACACTAATTTTATTATAGTATTCCCAAAACAAAAATTCCCGTTCAAATTAAATTTTCTAGGGAACATATTAACAGACATCGAATATCTAATTTAATTTCCTTATCATTTATTGCAAAGAACGGGGAACGCTACAGAATTGATAGATACAGGCGCTCCACGCATTCAACGTAATTTTATACACTGCATAAAACATGATCTTGATAAAAACGAAAGACAATATAACCATTGAAGTATTATTACTAGCGTATAGAACCGACACCGCGAATACCATGTATGTCCCAATGCATTGGCGCCACGTGGCTTCAATCTTTAATGGATTCGTTCGATTTTGAAAAGAGAACGGGGGCTCAATTTTGAAAATCGAACCTCCCGGCTGGACACACATTTTGTTCGAGATGTCTGTTCTATGACATTATACTCGTACTTCAATGAATATAACACAGTTTGCGCTAGAAATACACCAAATACACTTATATAAGCTACACACTACACTGCATCGTACACGTATAGGTTGACAATAAATTAACATTGAGAGTTCCGTTATCTATTATAACTATTATTTATGTTGGTTAATCAGACATATATTAACATAACACCTGATACTGCGTATCTCCTATAACCTGCAGAGAGAGACTTGGTGGCATCAGATCGCCTTAGACATGATGACAGATTTTGAAATACTGTTCTACATTTTTGGAAAATATAATTACAACGTTTATCATATTTCCACAAAAAATAAGGTTTAGTGTACAAAATAAATACACTTCAATTTATAAGTTTAAAATTCGCACCAAAACACTTCAAAATGTCATGGCGTCGCTTGTAACGTCACGCCTTAGTAAAGTAATAGACAAGATGTCATTATCAGTATTGTCATATTGGTTAGTTTACTGAGGCGTGACGTAATTCGCGCTGATTGAGACACTGATTGGCGTCCAAGATATCATGGCGGCTTGCCCAAAGATGTTTAACTAACAGATACGTTATGCTCTTACAAATCGACCGAAAAATCTGTTCCGACCGAGCTACAATACACACACGTTTATCTTTTGTTTCCCTACACCAATCACTAGTACATTGGCAAATTATGTAAAAAGGATGGCATTACTAAAACCATAATAGTGAAAAAGACAGCTAGTGTTTGTCGCTCGCGTCAATCTATATACGCTACGGTCTTTATCGCTCTCGCGTCAAAACTAGATCGCTATCTCTTTCTTCATCTGAATATGGCGTCTTTGCATGATTATTAGATTGTTTAGTGAAATAATTGAAATATACTAAATAATCTAAGTTTCTTAGCGTACTCACGCATGGTATGAGATTCCTTGTGTTTTGTTGACCTTGGAGTCATAATTGGTGCACTTTCTAAACACACAGGATGTCATTTTGTTATATTTTCATAACTACGTATTAACCTACGATGCGCCACGCTCGTGATTGCGCTCGACGCAGACTAATCACAAAAGTTCCCAATTGGGAACTTTTTCAATCATCACAACGCGCGCGCTTATGACCTATCTGCCTCTTTTTAATATATAATATCATTGGGCTTGCCGTATTTTGTAGTTTTATTTTATGAAAAATATTGTTATTCTCACATATAATAATACGATAAAACATGCGTGTTTTGTAATCCATTAATAGGGTTTCATTAAATAAATACATAATATTAGTGGTTTCCACTTACTGTCATCATGCCTATTACTGTAGTTCTAGTTATTTAAAACATTTTCCTTGAAAATAATAAAATTGTTCTACGACGCCAAATTGTTTTACTCCAAATTTACTTCATGTTTTTAAACTCATGTACTTATTCAAGTCTTTAATTCAGTGCTACTATAAAGCATTTCAAGGTGCCAATATTTAAATGCATAAAAATCAATTAATATATTATTATGCTACAAATCCCTGTAGGTAAATGTCGTTCAAACACCATAGGGAATTAATTAACTTGAACGTAATTCACTGGAAGTATTTTAAAGTTTCCGTTAACTTATTATACACGCACATGTTATATGCTTTATTTTATATCATTCCAATAATATGAATTAATAAAAAAAATGAAAAATAAAAATATTATGGTATTCGTAAGTAAAGCAAACCTACACGCCATAGGTAGCTATAGCAGAAATATCTGTTAGCGATGGCCCAATTAGATTTTATTATTACCCAATACTAAAATGAAATTTTACGTCAACCCGAATGTGAACCGTACCCCGAAGAGCGTATACGTAAGATTTAAAAATTTTATGATTTATATTGGTATTGAATCAGCTGTGTAATTGAACAGTGAGATTCAAGAATTACTTTTTTGTGCACGCGCAAGCTTTAAGTCTTGGCGTAATTGTAAGGGCTCAAATTGGCAGGACTTGGCTGTTATTATATAGTCAGTTTTCTTTACATAGCATGCTCATTGCACATTTTCTTATAATATATGTATTTAGGTGTCGGCTGTAACAGTTACCTAACATTAATATATTAATAACACGAAGAGTAAACGGTAACAGCAAACAAAATAATTGCACTTTAAAAGAAATTAAATAAACTAGTCTTCGCTTATTGCAGACCAGCTGTTCAGTAGTCCGAGTTAGATAAAATAACACAATAAAAGGTTTTTAGACTTATTAACTATTATTATTAAAAAGCCATACCAAATGGCGTGACTTATTGAAGTCCGGTAGACGATACGCAGTAACGTGCCTCCTTTGTAAGAAGTATTCTTGTCAGACATCCCTGCGGCTTATTCGATATCCCAGCGGCTATCTCCACTCTGGCAGTCCTCCGTAGCCCAAGATCTAAATCAAGTCCTTTTGCAAAAGTATCCACCAACTCTTCACCATAATTTTTATATCGACATGAAACCACGCCCCACATTGAGAGGTCATATTTTACCACAACACTATCTATAATATAGGCAAGCATTATCATGACTCTGGTACTTGGTAGATTTCATTTTTTCAAATTGTAAATTTTAAGTATTTATTTTTATATTATACAATGTAAACATATAGTTTTATATTGGCTTGTGTTACTATAATATTTTCTCAAATTGGTTGTACAATAAACAACGCAATTAAAACTGAAAATCTAGGTTGACCAAGTTCCTTTTACTAGCGAATAGCATACACCGCGCACAGTATTTTCAAAAATATAAGACATCATTAACTACACGCCCATTGGTAGTAGACAACATTTATAATATATAGCTTGACTAAGTAAAGCTGGTCAATAAGAATGAGTGGCATTGCACTCCATAAACATCTCAAACCGATCTCGAATGTTTGTACAAAATGGTTTCATTAGAAAGGCAACAATCCGAAGGTGGTTGAGACCACTAAAATGCAGGCATATTAAGGCCATTGATAAAGTCGATTTTCCACTTTTCCCATACAACAATTTGAGGATAATATGTAAAGATGGCGCATCAACGTCAACGTCAACACAAAAACAGTGATCTGTCAGTGATGAGAATCTCATCAGAAAAGTTTTTAGCGTAGTGGAACACGCCGGGTCTCCACTAGTAAGGGATAAAGCGCGAAGTTTTGTTTGTCATCCGTTATAGACCAATTAATAGGGGGGTTTCGCATCAAATAAATGCCAACCACGATATCTCAGAATAATGGTCTTCGTTATGATGTTTAGAAATAACGTATCTAAATTCCAATAGCTAGTTTTTTCTTTTTTTTTTTTTATGAGCTGCTCAAGGACCGAAAAACTTGTTTTTGCTTCTATGAAATTTCCCTTACATTTTATAAAGAAATGTCTTATACAAAAGTTGTAGGCATTTTAAATATCTACAAAATGAGGCCTGTTGCGTTAAAATTCATTTCGGATTTTTTTTATAAATTACAAAAAACAGTTCAAAATCGCTGTTTTTTGTTTGATTGTTTAAACAAACAGTTTGTAATGTAGACATCTGAAAATGTTATGGACTATTGTATATGACGTATAGTATATGTAGTTTTTTTTTTTAATTTTTTGGTTGCATATTTTTAGCAAAAATCCATTTGTTTATTAAAAAATCACTTTTTTGCAAATTAATTTCTACAACTTTTGCAAGTCGTTGAATGTTCTACCTGGGCTCATTTTCTTTCTTAAGAGTTGTACTTTCAGTTTGGTTTTATGGCTTATTGATTCTTCCAACAGGGACCTCGCAAAATTGATTGCAAAAAAGTGCTTACCTGCAAAATGGAATAACTCAACAAATATTAAGCGAATCGTTTCGAAACTTTTTTCATTATAAAGGCACAAATTTAAAAAAAAAAGAGTGTTCTACAACCAATAGGAGCCAAGAAAATTTTTTTTTTTAAATTTCCTGTCGCTGCATTTTACAACCTATGGGGCTGAAATTTTCAGAGAATACAGTTTAATAGTTAAATTTTCAGTAAAAAAATATTTCGTATTGTTTTAGTGATATATTTTGTAGTAAAAGCAATGTTTATGACAACGACAATTCAGTCGGTAGGGTAGAGATAACTGGCATCAGATGCTACGAGAAATGAGCACGGACGTTTCAAATCGTGCGAGCTGGAAAAAATGTTGATATCTCGGGTTCCCGTGGTCACACAAAAAGTTATAACCAATCGATTTGGGGTAGCTCGACGAGATAAAATCAGATAACGTATTTGTTTTTATCGCAAATGACGTTTGAACGCCTTAATTGTTATTTGTTGAGTTATTCCATTTTGCAGGTAAGCACTTTTTTGCAATCAATTTTGCGAGGTCCCTGTTGGAAGAATCAATAAGCCATAAAACCAAACTGAAAGTACAACTCTTATGAAAGAAAATGAGCCCAGGTAGAACATTCAACGACTTGCAAAAGTTGTAGAAATTAATTTGCAAAAAAGTGATTTTTTAATAAACAAATGGATTTTTGCTAAAAATATGCAACCAAAAAATTCAAAAAAAAAACTACATATACTATACGTCATAAACAATAGTCCATAACATTTTCAGATGTCTACATTACAAACTGTTTGTTTAAACAATCAAACAAAAAACAGCGATTTTGAACTGTTTTTTGTAATTTATAAAAAAAATCCGAAATGAATTTTAACGCAACAGGCCTCATTTTGTAGATATTTAAAATGCCTACAACTTTTGTATAAGACATTTCTTTATAAAATGTAAGGGAAATTTCATAGAAGCAAAAACAAGTTTTTCGGTCCTTGAGCAGCTCATAAAAAAAAAAAAAGAAAAAACTAGCTATTGGAATTTAGATACGTTATTTCTAAACATCATAACGAAGACCATTATTCTGAGATATCGTGGTTGGCATTTATTTGATAAAACACCTATCCGTCATGCTCGATTGATCGGTCTATTAGTCAAAATCAACAGTCAAAAGAATATTAATCTTCATTATCATACAAACAGAAATTTCAAATCATACTGTATGATAAAATTGCACTGACTTACAAATGATGCAAATTACACAGGCTGTTGGAAACTCTCACCTTAACCGTTTGACGGGAAACTAAAACTATACTAATGAATCTTATGCAATTGAAATTTGAATTACATTCTAAATAGGAACTCCCAAAAGAGATGGCGGGCGTGGTTCGATATCACTCCTTGATTCCTATGATAATAATAATCCCGTAGTCTAACACAACGTTCGTACGCTACTGCTCAGGCGAGGAGGAATGGTCGAGAAGAGATTAGTACATCATCGGCCAAAGTTCCGGGACATCGTAGTCGCAGTAGTCCAGGTGGCGGAAGTCGCCGGGGGCGCAGGCCGGCCGTCAGCTGGCGGGCGGAGCCCCCGGCGGACACTAGGCGCGCCGCGCGGCCCCACCCGCGCTCGTCGCGAACACGCCCCCGCGGCCGTAGCTCCCACTACCGGACCCCCCTGAGCACAACACATATGCTTAATTTATTTTCAAGATCACTCATAGCCCGGCTTGTGTCGATCCTAAATGATCGACTGAGTTAAACAATCGGTTATTGGATGGGTGACCGCTAGTGGCATTCCCGTGCTTTGGAGAGCACGTAAAGCCTGTCCTGGTTGATATTGTAAGATGACATCCGTTAAACCATGTTGAAGGCCCTTGGGCGGCATGAAAACTTCCTACACTTGGTATGGCCACTAACCCCTCCACCAATCCGCACTAGCACGGTGGAATATGCTCTAGGCCTCCTCAAGAGTAGAGGACCGTGCTCAGTAGTGGGCCATGAATTTTCATGACAATTGTGTGTTACCAAGTTTGTGCATTGACCTGTGTAGACAACATGATCCTAGAGATACTTTTGTCCCTGTCAATGACTATTAACGAAAGTCCTTTACAAAGTTCTCCGAGAGCTTCGGGGACAAGAGTAGGTAGACGAAATAGGTACTAATTGATCATAGTTGATACAACTAGATACATACTAGAATTTAAATATAGGAAGTAGAAAAAAAATCAGAATTGAAATATTACCTTGAGTGGGGAATGGCAAGCAGTTGGACTTAAGAATTTCTTCGTGATTACCGTATGCACAAAATTTGACTACAACAGTACTAGCTGAAGTGCCGGTAATCTCAGCTTCGTAGAACTGTAAATCAAGAAAAATATATAAGAAATGGAAATTACTCAACAGTTCAATTGTTCGGTACGTCGCCAAAAGAATTAAGTATGCAAGGCATGATTCTAAAACCCTTTGTAATATTTAATATTACATATTGTTTACGTTAGTATAAATGTCAAATCATACCTTACATATACAGGTATCATTTAACATTGATAATAACACAAACCATCTGTAATATCAATAATTACAGAAGGTTTTAGAATCATGTCCTGCATACCTAATTCTTTTGCCGACTGTACATACAGACCAGCAACATAAGTTTAATTTTGATAGTCATAAATATCCTAGGTACCAACTATCCTGTCCTACTAATACGTTACGTCATATTTGTCTTTTCACCACGCGCTAACCATTGTACGTTCAAACATATACGTTACAGAATACCGCGGAAATAATCGCGCGAAAAGTTCCCTGTGAGGGCTATGCTTAGAATGACTCATTTACGTCTCTGCATTTTATGTTTGAGTTTAATAAATCATAATATGCTGTGCATACTTACATTGTTATCTTCCCAATAAAGCGCGAGGCAACGGTCCCCAACCTTCCAGTTGATATCCGCTACGCCGAGCATAGCGCGCGCCTGCTCGTTAACAGCTGCGTTCTGAAAACCCAACAGGGACCCCGGCAAAAAGGGACCCCCAGTCCGCAAAGTATTATATTCCTGTGGCCCCCCGCCATACCCATACTGACGGTTATCATACGGCTGCGTGTTTCCCATGTAATTCATGTTGGGGTAAATCGGGCTTTGTTGCTGCTCGATATACCCATTGGACTGCTGATGCGGGTGCTGTCTACGCTGATACGGCAGCTCTTGGTACTTCTGCAAGTCGTTAGTTCTTCTAAACGGAGGAATGTCCGGTGTAGTCTGGCTATGCATGTACGACTGCTTGGGTGAGTACATTTGGTCCAGATGGGGTTGGTAGTTGCGAGGTTGCACTTCTTCGTTAGGCCGAGATTGATTTGACAGAAGGTTTAAATTTGCCGTTGCCTCCACAAGATTTTCTATCGCATTTGCATTTCTGTAATTCTGAGGTTGGTGCATTTTATCATTCATATTTATATTCATATTTCTATCGTTTCTCAAGTTTCTATCGTCGTATTGGGACTGGCTATGATAGGAATTGTTGTAATTCATATTATAATTAATGTTGTTGACTTGCATCTGTTGTTGTTGATGCTGTTGGTGATGTTGGTGTTGCTGATGATGTTGTTGTTGATGGTGTTGCTGATGTTGGTGATGTTGTTGGTTATACTGTTGTTGTTGCTGATGTTGGAGCTGATGTTGTTGCTGTTGTTGTTGCTGCTGTTGCTGTTGTTGATGCTGTTGTTGCTGTTGTTGTTGCTGTTGTTGATGCTGCTTGTTTCTTTCTTCCAACTTCCTCTGGAACCTTGGTGGTTTCTCATTTTGATTTGGATATTTCCTATCCTCCCTATGATGATCATTAAAATAATGGCTGCGGTCTTTGTGTCTATTAGGTCCATCATATCTGGAACCATTTCGTGAGTTATTTTTCATACTGTGTCTATCTCTTCCTCCGTAGCCCCTATCAGATTTTTCCTCAGAGTTTGAATTATAATGACGGCTGTTTTTGTCCTTATCTGGAACATTAGGAAGTTTATCTTCTAGAAAATCGAATAGCGAAACTTTGCCTGATGGTTTAACAGGTATTCCATCCTCATCGTTAAGGTCCTGCTTGCGACTCTTACGTTTAGGTTGTTCAGGTTCTTTTTGCCTCTCTTTCCTATTTTCCGAATTATCTCTCTTTTGCAGCATTCTGAGTGCTCTGTCAACATTATTCTTTGTGTACTTAAGAGCATTATCAGCTTGTTCTTCAGTAAATCCAGCATCAACAAGTTTTTGGACATTTGCATCTAGTAATGGCTTAGTACCTCCACCAAACACCTAGAACAAAATGTTTAATGAGATTAAGTTGAGAATATAAAATATTTTCTTTACAATTTCAAAATATATAGCTCAATTTTTGCTCCACTAACCAAAAGAAAACTTTTAAATACTAATTCTAAATCGAATATTTTTTCATACAGGTATATCTACCTGCACTTATGCTTATATTTTGATTGTCTCACCATTATGGAGAGATGCTTAAAATGGAGACACTGGTTCATGTGTAAAAATTTATAGTAAAGTTCCTTTAAAATTGTCAGAAATGCAATAGTTAAATTTTTTACAAATTAGATTATTGTTTTAAAGACAAGACTGCTTGGACATGAGTTTTATTAATATAGATTGTAGTAGGTAATAAGTGCTATCTATAACTGTGAGTATGGAAAAAACACCCTCCCGGGCCCTCTCATGTATAGCTTGCATGACTTTCAAAAAGTGTTTGTAAACCAAACCAATTTTAAATAAAATTAAAACTAAGATTTTACTCACTTCACTTTAATTTTTAATTAAAGTAAGAATTAAAGGAAGAACTAAGAGTTCATAAAACATACTTTCAAATGTTTTATTTCTTCTTCAACAATTTTTTTTAAACAACCAATATCAGAACCACTTTCGGAATTCTGGGATTAGGGCTCAATATCAAAAACCAGTTCCAGTACTGAGAATAGTTCCGATATCACATGCCCTATTTGTGAGTGTCACCTGCAACAGGTAATCTTAATGAGCCCTGTGAAGTAGTAATAATTAGACTCATTCACCTTTTTAACTCCTGACAATCTCTGCGCCTCAGCAATCGCCCCCTTTCTCTGAGCTTCAAACTCAGGATTCTCCTTATTAGAAGGTTCTTGCAAGCTTTTGAATTGTTTGTCTACAGGCACAGCTTCTAATCTTTGCCCAAATGGTATCCATGGTGGAGGCCCTCCCTCAATGCCTATTCCACCTGAAAGATAACTTTCTCGCTTTTATGTTTTGCTAATGGTGATATTATTATGATGCTAATATAAATAAACATTTTAAATGCTGAAGTCCTCAAAATAGAAATATCATTAAAAAGAGGCAAGGCACTACATTCCAAGCTAAGAAAAAAATGTAAAAAAAGCTAACTTACCCCGTGTATGTTTTGCAAGACTTCGATTTAACTCCCATTTCTCAATCATATGAGACACTTTTCCCCCTAAAACAGTAATAACACTAGGAGAGAGCCAGATAATGGAGTGACACACTTCCAGTCCCTCATTGTTCAGCAACAACTTGGTCCCAGGTGGAGTGTTGATATTAATGGTCGGTATGGGACTCGTCTCCAGCCCCGTACACGTTGACTTGCCGTCGTGAAGCGTCAACTTCAACATCCTCGGCGCCGACTTGGACTCCTCGTTCGCTTTCGGAGCCGAAACATTCCTTATCTTCTGAATTTGAACTACGATCGGCTTCTCCAACTTACTCGGATCTTTAGTGAAATCTTCCGGGAATGCGGCCTCTCCTATGTCCCTCAAATCATACTGGAAAATTACGTGTACAGTGAAGACGATTATACCAATACAATACCCTATCATATGTCGATTAAAATATTCACGTCACCGATATACTTACATCCAAAGCCTTTTTACTTAGAAGATTAACATCATCTATTTGACCATTTTCACTAACGATATCAATACCTTCTTCACTCAAGTGCCTAGAAGAATTACACATACGTTAGAAGCAATAATAGCAACAAACACAAAAATCACAACCATATTTAGCATTATTTACCAGCCCAGCTCTCTGAGATCTTCTCTAAGCGACATGATGTCATTTGTTTAAATGTTTAATCATGAATTTACACGAAATTAATAAATAAAAACTTCTCAGGCACACCGAATTGAGTAAATCCCAATTGACAATTGTCTATTTCATTTGACATATTGAGATGAGACAGTCTTTATAATTACCATGGTCTGTCAAAATTTTTAACAGCCGATTTATGATCTTACAGGACTGTGCTCAGACCATGGATGTATACTCTATCTAGATCACTGACTTTGTGGATGTACCTGTGGACGGATGACGTCATATATGAAGGACTATTCGACCAATCACAGGCCGGATTGAGGTTGTCCTTCACAATTGTAGGGTGTCCACAATTACTTGGAAAAAGTGCGCCCTATTTTGATACGGTTCTTCAAATTGTTACCGAATTTAATTTATTGCATTAAGAGCCATTTCGCAAAACTCGGTTGATAAACTATAGGTATTTGAAGCGGCTCCGCGGCGTGATATTGCCTCGCGCGGCTCGCGTCGCGCTTGACCTCAGTTCTGTGCGAGTAATCTTCTTGATACTTTCAAACGTAAAAATTTTAAAATTATGAACATATAATTTTAATTATACACTTTGTGACCACATACATGTATCTGGTTTGTGACAATATAAGTTTATATAACAATTAAGAGTACAATGTAGTAGTACCATTATCGGTAACTTATTTACATAATACATTTTAGGTACCTACTTAGGTACATCACAATAAAGATGTCCAATAGATGCATATTGCAAAAATCAATATTTTGGCAAATCAACGTGAAAAATTAAAAATCACGTTTTTTCAAGGTGATCTATAAAATGCAATATGCGTCCATTTTGCCTGCTATATTCGCAGCGCGTCGAAATACATAGGTATACCTAAATTCAAATCAATCGGAGGGTATAGAACCGGGAAATCCCGGAACCGAAAATCCCGGGATTTACAAAGGAATACGGTACTTTTCAAAAGAACCAGGAAACAAAATAAAAGAACCGGGAAACAAAATAAAAGAACCGGGATTTTCTGAACTTTTGGGAAATAAAAATATGTCGCGTCGTGATACAAAAGATAACGTAAAAATAAAGGTAAATACAATCCATACACAAAAATGATTACAGCTTTAAAAAGAAGATATTCAGAACGTCGGCTACATGAAGCAGCTATACTAATATAATATTATTTACACAACCCAGATCGATATTTCTCTAATATAAATGAAGATGATTTAACTCTTTTTTCTCGTCCAAGCAGTGCTGAATTGTGCAATACAATTGTGTTGCTTTCATACAATTAATACGAAACTTATGTTTGCATGTAAGGTATAATAGTATGATGGTTACTCAATCACGGCAAACGACTATACGGATTTGGGTAGAAAACAGTTTTTCCCTATTTAATGCTCCTGAGAGATAAAATAGGAAACGCGATACTAACTATTTTCACGCGGGGAAAGCCGTGGTAAAATAATCCCGAAAGAACTGAAAATCCCGGGAATCCCGGTTCCAGCATAGGCGAGTACCGAAAATCCCGGTAATTTAAAACAGGATCGGTTTTCGATACCCTAATCATTACCGTGATACAAAAGATAACGTAAAAATAAAGGTAAATACAATCCATACACAAAAATGATTACAGCTTTAAAAAGAAGATATTCAGAACACTATTCTTTGAATGTTAAAAACGAATTCTTTATTGTTTTCTGTTGGTTTACAAAACAAAATATTGACAATAGTCTAGTATAATAAATTATGAGAAACGAAATTCGCACTTTCCTCCCAAACCACTTGCTCTACAAGAAAAATGTATGGCACATAAAATGTCAATCTTTTTATGGGCTACAACTTTTACTCGATCCTTTCGGAAATCGTCTAGGACGCACCGTTTAGGAGATATAAGGAGTTTTCGGAAAATTTGGGAGGGGGGGGGGGTTAAGGTTGGGCCCAATAAGATTGGGTAATGTTGCAAGTATGAGTTCCACAGGGCGGATGGAAATCCAGTCGGAAATCGTCTAGGACGTACCGTTTAGGAGATATATGGTATTTTAGGAAAATTTGGGGAGGGGGGGGGGTAAAAGTGGGTTCAGTAAGATTTAGCAATAAGGTTTGGGGGTTTACTAAAGGGGGTTGAAATTTCCGTCTAAACTTGTCTAGGACGCACCGTCTCCGAGATATCCGGGATTTCCGGTTTTCCAAAAATCTATATCCCGATATCCTGATCTGCCGATCTGCGCCTACCTGATGAGTGCGGTATTTGCCCGGATGCCTCCCAGATTATCACGACGCAAAATTCCACTTTTGGGTGAAGAACTGAGGGGGGGGGGGGTATAGGGGGAGGCGAGGGGTTGTGAAGGGAAAAAATGAGAGGGTGATTTGTATTTGTGTTGTGTATTTGAGATACGTGAGTTTTGGGGAGTTGACGGAACTTGGGTGCACGAGAGTTTCCAAACAACGAATGAATTATCTTTGACTAATAATAAGTGACTATAGCTGACTAATGTCGGAGCTTCTATCATTCCAACATTTTGGCTTAGCAATAGGGTCCCGTTGACACCGTTTGGGTACGGAACTCTATAAAGTACAGATTGATCTAAAAGTTGTATAAATAAAGGGTATGTGTATACAAGTTATAATTATTTTTTTTTTTTTCTATGTAAATATGTAATTTACACATATAACAAAAAACCTAAATACTGTAAACAGTAACTAATGTCTAAAAACGGACAATGTTTTATTTCAAATTACAGCAGTGAATTCCAACCCAATAGGGGTTGAATTTCCAAAAATCCGATAGCCTAAAGCCTTCTTCGATAAATGAACTATCCAATACAAAAAGAATTTTTCAATTCAAACCAGTAGTTCCTGAGATTAGCGCGTTCAACCAAACAAACAAACAAACTTTTCAGCTTTATAATATTACAATAGTAATAGTATAGATTAGTATAGATAGTTATATTTTGTACATATGTATGTTCGTGATTTTCTCCGTTACTACTTACACTACATAAATTGGAAAGAAATAGTTACTTAATTTCTATTGTTTTCTTCAAACCAAAGATGTTTAAAGCAGAATATTACGCAAACGGACCCCTGAATTGAAAAATGGTCTTTTGAAACCTATAATATTTTTGAAAGACCTTTTCAACGATACCCCACATTAACACTAGAAAGACGGAAAAATTTTGCTACCTACAAAGACGGCGGCCGGTCAAATGACTGCAGGTACTCATATTCAGAAAATTCTTTATTAAGATAAAAAAAATGCTACAATGAACTGATTATAATATAATGCTCATATAATATAATATTCAATTGCATATTTTACATTTAAAAATTTTATTTTTATTACAAGAACCACAAAGCGGCTTTTTACAATCATAGCATACTTTGTTAGTTTTATTTTTACATTTGCTAATATAACATTTCTATTTTTCTGGATGATCGGTAACGAAGATTGAGAAGGTGAAGGCATAGCTTCTACACACAAAGGCTCAGAACCGGAAAGTCCTGTTTCGATTTCATTATTTCACGAACATAACAAATAGCAATAAAATCTTCTAATTATTTCAAAGTGAGTACCCAATTATTGTTCCTAGTTGCTTACTAGCTTCTTCTTTTGTGCATTTTTGAATGTGTCTCAAAATATGTTCGTCAATAAATAGCCTTCATGCATCCACTACATTTCCTTTGAAATTCCTTCTTGCGAATGATGTAGGCCCTGCCTGCTCAGTAATAATATTCTGTCGAGCCGTCTGAAGTGCCCATGTAGTCCCGTCTGTGGCCGTGTAATGACGATCCTGCTCATGAGGAGTACTGGCAAGCAAACGGTGACCCCTACCCCTGCCACGAACACGGTTATTGTTATTGCTAATGTAACGTAAATTCGAAAGCGGTACCTGATCTTCTGGGTCAGAGTCTACACTATCTTATCTATCACTATCAGAGCTCGAACTAATGGCAGGTAACACAAAGTCATCATCACTGTAAAATTCTGCACTTTTAGATTCACATTCCGACTGATCATCTGGTAGGTTTTGCAGTAAATGAAGTATTTCATTATTATCGAGTCTTCGAGACATTTTTACACTAATTTATTCACAATATTGTAAATTATACATACAATATGAAGCTAGTTATTCTAGCAACTGACTAACAAAACAAATCAATTCAAATATTTACAAAAGCACCCTCATATTACAATTATAAACACTACTCAGGTTAAAGCAGTCAAATGACTGTCGCCGTCTTTGTCGATATATCAGCACTTTAAACAGTAAACAAAGACACTAAGAGTGTTTTGGTCATGTATTTTTAAGATTCTATTCATAATAATAAAAGTCACAAATTATCAGTAAAGTTAGTCAAAAGGTTTTGGAATAAGCGAACTTTTAAATTGTAAATCCGGTCAAATGACTGCTCCCGTCTTTCTAGTGTTAA
This sequence comes from Thymelicus lineola, assembly GCA_963932265.1. Classification (NCBI taxonomy): domain Eukaryota; kingdom Metazoa; phylum Arthropoda; class Insecta; order Lepidoptera; family Hesperiidae; genus Thymelicus; species Thymelicus lineola. Next base: position 14,599,977 of record OZ010687.1, on the reverse strand, counting down.
GGGGTAGATGAAGAAAAAATCATACGGAACGGACAGACGGACGGACGGAAGGACGGACGGCCGGACGGGCTAGCCGGCCGGTTGAAATAACGAACGGACTAGACATGATTCCGATTTGACTACAAAACCCTGAAAATTATAGAAAACTAAAAATAATACAATTGACTGTAACTAAAAATTCTCACGTGATCAAGACTGTTCAATGGCAATATAATTACGTTACTTTAACGAAATCTATTCCTTAGATGGCTAAAGCAAAAATTGACATAGGTCCGACGTCCAAGAGTGCTGCCGCACGACTGATTTGATTTCGCGCCAGTTCGTATCTTTATATGGTAAAGTAAATTCGTTTTAATAAATTATTTTTTGCAGTAAGATAAAAAAAAAATTACGTGTCATATTCGACAAAGACCATATTTTATTACTACATAAATTTTTGATGGGAAATACGCTTTATTGAATACAAAAATCGATGGTAAAGTCATGGCATAAACCATGAAAATTGGTAATGTTATTGAATTAATTTTGAAACGAATATTATAGTAATCGTATATCCCTTGTAATAAATGCAAAATATAATATATGAGTGTTCTCTAGACATTTTTTTTTACTCAATTTAATAAAACTTAATAAAGAAAATCAGTGTATGAAATTGACTCTGTCGTCCTTTTGCTGAAAAATAGTTATGCTAGATTGACAGTTACGCAGAAACAAATTAATATTTTCAAAATTCCGGTAAATGAAGATCCAAGATGAAGGATTGATCTATTTTATGAGTTCATTTGCCAGCATTAATATCTTTCTTATGATACTAATTTTTGACATCAAATTCTTCATTCCGCGCGTCTAACCGCGAAATGGCTCTTAAGAGTAATTTGAAAATTGGACGTAGTTTCTGAAAAACGTTCCAATCCACATTTATGTCGAAATTGAGTTAATACTTGCAAGTCTTAAATAAGGTTAACTAAAAACTTTAAAGCGCTTAATATCTACAGGTTATCAAAACTTGAAGATTAAACTAAAGTAATTTGATGAAGTAAATACAGGGTTGAATTTAAAACTCGATTTTCTCAAAATGTTATCATTGTGGACTGGAATGTTTTTCTGAAACTACGTCCAATTAAGGTACACAATTACTGTACATCTATCTATACATAATATATCTTATTAACCTTACATGTTTTTATATCATTTTAAAAAATCACAATCGAATGATATATCCTGGGACTATAGATACAGACTTAAAATACTTAACACTGTCTTATGAAAGTTCAAATAAACATTGTATGTTATCTATGACGTGTTATGGTATATAGTTACGTATTTAACCTTGCCGGGGCGAGGTCCTGGAGGTCTATCATACAGGTTACCCTAGTATAGACTCCAGACTCTCACAAAGCAATCTCTTATTTATTTAGTCCTAAGTAGAAATTATAAATATTTAGTCCTAAGACTGCTTTGTGATGAGAAATAAAGATTATTATTATTATTATAGATAACATGGACACAATACAAAAATGGTCCTTCTGATATGACGTCATCGATCTTCAGGTATACAAAGTCATTGATCCAGATAGAGTAATATATCCATGGTTCAGACCATAAAGGATTTTTTTTATAAATCTGAAACATTGAGGTATAGGAACAGCCCTACCTATGAAAAAAACGTGCATACCTACGTTACAAAATATGGTGGTTTTATTCCTACTAAGGGAACATACCAAAACCACGTAACCCATTTTTTCTAACTTTTTACCCCCCTCCCCCCCTTCGTGACTATCCGTAGTATATGAGAAGACCCCCCTCCCTCCCCCCTAGTTTTCACGTGGTAATTGATAAATACGATTTTCAATACTTTTTTGCAAAAACAGAGTTAAAAAATTAAAATTTTGCTTATATTTGACGACTTGTGTGGCGCAATGGTTGCTAAAATATTGACTACGTGACAAAAACCTAAACCCCCCCCCTCCCCTCTGTGACCAATCGTGGTGTTTTGAAGACCCCCCTCCCCTCCCTAAATGAGGCACGTGGTTTTGGTATGTTCCCTACTTAATCATTGCCCTTAGTGCATAGATATGAATCATTGAAATAGGAATTAGGATTTGTTATAATGTCATATAGATAGTAACTATAGTATAGTATAGTAGATAGGTTTTATGGAATAGTTTAAAAGACGAAATAATAAACATAATGGCGTCCTTGTCTAATAATGGGGCATTTTTCTCAAAAGTTGTTCGTTATGTAACGGAATTCCGTAATTTCAAAAATGAAATTTTTGCAGGAAGTTAATTTTTAATTGATTAAGAATACATTAAATTATAAGAAAATAGTAATCTTTACCAGGAATATGTATATATTTTCCGGTAAATTAAACTCAAAGTTGTACTCTGCCAATGAGGGGTTCCTTTACGTCACTAAATCAAGTTGTTATCAAATAAATACCGGCCAGGTATTTGAATAACAGCTTTTATTATTTGAATCTTTATTAAAATCAGTCTTGATAAATGTATTACATTGAGATTTATCTAGTCATATAAATGTGATTTAAGTCCAATATATAAGATTACGTCACTTTTATGTACGCATCACTTCACAACAATTCTTTTTATGTGGCTATAAGACACGTATGACATATTTATATAAACACTTTGAAAGCATGTTGTGTTAGCCCTTATTTTTAATATCTTACATTGCACATTATTCATATCATTAAACAGAAAATTTTATTTAATAAGCACATCCAAAATAGGACATGTTACGGTAATGGAAGATGACGTTACGTATGGAAAACATAAGGCATGGTTTCCATTGTATAAACAAATAGATTATCAAAACGAACTCTTCTTAATTAATAATTAGGCCACAAGTGTTTAAAATTAGCTCACATTGTATAGGAATTACTTAACTAATAAACAAGAACTATATAATGTTTAGAGTAATGACAATTTTATTATTAAAGATCGTTCAATACCTTTAAGAACCATTACTAATAAAAGTGTAATTGGTGATAACCGTGCTAATTAAATTAAGTTAAATTAAATAAATTAGAGGTAGGTACTTAGGTAGGTAACTATTATTAAAGATTAATGTCTATAATATTTTGAGCTAGACGTCATATCATATCATCATAGTCAGTTAAATCTTTTTTTTTGAGTTTTTTCCAACCTCTTCAACTCATTTTTTTGTGTTCTTCATATTTTTCTGGATTCTGCTTGATCTTCTGTCAGTACCGTTTGGCTCGCTCTGCAGCCGTCAAAGCCATTCTACAATTCTAAAAATAATGCAATTAAAAATAATTAGCATTTTTATTATATCCAGTTTAAATCTTTATTATATCCAGTATAATATATTTAAAATCAAATATCATATCAGATTAAATATTAGCAATCTAAACAGTGCTTAAGAATTCCAATACGTCACATTTTGAGCTCCTTTAATACATCACGTTACGTAATAGCTGTGACGTATTCCGCTGGCCTTCAATCAAATCGAAATTACACTTAAATCAAAAGAATTTTCTAAAAACTATAACTATAACCAGAAAATATAAAATTATTGTGATATAAACTACACAAACTTAATGTAAAACAATAACATTTACCTGCAAAAAAGCCAGTTCGTAGTGGAACAATAATTTAGGACGTGTGACGGACCACCACTTCGAATGACTTTTTCGGCCAGACTGCTGCTCAAAATTTTATATGGCGGGTATCTTGGGACAAGGAATATTGCTTTTATTCAAAATCAATTCTTATTGTGCTAGTTTTTGATTTTAAACTTGACCAAAACCGACGTGACGTATTGAGGAATTTCCACATGACACGATTTTAAAGACGATGAAAATGTTAATTTACGTTACGTTTAACTCTTAAAGTCTTGCAATAAGGTTGAATCATATATTTTAGACATACAATCTTTTCAAAAAACAACTCAATCAATACAAAAAAGAAATGAGAATGATAAAAATATTCACTTGAAATATTGTAACTGAGGGTAGACACTCAAAATTTGCCATGTTTTTATTCCTATTTTGCGATTTTTTTAATATTCCACATTATTCAGTAAAGTTCAGTGTATATTGTGATAGAGTTTATTAGATGTTTTATCGATATACATAAAAAAAAACATGTTTTGAAGCAATGTCTTGCTGATAACCGACTAAGAAGTTGTAGGACATGGTAAAATTGTAGTGAACAACGTTTGAGAAAAACGCCCAATGGCGTTCTTGATTTCAACCATGGATATTATAGTTTAACTGGATTGCAATCTTCGTAGCTCAGAGGTAGGTAAGACGGACAACGTATCATTGAATGACCATTTTCGACCAATCACAGGCTAGATTGAGGTTGTCCTTCATAATATTAGGGTGTCTGTACTTAGACCAATAATGTCCTAATTTAATAAGGTTCTTCAAAATATTTACTATTGATAAATATATTTTTTTCTGGTGGTCAAAAAGTATAATATTAAAATAACTTTCATAAGTTTTTCAAAATTATCTTTATGTAATGAAAAGTGATGTTTTTATAATGATTATTTTTGTATAAGGTGATAATGAAATTAAACAATATTACATATTACGCTACATTTCTTTTAAGTACATCGCACTCATAATTTTTTTTAACACGATTGAATTATACATCCTGGAACTAAAGGTAACATGGACACCATAAAAAATGGTAATTTCCATGTTACTGTACCTATACATAGATTGCAATCCAGCTATACTATAATATCCTTGATGATATCAGAATGAGCAACTCTGAGTTCACTGAACCTGCGTAAGTAGGTATATAAGTATAGTGAAGCCGAAGGTCAACGACCGATTAACATTGACAGTAGTCAATACAGAAAGTTTGACATTTTGTCATATCAGCAGCACATCAGCAGTATCAGCTCTATTCACCATTTAATTCAGCACCGTGTTACGATAATACATTCTTATCGTAGACGGCAGGTAAATTTTTCGCTGTTTAAAAAGAACGTTGAAGCGTGACCAAGCCGATTTCCACGTGAATTTTAATTTTGACAAACTAAATACACCTGCACCACATCATGTCGGTAAGTGTACAATAATTACGTTTATTATTCTCAAATTTTATGATTTTTACTTGAACGAAAGGCACCTAGCGTAGATAATATAGTTTGTAGTACAATGAACAGTAGCCATATCCCTTTTTGGAAATCAATTGCGAATCCAAACCTAATAGTCAATAGTTTCTTGCTAAACCCTTGAAAACATTGTTATGATTCTCTGACTCTTACTATTAAAATTGACTTATTATTATATTTACTTTACTATTAAAATTTACTCATAGCACAAGTAATTAAAAGTTTAATAAATATTATATCCAACTCCTTCAATGTACTGTAACGGTTTTCAGAATAATAATTTTGTATCACAAATTGTTATTACAGACACACATCTTCAATGTGGAAATGACCTGTGATGGATGTTCAGGAGCCGTGGAGAGAGTTCTCAATAGGCTCAAAGGGCAAGGAGTGGACAACATTTCAATAAGTCTACCTGACCAAAAGGTCACTGTGACATCCTCATTGAGTGCTGAACAACTGCTAGAGGTCATTAAGAAAACTGGAAAAAAAACTACATATGCAGGAGTGCAATAAAGAGCAAATTATATTACATTTGTGATATGTAACTTAAGAACAGGTATTATCATGCAGTTTATTAATAGGATTTATTGATACTGAAGTAAAATATTACTTTCAAGATATTGTGTAGCTTTTTGTATTAAGGATTTATCTAACTTATCTCTCTTTATGGAGCCAATAATTTGATTATTTGGTCGGCAGTCAAGTGTTTCTCTATTGAACATGTGTTAAACCTAGCCTTTCTATATATTTTATACTTTTATAATTTGTTTCATAAATTAATAATCAACTGTACAGTATTTTTATAAAATAAATTTTAATAACATTATGTTTTCATGAATTTATAATCCAATATCCAATAAATATAAATAATAGAATATTTGATATTGCAATAGGACATCACATTATAAGTAACTATTTATCATTTGTGCTCACAACATCTTCTAGTGTGTTGAGCCTTAAATTCACCAAGTCTACAGCTTCATGGAGAGCATTTAAATGATCAACAATAGCATTCACAGTTGGCAGAACATCAGCACAGTCACAGCCTTTTGTCCGGTCATTAAAGCTTGGCAATGTGTGATTTACCTTTTTTAGTTTCTTTAAAGGTTCACTGTATTGCTCCCCATTAAGAATTTTGAATCCACTATTTATTGGGAAACTTCTTTTTCTACCCACCCACTCTATCGTACCACTTGTATAACACACATCATCATCCTTCAGTTTTATCACCCCAAAGAGATCTGTTTGTCCATTTTCACTTTCACCTGATCTATTTATAATGGAAGGTATTGTATAGGTAGTAGCAGTTGGCGGGACTCTGGGGATGTGGCTCATGTTTCCTACATGTTGTTCAGAGTAGTCCATATTTTCACTTTCCACTGCCCAATTTATTGGTGTTCTACTTCTTGTTGTTTGATCTTGAGAACTTTGTAGAGGAGTTGAGGCATATCTTGAAGTAGCCCGAACTTGGTCAATACTGTTTGGCTCCACCATGGTGCTGTTTGCATTAGGCATTTCCCGGAAGCTTTCCAAACCAGACTCATTAACCGATTCAGGTTCATCAATATGGACAAAAGTTGTCACTGGATACTTGCTACCATGGTAGCATTGATACCAAATCCTCGGAGCCTGATTTGTAGATTATATTTGTATTAATCATATCCATCCATTTCTGGACATTCTAAAATGAATGAGAACTTTTAAGAGTGCGCCTATTAAGGTCACATCTCTCCATAAATTCAAGTTTTTGAAGAGCTACAGTATACTTGGTGGCAACAGTTTGCTGATATGGATCCTAAATGAAGATTGATGATTAGTACGAAATAATAAAAGGAATGTTAAAAGTATTTCTACTTAAATTATTCTTCTAATTTACTACACTAATAACTGCTATCTCTTTTTGATAACCTGATTTCTCCCTTTTGACATAGTTGTAGCTTTAGAACCTTGAGATTTAGGAGTTGATATTGGATTCTGATCTACATTTTCTTTTAATTCACTTCCAAGTTCAGTGAAATTTGTTTTCCACAGAAATACCTGTAATATAAAATTTGTTTAAGTCAAAATTAAAAAAAAATATAGCAATTTCATTGAGTGTCACCATGCCTATATTTCTATAGATTATTGAATTTGAATAACCACAGTTATAATAGATCATTATAATTACCAGTTTATCTTCGCCAGCAGAAGCAAATGCGTCACCACTGGGAGAAAAATTGACAGCATTAATTGCACCAGTGTGTCCACTCAATGTGAATATTGGATGGCCTTCCAGTAAATCTAAAATCTAAAAAAAGGTTTACATATTACACTGTTTCTTATCAAATAGATTTAAACATTTCTGTATAGTTAAAACTGTAATTTGACTACCTTCATTTTTCCATCTTTGCTCGCTGTCAGAATGTAACTTCCACTAGGATGAAATGCTAATTGAGTTATTGCATCATTGTGGATACTAAAACACAATTATTTAAGAACAATAAATATTCCAGATATTATAAATAGACTATAACATTGTACTATATCCAACATAATTGTGTACCTATAATATTGCACAAGGTTGTGAGTCCTAATATCATACAGTTTGACATTGCCGTGAGATGTTCCTACAGCTACATAGCATCCCGATGGATGCCATGCCACATATAATCCATGGCCTTTTTGATCCTTGAACACGTGGATACATTGTCCAGAATCTGTATTCCAGAGGCGTGTAGATTTATCATCAGAACAAGAAGCAATGATGCTCCCATCGTTGGACATGCATGCTCTCCTCACCCAGTTGGTATGGCCAACAAATGATGTTATAAACTTCAGTTTGTTACTAGACCACAGTTTTACAATTTTGTCATCTGATGCGGTTACTATCTGAAAAACCATAAATAGTGTAGTTTTAGTGTAATATCAATCTAATAATTATCATTTAAGTCTTTGATGCAGTAATTCAAAATCTCTGAATGTAGTGTTACCTTTGTCCCGTCAAAACTGAACTGTACAGAACGAACCGTTTGAGAATGGGCTTTGAAGAAGCCTGTGCTTCCAGTTACCGTCGGTACCCAAATCCTGACGGACTTGTCACGTGACGCCGATGCCATGTACTTGCCAGAAGGCGAGAAACAGACGTCCATAACGGCCTCATCGTGGCCTTGAAACCTGTAGCTCCTTATGTTACCACGGACATCCCATAACTAATCATAAAACGTTGAATGTTAGTGGAAATTTAAAATTTATACACATTAAGGAGACAGAATGGGCACATTTGATTAAGTTACCAGAACACTGTTATCCAAGGAGCCACTAGCTATCTGCTGTTCATTTGGATTGAAAGATAGAGCAGTGATACCGCCGCGATGTCCTTTTAACTGTTTCTCTAAACTCGGTTCAGGGAAAGATTTTACATCCATGTCAATAAAACCTCAGAATTCTGAATATTGATGTAACATGAGCATAATTATTTTGCTACACTTTTCAAAATTCAAAATACGTAAATACTGACAAACTGAAATTCAAACTAACTAAATCGTTGCCATTGACAACACTCATTCATAGACAAAATAGACATAGATTAATATTGTATACTAGAATATAGATAGTGCCTAATCTATGATGTTGTATATAGTCTATGAAACATTAAGAGGCCCATAGATTCAGAGGCCTTAGTGCGAGTTTTACGTGACATAACGAATAATTCACAACGTAAATGCGAGTTGGCTACAATTTATATGGGACCGAAGCTTTTATTTTCATTGCCGCTAGATGACTCTGCTTCGGTCCAATACATGGATATATTACTCTATCTGGACCACTGACATTGTAGAAGTAAGTTCGATGAAGTCATAGATATAGAAGTAACAAGATTTTGACACGGCGTGGCCTCACATGAGACAGCGCTAGTATACTATACTTATATTAAATAGTTATTGTAGTGTTACCAGGTTGATGAAATTTCCCATTGCAAGAACAGTCACAGAGTTTTCTTCACAGAACTAGTACTTTTACGCCCCATTTACATACTCGGAGTGTATGTATATGTAACCATGTATTTGTCGGGGAGTCTGAACCTGAACCCCATAAAAAAGGCGCGATCTGTAGTTGTATGGGTGAAAATTAGTGGAAAAATTTTTTCGGAGTCGTTAAGCCATATCAGAAGCCTTCGGGCGGCATGAAGACTTCCGACACTTGGATTTGCCACTAACTCCTCCAAAAATCTGCATTGGAGCAGCGTGGTGGAGTAGTCTAGGCCTCCTCAAGAGGAGACCCGTGCTCAGTAGTGGGCCATTCATGGGTTGAAGCCAAATAAGTACGACTTTTGATTTTAGATAATAGTATAATTTTCAAATAAAACAACCATAATATCAACGTAACATTTAATAATAATAACATACAATAATTTTAAAAAAATTGTGGTCTAACACGTTCTTGTAGTCCGTAGTAGTCGAAATTATAAAAAATATTTGTAGGCAAATAAGACTGGTTGGGTGGTGGTTCGGGAATTAATAGCAACAGTGGACGTTTAAATCACTTTAGTCAGAAACTCATTTTAACACAGGTTTTACACTAGTTATAATTCAATACGCGATTAGAACTGATTGCCTCGCAAAATCGTCTGATATTCGGTAACAAGACTACTCGGTAACTACGTAACGTGTGCACTGGGCAACGGTCGATGAACGAATGACCCGAGTTGTGCGCGTGCGCTGCTTTATATAGAAATCTGTGGTGTGAATCGAGTGACACATCACTCGATCGCTCGAATTGCGATCGAGTGACACATCACTCGATCGCTCGAACCGCCCGTTGAACGCTGTTTCCCACAAAACATTGATGGTGGCGCCGTCACGGCCATCCTGACATACGCTCGTCCTCGAGCGTCCTTTGAGCATCTGGGAACAAGACACAAACATAAAAACATAGTTCAACTATTTTAGCTATACATCACACGTTATTCTTTGATATCAAATTGTAACACACATGGATAAGATTTGATCTGGTTCACAGATTCACTCAGATCCTTCAGAGATTCACGATCGCTAAAATGCAGTATTTTTTTTCTTTTGTTTTTTTTTAACCTTTTTTTTAACCCTTTTTTTAAACTTTTTTTTTATTGACCCCTTTAGTTTAAACTGGACCGGATTATTTTTTTTCCCTGCAGTTTAAACTAGACCGGATCGCGCTAGTCCGAGCACAAGCCCGGCTATTAGTGCTATGCCGGGCATTGCCCCCTGTAACCAATCGTGCTAGTCCGGACAAAAGTCCAGATGATTGCGTTAGACCGGGTATACGCTCCTTTAGCTAGTTGCTAGTCCGAGCACAAGCCTGGTTGTTAGTGCTAGACCAGGCATTGCCCCCTGTAACCAATCGTACTAGTCAGGACAAAAGTCCCTGTAGCCGATTGTGTTAGACCGGGTATACGCTCCTTTAGCTGAGTCAAAGGTCCGGATTATTCCCTGCAATGACTCGTACTTCTCTTTTCTTCTTTTTTTTCCATTTTTTTTTTCAATCAAACATCTTTCCCATTTTTTTTTTACTGCTTAGCGTTCATCGTGGTGTACAATGGCATTAGTTACAATTCTGATAGGATCTGATGATTCTGATGATGAACTCTCTAACTATTGCTATTAGCGCTTAAGGTACGTGAACCAACCGACAAAGTGCTACTATTAACAGATATAGTGTAGTGGTGACATTACGTATTATCAGCACAAACTCAACAAGGAACAATTACTGTCAGTGAGCAGTTATCAAAATGAACCATAATGGAATCAATACAGATCACCTGTTATATCATGTCACCATACAATCACCGATGATGCTCCTCGTAAGCCACCGTACAGACCCGCGATACGCTGCCGTCTTTGTCAACAAGTGCAGGCAGTTGACGCCGCACCAGTTTTCTTTATCTCGCATTGATGCAACTTCTCGTCAACGTTTTGATATTCACAGGCTGCATGTCCATACCACTGACATTGTCACTAAGTTTATCTGAAACACACAAAAAACAAAGCACAGAAACACGAAATGTCTAAATGTTATTTTTCTGAACTGAGGGTAGACGATAATTAAAGAATATCAAGACGTTTGAAAATTGAAAACTCTTGATATCATTTACAGAACGCTTCTGGTGTCACAAAACAATATACTTGCACTGACTTTGAATAACTTTGTTAATCATAATTACGTTGAAAGATACCGAACATTGACTTTATAATACTTCGTTGAATAAAGCACAAATATGGCAAAACGATTTGTAGTTTACGCAAACCACCATTCTAACCAGTTCTTTCTAATCAATCTTATTTTAAGGAAATCCTGGAACTTCGAGTAAGTTCCACGAGTACGTAAGCACAATAGTTTTTACTTAAACACAAATTCATGAAATCTTAACTTCGAACATTCTGTCAGGTGTTTTTGACAGTTCAAGATGACGGCACCATTTACACTGGAAGTTAAGATATTACACAAAAATACTATCGGATTATCCAATCTTGTTAAGAATAATGAAAAAATATGCCATACCAAATCGCTGTCTTATAACCTCAAACCTTAATGACATTATTTCGATCCTTTGTATTCCTTATTTTTCATGCTCGCTGTCCACTGTTTGTACATCATATCTGAAAAACCTGAAATGCGAATTCATGCGATCCAAATGGAAAGATAGTACTTTTCCCTCAAAGACACGTCTTATGTAAATTTTTTTTTTCTTAGTTGGTTTGGTTTGTTGGTTTTGGTGTCTTGGATGCTATTACTCCCTCGGCCATCTCTGACAAACTGAACACGTCCTCGTGTTCTGTGTTCAAATAGCAACGCACTCCGTTCCACCGTTCACTTCCACCATAATTGCTTCTCGACAAATATCTCGCGTGAGGTGAGTATCACACACATATTTTCTTTGTAAAATTCCACGGTTCTCATTTACTCTCGTTTACTGTCGTAACGTTTTTCATTGCAACCAAGTCATTTCAAATATCATCCGGACCACTGTCATTCTTCATTTATTTTCCGACCTGTGTGGGCGAAATTTTCTCACCATATGGGTCATCCCACTTCTGATGTAGGCGAATATGACTAGTTGGGTGGTCCGGAAATTAATAACAACAGTGGACGTTTAAATCACTTTAGTCAGAAACTCATTTTAACACAGGTTTTACACTAGTTATAATTAAATACGCGATTAGAACTGATTGCCTCGCAAAATCGTCTGATACTCGGTAACAAGACTACTCGGTAACTACGTAACGTGTGCACTGGGCAACGGTCGATGAACGAATGACCCGAGTTGTGCGCGTGCGCTGCTTTATATAGAAATCTGTGGTGTGAATCGAGTGACACATCACTCGATCGCTCGAATTGCGATCGAGTGACACATCACTCGATCGCTCGAACCGCCCGTTGAACGCTGTTTCCCACAAAACATTGATGGTGGCGCCGTCATATTCATAATGTTTGCTTGTCAATAATTATCAAAGATCATTGCCATGCAGCTATCAAATACCTACATATTGTATTTTAATTTGGCCCTACTATAGATATGCTTACCAAACAATGCATCTTTGAACATTTTGATCTTCTTGTGCAACATTATCACGTCACTCATGATATTAGTAGGACCAACCTAAAAAGAAATTAAGGGTACTAAAATTTATGTAAATTTTATTAACACACTAATATAAATTAATATAATTATATTATATATTTTCTTGTAATCAATACATGTACTAAGACTGTGACTAATCAATTTGTGTACATTGAAGATTTGTGAAAAACTTTCACAGGGGTATTTATTAACACAATAGATCCCATTAAAATTAGTTTTACAATTTTTGTCTGTTTATCTTTGTTTGTTCCGGCTAATTTCAGAAATTGTTATGAGCTTGGGTTATCATTCAGTGCTTTTTATTCTTCAATCGGTTAAAGATAGTAAAATGTCAATTAAAAGAATATTGTCCATACATTTATGGAATGTATTTATTATGGACAGCACAGTATTTTTGAAAATCTGATCTGGCAACACTGGTTTGGCACCGAAATCGGCGCCAAAACACAATATATATGTATAAATGTATAATAAAATCGGCCACGCTGACGGGGACAAAAAATAACATTTTTGTCTCTGTCTTTCACGTAAATTTTGTAACTGGCGATCTCGCTCTGTCAAAAGTATGGGAGAATCTTGTTACTTCTATATCTATGGATGAAGTCATATCGTAAAGACTATTCGACCAATCACAGTCCGGACTGAGGTTGTTCTTCAAAATTGTAGGGTGTCCACACTTACTTGGAAAAAATGTGTCCTATTTTGATACGATTCTTCAAAATCTATTCTGTTGGTAATTTTTCTAGTGGTAAAAATTATAATATTGAAATAATACATTTTATTAGAATTTCTTCAAAATTACCGAGTTTAATTTATTGCATTATGAGTAAATTGAAAATTAAGGTACACAATTACGGTAAATCTATATTATCACTTTGACAGCGACCCACGAACTCAGTCCGTGCTCCATAGATTTCTCTAACTCGCGGCGCACGGCCTGAGGTTGGTATCAACTTTCATACTGTTTGCCTAAAAATCACGGACTCAGGGCGTGAGTCGGAATTATTGAGTTTGTAGCTTAATATTTTAGCTACACACACATTATAATTCGTTGCTGTAAGTGCAAAGGGGGAGCGGAGGAAAGGAATTCCAGTGACGCGCGTGTTTTTTAGTGTTTTTTTTGCATATTTTGTCTTCTTATGCATGTCCTATGTTTTATCGCATTATATTGTATTTTTATTATATCATTATTTACGTTTATCGTGTATTTATAAGCTGTGCAGCTTTAAATGTTTCCATAGAGTATAGTCATTATCCCATAGATATATTATCCTTTGTCTTGTTTTTTATCTTTGTGCAATAATTTTATTCGTAGTGTTTTAGTACTCTGTGATTTTATTATCAATGGTTAATTTTCGGATTGATTGCAGTTCGACACGAGGTATTTTTAATGTTTTGAAATTAATTTTATAGTATACAAGCAAATAATTTTGTCAAAAATAAACATCATACAAGTGCACTTAAGCCATTAAAATATTATTTGAATATCAAAGATATTCTAGTTAACTGGTCATCGCAAAATGGATTTAAAAAGTAGTTGTTGCCGTGCTGTCTGTTACCGGGTACATGCCGTATTGTTTATTTAATTTCGTGCTAAAAATATATTTATTTCAGTACCAGGACATAATGAACATGAATTAAAAAAATATTTTATGGGCATATATTCGCCAAAACAACGAAGGTGAGTAAAACAAATAATCATGATTTGCATATACATAATATGTATAGCCACTGAGTTTTGTATAATTAAATGAGTCAACAGCTGTGCGTTACAGTATTGATGCAATTATTTGTATTATTGCAGAAAAAGCTAGCAGCAATGAATGTTGCATTAGTTGGTGGTGATGTGGCGGGGGAAGTAGCCCTCATTGCTGACGAGCTCAGCCGAGCTGTGGAGCTCACTTTGAACCCTTCTGTGGCCCACGAGGCTCGAAATCAAGCATACAATGCTTGTGAGAGGTAAGGCTGCATATCACAGGATTGAATTCATATTACCAGTAAACAATTGAGTTGGTAACATAAGATACTGTTTCAGTTTTAAAGAAAACTCCCCATGGTGTGCTCAAGCTGGCTTATTGCTGGCCAGTGGTGGCCAATACTCTCCAGTTGTGAAGCATTTTGGGCTGCAGCTAATGGAGCACACTGTTAAGTATAGATGGACACAAATAACCCAGGCTGAAAAGATTTTCATTAAGGTACTAATAATTTAATTTACTATAAATTATATTTTCATGTGTGATTGAGCTAAATAAAATATATAATTCTAAATAAGATTTAAAGATAATAATGCAAGCATATTTAGCTGGAAAAGTATGATGAAATATTATTTTGTTATAACATTAAAAATGTTTTGATACACATAAGATTTGTTGTCATATTCAAATTAGCATTTATTTATTTACAGATATCTTGTCAAGTTAGTAAATTTTTAAAATTTCAACCATTTTGGGCCTTTTGGAGGCATGTCCTACATTATGGCAGACCTATTAATTGTTGAGGCCTAAAGCAAGTTCCACTATACTGCCCTCCTTATGATAAACAACGTATCTGCATTTCAGCAAGTTCCGAGATAAACGCGCCTAAAGTTTTTTTTCTTATTTTTGTTGTCACGACTACACTAATTGAGATATTTTCAAAATTGTTAAAATTAATTGTTACTATATGTGTGTATTTTATGACTCATTACATTTTTCTGTTTTCTAAATGTTTTCTGAGTTGATAGAACCCAAAAAGTGTTAATTTTTAAGCAGTTGCGTTGCTTATACCTAGGAAAATTATTCAGTTACGTTAATTATCACTAGGAAAGTGCTCTTACGATGTTTATGCCTTGTATTTCTTTCATATAGTTTAACGAAATCCTATAAATAATAATCGCATTGGCTCCTTGTGCCATTAATTAATCAAATTAATGAAATGTACGTAAGTATATTAGTTCATTGCGTCAAATAGACGAGATTTTTGGTATAACTTACCTATTTAATTTCAAAGTTAATAATATATAAAAACTAATATAACTCTAAACGTAATGGACAATACGTTGTTCTTCATAAGGAAGAGAATGAAAATTTTGCACATACATTGTTTATGCTTACCTTTATTTTTATTTCTATAATACATACGAAAAAATAGATAATAGATCTAGATAGATCTAATTTCGCTGATTACGAATATGCTAATAACTCGTTTTCGCCAAAAATGTCAGATACGTTGTTTATCATAACGAGGGCAGTATACTATTCAACTTTAGTGATGGATGTCCCGTTATGTTTCAAAAGCTCCCAGTGTCATCCAAAACGCCAACCGTCTAATAGTACTTAATAGATTTATAGAACCTTATGACTTCTCTAAAGTACATTAGGGCTCATAAAATTTTGGATCTTAACTAATGCATGTGCCAACAATAAAATAACTTTGTACAAAGATAGTATTGCTTGTATAAGCTTTTGGGTTCAATTCAGTATTATTCAGTATTTATAATAAAAATGAAGATATTGTGCTAAGCAATACAACTCTGATAACTGAGTATACTTTAATTTGATATACTAGGTTCAGGCTTATATGAATAGCTGAGGAAGACTTTGTACCTGTAAACAATTCTAATAAGAATTTAATTTCGGCACAGAAGACATAGTTGTACAGAAGACTCACTCCACACAATCATTTAAATTAAAGTGTAATTCACGTCGCACAGAGCTAATCAGAAACACGTGATGAATTGCCTCTTTTTCTAACACTATCTCTTATCTTCTCTGGCAATGTAGAATTGTCTTTTCTGAAAGAATAATAAATTAATCTTGAAAGTTTAATTACAAGTTAAATGCCCATTCTACGTGCTATAAATGATGTTTCAAATAAATCTAGGCTAGGTAAGTAGGTACTTACTTGGTAGTATGTAGATCAGCAAATTATTTTATTTGACAATGTCTGCATAGGTACTTTAAACTAAGAAGATTGCTGTACGGCATTATGTTACTGTGTATTTATTATGAAACAAATATCATCTATTTTAGGTGCTTAAATATGTATGAGTATCAAATCTGGAATGACATACGACAAAAAACGTGAAAAACGTGAGATTCGGATCCTTGTTATTGTTTACGCAGCGGAATGCGATGCAATATGCTTTTGCATTCATTTTAGTTAATATTGTATCGAACTAACGTTTGACATGTGTGATGACGTCATGTGTAGATTACGAACGTGTGACAGCCCTTATGAATTTTCTGAATTAGCCCGACACGTCGAACGCGGCATGTACTTGTAACTTCATACCGAAAGTGCGGAGTGCGTCAGACCTGATTTGGGTTAAAACTAGGTGGTCCATATGCCATCATACTATTTTTAGAGATTTATTTTAGCATTTTATATATTTTTTGTTACTGTCATTATTGATTCAAATATCATTTAAACTAAAAAGCCCTTAAATTTTTAACTTAAACTATTTTTTACTACTGCTAAATACTTATGGATTTACATTCTTCACCCTTAAACTATATAAAAAGAATTTTTGAGCCAAAACATTTGAGTTTTCCAACAGGAAAATGCCATGAAACTATTGTACATGGGTGGTTGGGAAACGGGCCATTTGAATGATGCCCTAGCTCGAGTGATAGTGGAGATGATCAAGCGTGAGTGGCCGCAGCAGTGGCCCACCCTGCTCTCCGAGCTGAGCGACGCCTGTTCCCAGGGACACTCACACACGCAAATAGTATTGCATGTGTTTCTACGGCTTGTTGAGGATGTTGCTACATTACAGGTATATTTGTTTCATTTTCTTAAAAATGTGTTAAAAATGACAGCTGTGACAGGCCAACACTAATAAGACTAGGTGCTGATCATCTAACTTAATAGTCCTTAGATTTAAGTGATTTGCATTGTTAATACTCTAATATTCTGGTTACTTTTTAATAAAATTACTTTCAAATATCAAATATCCACTTGGAGATATTAAACCACAATCTAAAAATGAACCTGGGCCCCAATTGAAGAACTTCCAAGCCACTAGGCAACGTCATCATTGATACTAGGATGCAAAAACATAAATAATTGTCTCAAATAGTTATTGGATCATTACCGTATCTGTTATGTGACTTGCAAATTGTTGTTTTCAATGTAAAGGTCAAGTTACACTTTGTATTCTAAGTGGCTATTACTACTTAAGGTTGCATAAGATGCATTAAGGATAACGTCATAAGTGTCATAACAGTATTAATTATTTACTTTTATAATAATTAAGTTATTTGGAAAATATTGGCGATAAAAGATGTTGAAAGTATGGGTTTCTATTTTGATAGGTACTTCAGTAACAAAAATATTGATTACCTTGAAAGAAATATTTGATGGTTTATGTATGTGCTATGCTATGTACTTATAAATTGTTCATTATATGTATATGCTTATCATGTAACACTCACTACTATCACTATTATATGAGGATTTTATTATTATAGTAAAATATGAACAACGGTGTCGCAGAGAAATGTAATGTATGATAGCTATAAACATCCATGGAGTTCTTCTATTCAAATGAAACTGTAACAAGGCCATTTTTGCACAATATGCATTTTTAGAATCAAGTCTGACTGTTACTATAATAAATATTATAAATTCAATTATTTACTTCATCTACAATTTGGTCAAATAGAATGGCAAAGCAGATAAGTTTTCTGTTCAGAGATTGTCGTTATTTTTGTTTGTATGTGCGGTTTGCGTCATTGCAGACTTTAGAACAAACTCAGCGGCGTAAGGACATCTACCAAGCTCTGACAGGCAATATGGCGGAGATATTTTCATTCTTCATGCGACTTATTGAATTGCACGTCCAAGAGTTCCGTGAAAAGACCTCCTCTGGTGACTATGCCGCCGCCGCCAGCAATGGCAGAGTTGTACAGGTATGTATTAACGATTTATTGGATTAGTAGTCCAAATTCCAGAATACTGGCCGTATTAGATTAGATGTTCTGTGAAAGATTGACATGTAAGTTTCTATCGTTTGTATGATTGTCTTCGCACCAGTTGCGACCCGTCGCGTCGGCCAGCTAGATCAACGAGCTACGCATGAACGAGCACCACTACGAATGAGACAGAATGATCTCTCTCTAGTACTCTCTAAGCGACTACATAAGTGTAGTCCAACATGAAACCAAATGTTGTTGTGGAATTTAGCATTTTTCGCTATTCCTCATAGTTTCGGATTTGGCCATCCACTTGAAAAATTCACCCTGTATAAGTGATTAAATATAATTGGTGTTATGTATTGCAGGTGGTACTGCTAACACTGACAGGGTTTGTGGAATGGGTGTCGACCAATCACGTGGTCACCAACAATGGAAGACTGCTTCAGATATTATGCATTTTACTAGAAGATGACGCATTCCAGCTGCCAGCGGCTGAGTGCTTGCTGCAAGTAGTTAATAGGAAAGGCTCTGTAAGTATGTCTTCCATCCATCCATCTATCAGCCCTAGGAGGTCCACTCCTGCATCCCCGAGCTTTTGGAATTCAGCGAATGCTCGCTGTCTTCTTCAGGTCGTCAGTACACCTGATTGGGCGGTATCCTATACCCCTTTTTCCGAGACGTGCCTTAGTATAACTTATAGGCTTCTAACTTCAGCAATAGGTTGTTGCTATGCTAAATTAAGCTTTGCTTGCTAAAGCTGTAACTGTTTCATTTCTAAAAGCCGCAACAGAAAACAAGAGATCATTTGGTCATATTGAAACTACTTTCGTTTGTGGGAATTTTTCTCCTATAGCTTTTTTAAGAAAGAAGAAGATACTTAATACACAATAGAAATAAAATAGAAAACGTATCTTTTGTTTTCTATACGTTTTAATATTTTATTCAGTGTAACGTTTTTGATGTTTCAGATAAAGGAGCGCAAACCGCTCATGATATTATTTAGTGAAGACGCAATCTCATGCATCCACCGCGCGGCTGTCGCGAGCATCAGCAAAGTGGACGAAAATCATTATTTGTTCCTAAAAAAACTTTCACAAGTGAGTCACTTATAATAAGTTAATGTTTGCACGTCAAGGGCGGATTCGACCAATATAACGACATAACTCTCTCTCCATCTCTCTCTCTCTCTCTCTCTCTAATTGTACATAAATTACTAATTAATGTAAAATACATAACTGAAAATCCGTGAGTAACTTGTTATACATCTAAATCAATAAAAAAACATTTGTCATGTATAATATTATAATTTTTATTCTGCCAACATTTCGTAACGGTGCTTTGTTTAAAAATATCGAAAGAAACAAATTAAAATATTATAATCCAAGATGAAACATTCCGCTAGGTGCTAGCCGGCCTCGCCCAACAGCTGACGATGCTGTGGAGCCACGCCACGGCGGTGGAGGGCTGGATGCCGGTGCTGCTGGAGACCATGCTGCTGATGACGTCACACCCCTCGCTCACCGTGGTGCAGATGCTGAACACCATGTGGCTGGCGTTCCTCAAGCACGAGCAGATCTCCAAGCTGCCGCACGTGCTTGGTGTCGTGCCGCGATGGCTGCAGGTTGCTGCGCCTAAAGTGCTTAAGGTGAGTCATTAAACGTTAAACCATCCTTTTGAGGATCATCAACCATATTATCGACGCTTGAAAGGAAAAATTGACTAAGCGACATTGAGCTAACTTTACAGGAGAGCAGTTGAAGTTGAATTTTTTGAAAAATTGTTGTACATGCCACAATATAGATGATAAAATAAGGATTCCTAAACAGTAAGAATAACGTCGGTAGGAGGATTACAAAAAATATATATGATTTTTTTCTAAAAATTCCAACTTTAAACTGCTCTCCTGTAAAGTTAGCTCAATGTCGCTTAGTCAATTTTTCCTTTCAAGCGTCCTTATGATTGTGAGGTTTTGCGTTTTGAGCCTACTATTGGCCAGAGCGGACATTTGTTGACAAAAATGTTTGTTCTCAGAATCACACATACACTAACAGCTATAGGTACATAACACAAAAACGGTTCTATTTCGCTGAACAGAACCTTCACAAATAAAAGTTTCTCCCCTTAAATGATATTATACTTTTATGTATGTCTTATAACAATCATCTGTCTCCTATGTTCTATACAAAAGCATCATTCTGCTAATAAGACATATTGCTCATAGGTTGCGCTAACAAGATATTTTGCGTAATAGAAAGTTTTTTAAAGCTGTTTTACCATAAGGTCAAATTGCTTTTAGGACTTAGTGATACGGAAGACAAAAAAATATTTAAACTAAATGGGTGTTTATGATGTTTTAAGAGCATTGATGTCATATGGAATTGTCTTATTTTTACATATTGTTTATATATAGTTGATATAATATACGTGTACGTTGTTCGCAGGTGATGTACCCGACGTCGCGCTCGCATAACGCCGCGGACGCCGCGTCGTACGCCTGCATCGACTATGACAGCGAACAGGAGTTCGCCATATTCTTCAGCCGCTGCCGGACTGAGTTACTGGAGAGTTTTAGGTATTGTTCACGTGTCTGTTGTAAAAGTTTACAGCAAAGTCCGCATGGATGGATTAATCATCCATCCATCAGCCCTTGGAGGTTACCTAACTTGCGCTACTCTGACCGGTCCTGAGCCTTCTGAATCCAGAAGAATGGCGCTCACGTCTCGGAAAACGCAGTATAGGACGCCCCCTGACCAGATGGACCGACGACCTGATGGATTAATATACAACAAAAAACCGTCCAGCCACTGGCCAGGTTATATTGCTCAGGGAGCAGCCGTGTTCCGACTTCTAGTTCTGAATTATATATTTGCAAGCGATGTAGAAAACATTGATAGCGCGTCGGTCGAGCGTGGCGTTATTGTATGACATACAGACATATAATGCAATGTAATAGTAATTGAAAAACTGCTCGAAAAATGCGGTTGATCTTCTCAGTACTACCGCCGGTTTGTGCCGGTGTGTTGCTCGAGCGCTCTTGTATAGAGTTATACTTTTATTGTACCTCTATTAGTCGTCTTACCAGCTATATATGACTTGTCGCAGGTACTCGATGTCGGCGGCGCCGCTGGTGACGTGGGCGTACGTCCAACAGTGGGCGCACTCGGCGCTGGACAAGGTGGACTCGTGCCCGCCGCACCTTGACGCCGCGCACCCATTGCACGTCGAATGGGATGCGCTCGCACAGGTATGTGGGGTTGAGGTCGGAGGAATATATTGTAATCTAGCTAGCAACCGAAAAAAAGTTAAAACCTGTAGGTTTTATACTCCATGAAGGAAACATAACACACAACGCCATCTTGTACAGTTTAGTAAACCACACGTACATTAGGGATGGACATTGAAAAAAAAACATCGATGTATTTTTTGATGCAATGCATCGCATAGTGGCATGGATGTTATATCGATGTGTCAAAGAATATATCGATGCTTATAAAAATTGATTGTTTTTATTTTTATTAGTGTTAGGAGTAAAAAAAGGGTCTTCAGAAGTGAAATTCATGTCCAAAAACCAAGGTTTGCCTCTTTGATGCATCGAATAAAAACATTGATGCTTACTCGACGTTGACATGTTTTTAAAACATCGATGTATATCGTGCAACCCTAACGTACATCACATTGTGACAGGTGTTAGACGTGGTGTTGTCCCGGCTGCTGGTGGCCGAGCCGCGGCCGAGCGTGCCGGAGGGGCTGCGGCTGCTGCAGCGCTGCGTGGCCGCCGAGCCCGCCGCCGCTCTGCTGCTGTCTCAACTGCTGTCGCTCATCTCCGCGCTCTTCGTGTTCCTCAGCTGCGCGTACAGCCAGCTCGCGGGTGAGTGTGCGTGCGTGCGTGTGTGTATGTGTGTATGTGTGTGTATGAAGTCGAGCCAAAGCGTGCCGTAGGGGCTGCTGCTCTCATAGCTAGTACAGTACGTCCGACGTAACTTGGCGCGTCTGAAGGCTTTGCGAACTTTAGCGCATGTAAGACAGAGATAGCGACACGAACATGCTAACGTGTGACTGAGACATAATACGGCGCGTACTGAGCATTGCTGAATTATGTTACTGTACAGCCTTCTGCACGAAATTCAGACGCGCCAAGATACAGCGGCCGTACTCTAGCTAGTAACCTAGTAACCTTATTGCACAGTATAAATGTTTTTTTCATCACCTGTAAAGTTGGCTTTATTCACTATTGATTCTTAACCTTAACTCTTAACTTATATTTTGAACTCAGGCCCCGGTGTCGGTGTCGCGGGAGCGGACCTGCTGCCGCGCGTGTTGGACAAGATATTCGCTGCGTTGGTGTACGAAGGCGTGCCGCCTGAGGACCGCCGCTCCAGGACTGTCAAGAATGTACGGCGACACGCTGCCGGCTTGCTCGTTAAATTAGGATCTAAGGTTTGTCTTTTAATCTCAGATCAATAAAAAAGATAGATAAAGTATTCCTAACAAAAAAGGTGAAGCCAATTTTCACGTGTGCGTAAATGATATGTTGCCAAACCTGCCAAGGTCAATTAAATGTTCCTGAAATTTTAGGAATAGTTTACAATGATAAATATGTTCCTCTTAATATTAATGAGAGTAGACGCCTGGCAGTCAGTCTTGTAACAGCCACGGACGCGGACGGACAGACGTACGGTCTAGCTAGTGCAATGGCGCGTGAGTGAGTTTAATTCCAGTGTTGCCAGACTAAAGGTAATAAGGTGAATAAAGGAAGTACAAAGCGACTAGTTTGAGGTTTGAGCCAACGTGTACTGTCCCCAGTACCCGCTGCTGCTGCTGCCGGTGTTCGGGCGGCTGCACGAGATGTGCCGCGCGGCGCTCGCCCGCCCCGACCTCAGCGCGGTGGAGAGCGTCACACTGCAGGAGGCGCTGCTGCTCGTCTCCAACCACTTCTGCTGCTACGAGCGACAGAGCGCGCTGGTGGCGCAGGTCTGTAACACCTTATTATCTACACCTTACACCTTACACTCGCGGCTCGCTCACGAGTATTAACACCACGTTTTTGGATCGCACTTAAAGCCGTTGGTCCCGGTTGTTATGATAATATAAGAGTCGTTAAACCATGTCGGAAGCCCTCGGGCGGTTAGAAAACTTTCGACACTCGGGTTGGCCACTAACCTAACTAATCCACACTGGAGCAGCGTGGTGGAGTATGCTCTAGGCCTCCTCAAGAGGAGAGACCCGTGCCCAGTAGTGGGCCATTAATGTGTTGAAGCCAATGATTGGTGTGTCACCAGGTGCTGGGGTCATGCAGCGCTCGGTGGGCGGCGCTGGCCCCGCACGTGCAGTCGGCGGAGGCGCTGGCGCGGCTGGTGGGGCTCGACGCGCCCCCCGGCGACGGGGACGACGAGCCGGGCCGCGCGCGCCGCACGCTGCTGCACGCGCTCTGCTTGCTGCTCGGCGTCGTGAAGCGGACCGCCGTGCCCGCTGACCCTGACAAGTTTGTACCGTTATACCGATAATAATAATAATAATTTATTTATTCATTAAACATATGTAGGTACATGACATTTATGAATCCTCTGGTCCTTGAGGTAGTCATAACTGTGTGAATAAACCCGAACCGAACCGACGGACACTATTACCACGGAGGTACTAAACTTATACTTGGTACTAACTAAACTGTTAAATAATAGACTTTTGTGCAGTAAACTTTCTCAATTTATTCATTAACTGGGTTGATTACTTATACATATTATAAAGAATCTGAACAGCGTGATTCAGAGTACATTTTTATAGCGACATCTATTATTATTTGTTAACATTATATATTATGTTCTATTTACAAATTATTCTTTATTATTTGAATTCAAATCATATTTGAATTCAAATTATATTTGACATTCCAAGTTTCTACATACTGCCAGCCAAAAGGCAAAGTTGAAATTTGCCTTTTTCTAGCAAAAAACATAACATAATATTAACAACTGGATACATTGAAAATTAAATTAAATAATTAATTGAAAACTAAATAAAATGTATCACAGAAACCACCAATTAATTGAACAAAACAACTTAAGCTTTAAGTTATACAATTCATATTCTTATTTATCTACTGGTAAAAAACATAACTTTGATACAGGTCGTTTTATGGTTCCAGATTTAGTCTTTAAAGTAACGACTCTAAATTAATTTGTCATCTCCAGGATGAGTATCAATAATTCGACCGTATAACCACTAACACGGAGATAAGTTATCCTTCTTTATAACTACTACATCTCCAATGGTAGGTTCAGAGTTATGGTTTGCCCATCTGTACCTATATAAATCTTTGTGAGATATTCCTGCGACCACTGTCGCCAAAATTATTTTACTTCGTAGTTTTCTTGTCTTTATAAACCTTTCTAAATGTGCTGTTGTCCCCTTTTTTATTTCTTATAAATATTTTTATCAGAATAATTCAAAACAAACTCTTCAGGAATTTCAACAGCTTCATATTTTTCTTCAAATTCACCTCTCATTTATCGTGCTTAATTTTTCTTTTTTGCTTTTTATTTAAATTAGCGAATCCATTCTTTTTCTTTGTTTGCTTAAACTTGTTAAACACATATCTGTCATCTTTTACAATGTCTTCTTCGCTTGTAAAATTTTCTAGAACTCTATTTTTATTGTTATCATTTTTCCAGGAATAAGAACTCTGCTTGTCATCACATTTTCCTTTTTTTCCTTTACTTTTATTTTCTTGTGCTTGCTTTAACCACCTATCGTCATCAGTTGAATAGCGTTCATCATTAGGAAATTTGGGTTTTTCTTTAGTGTAGTCCTTATTAGATTTTTGCTGAATTTTATTATTAGTTTTTTCTTTGGGTTCATAAAAATACTTGTCATAGTCAGTCCCATAACGCTCTTCATTACGACGGTATTTTGGTTTTACTTCTGTCCAACTACCACCAATTGCATCCTGCTCCTTGCGATAGTTTTTATCTTGATCCAGTTTATTTTCTAAATACTTCATTGTTTTTTCTGCTATTGTTCTAGAATTTGTCAATTCAGGAGTCCCGTTCTTGAAAGGAAGACGGACAATATATTTGCCACTATTATTCCTCCGCATCGTCTTAGTAAAGTGTTGTTCCCATTGGTTTTCTTCCTCCGTGAACATCTTTTCTTTGGGCTGCTGTATGTCAGATTCTAACTCCCAGAATCTTTTTAGCATTTCATCACCTTCTGCGCAGCAATGCATCACTTGGATTTGTGGAGAGGAATCGGTTGTTGACTTTACCACTCCTGACAATATCCATCCAAGACTGGTGGCTTGTGCTAGCAGTGTACCAGTTGGACTCTTCTTTACTCCTTCTTGAAGTACTTGACTATATACTTCTGCGCCCAGCAGAAGGTCAATACGATTGGGTGTAAAGAAGTCTGGATCAGCCAACACCAAATCCTTAATTTCCTCCCATTCTAATGTCTCCACTTTTGTTGTTGGAAGAAAAGAGGTTATATTTTTTATTACATATGCCTTCACCGGTATGACTATGTTAGCATCAATCCGGGACCTTATATTGAAGTGTACCATTGCTTTCGATACAATATTCTTGTTTCCTCCCAGGCCAGTTACTATATTCCTTGCCGACATCTTCCTCAATCCTAAGTACTGAACTGTTGATTCAGTAATGAAAGAAGACTGCGAGCCTTGATCGAGCAGTGCCCGAAGATCATACGCTTCTCCGTTTCGGGACATGGCCTTTACAAGCGCAGTGGCGAGTAAGACCTGTTGCTTTATCTTGTCCGTCGAAAAACAAGAGACCAATTGCGTTGAGTTGGATGTGCTTGCTTCTGAAGCAGTTACAGTACATCCACTGGTTTCATTTTTATCTTCCTTAGAATCATAACTGTCATTGGAATGTAGTAATACGTGATGCTTTCGATTGCATATACGACATTTTAAATTAGACCTACAATTTTTGGCCGAATGATTGGTACCCATACAGTTAAAACAAATATTATTTTGTAACGCAAAGTTACGACGCGAGTCAATTGGTAAGTTACAAAAATCTTTACATAAAGACAATTTGTGATTAGATTTACAGTTTGGACAAACGACATCATTGACACTTTTAGTTTGCAAAGACTTAGATGGTTGATTGTATCGCAAAGCCGGTTTGTTCGCTAAAAATTCAATGGCCCGAAACCGATTCGTCAAAAATTCTTTGAAATCATTATATGTGGGCAAATCATTTGTAATATTTGTTACATGAAATTCCCACTGACGTCTAGTCTCTGCATCTAATTTTAGTGTCAGGATGTGTATTATCATAATATCCCAACTGGTTGTATCAATACCTATATTGTTCAGTGAAGCCAAGCAGTCATTGGTTGTATTAATAAGTTCCTTTAAACCAATTGCCGATTCAGACAACAAACTCTTTTGACTAAGCAATCGTTTTAAAACATGATGAGAAACATATCTTTTATTATTGTATCGTTCAGTCAACAATTCCCAACATCTGTCAAAATTAGATTCCTGTATAGGAATGTGTCTGATTAATTGTTCGGCTTCACCAACCAATAAACATTTAAGATAATGCAATTTTTGAACATTGCTTAACGTATTATTATTTTTTATAAGTGAACAAAATAAATCCTGGAATGAAGACCATTCGGAATAATCCCCAGAAAAGGTTGGAATATTAATTTTAGGCAATTTTACGTGATTTTGACTTGGGCTAATAATATTAGCTGACTTAGTTTGTTCACTTTGCGTATTAGACACCATAGAATATTTTTGCTTTAAGTCACTTTTATATTCTATGAACAAATCTTCAGTTTTATCATATAATTCATCTTTATTGTAATTTGCAACTTTTAAATCTTTTGCAGAATATTTGGAGATTAATTCATTATGTCCTTCTGTGAACTTTAACCACAATGCATCAAGAGTCTCTAATCTCCCTTCAAGGTATTCCTTGGTAATTCTATCTTTTGGAGATTTTTTGAAAGTAGTATGACTTCTGTATATTCTTGATAACAAATCTAATTGTAAATTAATCAAAGACTCCATTCTGATCAAAAAAGATTTCAAAGTTCAAACAATTACAAAGAAAACAAAATTTTAAATTTTATAATTCATAATTCATAATTCATTTATTGAATTTATATATCTATTTATATATTATTTATAATTCATTTATTTTTAAAAAGTTATTCTAAGTTCAAATTGCAAATATAAATAAAACTTTAGTCGATAAAATTCAAAATAGGAAAAAGTTCACAAACACGAAAAATGACAGTTTTAAAAATTCAAAAGTTCAAATTAAAAGTTCAAGTTTAAAGTTCCACGTTCAAAAAAGTTTGGAGAAATTACTCACTGGTTTACTGCACTTCACCTTGCGTAAATGTCATGTACATTTACGTCACGTCCCTTCCGTGGCCCAACGTTGCGGCACCTTTGCAACGTGTGGTCGGCAACTCCCCTGGTTGTTTATCCGTACCACTATCCGCGTCCGTCAGGTCGGCGGCCTGACAGTTTCCCCCACGCTTATTATACACTTTTCACTATTGTGATGAGATTACACCCGCGTGACACTGCACTCGCGTGATACTGCACTCGCGTGATACTGCACTCGCGTGATACTGCACTCGCGTGATACTCGCGCGACGAGGATACTTCACTCGCGTGATACTCGCGCGACGAGGATACTTCACTCGCGTGATACTCGCGCGACGAGGATACTTCACTCGCGTGATACTCGCGCGACGAGGATACTTCACTCGCGTAATACTCGCGCGACGAGGATACTTCACTCGCGTAATACTCGCGCGACGAGGATACTTCACTCGCGTAATACTCGCGCGACGAGGATACTGTCGGAGACTTCGATTAATCGACCGAAGTCCCAAAAATAAACAGGACACGTTACACGGATCCGGTCTTAAACACCGAGTGCCGGCAAGAATCCACCTCGAAGGACCATGAATAAACCCGAACCGAACCGACGGACACTATTACCACGGAGGTACTAAACTTATACTTGGTATCTAACTAAACTGTTAAATAATAGACTTTTGTGCAGTAAACTTTCTCAATTTATTCATTAACTGGGTTGATTACTTATACATATTATAAAGAATCTGAACAGCGTGATTCAGAGTACATTTTTATAGCGACATCTATTATTATTTGTTAACATTATATATTATGTTCTATTTACAAATTATTCTTTATTATTTGAATTCAAATCATATTTGAATTCAAATTATATTTGACATTCCAAGTTTCTACACTGTGTTTCAAGGACCAGTGTCTTCTCCCATTTATGGCATCTATCGTTTAATCCAAAAACATAATACAAAATGCATAATACTAAGTGTAAATAAATAGATAGATTTAGTAATATGTTGGTTGATGTATGCTGAAGATTGATGATTAGTTGCTACTGTTTGTTAGATTGTGAGTTGTGACTGATAATACAATATGATGAATTTAGAGCAGGCGATTTGTAGCGAATATTTTTATGTAAATAACTAACATAAGCAGACGAGGCTCCTGATGGTAAGCACTCAACAATACCATATAGATGTCAATACATCAATGATGAGGCGTCACTGATGCGGAAGCGAAGAACCCCTATTATTTGTTATAATATTCACTTTGTCTCTGATTCCAAATCAGGACAAAATTAAGACATTTTAGTTCAGTAACAACAAACCGATTAGGGGAGGCCTATGTCCAGCAGTGGACTTTAAAGGGCTGATAGATCTGTTCTCTTCTCTTGAAATAAGATTCCATTATTCGCTTCAAAGTCAAAGTCAAAATATTTTATTCATATAGGTATCACTGATACACTTATGCACGTCATTTTTTCGGAATCTCTGAAGGTGCTTTGTCATGGAGGAGAAGAAAAGCCTCTCCATAGGACACGATAACGACATTTTATTTAATGTATTGTATACACACGCATTTTACCACATATGCGAGTGGGTGGCATGGAGCATAAAGGTACTGTCACATCAGTTAATTACTATATTTGGATTATAAAGCCGTGTTTGTCGTGTCGTCCAATTAAGCAGCCAATAAACATCATAACACGTATCCCGCAGGGCGTCGCGCGGCGGCTTCAGCGCGGGCGTGACGCCGTCCGGCAACCCGGTGTGGCGCAACCCGTGCGGCGCGCACGTGCTGCCGCTGTTCCCGCACGCACTGGCGCTCGGCCGTGCCCTGCACGAGCTCCACGCACCCGGTGCGGCGGGATTACGTCACGCGGCGCACGCGCGAGCGCTGCAGCCCTCGCCCGCCGAGAGACGGAATCTGTTGGGAGTGCGGGACTTGGACGCGCCCGCTGCGAGCGTGCAGCCCACCGCGCCTACTGAGCGCATGCAAAACTTCTTGCTCACGTTGCACGATAATGTGAGTCGGTTAAATTTAAATTATTTATTTTCCATCGATTCCTTTTGGGTTGGCAGTTCGTTGGTGACGCCCTTGCAAAGCTTATGTAGAGCTGCGGAATTCGACCAGTGTGCTTAGTGCGAGTTTTACGTGACATAACGGGCTCGCAACGTAAAATTTGAATGGGACTGAAGCAGAGCCATCTAGCGGCAGTGTTAAGAAAAGATTCGGTCCCATACAAATTGTAGCCAACTCGCATTTACGTTGCGAGCCCGTTATGTCACGTAAAACGCGCAGTAAGGCCTCTGTAATTCATTTTGTTTAAAGATTATTGTGCATTTACATTTTAATATTTCATTATTGTAAATTTTGCATTCAAACCAAATGTAAAAATATAAAATGTAGATTTCTGCACTTCTCTATGTTAATTTTTACTATCACCAACCGTCTTGCCGTCAACAGACTCGTCTTATCATCATTATATAGAAGGAGATAACATACTAAAGTTTGTAACAACCACCAGGTGTGTCAGCTGGTAGGGGCAGCAGCGGCATCTCTCGGGCGCGAGCTGTACTCCGCCGGGGAGCTGGCGCAGGCGGTGGCCGGTGCGCTGCTGGCCGCGCCCGCGCAGCTGCCCGACCACTGGCTGCGGCGCGTCCTGCGCGCGGCGCTCCGCCCCCTGCTGCACCACTGTCCGCCCGCGCACTACACCACGGTCGCGCTGCCGCTGCTGCAGCACCTCGCGCCTATCAGTCAGTATACATTATTAATGACGATATACGAGATATGTCAAGATGGCGCTGAAATTATGTCAGTCGAATTTAGACAAGTGTAGCGATTTTAATTCAGACAGTTGATAGCTGCCTCTGAGTGAGGCCGTCTGTCTTTTTCACTATTATGGTTTTAGTAGTGCCATCCCTTTTACATAATTTACCAATGTAATAGTGATTGATGTAGTGAAACAAAAGATAAACGTGTGTGTGTTGTAGCTCGGTCGGAACAGATTTTTTGGTTGATTTGTAAGGGCATAACGTATCTATAGTTTAATATCATTGGTGGTTACCAATCAATAGTGTCTATCTTAAAAAAGTAAACTTAACGGGAGATGAACAAAACATGTTTACTGTTCATTGATAAGGTTACCTCAAAAAGTTTATAACATACTCCACTCCATAGAGTGGAATTAAAATCACATATAAATATGTCTGTAGCTTTATTAAAGAGTAAAAAATGAAAATATTTATAAGAGGAAACCAATTTTTAAAGTTATGCTTCTTATGGGCGTTTGGAAAAAAATCTGAGAGTAAAGTTTTTCCGATGCGACAGCTAAAAAGTGACATGATGAAATTGCGTGATACTAGGCGCATATCACTCGCTAGGAGTTGTCTTG
This sequence comes from Thymelicus lineola, assembly GCA_963932265.1. Taxonomy (NCBI): domain Eukaryota; kingdom Metazoa; phylum Arthropoda; class Insecta; order Lepidoptera; family Hesperiidae; genus Thymelicus; species Thymelicus lineola. Next base: position 14,568,613 of record OZ010687.1, on the reverse strand, counting down.
GATTGCTAGCGCGTGCCGGGTCGTGGGTGCGAGTGAGAGGTACTTATAAGTAAGAGGTAAATGTAACTTCTTACGTGCCTACATACACTTTTTGTTTTAAACAATATAGTCTTTGTAAACATTAATAAATTGTTGTTACAGTGGTTGTGCACCTATCACAAAGATGGGACTACGTGACGTCATTGTATGAGTCGGGCAAGCTGGAAGAGGAAGCGGGCAGTGAGTCCCAGGAGGTTCTAGAGGACATGCTGGTACGTCACCTTACCAGGGAATATCTGGAGTTGCTCAAGGTAAGTAGTTTACAGCTAAATATAAGGATATATTTGTTGCATAAGCGCGTTTGTGGTGAGCTGTTCTGTGTTCTTAAATTCTATTCATTTTGTGTCTGTCATATTTTGAAATTACAAATCAAGACAAAAAGACATTGTAAGATTGTATATCAAATAAAACTTGTCAAAAAACGGAGTATACAAACCGTTAGTATTGAATAGAATAAAAAATGTTAATTTCGAAGGCCATAAACATTCACGAGCGCAGATGACAAAAAAATATAATTTACAAAAGAATCACACACACACAAAAAAAAAGAAAAAACAAGAGTACCTTTTTACGAACAATATTCTGTGTCCAGTGGCCCAGAACAAGGAGTTCACTCAGCATGATGCTACATGTTTAAGCTGCGGTACTGATTTTAGGCGAGTATAATTAGTGACTTACGGACGGCAGTTTTATTTTTTAACCCCCCACAAAAAAAGGGGTGTTATAGGTTTGACGTGTCTGTGTATCTGTGCCTGTGTGTCGCATTGTAGCTCCCAAATGGATGAATTGATTTTGATCTAGTTTTTTTTGTTTGAAAGGTGACTTAATCAAGAGCATTCTTAGCTATGTTTAGTGTAAATAAAACTGTTGGGGGTTTTTTAATTTTAATTTAAGATTATATTTTTTGACATGATAACGTCTATTAAAACGATGAACGCCGGGTGCACGGACGAAAAAGCATGACTCATTTGTCGCGTTCCGCGAGCGAGCGAACAATGGAGAAAGCGCCATCTATGAACAAAACTATATACACAATTAAGTCAGAAAGGAAACTTGCTGAAAAAATAGTTTAGTTGAGGAGTTCTAGATGGCGTTGTAGTATAAAAATAAAAGTTTCTTATCTATAAAAGTATGCAATCATTTCATCAATGTTTTGTCATGACGTTGTCACATTAAACTACCGTCCGTAAACCGACTTTACAGACAACCATTTCTTTGTTTTGTCGCAGGTGTGCCTGGTGGAGGGCGGCGTGGGCGGCGTGTGTTTAGACTCGTGCGACATGGAGGAGGAGAGCGCGGCGACGAACCCCGCGCGCGCGCCGGAGAACACCTCCGAGCTGGGCTCCCTCATCATGGCTGACCCCGTCGCCGGACCTGCTGTCTTGCACACTGTGAGTGCATTGTTTTATTTTTTATGGAAATAGCCGGCAAACGAGCTGACGATCCACCTGATGGTAAGTGGTTGTCGTCGTCCATGGATATCAGCAATACCAAAGGAATTATTGCTGCACAAACATTCTATTATATAATATTAAACGTTATATCACGCCCTGCATACTGTCCGCAGATCCTCCGCGCGCTGACGTGGAACGACTCGGCGTCGTCTCTCCGCGCGAGCGCGCTGGCGCTGCCGGCGGTGCGCGCGGCGGCGGCGGCGCGCCGGCTGGCGGCGGGCGAGGCGAGCGGCGCGCTGGCGGCCGTGCTGCAGGCGCTGCGGGTGCACGGACAACACGACGCCAACCAGGCGGCGTTGTTGGCGCTCGCCGTGCAGGTAACGCTAACTATACTATACTAAACGCAAAGACTTGTGGCAGGCGGAGTAATAAAACGTGCAAAAGAGACGGCGCACATCATTTTCTCTCTCGCACTTGTAATGTTTATGGATGACGTTCAGCTCCCCGTGCAGGTAAGGGAACTTACCAAAACCACGTGACCCATTTAGGGGGGGAGGGGGGGTCTTCAAAACACCACAATTGGTCAAAGAGGGGAGGAGGGGGTTTAGGTTTTTGTTACGTATTCAATATTTTAGCAACCATTTCATCACACAAGTCGTCAAATATAAGCAAAATTACTATTTTTAAACTCTGTTTTTGCAAAAAAATATTGAAAACCGTGTTTATGAATTACCACGTGAAAACTAGGGGGGAGGGGGGGTCTTCTAATATACTACGAATGGTCACGAAGGGGAGGAGGGGGGTAAAAATTGGAAAAAATGGGTCACGTGGTTTTGGTATGTTCCCCAACGTGTGAAGGGATAATAAGTCTTGTTCCAGATCGTGGTCCTAGCGCTGTGCAGTTCACCGGCCCTTTGAATACACCCGAGGGGGTGGAAGAAGCCGCCACGGTGTTTACCACCACAGTGCAGGATGCACTGGCGGCGTCCACCACCCAGAGCCGGGTCGACTCAAACAGGCTGGAGACCCTCCCGGTCCGACTACGCAAGATGATCGAGCGCAAGCGTAGCTTGCGCAAGACCTGGGCACACACACGCTGCCCCAGGGTCAAGCGAGAACTAAACGCCGTGGTCGAGAGGCTGACAGAAGAGATGAGGGAGTACCGAGGAGCCTCCTGGGAGATGCGAGTCGAACAGGCGGGCGAGTCGGCTACTTCCCTCCACCATCTCACACGGCAGCTCTCCAAGACCAAAGAACCCGTACACCCGCTTCTAGATGGGAGCGGGAGACGGGTCTACACGGCGCAGGACCGCGCAGAAGTCCTTGCAGAGCATCTGGAGGGGCAATTCACGCCGCATCCGGCTGCGCCTGCCGTCCGCGCGCATCGCAAGAGCGTCGAATAGCGCGTACGGGATTTCATCCAAGGCCCGATGCGGTCGCTCGAGGGTGTGTCTTTTATAGCCACCTCTGAGACACGGTCGGCGGCCTTGCGACTTCCAAAGCGCAAGGCCCCAGGCATGGATGGAATTCCCAACATGGCCTTGGCAATGCTGCCCAAAAGAGCCATGGTCGCTTTGACCAGGGTGTTCAACGGTATACTCCGCACCGGGCACTTCCCGGATTTATGGAAGTTGGGGAAGGTCATAGTTCTTCCGAAGCCGGGTAAGAATCGGAGGGACCCGGCTAGCTACCGTCTCATAACGATGCTGGCCACACTAGCGAAGCTCTTTGAGCGGCTGTTGCTGAAACGCATAGTGCCATCACTTGATATAAGGGATGAGCAGTATGGGTTTCGATCCGGCCGCTCAACTACGCTTCAGCTGACACGGGTGATCCACCATATTTGTAACGAGCTCAACTACGGGCGACACACGGTCGGGGTCTTTCTCGATATCGATATAAAAGGCATTCGACCGCGTGTGGCATGTTGGGCTCGTCTACAAATTGTTGGAGACGCCCGTGCCGGCTATGCTGGTGTGGCTGATAGCGGCGTTTCTAACGGGACGATCGTTCGTAGTATCGGTTGAGAACGTGACCTCAGACCCCCGCCCTATACGTGCAGGTGTACCGCAGGGCAGCTGTCTCTCGCCAATGTTGTACGCGCTGTACACCAACGACATCCCCACTCTAGAGGGCCACCTCCAAGAGTGGGAGCGTGACGCGGTGCTTGCGTTGTTCGCGGACGACAGCGCATACCTCCTATCATCCCGCAAAGCAGAGCTGGCTGCAAGTCGCATGCAGCGCCTGCTGGACTTATTACCGGACTGGTTGGACAAATGGAGGATTGCTGTCAATGTCGGTAAGACGGTCCCCATTGTGTTCACCAGAGCTCGTAAACTGCCGCCGCCGCTTCGCCTTCGTGGTCGGGAGTTGGTGTGGCAGACAACTGTTAAGTACCTGGGATGTACCATCGATAGCGCGATGCGGTAAAGCCAGCACTGTGACCAGATGGTCCAGCAGGCTCGCGCCGCACGCGCTATTCTCCGACCGGTGTTTACATCCCGGCTACCAGTACGTTCAAAACGGACAGTGTACTACACCTACGTCCGATCACGATTGGCCTATGCGGCGCCGGCATGGTACGCACTGGCCAGCAGGTGGCAGCGCAAGCGACTGCAGCAGCAGCAGAACATGGCTCTGCGAGTTGCCGTGGGAGCGAGACGCTACGTCAGGAACGACGTGATAGCGCGCGACCTGAAAGTCCCTTCCGTCGAAGAGCATGTGGTCAGGCTAGCGCGGACGATGTTCGACCGCGCCGACCACGGGCCACATGACTCGTTAAAGGGTGTCGCGCCGCTTCACGCTCGTCCGCCTGAGGGCTACCCGCTTCCGCGGGAGCTCTTAGAGTCAGACTCCTGAGTCTGACTGCGACACAGCGTGTTTTGCGGGATTATGATAGGAACAACCGCTCAACAGCGGGGTCCGCCCCTCCACCGGGAGACACTAGTTCTCCCGAGTTTAAGCCCGGGTAATAAGGTTCGCCTTGAGACCCGCAGACCCCTCGCATAGGTCCGCGCAAAAGGTACGGCAGCGATAGGATGACAGTGCTTGCTTGCTTGCCAGATCGTGGTCTACCGTGTGCTAATTTTCACGAGCAAACGTGTTCACGAGCAAGTTTACTGGACTGTCGATAAAATGTAATGTGCGTAATTCATCGCTACACAAATGAGTACAAATTAAACGTGTGACGTCACCCATAAAACGTGTAAATGTGAGAGAGAACATGAATTGCGCTGTCTCATTTGCACGTTTTATTTCACCGCCTGCCACGGGTCTGCCCATTGTTAACTGTTTATCTTTGTTTATTTCATATTTCCATAGCTTATAAAGGCTTATTTACCCATACATGACTAACCTAGCCATCCTAACTTCCAGAGTCTTCTTACTAACAAGTAATAACTATGTACTGATGTAATAATAATAATAGTAACCGACTGCAGTCCCTCCTACAATCATATTCGAAGTTTGTCATTCATGTCAATGGGCATTTTTACATTTAAAACATTCACCGATAGTAAAAAAAATTTGTAATGACAACGGCAATAATTGTATGCAGGCGTACGAAGCGCTGCGGCCACAGTTCCCGGGCGTGGCAAGCGTGCTGCGCGCGATACCGGACGTGGACGCGCATGACTTGCGGCGGCTGGACGAGAAGCTGGCCGCGCCCAACGGGAAGCCCGCCAAGATCGACAAGAGCAAGCGGGATCTCTTCAAGAAGATCACTTCTAGGGTATGCTTCTATAGGTTTTTTTTATACAAATAGCCGGCAAATGACCTGACGATCCACCTGATGGCAAGCGGCTATCGTCGCCCATGGACTTCAGCGATACTAAAGGCATAAAAGACGCGTTGCGCGCCAAGAATATGAGAGAAAAAAGGAAAAAACTGGCTCTCAAGCCGAAAAATAACAGTGACTGTTCCAGCTGAGGATTTCTTTACGTGTTTTCTTCACCGATGACAAAGCACTTTTCCGAAAAGCTGGTAGATTAAAAAATTACGTGCATAAAGTGTGTCATTGATACCTACATGAATAAAGAGTTGAATATTATACCGCTCTTATCCATACTTATTTCTCATGAACGGTGTCTATGTGTGCGTTGCTAGCCGCTGTGTATGGCGTTATTCTGTTGTCTCTTTATGGTGTCTCCAATGAAAGTGCTTAATATTGTTACATGCACTCCCTTATTTTGGTGACCACACTGACCAAAAATATGAACTGAGAGGTGTCAGTCGTGGGAAGTGAGATGAAATGTTTCCATTCAAAATGGGTTCAGCAGACAGTTAGCAAATTGTGTTGTTGAGCTCGTAAGGCTAATATAACAAATCTGTCAGACTTCCGCTTGAGAAACTCTCAATCAGTAATGAGCTCGTCTCATGGACGTTTCTATTATTCAATCCATCCATAATCCTCATATGATTAACAACTTTCCAAAAGTCAAAACATTTTTGTGTTACTTGATATAATTTATTGGGTTGATACATTGAAGTATAATGTCATAGAACAGACATCTCGAACAAAATGTGTGTCCCGCCCGGGAGGTTCGATTTTCAAAATTGAGCCCCGGTTCTCCTTTCCAAATCGAACGAATCCATTGAAGATTGAAGCCACGTGGCGCCAATGCATTGGAACATACATGGTGTTCGAGGTGTCGGTTCTATACGCTAGTAATAATACTTCAATGGGTTGATACTAGCCGTTACCAAGCATAGTAATGAAGTCCACAATCTATCCACAGCTGATCGGTCGCAACGTGGGCCAGCTGTTCAAGAAGGAGGTGTACATAATGAACCTGCCGGCGATGCAAGTGTCGCGCGAGAAGCCGCGCGGCGCCCTCGATACGGCAGAGGGCGCTGGGCTCGAGACACTGTTCTCGAACGCGCCCACGTAGCGTCGCCGGCGCTCGGCCTAGCTCCGAGTGTATCGCTACACCGTTATAGGTACTTGATTAAGTTTTGGTAACTAAAGCTGACGTGTTAACACTCACATCAATGCAATTTTACCGTATGGTATCCAGTCTTAGAGTAATAATATATACTATAGAGCGCGAGTATTACACAAACGGCATCGTACGCATCGTAGGCAGATGATCTATAGATACGTATATCGATGCGTGTATGACATATAGGGATGTATCAATTACGTGCCGATCGGCAACGAGGTATCGATAAGTTATTTCGATAAGTTATCTTATTTCCTACTATTAAACGAGATTTTTTTGTATAAATATGTATGTTTATTTGTATATTTGTTTCTAATCACTTTCTCGATAACAGTACTAACGATTTCGATTTTGCAATGTAATGGTTTACGAGGGCAACTAACCGATCTAGCTAGGTCTCATATCTGGGAAAATTCGTTTTCTCTATTTTCACATAAGCAAGCTCATTTGCCCAGGTACTTATTACACCATTTGTTGTACTACAGTACATTAGTTATACCAATGGCACCCACAATACCAGATTCTCCTAGTGGTGGGGCTATGAGTGTGATCTATATTGTTGGTTATTTAAAATACGAAAGTCACTCAGTTTTTTAGTTTTGCACGAGTATTCTTGTTATTTAGATAGTAAATTTTTATGGTACAAACAACCGAAGAAAATATAGACATAGACTCAATTAAATAAATGAATAAGCAGTTTAGACGTGATATTATTATATAACATTCCATAATTTACGTTTACGCTAGAGATAACGATACCGATATTAATGCTGATACATCGGCCGTTATATATCAACCGATACCGTTATCGAAAAAAGTCTTAGAAAAACGTCTTTTTCAATGCTGCCTCATACTAAATGATTTACAGTTCGTCTGCAAATAATTCAAATAATCTTTGCTTTTAAAAAATAATGACGTTATGTAGCAAATTGATACTTCCTTTGATAAATATTAATATTTTTTTAATAAATAAAATATAATTCATTTTATTTTTACACTGTTATTTGCTGTTTAGAGATTAGGCAAACCTCTTTTTATCCTCTAGCAGTTAGGATCATTTGATATCGGTATAGCCAATAATACGTATATACTATCATAGTTGTTTAAGTTTTTTTATTTTTATTTTATATTTTATTTTTCTTTTCCTTGTTGTTGCAGCATCTTATGAAATAAAAATATTCTATTCTATTCTATTCTATTCTAATTTATGGCAATAATCGCATCGGCAAAATCCGTTCCATACAAAGTATATTAAATATCGACTACAGCGTTAGTCACGTACATCACTAGAGTCTCGCGTGGGGAGCGCTACGGGAGCGTGGGTGAGCGCGGTGCGCGGGCGGTCTTGTGCTTGCCCGCCCCTCACCCCGCGATGCGAGATATGTTTTCATAAAAATAAATACAAAAATCAACTTACCGATGATATGTGATACTGGATTTCAATTTTGTGTGTTTCCTACTATCGTTTTTGCAAGATGGGACTGCACATTTGACCATTTTGATAGGTAAATATTTAAAAATCTCTCTAGAACCGCACACCGCTAGCATTCAATTACGACTACAAGCGCTCGCGGCGGGAACGTCGTGTTGTTCTCACCCGTGCCTACTGTTCCCACTTCGTTGCTCGCGCTCTATAGTATATATTATTACTCTAAGTATCCAGTCGTGTAACCCCGCCGTCGCTCGGCCTATCTCCGAGCCTATCGCCCCAACTCAAGAGTCACTAACGGTTACTTAAATCACTCCTTAGTACAGAATTTGTATGGTGATCAAAGTCAACATCTAAGGAGCGATCAAAGTAACCGTTAGTGACTCTGACTTAGGGCTTATATCCGCTACACTACGCATTGTATGTACAGTCGGTAAAAGAATTAGGTACGCAGGGCATGATTCTAAAACCTTCTGTAATTATTAATATTACAGATTGTGTTATCATCAATGTTCAATGATACCTGTATACGTAAGGTATGATTTAACGTTGATACTAACGTAAACAATATGTAATATTAAACAATACAGAGGGTTTTAGAATCATGCACTGCATACTTAATTCTTTTGTCGACTGTACTCGTTAGGTTCGAAAAGCTGACAGATTCGTAGTTAGCACTCACACTAATGCAATTTTATCTTATGGTATGTTAAGATTATGCGTTTGACTAAATGATGGATGAGATGAGTAAAATAAACTATATTAAAAACAAAACAACAACCTCGGTTTTTGCCTACATATACAGTGCGATGTTATTATGTTGGGTCATAAACACTACAGAAGCGCATAATGTGGGTGTTGCGCGCGCCAGCTTTAGTTAATTAATTTATTTTATTTGTCACACCAACAAGATATCCAAATATGATCAGAGTACGACGTTGCTGCTACACTACTTGTAAACTTCGGGAGAAACTAAATGCTCGAAAGCCTCGTCTTGGCATGTTTAACAAACAATGATCGGAATTCGCCAAGGTAAAGCAATGGAGCACGTATTTGAGTTTCAATCTCGCGAAGTGAGTAGTGTAGAGGTCGCTTCATATTACCCTCTCGGTCGTTGTGCGCACATCGATATGTTCTATAATGCGATTAATAATGTTCATTCACTATATCAGTTTTGTATTGTCACATCACTTACGCCCCAATTCAGAGTCACTAACGGTTACTTTAATCGCTCCTTAGCACAGAATTTATATTGTGATTCTTTGCTAAGGAGCGATCAAAGTAACCGTTATTGACTTTCAGTTGGGGCGTTCAATTCATAAAGAAAGCCAAAATTCAATGTCATTTAATATAGATACTATTACGTTAGTGCATTGTATATTTTAACAACACTGTTCAAATACGATTTTTATATACGTGTCGAGATGTTTGTGTTTTTATAAAAAATATTAATTTAATATTGCTAGCCTGTTGCTAGAACAATTTACCTGTCAAATGAAGTGTTGTGCCAGGACAGACATAATGACGTGTTCTGGCCCCCAATTCCACTTTTGTAGAGATAATTTCGAAGTTAGACATATCACTAATCTTTAAATCTCGACGAGACATGTCGGCAAAATCTCGAATGTATCCAAAAAAGTTATTCTGGAGCACATTCGAGATTTTATCTTTCGACATTACCATTAGACATATAAAATAAACGCTTTACAACGCCGTGATTGGTCAAAACGCGTGACATTTCAATCCCGAACGCTTTACAACGCCGTGATTGGTCAAAACGCGTGACATTTCAATCTCGAACGCTCCGGACCATACGTTGCATGTCGCACGAAAAGGCTCAGAGATATCTCTAAAGGACCCTTTACGACGCTGTGATTGGTCAAACATTTCAATCCCGAACGCTTTACAACGCCGTGATTGGTCAAAACGCGTGACATTTCAATCTCGAACGCTCCGGACCATACGTTGCATGTCGCACGAAAAGGCTCAGAGATATCTCTAATGTGACATCCCGAGAATAAGGAAATTTGGTTTCATTAGAGATCCGCCATGTTTTTTAGAGATATCTCTGTTAGAGATGTATCTCTACAAAATGAGAATTGGGGGCCTGGGGTCTCTCTCAGTGTCTCTTGACTGGTTGATGTCTACCTGCCAGCAACATAGAATCCTAATGCGAAGGAGTATTCGTTTATGGGCGTTATTTTTTTATTTTATTATTGCTCTTGAAGTCTTTTGACTAAAAGTAATGCGGTTGATTATACCTTCCTCGAATAAATAAAAAATCGAACGATTGCATTGACGAACTGAACATTTTTTGTTTCTGAATAAAATTAATCCACTTGAACGATGCAAGATGCAATATAAAATATACGCAATAATTTCAGCACAAATTATTGACTGAATCACATTTAAGTAACCCGATGACGGCAACGATTTATTATTTACTTATTTATAATGAGGCAGGCTAATTTTTTATGTGGCTCATTTTCGGTTTTATTCGTGATTTTTATTTATTTTATAAATCCAATATATCCAATAACGTAACATCATTTACTGAATATAGCTATTTAAAATAGATATATTCTATATTATTATATATTTATGACTATTATTTATGTTATTATATATATTATATTCTAAATAACTTCGTCCTGGTGTATTTTGTCCAACAATCATTTTCACAATAAATTGAACCGAAAACCGATGAACATTAAAGTCATTGTGTAAATAATACTCTTCATATTTTATGTATGTATGTGGTGTGTATACTTTTAGAAACAATAAAATGAAATGTGATTTAATAAAAGGCCTATCGTTAAAGTTATATGCATTAATAGTAATATACTTGTACTATAATAATATAATATTAAAATTTCAAGGCTTGTTATCGTTACGGTATGTTGATGTATAAATTGCGTGATAAAGTGGTATTTTGTGTAAATATAACATATAGTTGTGTACCAAACTGTATGTTTTGCGTTTCTTTTTGTAGAAGAATGGTATTTTATAAAGGTAGCGTTCCCTTGCCGCTGTCTCGGCAAAAGCCATATCCTACTCGCGATATTAAAATTCTATTGTGAATATTATAACAGTTTGTATGTTATTAAATTATACTATTAAAATTATTTTGACTTTCATTTTTACCTTTTATATTGAACCCCAAGGTATTTTTAATGGTTTGGAAATAGATTTAAGATAGACTTCTTGAGAAGAATTTTGAAGCAATCCTGATTTTAAAGCTATAACAACGTTCCTACTAATTTTGATACATGAGGTAGTTTTAAAGTTTTTGCGGACTGCTCGGATAAATATTAAATATGAAAATTTCAAAAACACAATCACTCAAATTTTTTTAGCGTTTCGTAGTGAAAGCCTTTAGTTTTGCCATTACGTCCGCACGCAACATAGCGCAGACACCGTTAGTGACCCGTGCGGTTGGCAGTATCCATAACTGGGCTGTCGTCTGCACACCCATAGTCACCGAGCATGAGCAGATCGTTCTTATGCAGCAGAAATAAAGATGCGCAGAGAATGAATAAACCCCTGAGGAACTCCGGCTTTTGAAATTTTTTTCCGGCGACATCGATTTAGATTAGCCTTAACGATGGTGATCACTTACCATACCATGGTTCATTGCTCGGTCATCATTTACATCAAAGAAATGCATTTTAATTTCATATTGTAAACAACATGTTTTGAATAAGAATTTAATTTCGTTTATTCCCAATTGTCCTGTTGATAGTACTAGTAGGAAAAAAATTCCCACTAGTTCTGTGAGTTGGAAGACTATGCTCGACACCCGATTTTATTCCCTTTGTTTTTACAGGCGGTTCACAAATAAACATCCAATAACGAATAAATAATTTATTGAGATTTACTTATCGTAAGTATAAACAATTTGTAATCCAATATCGATCTTGGTACCGTTGGCGACGAGCGCCACGGTGTGGGCAGTGAAGTCCACGCTCAAGATGGACGCGTCGTCTAGTGGAACGCACTTGCTCTCGTAATCACCCATTACTGGTATCTTCCGGGGGCCCATTACTGGGTCTTTGTATCTCCATAGCTTCAGGCAGCTGATATCTGGAGCAAATATTATTAACAATTGTTACATTATTTTATCTTATTTAGATAGCAATACAGCTGATACCGAAAAAAATAAACGTAAAGATAGTTAAGTTAGATATCTTATAAAAATACAAGGTCTATTATGCTTGCTTTATTTATTTCTATTTAAAACAAGAAAATGATTTCTGGCATCAATTGTTCAAAAATTAATTTTAACAGAGTAGATTCAATTGTAACACGCGTAAGTTTGGTATGCTTCAGGTGATCGCTAAGAGCAGAAATGTCCTTTTCGCATCACTATTAAATGTTTTTACTAACGTAATACAATTTGAAAGGAGCCTTAGCTATTAAGGCTGCAGTCTTGCAAAATTCACTCGCGGCGAATTATTTGTACAACTTTGTATTTTTTTTTCATACAAAGTAATGAAATATCATAAAATATTATTATTACACAAAAGTAACCATAATATAAGTAATAGCTAGTTATTTTTTTTAAGTTCATCTAGGTGGATTTTGTTAGGTAAATCAATCGTTAAATACAGCTCTTTCGCGCCCAACGTCATTTCGAGTTATGTTTGTAAGCTTACTTTATGGAAACAAAGAATTAATTTACAAATCTGTTCAGCGCATAATTAGCTCAACATTCTTGTCTTAAAAATGCGCTGAATAGTTTTTTCTAATTATCTTTCATTTTCTTAATTCAGACATAACAATTCCTTCAAAATTCTCGGTTTTTATCTCTTTACAAATGGTTTGTTTCATAATAACTATGCATCGTATGTATGTAAATAATTGATTATTTTAATGCCACGAGTTCAATAAAGCAAATACAAAAAAAAAGTGCACCTAAATCACCTTACTCTAACAATAATAATAATCTCAAAAGACCTACAAAAAAAGAGTTTATAAACAAGAAATGCGAGGGAAATTCCTTAGTGGCCAATGCACGGCCGAAGCGTTCAGACGTGTAGTCCACGACGAATAAAACTGTTCCCTCTCACTCTAACCTTGCTCCGGCTCTGACGTAGATTGTGTATCGAAAGTTGCTCTACTTTATTATTTTTTTTTATAATTTTTTGCGTGTTTTGTAAATATTTGTATTTTAATAATAGTTTTTGTAAATATTTGTGTATCAGTAATAGTTTTGTACATAATTATTTGATTTCAATATGGATCGTAAACTTAAACAATATGCATCAACACGCCAGTGAGGTACATTAGTAGTAATGCTATCGATACTATATAAATACCTAAAAACGGTTCAACTAGTTCGTTATAGACTGTAAGTAGAACTATATAACTATATAGTTATCAGACTGTTAGTAGAACTCATAGTTAATATAACTTGTCTTCTAAAAATATAGTACATAGTTATATCAATTCCTACATTTTTTCCTCTTTATTTTCTTTAAGAAGGAGCTAATAAGAAAGAAAGAAAGAAACATTTATTCCGTCATGAAAATAACATGGTACATGGGTTACAAGGTTAAACTACGGTGAAAGAAAAAGTACTAACAAAATGTAACCCTTTACTAAATTATTGCTTGACATGAAACATAGAAAATTTAGCGGGTACCATGTCACCTGACGAAAAAGGACTACCCTCTGCCTGTGCCATGGAGCGGCTAGGAACCAACCACGGCTGCTGATTTACAGTGTAGTCCCCTTTTTCGTGTAGTTTCACATGTGGCGTCAATCTTATTAATATTGTATATTAATATTATTTTAGAAGCAGGTCAATCCAAAGTTGAAGATAATTTACAACTTAATTATTTATTTTATTTAATTTTATGTGTATATGATTAAATGATACTTATTAGGGATATAATATTATAAAGTGGGAAATAAATAATTATACAAACTATAAAACATACAGAACAAGTGTACATAACAAGTGTACATGTATACAACTACACATCTTAATATGTTTAAAGGGGGTTTTTGTTGTCATGTTATTGCGCTTCAATTGATATACACCTATAGCTTACACCTATATCCATTTAGGGCAAATATTACCAATTATAAACAAGAAGTGATTTCAACGAAAATATAATTTCACGCTGTACTATATTATCACCCCTATTGAACGTTGAGAATACCAGATTGTAATACTAGATTAATTACAACATCTATACCAGGCATTCAAAGCATCTATACTAGCAACAAGGTGATTATTTTACCAAAAATTGGTGTGACCGTATCCGGTAAATTCCACCAGATCCGGTATACGTAAAAAACGTCGGACCCGACCGGATTACCGGATCCGTTTTTCCTTATTGCAATCCCTAGTTCTATCATATTATTATATACCTATCACGTCTGTGGAGTTTCGCTAGCTAATTTAATTTGAAATGAAATGAAATGAAATAATCTTTATTCATGTAGGTATCACTGATACTCTTATGCACGTCATTTTTTTTAATCTACCAGCTTTTCGGAAAGGTGCTTTGTCATGGAGGAGAAGAAAAGCCGTAAAGAAACTCCTCAGCACATCTTTTAAAACTAAAAATTATATCTATTACAAAAATAGGTATTCTCTAACCTGTGCAGAACTGGTTGCCTAGCTAGTCATTTCCAAGCATCCTTGTCATTTAAATATTCATTTATGCTATAGTAGCCCTTGCCTAAGAGCTGAGCCTTTACACGTTTCTTAAAAGATTCCACTGGTAAGTCACGTATTTGTTTTGGGACTTTATTATAAAATTTTATACCTAGTCCCATAAAAGAACGTTGCACTTTAGAAAGACGGTACGAAGAGGTAGCCAATTGATGCATCCTTCTTGTTTGACGATTTGAAAAATCACAATTTTGTTTATATGCAGTTATTATATGTATATTTATACATTATTATTATATGTATATGTATACAGTTATTATGTCTATATTTGTTTAAATTTGACTCGCAAGGACTCCCTTGATTTTAGTTTATAAATAGCTCTAATGGCTCTTTTCTGTAATACAAAAATTTGTTCTATACCGGCTGCTTTGCCCCTGTAGTTAGGCCCTAAACATGAATAATATAACTACTTACCTTTGGATTCTATTTCTCTTCATCACTTCTACGTTGGCACCCAATTTTCCATGCATTTTTTGCATTTGGTGCATTTTTTGTGTTTGCTTTATTGAACTCATGGCATTAAAATAATCAAATTTTTTCATACATACGATGCTTATTTATTATGAAACAAACCATTTGTAAAGAGATAAAAAACAGAGAATTTTGATGGAATTGTGACCTCGGAATTAAGAAATGAAAGATAATTAGAAAAAAATATTCAGTAAATTTTCAAGACAAGAATGTGGAGCTAATTATGAGCAGAACAGATTTGTAAATTAATTCTTTGTTGCCATAAAGTAAGCGCACAAACATAACTCTAAATTACTTTGGGCGCGAAAGACCTGTATTTAACTATTGATTTACCTAACAAAATCCACCTAGATGAACTTAAAAAACTTAAAATAACCAGCTATTACTTATATTATGGTTATTTTGTGTAATAATAATATTTTATGATATTTCACTACTTTGTATGAAAAAATGTACAAAGTTGTGAAAATAATTCGCCGCGAGTGAATTTTGCAAGACTGCAGCCTTTAGATTTTCTATATTGGGGATACTATAGAACACAAAAACACAGACAACTCTTCTATAGAAAAAAAATACTTAGTAGAGCAACTTTCCGAACTAGTCAAATAATTACGCTATGTAGGATGAATGCGGGGACTGCGGGGAGCCTACGTGCAGACGCTTGACGTTTGGACTAGCCGCACGCGATTCTTATTTTGTGAACTACGAGACTAGGCCCTTAAACTAACCTTTTATAGCCTTGACCTCCTTCGCGATCTTAGCCTTAAGTTTGTCGACGGTGTCGCCATCTGTCACGGGCACGGCCATACTGAAGAGCGCGCTGCGCGGCTCAGGGTTGACAGCGCGCAGCCGCAGCGCCGCCGCGCAGCTGAAGCTCACGTGTGGCAGCCCTGGCGAGCAGTCCTCGCTCGTCTTCTCCGGCGTGTCAGGGCTGTCCGTGAACTTCACCTCGATTGTGTCCAACTGGTGGAAATATACTGTTAATGCTGCGTTCTCATATGTTATTTATAGTATGTCATCTATGAAATTAGAATTAGCAGCGAAATTAAGTTTGGAAAAACTTTTTGGCAAAGTTGTCCATGGTTACAGCAGTTGGTGCCTTTCAAAACTAGTTTCTAAGACATGCATTTGAAGAGCAGGACTCAAAGTCACGGAGTCACGCAAGCTGGAGACCCAACTTTTTCATGTAAACATATGTATAACCGATAAACAAGACACCTAGACAGACCTAGACACCACAACACCAAAGCATGTAGTACCGGCCGAAATGGGATCGGGATACCGTTCACATTAGTAGTTTACACTTTAGACAGATATGTAACTAGAATCTATGTCTGTGGTAGTTAATGTCACAAGCATTGTCATCAAGTAAACCGACTCACATCAAGCGTATTAAGCAGATACTGTCTGTTATCATTAAGCACGGCGGCCTCGTCGAAGGGCAGCGCGAGCGCGAGCGCATCCCCGCTCGCGAGCTGCTCGCGCGCAGCCTGCACGAATGGCATCACGCGCTTGGCGTACCGCTGCAGCTCCGACAACGCGCCCAGCCGGGAGGAGATCGTCTTGTTGTCAGGCAGGCCGGATGGCTGGGGATGGGGACATTGTAGCATTGTATTATTTAAAAAAAAAATGAGCCGTCATGGGGCGGCTGGCAGATGTGAAACAACAACTAATAGGCATAAAAGTACAGATTATGACAGGAACTAAATATGGCATGATGAAAAAATACAATATTACGAATTGTCTACAGAAAATGATGACAGTTTTGTCCTACTGTATGCTACAGCCTATTGAGTTTATTTATTATGATTATCCACATTGTGTTATTATATTTTTTTTTCATCTTGCCCTACCATAATAATATAGTGCGGCGAAGCGTCGCCACTCACCGCGCCAAAAATCAGGTTTACCCCTCGCCTATAGATGTTTCACATCAAAAAATGTATTAGGTAAAAAGTTTTAACTGTACCTAATTATTTGTACTTTGTCAGTGTGATGACAACTGTAAAAATATTTTTAATAGTTGTGTTTTCATGTAAGTGACAGTGATGTCTTTATGAGAATAAATTTCTTTAAACCTAAACCCTATAAACACTAATAATACTAGTGCTTTAGTTTTTGGGATATTAAGTACCCTGTGTCTTAGTCCAAATCATGGTCTACCTGTGTGCTGAATTTCATGAACATCTGTTCAGTAGTTTTTGCGTGAGAGAAATAAACATCTATTTATAGACTCACATTTATGTTAGTAGGATTTAAATGGCGTCTTAGGGTACGTGTTTAAAAATTGCACGCAAAGGATTTTAGTTTTTTTTAAATCGAAATTCATATAACTGCATCCGATAAATCGCATCGCACGAACCGCACACATCGTCATGACTATGTCAAAAAAATATTTAAAGGAGAATGCCCATAGCCAGTACTCTTAAAAAAATAATTGTGTCACAATGATTTTTGGACAAAAAATTTTATTAAAATATTTCAAGTATTTTACCCTATTTCCTATAAAATCCTTATTGGGAATAATTTTCTGAAATTAATAAGTAACTTTACTTCCGTTTTACAAAAGAAAACCATTGGGCCATTTATGTTTAGATAAAGGCCAATAAGGAATCTTTTTAGATCCTTCGGGCCAATAGGTTGCATTGATTCGATTATAATTATGATACAACATTTATAGTATAATATATCCATGACAACAAACTAGATGACGTAAGAGGACTGTCAAATAAATTAGAAAATTATTATAATCAGCCAGGAGTAATAGTGTTCTGTGATTATAATACATTACAAACTACATGGTGTTTGGGGACTGTCTCATATCGTATCGTCATCTCTTATCTCATATCATATCAAATCTCATATTTCCTAATATTAACATTGACTAAAGTTAGTATGTGTAATTTATTAAGATAACATAATCAAATAAAGGTATTTTTATCAAGACACAAAAATGTTAAAGTCAGTACATTTCTCCATACTAAATGGGCATTCTCCTTTTATGTCTGGAATAGTAAACTCGTAAACTTACTCCATTCAGCTCCTTGAGAGTACTCAATATGATATGTTGCCACTTGGGATACTCCTTCGCGACCCAGATGATGGCCTGGTTGGGTTTCTCCGGTTTGACAGGTTCTCCCTTCTTCGGCTTCTTCACGGCGCAGTGGTTCTTCAAGTAGATCCTGAAGGAGTGAGCTGCCTCCATCAGGTAGTTGCTGGCCTTCACCGCCACCTCGTCCACTTCACCTGCCACTGGCCAGCGCTCATGAAGAATACTTTTTTTCTGAAAGAAAATATTTCATGCATAACTTTTAAGTTTATTTAGAGAAAAATGGTCAGAAGTTATATGACGAAATAAATTAATTATTTTCTTTAAAGAACCTAATTAATTAATCTAAGACGCTCTTCTATCTTATGGAGTGACCTGATAACTTTTGAGCTTGTGTATTCAATCAGTCTATCATGGATTGAACGCCTTGTTCAATTCCTGCATGCTCTTTAGAAATAGCAAAAATCAGTGATTAATTTAAAACAAGACTGAATTTATAGCATACTATTTACAACTTACTTTTGTGATAGGTATCTAATTCTTATTACCCATACCAATATTAAAAAATAACATAGCTTATAACCCTTCCTTACTAATGTAACTAATTATAATTAGCTATCATAAAAAAAATTTAATCAGACTGGCAGTTCCAGAGAAACAAAAAAAAATATCTTTAGCTATATCACAATAATGCCTTAAAAAGAATCCCTTACATTGCCGAGCAACTGCCAAACATGTTCAGCGACGTGCGGACAGATGGGCGAGATGAGTTTGGCTTGCGTCGCGATGTACTCAACGATGACGTCACGGTGCACGCCGCCGTCCGAGCACAGCTCGCGGTACTTGTCGCGCGCCGCTTGTAGCTCGAAGAAGCCCGTCTTCAGCGCGTCCTTGAACAACATCTTCGCGTAGTTGTCGTCCGTCTGCGATATCTTCATGTTCATCTCGCTTATGAACACTTTGTCATGGAAGTTGTAGTCTCCTGAGGATGTCAAATTTTTCGTAAATCCGTTTTTAGTAGGGATCCTATTTAGTAAACAAACTTAAAATTATTTTTATCGTTATTTGTAATTTAAAATAAGGCGAATACAAAAATATAATAATTTAAAGATTCATAAATATTTAATACCAAAACTAATTTCTGCTTGTACCAAATAAGTTTAAAAAAATTTAGTTTAGTTGATATTACAGTTTCAATACCTAAAAATAAAATTTAGATGAAAATAAATATGTTTAATATAATTTTATGCGATAGTAACAAACCTGTCCTAAGAGTTGATTTGGCTGCCATGATTTCTTTCACCCACTCGATAAAGGTATACAGCCGAAGAATAGCCGCATCAGCAGTACTTTCGACAAAATTGGCATCTTCCACCGAGTCTCCAGCGTCGGCCAACGTCAAGCGCATGCCGTCTGCACTGAACTTATCCAAGCTCTCTGACAGAGTCAAAAAGTTGCCTTCAGACTTTGACATCTTGGCCGAGTTCAACATGAGATGACCGTTGGCTCGGATCCCCTTCGGCCATTTATCTTCTTCCTTCTCCCACATGGCGCAGTGGTTGTAAATATAGTATGTTAGATGATTCTGGATCAAGTCTTTTCCTGACACTCTTAAATCCACTGGGTACCTGGTAACAAAAATATTATTCGAAATTAAATTTAAATATTATTTGTTATCAATGCAACAACATTGTTACCGAAATTGAAATGAAAATTACCAAAATTGAAAAGATTTCTTCATGAGATCCAAAGATTTCTTGGAAATCTTTGTGTTCTTTGGAACAGGAGCATCTTTAAAGAAAATGTAATCCCATACTTCCATAGTCATGTCCTCGGGTTTAATTTTGAGAGCATTTTCTGCATTCCCTCTAAAAGTATTTCCTTGTAAGAAGTGAGCCACAGTGTAATACGCATTATAGATTGTAGAGTCTGAAAGAGATTCTATGACCCATTGCTGATCCCAAGGCACTTTGGTTCCTGGAATATGGATAAAAATTTAGTAAGTTACCTGAAAAGAGTCCTGAGCAAAAATTGATTGAACAATATTCTCACCAAGCCCATATGTTCTGGAACATGCATATTCATGTAACCACTCAAGAGTTGCTTGAAAGTTTTTACGAACTTCGTCATGATAAGTATTTATTCTAGACAACGCTTTTTCGGCCTGACTCTTCCACTGTTTTTCACCATAATTAAGATACCACTGATTGCAAAGCGCCACCACACATTCATCACCAGATCTTGACATTATTGTTTTTTCAGGTTCATAATACACGACGGCCGCATTTTCATCAATAAGTTTTTTTTGTATCTTTTTCTTCACATCTTGAATTTTACTACCTTTAAATTCTCCAACTGTCAAGACTCCATCATAGAATCCTTTAAGATACACCATTTCTTTCGCTTGTATTAATTTTTCCTTGTCATTTTGACTCTGAATTTTAAGCATATCATAAACATATACAGCAGATAGATTCCCGAATTCTGGAATTTCTAGTATAGGGACAGGTTTGTAAGGAAGAACCATTTCATCTTTGATGCCATACTTTTCTCTGAATGCAGGCTTCTTCTGTAAGTCCACAAGTGCTGCATAATCATCTGGGGAGTCGCTGGGTACGCTGGTAACAATTCCTGTACCTTTATCCTCCTTAATGGTTAACATTGGTAAGGAATAGATTTTTGGATAGCAAGTGAATGGAGATTTCAAGGTAATTCCTAGAAGATCGTTGCCCAAGATTTCCAATAAGATTTTGAACTCCCCATCAGTAGCAGTAAAGCCTTGATAACACATATTTCTGGCTGCTCTTCTAGTGCAAATAAATATGCCATCCTTGACAGTTTCAAAAGCTATATACTTAATATCTGGGTGGACCCAACAGTTGGTTTGACCATACATTGTCTCTGGGCGAAGTGTTGCTGCAACAAGGCTCACAGTTTTTCCTTGGAATATCCTAGAAAATAATATCATCAACATTTTCACTAAAAGTACAATGTATGGTGTAAATTGTAGTTTCAAGTTGTAACTCTTACTTACTTCAAAGCTTCTGGCAATGGTTGAATGACCTGCATTTTAATCAGGGTATATTCCTGGGGCCCAGCACCCTCACCTGTGCTTCTATCGTGGTCCATACAAGGCTGTTTGTCTAAAGGAGAAAATATGGTGTACCGTTTACCATACATGATCTTGTTACGTGCTTTTAGGTGATTGAATTGCCACCTGATGAATGAATCATAGAATGGATTTGCATCTGTTGTTATGAATTTCCTACGCCAATCTACCTACAACAAAAAATCTGTTAAATTATTTGAAATTTTTTACATCCTGCTGAAGCACTAATAGCCTGTTGGCTTGTACTGATTCTTAGTGATCAAAGGGAAAAGCTAACAGGGTTAGTAGTTGAGTGCTTTGGAAGGCACATATAGTTGTTGGTCCTCGTTATTATCGTAAAATAACATTTATTAAGTTGTTAAGCATTTCTGTTGAGTGCCAACTGCCTAACATTTCTATAAAGTTAGAACTTATTTATTCCCACAGCAATAATATAATGTATCAATGAAGCAAGAAATTAATATGTCTTACATGTAACCCCATCCTTGTTAAATCAGTGACAGCTCTAGGAGGGAAGTACTCCAGCCAATACAACTCATTAGCAAACTCCTTGATCTCCTCTTCAGGGACTCCAATACTCTGCATGATCTGCCACTGATACTTAGCAGCTCCAGTTTTTGCTACTGCTTTACTTTTCTTGCCTTTGCTTTTATCTTTGGGCACCACATCCTCTTGAGCTGTCACTGAAACCTCCACTTCTTCAGGAAACACAGGAGGGCATCCATAAAGTGCCATCTCCCTCTTAAGTTTATCTGCACAGGCTTTTATAGGCATTCCAGTACAATGAAACCCAAACGGAAATAGTACCTTCCGACCTTTCAGCCTATAATATCTCACTGCAAACTAAAAAGTAAATTTATAGGATAACATAACAATAGCTTTTATTACAATGATTGCATTATCAAGTTAGTGCAATGATGCAACGTAACTATAAACTTACTTCACATTTTGAGAGTGAAAAAGTGTGTCCCAAATGTAAGCGACCATTCATATAAGGGTAAGGAAAGGTACACATGAACTTTTCGTGATCCTTTCCGTCTTCGGGTGTATCTACTTCGAATATTTTCTCCTGGTTCCATCTTTCTTGAACCTTTCTCTCTATTTCTTGGAGATATTCAACTTTAAATGTTCCTTTTCGATCTAGGGCCGCCTGAAAAAATGCATAAAATATTTTCAACTTAAAATTGAAGTAATTTCCTTATAAATTTATATTTCTATCGTTAAATTATTTATCATAAATAAATGAATATAACCTATACGATGTGTATAATCCAGCGCAAGAGGTTAATAGAAGAAGGAAAATTCCAAAAATAGGAGAATTAATAATAAAAATATATTTACCATTCAAATATCGTGCGCTAAATCAATTTTAATATTAAAATATTGAGCAAATATTTTAAATTTGCACGGTGTAAGGCTAGTGTGTACCGTACTATCGTACACGTTATGACACTTATGACGTGACGTTACATACGTCAACACTCAACGTCACGGATGTCATCAGTCACACCACCACCGGCATGGATGTATACTCTAACTGGTTAAGTAATTTTGTAGAGGTACCTGAGGACGGATGACGTCATAGCCGAAGGACCATTTTTCTATTGTGTCCATGTTATTTATAGTCCCAGGATATATCATTCGATTATGATTTTTCATAATGATATAAAAACATCTAAGATGAATATTATAAGTACCGTAATTGTGTGGTAGTTTGCAACACTGCGTCAAAAAGTTAATGCAATTTTTCAGAGTGGCGATTACGGTCATCAGGGATCTGTGAAGACTGTATAGTTCGTTTCAGCGAATAGTACCTATGGCGTTATGTTGGCTCCCCTGTCTGTCAAAGTCATTGGCACGAAAAGACGCTCCCGTAGATTTCGTTTGTTTTCATTTGATTTTCGACTGAAATCATGCCCAAAACTTTGAAAAGTGGTGAAAGAATGATGGTGTTAAAGGTGAAAAAATTTTGTGAACGTGAAAAACGTAATAATGCCCCATTAATTCCTTTAAGATGTGTTCAGGCTCGTGTCGCTGCCATTACAGGTTAGTCAAATAGGGTTACCAGTATCTGTAGCAGATAATAATTTCCACACTTGAATTGCCGTTTTTTTAAAACGGTAGTTATTTGTAAGACCTAAGCAAGCATGTGTGACTGTGACTATTATTGGTTTATGTATGACTTTGACAATAGACAAATAAACCGAAATATTTGTTTTAGGTGTATCCGAAAAAACCGTGTCTAAAATCACCAAAGAAGGTGAGGTCGCAGCCAGCACGTCGACTAAGGTCACAACACCACGCAAAAGCGGTCCTCGGCCTAAAAGAATCGAACTGGATGACTTCGAACGGTGTGCTATAAGGCATAAAATACATGAATTTTATTCCGTAAAAAAGGAATTGCCTACTCTAACAAAGTTATTGCATGAAATGCGAAGCGAGATAGATTTCAAAGGAAGTCGTACCACTTTGTGGAGAATAATGAAAGATATGGGGTTTTATTTTAAAAAATGTAGATCCAAAAGGAAAGTCCTAATGGAGAGATACGATATTGTCGCCTGGCGTTATCGATACCTGGAAGAATTGCGAAATAATCGTCTCGGATACCAGCGCCCAGTTGTATATTTGGACGAGACATACATACACGCAACATATTGCGCCGGAAAATGTTGGCAAAGCGAACAAGAAGAAGGTGTATTATCATCAGACTCCAAAGGGCCACGTTGGATTATCGTCCACGCGGGTGGTGCAATGGGTTTCATACCCAATGCTCAACTGATCTTCAGATCTCAGTCACAAGCGGCCGATTATCACGATGATATGAATAAAACTAATTTTAATAAGTAGCTTAATGAAAAGCTTATACCGAATCTGCCTCCCCAATCAATTGTGGTGATGGATAACGCCTCATACCACACAGTACAGCTTAACAAAGCACCAACAATTTCAAGCAGAAAGGCAGAAATGCAAAACTGGATAACAAGTAATGGTCTTTCTTATTTGCCATCTATGGTAAAAGCCCAGCTATTTCAAATAATAAAGGAGCACAAACAGCCGCCCGTATATGAAGCCGATATAATGTTGGAAGCGCATGGGCATAAAGTGGTAAGGCTTCCACCTTACCACTGCGATTTAAACCCCATAGAGCTGATATGGAGTGTCTTAAAAAGACGAATTGCTGAAAAAAACGTAGGTCAAGAAGCAAATAAAATAGTCCAAATCACAGAAGAAGCCTTTGCAACGATCACCGAAGAAGAATGGAGAAAAGAATGTGAGCACGTGAAAAAAGTGGAAGAAAAATATTACGCCGATGGCCCAGTTATTGATAGCGAGATGGACAGGTTCATAATTGAAGTGGGAGACGATAGCGACACTTCTGATGACGAGGATGATATGGAAGATGAAGATGACGACGATCTCTCGGGTATAAGTCCGTTGGATGAGCATTTTTTGTCTGATCATAATTATAATAAAAAATGTTAAATAATTTATGCTTTTTATTACTGTCCTGATTTTTAAAATGATAATCGAATATTTTGTAATGAAACAACTTTTACGGATTTTATCGCGATGGTAAAGTGGGGGCGTAAAAGTTGTTTCATTATAATGAGTGAAATTTGCGTAAACACAAGTAAACAAATATTGATTAATTTGTAAATATATAAGAATCTAACTAAAAACCCCACCCTTACTTTGAGGTAGGTTATTATAGGTATGTGACAACACTGGAAAACATCGCTGCCAACATAACGCCATAGGTACTATTCGTTGAAACGAACTATAGTCATCATTTTTGTGTGTTGTTTAAAATGTGGTGTTGTACTGTTATCAATTATCAGTGAGACGTCATCCGTCCACAGGTACTTCTACAAAGTTACTTATCCAGTTAGAGTAATACATCCATGTATACATATATCCATGGCAGAATCTATCTTTGCCTTAAGTTTATTGTAAAAAAAACAATTGACACAAAAAATTGGCGCCAGTAGCGTTGGCTGTCATTGTCATTTTTACTTTACCGGAAATTTCGCCACCCCGTTTCGAGGACGCTTTAGCCGGGAGCGCCGGTTTCGTTTCGTTGTATATTTCTGTTCCTTTGTATTGTACAAAATTAGAGATAATGGCGCCAAGATCAGCAAAGGCAAAGGTATAGTTGCATGTTCACTTATTATTAAAGTAAATAATGTTACACTACATAATGAAATCGAAAGCTGGTTTGACATTGTTATCGCCAAGGTTTCACTGATGCTTATGGATTTGTCACTGTAACTGCGGTTTTCATTAACATATGAAAAACTACAACGGTTACGAATGCCACGCAGTTTAAATTACGTATCCGTTCCGTTGAATTTACATTTAGACAAAGATGGGGTTATTTTGCACAAAATACTATCAAGACGCCGCGTGTTTTGTGTAAATAGTCATATACATTCACTGTTTTGTAGGCATCTTTGAACGTTACATCGAAACTTGTTATTTAAATTTTAGTTTAAGTCCCCTGTCTTTTGTTAAACTGGTAATTTAGCCTCCACAACATCATGTTTGTCACATTATACACAACATAAAGTGAAATAGTGCTATGTATTTGCCATTTTGTATTAAGGTAAAGGGTAAAATGAATGTTTGTTCTGGTTGTGCAAGAATTACCTGTCAGGGGACTCTGATGACATAAATGTAGATATACGAAGCTGGTGTTCATCATTGAATTAAATATGTTTTGTGTTATTTACACATAGAAATGTGATTTACATTTTTTTTTGAAGAATATTATAGGCTAGTAAAATTCGTAATACAGCAGAACACTTTCTGTTTTTCTATGATATTATTTATTTCAAAATTTCTTAAAATAGATGGTAAGTATGAGGAAAAACATTGAAATGTAATTTGATCATTACTAATATTTGATTTCCAGAAAGCTGCAGATCTAAAAGTATCAGAGAACGAAGTTAAGGTAGGTAAGGGAAAAGAGAAGAAAGTTGCAGAGCCCGAAATAGATGGAGAGGAGGAAGATGTTCCAGTGGTAGAAAAAAAAGCAAAGCGCGGAAAGAAGACGCCAGAAGGTAAACAGGCTAATGGAGATGGTGCTGCAGCAAAAAAGGGAAAGAAAAAGAATGACGAGGAACCAGTAATTGAAGAAACTGCTTCAAATGATGACAAATCTGAAGATGCAGATTCAGTACCAGCTGAAGAAGTTGCTGAAAATGATGGTGATGATGCCGAAACAAATGGGCAGGAAGAAGAAGTACAGGTACCTGCTAGTCGAGGACGCAAAAAGCAAGCTAAGAAAGAGCCGACTGATACAAAACCAAAAGAATCCAGTAGGGCTAAAAGAAATGTAAAACATAATGAAACAGATGACACTAAAAAAGAAGTAGTTGATGATAAACCTAAGGGTAGAGGTCGAGGAAGAAAAGCTCTACCAAAACCAGAAATTGATCCAGAAGATGAAGAGAATAATGCTGAAGCTGAAGAAGACAATAAACCTCTAGCTAAGGGCCGAAAGAAGCCACAGGGTAAAGCAGCCAAAGAGAAAACTCCAGAAATTGAACAAGAAGAATCACAAGAGGAACAGAAAGAATTAAATGAACCTGAAGAAGAACCAGAGCCCAAAAAAGGTAGAGGTAAAAAAAATTCTGCTAAGAAAGCTAAAGTAGAAATTGAAGACAAAGATGATGAAACACAAGAGGAACCAGCATCAAAAAAAAGAAAAGTCAATAAAAAAGAAGAAAAGGGAAAAGGTATTATTTAGTTCTCGTTTCGATGTAAGGATTTTGTAGTGTTGTAAAAACTAATATGTTTTTGTGAACTTTCAGGAGATTCCAAAGATGAGGAAGAAATGGAGGAAGATGCTCCAGAACCAAAAGCAGTGAAAGGCAAGCGAGGGCAGAAGAAGGCGGCAGAGAAGCCGGTGGAAGCAGAGGAGGAGGTACAGGATACCGGTGAGCCCACCACCAAGCGCCGGCGCAAGCCAGCCGACGATAAGGGTAATTAATTCTGTTACATCATTGACATTCGGACAATTATTGTTTTGTATTACTATGATTAAATGTGTTTTATTATATTATGAATAAATGGTTTTCAAAATATCTATATTGAATTATTTTATTTATTTTCTTTACCTCTTTCTAACATTCTTATTTGTCAGCTTGAGAGGTTTGAATTTGTTTGTATGGTAATGTCTTTCAATATGCTATTATTTATGATAGTTAATATTATATATACTTTGTATGATTGTAATGCAAAATGTATAATGTAAAAGTAGTGAGTGAATTTTTGAAGCTTTATAATAAAACAATAAACAAATTAGTCTGTTTGGTCATAATATTATTATTTTTCCATCCACAAACATGTTCAAACCTCAGCATTAACTCTTTAGTAGATGCTGCCGCATGTTGGGAGCTGAGATTATTTTGCAAATTATTAAAGGTATAAAATAATGTAATTCATGCTTGAGAAGTAGTCAATAGAAATTATTCTAAGATTGGTCATTTGGTATAGTTTAACAATGCATGAAATCAAGGGAGGAGACTAGAAACTAACGTAGTGTACCGAGTTACTTTTTGATTTGAGATTATTATTGCACATTATTATTGAATAGAAATGTGAAAGAACTTGATTTCCTTACGTTTCTGTTATGGGTGATATAAAATCGGGGCAAAGATAATAAAGAACAAAAGATTTCTGTTACTAGAAGGGTCTTGAGTAGTTAATTTCTTAAAAAGAGGGAATTTATAAGTTTGGCGGGTCTGTTTTTGAAATCCATTTTCCCACTACACAAGAACTTGAGATCTTGTAATGTGAGGTGCAGGCAATACTCTATCCAAGTTGGCGTTCTCAATATTGTATTTATCAGTTATACTAAGTCAGCAACTGTTAAAAAGACTATTTCTAATAAAATTTAATCTACAAAGTTTTTCAGAAATAATGGATAGGTAGATTATTGAAAACGGTCACTAGTGCGGGTTGTCAGTCTTCACACACGTGAGAATATATTAGTCACTAGTCGCTTCGCTTCGGGAAAAATAGTAAAAAAAAATGTAATATTGCCTATGTCACCCGGGGATAATGTAGCTTCCCAACAGTGAAAGAATTTTTCAAATCGGTTCAGTAGTTTCGGAGCCTATTCAATGCAAACAATCAAATCTTTCCTCTTTATAATATTAGTATAGATGAGTAGGTATACCTAACTGATTATATAAGAAACAAATTAAAGCATGATAATGCTGTAGGCTAACATAAAATTATGAGCTTAACTTCTAAAGAATAGGATAAAGCATTTCAATTGTGACGGCACTGATTACCGAATCAGTTTGATGAGTTTTTTGTCCTTTCAACTACCGCTGCATGGCCTTGAATAAAGTTTAGAATTTTTAATTCACGATACAATATAAACGTCGCGTCGGTGGCTTTATATATTCAATGTCATAAGGGTTACGTATATAAATTGAAATGAACATTCTAAATAAATTAATTTCCAGCTGAAGACACGAAAAAGAAGGCACCGGCCAATAAAGCCGCGACGGACTACGAATCCATCGATTTCTCTAACGACTCAAAGAACTCTCAAGGAAAAGAGTGGAATTTCAAAATAGCCAGTTGGAATGTCGACGGAGTTAGAGCGTGGTTGGGCAAAGGTGGTTTGGACTACATACAATATGAAAAACCGGATATCCTGTGCTTGCAAGAGTTGAAATGTACTCAAGACAAGTTACCGGAGGAGATAACGAATTTGCCCGGATACCATGCGTACTGGTTATCTAGCGAAAAGGATGGCTACGCCGGCGTAGGAATCTATACCACCAAACTGGCTATCAGTGTGCAGTATGGTCTGCAGAACGAGGAATTAGATTCCGAAGGACGCATCATCACAGCAGAATACGAACACTTTTATTTAATTTGCACCTACGTGCCCAACTCTGGTCGTAAGCTAGTTACACTACCTAAAAGGCTGAAATGGAATGAAGAATTTAGAAAACACGTTAAATCGCTAGATAAGAAGAAGCCTGTAATTATATGCGGCGATATGAACGTGTCACATAATGAAATAGGTAAGACTATTTGATTATATTGTAACATTTAACATGTTTAAAATGTGGTCTATTTGTATATCCAATTTACATAAATTGTCTCTTTTTTAATTAAATGATTTCATTGCAGATTTAACTAATCCTAAAACTAATAGAAGAAACGCGGGCTTTACTGACGAGGAACGCGCTGGTATGACAGAGTTGTTAGGAGATGGATTCGTGGACACATATCGACATTTATATCCTGATAAAACGGGAGCTTACACATTTTGGACGTATATGTTTAATTGCCGAGCTAAGAATGTTGGATGGTACGTAAAAAAGTATATCTTGAGCGCCTTATATATATGATTTTGTTTTATTGAATATCAGAAATGCACTAGTTGATCGCTTAAACGGGAGCACAGACGGAAGTATGCAGTAATAAGGGGAGCGAAATGGATCGACTATCTCACTGATATTACACTTATGAAGTGATAAAAAGAAATACGTAATTTTATCACAGAAGACCATAGTACATAATTTTATGTACCTAAATAGCGAGAAGCAGGTGACAAAATCAGACCTGCATATTTAAGTAGGTCGTGTTTTTATTTCATATATATACACATTCAGACTAATAATTTTTTTGTAAATAGCGCACAATTCTGCATAGGATTTTTTAAATGTTTCCAATAAACTGTCGAGACCTCTGTTATCTATAGAGTAAGTACTGATACAGTTTAATATATAAAGAAAAATAACTTTTTCCTGTAACTGATTCTTATTAATCGACGACGAGTCGAACTACCGATGCTAAGAATGCTAAAAATACGCAACTTGGACAGTAGGGGATCCTTGTCCATCCCACATAAGGGAACATACCAAAACCACGTAACCAATTTTTTCCAACTTTTTACCCCCCTCCCCCCCCTTCGTGACCATCCGTAGTATATGAGAAGACCCCCCCCCCTCCCCCCTAGTTTTCACGTGGTAATTGATAAATACGGTTTTCAATACTTTTTTGCAAAAACAGAGTTAAAAAATAATAATTTTGCTTATATTTGACGACTTTGTGGCGCAATGGTTGCTAAAATATTGACTACGTGACAAAAACCTAAACCCCCCCCCCTCCCCTCTGTGACCAATCGTGGTGTTTTGAAGACCCCCCTCCCCCCCCTAAATGAGGCACGTGGTTTTGGTATGTTCCCTAACCCGCAACCTTCGGTATTATGGAAAATTTCCCCCTCGAAAAATGGTCGTTGTCTAGTCTAGCCTGAAGCCACAAGAAAGGATTTTAAAATAACCACTTACCATAAGTTGGCTATTCTGCTTGTTTGTAGGCTTTACGTAGCAAACACACTAGGTCTGTTAATTTATATTTATATTTAGCTGTAAAACTTGATGTTCTCTTTTTCATTTTTTATTTTTAATTGTGTCTACCTCGCATTTATTTCTGTCACCGTGGGTTGGCTGGTAGAGAATGCCATTAGGCATTAAGTTCGCCATTTGTATATCTTAGTATAAGGTGAATGCAATCTATACTAATATTATAAAGCTGAAGAGTTTGTTTGGTTGAACGCGCTAATCTCAGGAACTACTGCTTCGAATTGAAAAATTATTTTTGTGTTTGATAGTCCATTTATCGAGGAAGGCTATAGGCTATATAACATCATATATTTTAGCAGTTAGTTTTGTCCACAAATTAAGGCGGGTGAAACCGCGAGGTACAGCTAGTAAAGAATAAACAAAATCCCTACGCAATACTTAAAAAAAATCTTGTTTAAATTGCTGGCACAACTAGTAAAAGGAATAATATTTAATGTTTCAGGCGTTTGGACTACTTCATAATGTCAGAAAGGCTACTACCGGCTCTCTGCGACAGTGTCATTCGGGACAAGGTTCTCGGTAGCGACCATTGCCCTATCTCCCTGTTCTTGCATCTAAGCACCGCCGACAAACCTAAAGAATAACCTACAACATCTATTTCGACTCTCATTAATGAGATGAACAATTTTGTAAACTAAACATTCAAATTGTGATGAATAAAAAAATAAAGACATTATTTTGCATACAAACATTGTTTACTTTCTTACAAACAACATCATAAAATACAGTCAGCTTTATTTAATTAACAATTTTATCAATGGATTTCAGTTTTTTTTTACATAGGCAATAAATAGACTTGAATTTATGTACCGCACGTAATTCTGTTTTATAATTTATTTATTTATAATTACACAGGTTAATGTTTAATATATTATTATAATTAATTCCAAATTGTAATATGCACTATCAAAATATTTTATTTGATTATTTTAACCACTTGTTATTGACATGTCTGGTCCTCTGCGCCGATACTTCACGTGAACCTGAAAATAAGAGTTTAATATTAAATGCACTTATAAAAATACGTTAAATATCTTTCCTGAATTTGTTGGAATTGGAAACAAAATGTATTTATACTTCCGCAATGATGAATCAAAATTAGTGTTGTTTGTTAATTATACTTCCATCTCCACTACGTCACGTAAATACCTCTCTTTCTTGGTCTAGAAGGCATCCATGATATTTGATTTAAAAATGATATATTTGTGTTACTTAAACTATACATAGCAAAATACTGAGATAGGTCTTGTTCATTAAAAAACATGGCTGTTTAATGGAGACTTCAAAAAGGTGCAATACAGACTACTTTAAACAGGATATTTTTAAGCTAAAAAAATTGGAATAATGCAATATGGGTATTAAATGAAAGAGCTAACCATAAGGATTTCAAAAAGTTATATCATGATAGATTTTTTGAGAGCAGGCGGGTTTTTATTGACGTGATAACGTCTATTAAAACGGAACGCCGGGTGCTCGCACGAAAAAGCATGACTCATCTGTAGCGTTCCGCGAGCAAGCGAACAATGGAGAAAGCGCCATCTATGAACAAAACTATATACACAATTAAGTCCGAAAGGAACTTGCTGAAAAAATAGTTTAGTTCAGGAGTTCTAGATGGCGTTGTAGTATAAAGATAAAAGTTTCTAATTATAAGTTAATTTCCAGAGATAATATTATATTCGAGCACTACTTCATCAATGTTTTGTCATGACGTTGTCACGTTAATCTACCGTCCGTAAGCTGACTTTACAGACAACCATTTTCTTAAAAATATATACTAAGTAGTAATGGTATAAAAACTTTAACGGCACAGTTTTCAGTTTGTGGAATGGTTTAACCGCGCGTGAGCACAATACATGCAAGTGGGCAGAAATATCAGCGTTTAGAACTGATATTAGGACTTTAGAACTGATATTAGGATTATTTCTGATATTTAATATTAGGTATATTAAATGATGCAAAGCAATGACTTTTTATTTTTTAATAGTTGTAAATAAGCAGTAAAAAGAATTCATACCTCAATAATTTTAAGGAAAGCTTCTCTTTTCAATAGAGGATAAACTGCTCGAAAGTGGCTTAAAGCACTGAATTCGAGTTCCTTCAGACCGGAACAAAACATAGCTATGCCTGACTCCAACCCTGTACCAAAGTCACACTCGTCCACGGCTATATTAGCGTATGTTATGACTGGTTGTAATTCAGACAGTACTTTATCCTTTTCCTTTTGAGATTTCGCGTTTTCCAATTGTGTGAATAAGTTCTTAAGTTTCGCTGAAAAAAAAAGATTAATTGCCAATTTAAGTCTTCGAGTTAATTAAGCGTCTTTAGTGTCTACACTAGTACCACGAGGGCCTTCTACTAGCCACTGGCGGGTCTCTCCTTGTACGAGAAGGCATACACATAAGATAATGTTATTGAAATAAATAAATTTAAGTGTAAAGAATGCCGCAAGCAGCAGTGTATTGTATCGCACTCAGTTCTGGAACCTTAAGTTTTACAGCATAATAGTGACACCGTCTAATCTGCCGTAAGGAGTATGCATGACGAAATGTTTCCAATAAAAGTTGTAGTTCATAAAGAGACTGACATTTTATGTCCAGTATATTTTTCTTGTACAGCCAGTGGTTTGGGAGAAAAATGCGAATTTCGTTCTGCATAATTTCTTAGTACAATTTTACTTGACATACTTTTTTGACTACACACACACACACACACACATACATACAAACAAACACACGACATTTCCCACGCGAACTTATCTTCGCAAATGGTTTTAACACTTACCACCGCATCTTCGGCTCGCGGGCCGCTTCGCCCCTCCGCGTCTGCGCGGGCTTACATTGCACTCAACTCAAGGGCTGACAAGACTACGTGGAGTCGGTTTTGCAGCGATTCGTATCTTTCACTATTGTATCAGTAAGCTTAGGGCATCGTAATCGATCGTAATGTTTCCGCTTGCGGCACTCTATGTAACACTTCCTAAATAAATTCTGTTTTGTACTTCTGGTAGTTTTGTTCGATACTTTTACTAACTTAGTCTGACACTGTTTGCCAGATGCTCTTACTTGCAATAATATATTGATTTTTACCCATAAATAAATGCCTTCACTCTTATTTACTCTTAGGAAGATTCACTACATCGTGGGTGCTATGGAAATCATAAATAAAGTTATCACTATAACACCCATAAAACCATGACTGGGAGTCAAATCCAGGTCCACTCACTTCGCAGTCAGAGTCACTACCAACTAGCCTACAGGGTTGTCAATCAATTTTTATAACCGGAAGGTCTAACAACAGAGGTAAACAGGCCATCTAATGGTAAATGGTCATTGTCACCCTGTGGATGAGCAAAACCAGAGGACAACTACTCTTTGATATTGTTTCTTACCATTACTTTCAGCCAGCGATCTGTACCCCAACTGTGTTTTTTTGTTATACGGCACTACTATTCCTGCCCCATGGAATGATTTGCAAACAGTTTGTTTTTGTCTTGTTTTCATGTCAAACTCGTCCAAAGTATAATCATGTTCCTTTGCCCATTTACTTATTTTTTCCATAAGTTTCTGGCATGCAACAGATACAAATGGTGAAGTTTTCTTTTCATTTTCTAAATACCAACTGAAAATACCCAAAAAAGTATTGTAATTATTTATAATTGAATAGAGAATGTGTATAAACAATTTCTTTTTTATGTTTTATCATGTTAAGAAATCTTCAATTAATATTAAAAATTGTATTATGCGAGGAGTGGCTAAAGGTCTTACAAATTATAAAATACTGTTCTATTTTAAGGGTTTTGTAGTTTATTTTATTTCTTTATAATTTTAAGGGTAATTTCTAAAATGTATTAATTTGCTCAATAATAAAATTCATACACTTACTACACAGCTCCAAATATATTCTTTGCAATGGGTTTAATGGTGAAATCCTTTGCACTGTCATTCTGTGCTAGGAACATAGGATCTTCATCAGGACTGTCCCTGAAGTAACCAATGTGGTATTCACTCTTACCCTTTTTTTTCAAAACAGCCTGGAAAATTTCAAATATATTTTTGACAGTTCAAATATTAAATAATTCAAAATATTATACTCACACTTATATTTAAAATATTCGCTGATTACAAGTTATAAAGAAACAGTCATGATTATATTTTACTATCGTTACTCTGATATTATTGAAGTGATTTACCTGAAATTCTGGAGGATCATAATAAAATCTCCAATGTATCAAATACAGATCCTTATGATCCTCTAGTATTGGTAATTTGCCAAGCAGTAAGTCATATGGCCCTATGAGCTGCAGATTCACACTGGACAGTAACTTCTCAACCAATTCCCCTTCATTCTTTAAACACTCATAGAATGTAAAGAAATCTGAAGGCATATCAACTAAAAAGCATTCCTTAAATATTTTATGGTCAGAATCTTTGTCAAAATACTGTGTACTTTCATCAATTACTATCTTAGTGAAGTTGTCATTGCCTGCTTCAGAGTCATTTTCTAAAACTGCATTTTCTTTACTTGATGCATTCACCTCAGATATTTCAGAACTGGAAGGTGTTTCAGTTTTTTCTTTTTCAGTTTCAACAGGCTTGTGGACCTTTTCTTTCCTAGAGTAAGGGTTGTATCGAGCATTTTTCTTTTTGTTAGTATCAGCTTTGCCTTTAAACTGCTGTGGGGGATGCTTGAACTTGCTTAGATGTTCTGGATTTTTTTGATAGCAATTTACGCCGTACTTGCATATTCTTCTAGTGTCTTTCAAGTAATCTTGCCATTCATCAGACATTTTTAAACTACACCGGAATTAAGACTTGAAGCACAACTAGTAAGATTTCGTTGACTGCATATTGTAAATAAGATTCTGTATGATAAATATGTAGATGATCTTTAGTGAAATTATATCAAAGCTTCACAAAATATAATTGTGTTCTTGTACATAATTATGTGCATTTGTAATCTTAAATCCATTGATCTCTTCTATGAAATTATGTTTATCAAAAGTGAGTTCCAACCAATAACGTAGCAAGCTCATTTACTAAATTAATTGTAAAACAGTAAAACTAACTAAAATAATATGAAAATATACGCAAACTATAACCTCGTCGTATTTATTTTTATTCGTTTTCATTGACAATGACAATTGACAACTTTAATGTCTATAGTTTGTCATCTGTCTGTCATGGTCTGTCAACATTGGATAATTCAATGTCATCACAGATTAAAAAAGTACAAAAGTCATAGAACTCCAAAACTTTAAATACGAATTTCAAAATATTTTTGATAGGTATATGGTATTCCATAAATATACCTTTTCTAATGTACATCAGCTACAATACGATATGTATCAGTGAAATATGTAAATATTGAAAAATTAAAATACCTATTGTTAATTTGGTAACATAACGGTATTTCGGGATTAAAGTGGGTGCATATTAATATATTACAAAAATATATTGAAATATTCCTCCGAGGGGCCCTACCACCATTGCACCAGCGGGCCGGATTTACTCGCCTCTTACGATACCCATCCGGCGTGGGATTGGGGTTAGTATTCTTAGCTGACAAAAACAGGCCGATAACAGCACCATAACAAGGCCGGGCAACGTGCTCGTGTAACTATAGTTTAAGTTTTAAGTTCTACCAAGCGAAACTGCACTTGAATATGAGCGTAGACAAAGATGAGGCCGTGATAGTTCTGATGTTCTGAAGCGAAATGAAACAAGACATTAGTTGTGTTTTATATTTACAATATTTTTACATACATTTCAACATTTTACAAGCTACTGGGAGCTCTTTTTTATTCGAGCAACGAACAGTTACATAAACTAACACCTAAATCTAAATTGTAATAAAAATGAGTCGTGTTAGTTAATCTACTGGGCCCGCGTGAGGCGGGATCGGCGCACGAGAATCAATAAAACTCCTGTGACCGAATGTTTCCTAGTCGAGACAGTAGCAGTTTTCTTAGAAAGTGATATTCGTATGTACGAGCATAACTTTAGGCCGCTTCAAGCGTTCATTTATTGTTCAAAAGGACGAATTGGTCTTGTGTGCCCTTAATTGTTTGATAAAGGTCGGTACTCAAATTCTATAAAGTATTCAAACATCTCAAATTGACGCACTGACAACTACCCTAATCCACTACATTTTACACGTTTACAGACATTTATTACAACGAACTGGATATAAGCAGTTATATCATCAGCCTCTATTTTGTGGAAGTCCTCATACACCTTTATTATTTAGCTTTGCATTATGAAGTATAATATAGGTTTATCAAAATTAAACCAAGAGCTCGGGTTTTCTAATTTTCAGTTACCTATTTCCCCTTCGTTGATCATTTTTACAGTTTTCAAAATAATTAAGATTAGGCACCTTTAGATAAATAGTAGGCATTGTTATAATTTCCAGATAAGTAAATAAATGTATTCCAAACGTTTCTTCTGTTAAGTAATATACATGCCGGCTCCCGTAGCAGCTATGTAAGTAGTAAAAATTTACAAATGTAGGTAATCCTAAATATCAATGTGCCTATAAAAGACTAATTCGGCGGATATTTTATTTTAACTAGTAGGTACCTTTACAGAGAACACTAAACGGTGAATGCTTCTACCAGAGTTGCGTACAAAGTTACTCACATTCTACCTACCTAGGTTTTGTACTGATTAAGTACTGTTAGAAAATAAAAATGAAATAATTATGGCTACGCGGCCGTTGAAAACAGCTGTGTACCAACCCCGACTGTTTCATGTTTTCTTTCCGACCACACAAATGACTAAATAGGATTTCCCCAGTAAATGCATTTTTGGTTAGATATTGCTGTTAGATTAGACATAGAGGTATGCGAAAATACAGTCAGACATGTATAGTAAAATCCTATCACGGTCTTAGAACATCAACATTATGAAACATCAATTAATAACAAAACAAACTATTTACACACTATAAAAACATTAATATATCGACATTTCCAACCGTTTAGTTTTTAGGTACGACTTAAAATCAGATAAAAAGTAACACTCAATATTAAAAATTGTTATGTAAATAAATGCTTTCTCGCACAAAACGTGTTGTACCATGAGATCACGACGTTTTAAACATTCCATAGTTAGCAATACTATCTCAATTCCTTTCATTAAAACGATATGTTAAATGTTATCGATGATATGTTGCTACTCTACAGTATGAACATGTCAGAAAAGTCGATATTTTAACGTGATAATTAACGTATAACATCTGACGTGGCCACGTGCCCGTCAGGGGACTAGAATAACGTTTCGCGCGAGTGTGAAGCTCGGTCGAGTCGCGTCAGCCGCGCGGGCCGGCTCGCGAGCTCCGTGCACTCCGCAGCGCCCTCGCCGCCGCCGCTGTCCGTAGAGAACTGTTCCACCTCATCGTCCGTCGAGTCCGGCTCGACCTCCGCGAACACCGAGTCCGCGCCCATCGACACCACGTCACACTCCACCGCGTACGACGGCCCCACGCTCCCCACCGACGCGAGCGGCGCCAACCGCTCGCTGGGACAAGGCGACAGGCGCCTCTCCTGGAGCGCGCACACCACCGACGAGCCGCGCCTCTCCAGGTAGGAACTTCCCGAGCTCGAGCAAGTCGCCGAACTTAGCCGGCGAGATCGATTGCCTCCCGACGGACGTCTCTCAGTAAACCTCAGCGCGGAGCCGGGCAAGGAATCTCCGCGAAGAGTTGCGAGTCGACGGGGCGGGGCGAGCAAGCTCCCGTACCCGCCGCCGTAGGATGCGAACCGAGCCGTCCTGCCAGGCCAGGGAGGAACCTCGCCTATCGAGGGCCTGGATCGGGCGCGCTCCGAGAGCGCCTCCTCCAGTGCGGCGTTCAGCTGTCTCTCCTCCTCCACGGCCTGCTCCTCGGCCACTACGGCCTCCGCCAGCTCCACTAGCTTCGGATCGTTCAGGGCCTTGACCGATTTGCTGCGGCTCTTGTACACAATTAAAAATACCATTAATGCGAAAAAGCCGCCAAGGGTAGCGGCTATACGCACACCTGTCATGACGTCGTAAGTGGCATAAAATTCGATCCGCACACGATCTCGGTCCGCCTGTGAGGTGTCGGTGCGGTTGTCGGCCGCCGCCGCCTCTCCGCCGCCCCAGCCGTCATGGTGCTCCATGGCTCGGTCAGGTTTTCATCGCCTGTGGAAAGTAAAGCAATTAATATGTATTCGTTATCAAGTATGGATGGTACTCGAGCAGGGTATTGTTTGAGATATGAGTGCGTGTGTTAAGATAAGCACCGGTTCTGATATTACAACAAAAAATTTTTGCGTGAGAAAATGTAGGAGACTAGAATTTTGCGAGTTACATTTAATTTCCAATAACAAAATGTGGCTGGAAGAGTACACTGTACAACAATGTTGTCGGGAGGCGATTTCCGTTCGCCGTTGCCGCGCGGTGCCGACCGGAGCGACGTATCTGGGACGCGCCTTATCGTGCGGCATACCGCATGGCTTATAAAACAACTGGTTTACATGTGGACATAATAGAGGTACTTCCCAATTTTTTCGTATATTTCAATTATTCTAAACACATGCATAGAATATAAAAATACCTAATTCAACTAATTTTTTCAATTCAATTCAATTTAAAAATAATTTATCTCAAATAGGCCACTTTTTGGCACTATTAACTTTTAATACATTTTTAATGTTTCTACAAACATTATCTAGTTCAAATGGTTTGAAAAATATTTAACGGCATATAAAATAGAAAAAGAATTACACCACAATAGCTGTTTAAAATCTTAAAGCAACATATGCGACCTCGTATAAAGTGTAAATATTTACCTAAATAATGTATTAATGTATACAAAGAGATTAAATATAAAGATGACTTAAATATTTTGCGCTTTATGTATGTTTACGATTTTCGGCGCATGGATGAGAACAATAAGTTGATCGTCCCATCACAGCCTTTGAAATTTAAAATAGGTGAAGAGCGGATTAAGCTCGCGTGGAAATGTTCTGAACGATTAAAGTATTCTTTTCACCGTCTACTGGTTGTCTACAGTTTCCTCTTGTTCATTTCTTTTATATAATTGAGAATGTCCGATATTGGTGAATGTTAAGATTCGCCATTTTATATTGATTTATCAACTTCTAAATTAGTAAACAACTTGCTCTTCATTTCACTATCCTCGCTAACTCAACCTATATTAAAGTCACTAAATTGTATAATAGACCAAATAAGTCATCGTAGTATGCTAATGTTAATGTTGACCAATGAATGACCATAATCGTCACGACAATAATAATATAAGGTAATTTCATCAGTAGTTGATGGTTGTTATTGTTGTTACACCAGCATATCTTTCTCGTACAATGCACTTCGAACATTCATAACAGCATTTTACAGTATACCCTATACAGTATACACTATTCCCTACGCAGTTTAGCTTAAAAAATATCGGAGGAATTTCTTTCCCCATTTCTTCTCAGTGAAAATCGATATGTTTGAACTTACTTACCATTGTGTAAATGATAGACTGAATAAAAAAAATTTATTTATTTATTTTATTTATTTGAATATAAATACTTGAATTGCAAAACCTTTTATCAGTTTTAGGTTTGGCAAACTTTGGCTTTTGAACTCGAAAAAGTACGATGATACTTGTTTATAAGATTGTACACAAATCCTTTATTTTAAGAAAAGCGTAAACTAACTCAACAACACATTGCGAAGGCATACGAAGAAGTACAATGAAACTTTATGGCTACATTTAAAATAACCAGAGAATCTGGAAGTTAATTAAATATTTCAAGAACCACATAAAGTTTTAACTGGCGTTATTTCTGTTATAACGCGAGGATTGGGGAATGGTGTTAATTTCTTTTATGTACGCTACAATGTATCTGTAGTGTATCTATTAATTTTGTATTGATCCCCAAAAGGAATTTGGATATATTTTTAAAATCCTTCATATGTAATAAATATGAGAATGGTTTATTTAATTCTGGTTGTGTTATCTTTTAAGTTAACGAAAGCACTGCTTTTTAAAGGGTACTTATTTTTATGTGTAACCTTTTCAAGTATACAAAACAATGTTCTAAACTTTACAATCTAAAGGGTACAGAGTACAGACCTACGAGTATATCTAATTTATAATTATGACACGCTCCATTATGACAGGCTTCAACTCATTAACAGTAGACTAGATGGTACTCTTCACTCTGTACTCGAGGTTTCCCCATCTAGTCGCCAAAACCAAATGTCGGAAGTTTAAATTACATCCAACCAGAGGCTTAAACCATGCCATGTACTGTCTACGCCATTGCTCACTGCATTTGCAACGCGGGGATGTCCGCGGGGACTGAGAGGAGAGGCGGGGGCTATCTGGACTGGAAGCGGTTTATGCCCCACCACATCGCGGTCACTCTCCGGTCACTCGCCGGTCACTCGCTAACGCGCTGACGCTCGCAAAAACAGCAGATAAAAATTGCCTTGATATCCATATTTGTCAAAGTGTGCTCCAAAAATTACAGTGTTGTACTCATACGTTCTATTATTTAACTCCTTATGTTCCCGTACGGAACATGTACTGTTAACACCGGGACGGACAGTAAAGTTAACGTGTAAAGTGTCCCCTATAATACCCGGAAACACTCATTACAATTGTTTGCTATTTCTGCAAATTTACTTAGTTCACTCATTTCTGTGCATTAGATACGGCATTAACGTAAACACAATTTGTCTGTATGTGTACGAATACGTAAACTGTGTAACTACGTGTTTACATTTTAACATGGGAATGGGATATATTGGTGAAAAACCAAATGCTTGCAATTGAGTAAATCATAAACACGAATTAATTTGATTCTCTTGTATCAGCCCCAGATTACTGCTGCCAAAATAAATTAGCGTAATCGCTGCATTAATACAACTTTTATGTTTTTTCAAATTCCTTCATAAAAGTTCAGTATTAAATTTCGCATTATAAATGTGGTGTACTATTTATTTTTATTTAGATTAAGTTTATACTTCCTAATCACACCATTAGATCAAAACATCAGAAGTTTCAGGACCACCGCGCCGCACCTTACTTGTTTTCTAAGGGATGAATTTTGTTTGCTCTAATATAACTCTTCCTAAATCTAATCTCCTTTTGTTTGCAATGTAACATCCCATCGATCCATCAGCCCTTGGAAGTTCACTGCTGGACATAGGCCTCCCCTAACTTGCGCCACTCTGACCGGTCCTGAGCCTTATGTATCCAGCGTATACCCGCTGTCTTCTTCAGTTCGTCGGTCCACATGGTTGGGGGGCGTCCTGTGCTCCTTTTACCGAGGCGTGGTCTCCATTCGAGGACCTTTCTTCCCCAACGGTTATCGGTCCTTCGAACTATATGGCCAGCCCATTGCCACTTCAGCCGGCTAATTCTCTGAGCTATGTTGGTCACCCTCGTTCGTCTACGGAATCATTTCTGATTCGATCGCGTAGAGAAATACCGAGCATAGCTCGTTCCATAGCCCGCTGGGCGACTAACCACGTCTCAGATCCGTATGTCATCACTGGCAACACACACTGCTCGAACATCGTCAACTTCAGGCACTGAGGTAACTTTTTGGACGACAAGATAAGACGTAATTTCCCAAAAGCAGCCCATTCGAGTTGGTTTCTACGAATGACTTCCTTCTCGAAGTTGGACTTACCCATTTGGATCACTTGTCCCAGGTAAATGTATTCATCTACGACTTCGAGAGCAGCGCCGTCAACAACAACCGGTACGTGTGACATGGAAATTTTACATGATTTTCGTCTTGTCCATGTTCATCCTAAGACCCATCCGTTGTGAGGCGCTGTTCCAGTGCACGAGCATTGCACCAAGTTCTTCCAGGGATTCCGCCAGGATGATTATCATCGGCATATCGTAGGTATGTGCAATGTAACCATAATGTAACATAGCTGATTTCACAACAGTAAATGATAGACAAATAAATTTGTTAAAATTTACATATAAACATGTAAGTTTATTTGGTAAACCGGCAATATTTTTATAAAAGAAAGTACATATTATCATATCATTAATAGTGAAGTATGTTTACAAGAGAACAAGCTACATTCTCTAGCATCATTTTCACCCGAGTCTGACGGTTATCATGGAATACAAGATGACGTAATTTGCATTAAGAGCAGCCTCTTGTATTTTTTATTGTATTTCAGCAACTGTAAATGTCTACTCATCAATAGCTAACTGTCACACTAATTGTATATTCCACATATGTAAATCTGTTTTTAAACGAAATAAAATGTATTAAGGTCATCAAGTAAGGTTGGAAATGATTAAAAACAATATTATTTGTGAAGTATTTAAGAATGTTAGTGTTACTCAAGGATTAAGTTTTGTTCCTTTATTTTTCTTTTAATTACGAAATTTTGTTAAGCAATTAAATCTAACCTCCCATAATAAACTACAGAAGAACAAAC
Organism: Thymelicus lineola; assembly: GCA_963932265.1. Taxonomy (NCBI): domain Eukaryota; kingdom Metazoa; phylum Arthropoda; class Insecta; order Lepidoptera; family Hesperiidae; genus Thymelicus; species Thymelicus lineola. The sequence goes on along the minus strand of OZ010687.1, from coordinate 14,525,650 downwards.
ACTTATGAAAAATAATAGAAATAGTTGTGAACAAGTAGCTATGACGCGCAATCCCTGAGGAATGCCTCCACGCATCGGATCATTGTAATTGTGCGTATAAATAGATTTAGCTTAAACTGCATGGTCATTTGATTTAACGCGAATACTAGTCGATCAAAACTATAACGAACGCATTTGAAAATAGCTTTCGATGTGTGGATGAAATAGAAAAGGATTATATTGTAAATGTAATACGTAATGTACGTTTCAATGACATACATAATGCGTTATCAGCACAAATTATGAACGTTGAGTTTCTTGCAGAACTTACAATAGTAAAAATTTTGATATAGTAAACGAACAAAAATGGTAAAAGAATTGAAATATGCATACGAAATTTACAGTGAGCGCAAATCCTTTATATTATTAATGCTAGATTGCCATCTATATATTATTTAGGATTGGAAGATCGTTTAAGGGAGCAGACACATATAATATAGCAATATTCTCGAGTAACACAAAGGCGAATGCTGAAAAGATGGCTACACAGAGAAAAAGAAGCCACATTAGAAAAAATGAAGAAAAACAAAAACTTGATATTGATAACTGGGAGGAACAAAAGAGGTCCAAGGCCTTGGGATTCAAATGAGGTACAGTATGGAATGAAATAAAGAGAACATCAAGAAAGAAATAGATACCAAAAGAAATACGTTACTGAATTTGTTTTGTACGTAAAGTATTTTTGGTCGTAATTGGGCACTGGGCAGTGACAAAATTTGGCCAGCTTGACGTAAGTGCTTCAAGTGAAAGGTCTCCATCATACGGATTATAATATCAATAATAATTCTTTGTTCTCCCACTGCCCTAAGGCCTGACCTAAGTTCCGGCTAGGGCTTGCGAGGGTGTAGATCATCCACAAGTAAAATTGATATATCAGGTAAGGTAAGGCTCTCAGGGCAGGATAGGTAGATAATGAAGCACGGCTCAGTTTTCTCTCAAGGCACTATATTACTTTATAGCTTTTAAACTATAATATTTACACAGTAGCAGTAATATTAGGTGATATTAGTATAACTGATGAAAACATTGTTAAAAAAAAATACAGTCGAATTGAAAACCTTCTCCTTTTTTTGAAGTCGGTTAATAACGTTTTTAATATCCTCCATCAATGATGGAGGACAAACCCACCCGACTCTCACGATTTAAAAATTTAGAAGAAAAATTTATCTGCCAGCCAAGGAATATTGAATGAGGTAAACACCTCGTTGCAGGCTTTCTTTTTTTCTTTCTTGACCGCATCGACAACGCATCCGTAACACCCAAAGTATTACTGATGTCCATGGTTGACGATTTCACATCATCAGGTGGTTTGTCTCCTCGTTTATCGGCTATTTACAGTGCAAAATATTAAATATGTAATGTATTTTTAAGTGAGCAAGTCACAGTGAGTGAAATGGTCACAAAATTTTCTCGTTGCCATCGCAAAAACAAAATAAAATATTTGGATTTTATTTTTACACTCAGAGGATACCGAGAGAACCACGAGACAACATAAAGGCATATAATACAGGGGTATGTTCAGAATCATACATTTTTAATCAAATGATAAAAGGTTGGGTTTAACAGTTCAACGAAGGTTTTGAAAATTTTAACGTACAAATTATAAAAACATTCATTACATACATCATTCTGTGATTAGAGTAAGGTCTGTTTATGTACTATAAGGATATATTGGATAAGAACTCATTGGTGTGTATTAGTGCGAGAATAAATAGTGCGAGTCTTTATTAAATAGTGTCTTGGCAACAGCTTTGCTCAGCTCGGGCGAAAATAGAGAAAACGAATTTTCCCAGAAATGAAACCTAGCTAGATTTTTAGCCCCAATAAACCCCGTAAAGTGCAAAATAAAACCTCTTTATTTGATTTGGGAGAATCAAAAACACATCTTGTAATCAAGACATTGTTTTTTTAGTCATTTTTATGTATGTTTGCTGCTTTCTTTAATGACGATATACGCCTGCTGTTACCCTGAACTCTGACTTCATATTTTGTGACAACTGTGTGCAGCCAGAGTTATGGCAAAATATTTCTAACTTTAAATTATAAAATCTTCAGAATTTGGTCACCTAATATTAGTGTACTACTTTTCTACTCAAATAGAATAACAAATAGGAAACAGATAGAAAATAGACTAACAAATAGGCAACAGATGGACATGCAAATGTATCCTTGTAAGGGTTTTATGAAATGTACGAAATCCTAAAAGTTCACAAAAACTTCTAGACTACAACTACTAGAAGTGCTCCCATAAGGTGTTCGTGAATAGCCTCGTCTAATATGCGAGCAACAAACGCTTGATTCTTTTTACAAGCTTTTATTCTTTTGCATGGCCCTCCTACCTTTTCATCTATGCCAGTAACAGAGTAGTAAACACATTGGTGCTTACAAGTTAGAAATTGTACTGCAACCTTTAGTAGTTACATAATTTCTTTAGTTTTGAACTCCTTGTATACTCGTAATATATATTTATACGTTACGTTCTTAATGACTTTGATAATAATAATTGGTTCTGAAATTGCCGTTCTGGTATAGGGCAATCTGGGCATCTATAAAAAAATTTGGTTGGCTATGAATTCTCATTTGAAACTAATTTTATTTTAAAAACACGGTTCTTTTTTTCAAAATCACTTTTGTGGGTCCTTAATTAGACCGAACCCTTTATTGGTTAGCCCGCGTTAGTTCAGAAAATTGAAATCCTTGATCATTCGAAAACTCTGGTCAACGATGACGAATTGCAGGCGAGTGTCTACACTAAGCTGATGATACTCACTCAATCTACGGTTTCTAAGCTGATGATACTCAATCTACGGCTTCTAAGCTGATGATACTCAATCTACGGTTTCTAAGCTGATGATACTCAATCTACGGCTGAATTAGCAGCTGTTTTCAACGTTAGCATCAAAACAATATTGGTCAATTTGCAACAAACTAGCAAAGTAAGCCGCAGGTATGGAAAACTGATACCTTGAACTTAAAGTTTAAATATACTCAATAAATGTACTCGTACAACCTTCTCAATATATAAAAATTGTGTCAATTGTGCTAAGACCAATCTAGAGAGATACAGTTCTGAGAAAACAAAAGTAAGGAACATTAAAATGAATTCTAAAATATTACACAATAAAACATTTTAAAGTAAACATATTATTATTTGTTAATAGAATTCATCACGTTACACGTAGGCTATTTACTCTTGTAATATTAAAGAACGAACGCAAATGCAATGTTTATTTTTCTAGTGATCAATGTTCGGAGATTTTTAGCTGACGATTTGTTTGAAATCTATTTATCATACATTTCAATAAAACGTATGTTTATTAAAGATCTTTTTTTAAAAATACAAATGTGTGTCCATAGACAATTTCATAAGGATATGACCACATCATAAGTTTCCACTCTTCATTTGTCGTCTGTTTTTGAGTCAAATATTTGCGCTAACAGAATATGGGAACTCTGATGTTCTAGATTTTAGAAATAATTAAGGTAAGCCTTTTTAGGGTTCCGAAGTAGAATCGGAACCCTTATAGTTTCGTCATGTCCGTCCGTCCATCCGTTGAGTTGAAATCCGATGAATTTACAATGAAAACTATCATGGCTATGTTATCATAAGTAGTTAATGAGTAATATTCGATAAACTACTTCGGGACCCTAAATTGCGCATGGCCTGACACGCACTTGCCCGGTTTTTAAACAGCATAATATTTTCCTTCTGTTTCTCCTTCTCGAGTTTTTATTAGAATATGCGAACTAATAGCTCGTATCATAACATCTTACATTTTGTGGTCTAACTCTGTTAATTAAGATCACATAATTAGTCACTTAATTAGTCATTGAATGCCTTGACCATGCATACAGTAGAAGACTAATTAAAACTTTCATAGTATTAAAATCAATACTAACGTGAATACTCGACTCGTACACTTTCCAAAGCAACCACCGATAAACAGTTTTGGGTACATGTTTCTGACACTTTGCAGTTGAATAAATTTTGTTTAGCACTTTAACTCTATATAGTGGCTATTGTACTCAGTTCATAATCGCTCAGTCCAGTGAATCAGAAAATGAAATGTTGTATGTTTAGACAAAAGTAGCAGGGTGTTTTTAAGAAAGTAAAGCGCAGTTATTTGGCTTAGGACGGTATACCGCACAATGGTATTCTAAATTCTAAGTATTGCTCAAAAATATCATTAAGATCGTCATTGAAGTATTATTACTAGCGTATAGAACAGACACCGTGAACACCATTTAAGTCCCAATGCATTGGCGCCACGTGGCTTCAGTCTTCTATAGATTCGTTCGATTTTGAAAGGAGAACCGGGGCTCAATTTTGAAAATCGAACCTCCCGGGCGAGACACATTTTGTTCGAGATGTCTGTTCTATGACATTATACTTCAATGAAAATCGTACGTTTAGTCTTTCAAAGTGAAAGCATGGTAGGTTCTTTCTTTGAGCAATCTAAATTTCAAAGAGGTGTAAGCTTTGTAAAAGGATTTACCGTCACACCAACAAATTTAGTTATGGAACATGTAGGAAATAATAAAGCAACTTCGTTCCGGCAGTCAATATTGCTAATGTTGTTTAAAATTCGGTGTAACAACTTCATTTCGTAAAGCTTTAGCACTGCAGTTTCTCAATATAGCTCGGCTAACACAATGGAACTAAATATAGACGCCAGGTGAAGTACTGTACTTGATGAAGGAACGATTTAATTAGGCTCAAGCTCAACTCGCATTCCAAAGCGTCTCGCGAAAAACGACAGATACTGGCCGTCAATAACAAAGTTTTTTTTCACCTACAGGTATAATTGAGTAGTTTACGAGCGTCGAAATACATCTCTCTTGCACAGTGTCTACAATAAAATGAAAGACCGGAGCCATCAGAGACGGAGAGTCGAAAACAAAGAAATAAATAATGTAGCTGAAATATTCACAGTTATCGAAGTTTTCACGCGGTAATACGTAGTCTTGCTGTATGTAAATGTAAACAAGTATCCATAAAGGGATAGAAGATAGTTTTATTTTGTACTAGTAGGAAATCCGTGCTGGATTCGCTTCGGGAAATCTATTCTTTTCATCAACAAATACCTACTATCCTCACTGAAAACAATTGTTGTAGATGTTTTTTTTAGCTTTAGAAGTTTATTTTTGCGGTTCAATAAATCATCATACATTAAACGACGATAGCGTACAGACGACCCAAGTTTTTTAATTACTGTTTTTAGAGTTTCGAAGAAAAATCGATGTCCGTCAACCCGTCCGTCTGCAGCATAGCGCCGAGACCCTTACAGCTAGAAACCTGTAATTTTGCATGGACGACCCGTGTGGCGCAATGGTTACCATGCCGGATCGCCACGCTAGTGGTACTGGGTTCGATTCCAGGTGGCCGAAATTCGAATAACGAGTTTAAATTTCCGTTCTTGGTCTGAGTGTGAATGTCGTTGTCTATTGTGTTGTCCATGGCACCCACGATACAGGGAATCCTAGTGTGGGGCTATGAGTGTGAGCGTCATTAATATCGTCATTATTATTAAAACTTCAAACTGGTTGAATAAAATTGTTTAAATTATTTCTTTTCAGGTTACCTTCCCTAAAGGTTATGTTGGGATGTTTTTTATCATAGTGTGGGGTATCGTTGAAAAGGTCTCTTAAAAATATTGAGTCTGCTAAGACGACATTTCGATGTAGGGGTCCGTTAGCGAAATATTTGGCTTTAAAATGCTAATTATGGATAAGAGTCAAGTGTCCCCTCCCTTCCCCTACTGTAAGCTAAACGGTTGGAGTTGGACATGAGAAAAATTCACAAAAATAGGTTAGGTATATGATGAATTTAGAAAGAAAACTATCATGGCTATGTTCATTAGATAATGAGCAATAATCAATTAAAATTATTTTTATGATTATCCATTGCGTTCCCACAAATAGCAAAGGAAAGGTTTGTCCACCTCAGCAGAGCCCAGCATGCCAGGGTATGGCTAGCCTAATTCTGGAGATGTAGTGACAAAAATTGAGAAAGGTATGATGAGATGGTTTGGCCATGTCGAGAGAATGAATGAAGAACGATTGACGAAAAAAGTATATAAGGCGAGTGTGAATGGAAGTGTTGGAAGGGGCAGACCTAGGCGGATGTTTCCATACCAAATCAGGGACGTCTTGAAAAAAGGCCAGGTCAAGAGTATCCTAAACCGAAGAGCATGTGTGAAGAGAATAATGAAAGTGGACGAAGCGATACAAGTATGTAAGGATCGTAGCAAGTGGAAAGAAGTGGTCTCTGCCTACCCCTACGGGAAAGAGGCTTGATTATATGTATGTATGTAATAATCAATAAACTTACACCTTCGGAACCCTACATTGCCCCCCCTACATTTGCCCTACCCTACATTTTGTAATATTAGAATTATCATTATACTACCTATTGGAACTTCCAGAAAACAAAAAAATTGTATTGTATATTATAACATCATTGATTTAGAATAAAATGTGGTTTGGTTAATGTGATTTGTGATTAACACAAATCCATGACGTGTGTGAAAAGAGGATTTTAAGTACTCAAAGTTCAAACTATCAAAGCAATTTTATTATTATTAATATTGTAATAGGTTTGTTTTATTTATCTCATGTTGTTGGCTGCACTATAGATACAGTTTAAATTTTTACCTCATCTACTAATATTAGAAATGTGAAAGTTTGTGAGGAGGTAAAGATGTTTGTTACTGTGTGAGACAACTACTCAAATCAAATCAAATCAAATCAAAATTCATATAGGTATCACTGATACACTTATGCATGTCATTTTTTTAATCTACCAGCTTTTCGGAAGAGTGCTTTGTCATGGAGGAGAAGAAATTTTGTAAAGAAACTCCTCAAATACTGAATGGATTTTCATATGATTTAGGCTACCACAAATTTAAACCATGATCTGGAATTTAATAAGATAAAGGGTACTTATTGTCCTGGAAAATGCAAGAAAAACCATAGGTGGAGCTCTAGTTTTTAGATACCTACACTTCAAAGCAAATCACATTATTTTTAAGCAAATTTGTGTTACGGAAGAAACTCCTTATAAAGTATGTAATTGAACTTATTACATTATTTGATTTACTTTTATTTTTCGATACTTCAAACAATGGCATCTCATAGCTACCATATTAAATTATGTGATTGCAAACCCAATATCAATTTAGTTCATGAAGTCAGGCAGAAGTGCCTCTGTATATCAATCAGCTCAGCAGATCTACATTTAGCTCTGTTGTGAATTCATAATATAAAAACCATAACACATATTATCCTATCCTATGTACTCGTATGAACTTAGTAATTTCCTGTATCATAATAATAATTGGCTTCAACCCATAAATGGGACATTACAGAACACAAGTCTCTCCTAATAACTGAGGAGGCCTAGAGCCACACTTCTTCAATGCGGATTGGTGAAGGATCATCATTCATTGTTAAATATTGAAAATAGTATCCACAAAAATATTACCAGTTGTAGAGCATAGTCCGTAGCCCGTAGATATCCACAAATGCCTCAAATATTGTTGATTTGTTATGTACATGTCCTTGGTATAATATTATCAAAACTTAAACACCCAATCATTGAAAACAAAAAAGGACACTAACTAAAACGTTATTACAAATTGCGGCGTTATGTTCCACATCGTAGGGTTAAAAACATCACAAAACCGTGCACTAATTATTTAAGACGAAAATAGCCTGCATATTATAATATGTAGTATTTTTTTACTAATACATTTCTTTTCTTCTTCATGAATGCTCACACTTCGGCACATTGAATTTTATAAATCTTGAATACTTCACATACTATGTCTTTAAATTTCGTAAAACGAAAAATTTTGGGTCCATCACTACACCCACCAACTAAGACCGACTGACTCTGACAAAGTGACATTTATGAAATTGACTTTTTTTTATTGGCAATCAATAATGGCTGACAAGCAAGTTAATGTCAATGACTTATTTAAAATATTTATCATGAATTATTTTGATTTTATTATCAACATAATAATATGTATTACTTGATTATAAAATAATGTTCAATTATGATTTTCTAAATTATTTTATTTTATTTTATATAGTGCAAATAACCAATTTAAGGTTTCGGTACCGGTATATGGAACCGGTATTTATGATAGTAATTATGCCTACTTTAACAACACAAACCCTAACAAAGTGAAATAATCTTCCAAAACTTTTAAAATTGTTGCAAATAATTTTAAAATATCGATCCTTTTCCTAATATGACTGTGTTAGATAGACTATTTTATTTAAACAGTTTGTACGACTATCTGATTTTATCTTGCTTAGTTGTCAGTTTAATTATGTGTCAATTTTTACTGTCAAATCAAATGTCATTATTGACTAACCCAGAGAAAAGTAAAAAATCCTTTGTACAAAGCGAGCACATTTTATATTTTGTAAAAACTAAATATTAAATTGTGTAGGCGATACAAAGTTATTAGATATGGAGGACGATTTGCCGACCGACTTTCAGGTCATCGTCGTTGGGACGGGTAAGCCATAAGTTTTCTTATAAACGATACCGGGCGTGATGGCGAGAGTAGCCTACTTACGTATCGATCTTATTTTTTGCACGTTTGGTCATGCTCTGCTACAATAAGCTGGCTGCTAGTCTTATTGAAAGAATTGTGCAATGGTTGCATAGACAATTCATAATTACAAGAAATGTTAGATTTAATACGGAAAAACTAGATTATAGAAAGAAGTGAAAATGCGCCCCATGCATTAAGACGGGTACAATAATTTAATATTTCCTGGGCTCAACAAGTCAAAAGCTCATCGTTAAAAGTATATATTTTGCCCTGAAGTATATATGCTACCTACTTTATGCTTTAATGTGAATCTATTATACATAAGTGGTATTTTTTATTTATTTTCGTAATACACACGTAAAACAGAGAATTAGGGATACACGGAGGTTTAGCACTATGTCCACTGTCTGAAAATACAGCATTCAAATTACTGAGCTGTCACTATCTGAACTGAAATGTATGTACAGTATATTTCTTAAGATTTTTGCACTAATTTTAGTAAGGCTAAGTGTTAGCCTTAGTTAATATTAAAACTAAAAATGGGCCTGTAACCATTCGCGAGTATTCTATTGCTACTTTTGATCACTCCTTATCATTATGCAGCCCATATAAAATTCACAGTATATTTTAACTACAATTCATTTTCAGTTATGGTATTAACTGCCATTATTTCAATATAGTTGTTAATGTTGTCTACAATTTCTTCTTACTATAATAATATACAGAATAAGTTATTAAATTTCACATTTATTTAGTGTAACAAACCTAGTAGAGTTTTGTTATACAAAAGTATCCCAAGACATTGCCCACACAATATTTTATGAAGTTTGGAAGTCAAGTGATTGTTACTTCACATTATATGCAGCACACACTTGATCTAAGCTAAGTATATTTTACATGGTTAAAATATATCCTCTAGGTATGGTGGAGTCTATAGTTGCTGCAGCATGCAGTCGAATAGGCAGGAATGTTCTCCACCTTGACTCAAGTGACCACTATGGTGGTCTGTGGGCCTCCTACAACTTTGATGGCTTGCAAAAATTCATCAAAGAGGTCAACTCTGATCCCAAGAGACAACTGCAGGTGTATAACCTGTCTGAACAGTGGTATATTGAGAAGTAAGTTTCCTTTCATTCTAATTCAGGGCATGATCATGGAATCAGGTTGATATTAAATTTACATTCTCTCGTAGACTGAATAGCATTTATGAATAGCATTTTTAGATGTCTTGAGAATTAATTCCATTAACTATCAAAGTAGTCAGTCATTTTTAAAATAAGTGCTGTATGAATCAAATATATGTATAGATCATCATATTGGTGAAAAAATTTTTGAATTTGGTCCAGTTATTTTTGAGTTTATCCAATATAAACAAACAAAAATTAAAACTTTATAATATTAGTATAGATAATTTGTGTTATTATTTGTAAGATAGATATTTAAATCTTAATTTTGTTTAGGGATTCACCACAAGAAGAAGAGAAGAAAGAAGAATCGGAAGAGGGTAAGACTGAAGATGGCAAGACTGAGCCACCGAAGAAAATATGGAGCCAGGCTACATTTGCCTCCGAGTATAGGAAATTCAACATTGACATGACACCTAAGGTAGGAGAATGTCATTATTTAGTATTTATTGCAAAATCTTTGATTAAATTCTTGTCGTTTACGGTTACACAATAATTTTAAATTAATGATACCTAATCTAAATAATGATGAAATAAATTATAATTAAAACTAGACAAGAAAACTAGTAAAAGTGATAAAAAGATCCTTATAATTTTACAAAGTAAATGAAAATTGCAACTTCAACAAAATATTTTAACTTTGTTTAATGAAAATACAAATCCATCCAACCAAATGTAAAGGTAGTTTTGAGCAGACACATGCATAGATAGCAGGTTGTTTTGAGCAGATGCATAGGTCAGATAAGTGTTTATTTTAAGCATAAGGTATTATTTTAAGTGTGGCCGAAATAGCGAAGTCTAGACGTCAATGTCATCTTATCAAATTAATTAAATACACTCAATAGATTTTTGCAGTACATGGTAGAAGGCTAGAAGCTAGAGTTATTGCAGTCTAGTTGAGGACTATGGAAACATACCGTTTTTCATAATTGTTCTGCTTATTACTCATTATTACTCGCATCAACAGAAACCCTTTCTATTTCCTTAAAAATGTACCTAGTCTGATTACACAATCCGAAACAAAACAGTATAATTTGGTAATTATAATTTAAATGTTCTACGAGCAAAGTAAAGGACCTTGATGAATCTTTCTGTTTGGTTTCGGTCGAAGGTACCAATTACTGCAATAGATATAAACTACGGTCTGCGTCAGTGAGCGCGGACGTCCGGCATTTTTCGCATTGCGATTTAGTTCAATGTACATACCTATAATTTGCTTTGGTAGTTAAAATACCACTACTGGTCGTTTATCAGGCATTTAAGTAGGTACGAGTACCATGGACAAATCGTAAAAATTTTCCCAGTACGGAGTATAAAACACTGCGATGATATTATTATTATGAAGCAATTTAAAGAAATAGACCAATATAAGTATTTTTAAACGCTCTCTCAGTGGGCTCATATGCAGGGTATCGTGATAAAATTTCCTGTGTCGCGATCGCTGGGATTCCGTGGGATGTACCGCCATCACTAATAAGACATGACATGACAAATATTTACGACTTAAGAAGAAACTAGATAGATCGGACTAACTTACCAAGTGACGTCCGATCCTCAATTATGTGAAGTAATCTCGTCCTCATCCTAGACCCAACCCTTCCCAGGTAATATTCTTAAAAGAATATACCTACATACTGCTGGTATCCTTTGAAGAATAATTTGTATTTCGCAAGTTACGTTCATAATGATCTGTATTGCTTGTATTATTCATAATTATCTGTGTTTTTGAATCTCTAATTGAAAAAATGTTTAATAAATATATTAAAAGTTATAAACAATTGTAAATTGATCAGTTACCTGAATTATTATACATATGTTCTTCAAGCAATAGTGTTATCCCTGTAAATTATTTGAAAATTATATCAATAAAGTGAAAAAACTGAAGTGACAGTTGGCAAACATTTGTTAATAAATAGTGATGAATTCGACAAATTTTCGATTATAATATTACATTTCAGTGAACATTACATATTTACATGAATTTTAAGTTAAAGTGAAAAGAAAAGAAAAAAAAAGAAATATTAAACTGAAGAATCAACAAATAACAAAAACTACAGCCATCGGTTTTTCTAGCGACGACATGCGTCGCTAGGTCTCTTCAACTGCAGCGTCCAAGTGCAAGACCTTCCTGTGATACCTACGTAACGACGCACGCTTCTGATTAAGAAACAACCAGCCGTTTTATTTCAACTTTGACTTTTTTATGTTTTGAGTGTACATTTTAAGTTATTTTATTGTTTTTAAATTTGTTTTAAGTTACTATTTTTTTTAATATATTTAACTGTTGTGAATGCAGTCCGTGACCCAATCTTGTGATGGCACGTCGAACCAGACCCATACATGTACACAGTGCAACAAGTCATTCAAATCTTTGAAAGGCCTCAATATACACACTACAAAAACACACAGGAAATGTATTAGCCAAAATAGTTCACCTTTAGACATCCATCCCATTATTCCGAGTGCGCCTACTTATGTAGCCAACGATTCAACTCCTTTCCACACGTATCTTAGCCATTTGAAAAATAGTATACCCATAATTAAAAGAATCCCTCGAGGAGCTCGAATAATTGTTGCTACACATTTGTCAAAATTAATCCAGAAATGTTACATAAGCAATTGTATTCAAGACTGGCAGAACCTATTTTTATTTTCCTACAGCACACTACATGTAATAAAAACTGATGAACCGAATTTATCCTTGACACAAAAGATTAAGAATAACTGTTCTGTAAACTCATCGCCTTCTCCCGCTCCTCTATTCATACATGATGCCCCTCGTAATCGAAACAAACTCATCGAAAACAAAATCTGTGACGGAGATCTCAAAGGTGCCGCTCGCCTTTTGTTCTCCAACGACGTGCTATCACCAGATACCCCTGACACCCTTCAGGCCTTACGGACAAAACATCCTCCAGCTCCAGTAATCCCATATTTTCTCGACCCACCAACAGCAGGGCAAGCTTGCCTTCAAATTCAAAACAAAGATATTACGGACGCCATTTTATCTTTTAAACCAGGTTCGGCTGCAGGTTTGGATGGAATCTCACCCCAACATTTGAAAGACTTAACATCGCATTCTGTGGGTGATGCAGGCGAGCAACTTGTAAATTCAATCACTAAATTAATCAACTTTATGTATTCCGGTAATGTCAATCCAGAAATTGTTCCAATTCTTTTCGGCGCGAACCTCATTGCCCTCACCAAAAAGGACGGAGGGGTGAGACCAATTGCTGTTGGATCAACACTACGACGTCTGGCCTCCAAAATTGCTGTTCGACATATTTTACCAAAATTAAACTCGGAATTTGAACCCGTACAGTTAGGTTTCGGTGTAAAAGGAGGATGTGAGGCAGCCGTCCATGCCCTACGCTCTTTCCTAACTTACGGACAGCCTGACGTGTTGCTCAAAATTGACGTCAAAAATGCATTCAATTCGGTAAATAGGGATACCCTGCTGACGGAAGTAAAACAACATATACCGGAAATATACAATTATCTTCTTCTCAGTTACGGTGACCCAACAAAATTATTATATCGTTCTAATGAACTGTCCTCGGAAGTAGGTTGTCAACAGGGTGATCCCCTTGGGCCTGCAATTTTTAGTTTAGCTATAAATCCGATAATCAAAAATTTAAATTCTAAATTCAACGTTTGGTATTTGGACGATGGAACCCTAGGAGATGATGTGGATACTGTGTTTTCGGACCTTTTTTTAATCAAAAATAAATTTGAAGCCATTGGTTTGGAGCTTAATTTTAACAAATGCGAACTTTTTATAAATAACTGTGACTTAAATTTAAATGACATAAAACAAAAATTTAATATTTTGGCTCCAAATATTAACATAGTTAACAGTAATTCCCTTTACCTTTTAGGTTCTCCAATTTTTGATGAATCTATTTCTGAATATATTAATAATTCAATTACTAAATTTAAAAATTCTGCTGACCGTCTTCTTGAAATTAGTCCACATTATGCTCTTTGCATCTTAAAATTCTGTCTTTTCGTCCCAAAATTTACGTATGTTCTCCGTTGCTGCTCCTTTTGGAATCACCCAGATCTACTGACACAAGTAGACGACTTAATCAAAATTAGTTTAGAATCGATTCTTAATATGCAGCTGAACGAGCAATCTTGGACCCAAGCATCCCTACCCATACGTTATGGTGGTTTAGGGATTCGCAAAATTTCTAGTGTTGCTTTACCAGCCTTCCTATCTTCTGTCCATAGTTCAGCAAATCTCTTAAGTAAAATTTTAAGGGCATCCCCTTCAAACTTTGAGATTGCTGGCTTGGAAGAAGCTAGAAACGCTTTCTTAATTGCATGCCCAGGTCAAAATTTTCCTTTTTCTCCAAATTCACAGAGGAGCTGGGACGACATAAACTGCAAATTGACTTTTGACAATCTTTTGAGCTGTAATACAGGTTCGGCGCGGGCTAGGCTTTTGGCCGTGGGTGCGCACGAGGCCGGTTACTGGCTTCACGCGTACCCTTCGTCAAATACAGGAACATTTCTTGAGCCTGACACGCTCCGAATCGCAACCTGTCTACGGCTTGGGGTTCCGGTCTGCGTTCCTCATAAATGTCCCTGTGGCAGTGATGTCGACAAGCTAGGACATCACGGACTATCATGCCAAAAAAGTGCAGGCCGCTTCTCGAGACATGCCGCACTTAACGATATCATACGCCGGTCCCTTGCCACCGTTAATGTGCCAAGTCTGCTTGAGCCGACTGGTATTGCAAGAGACGATGGCAAGAGACCGGACGGTATGAGTTTGATTCCATGGAAGATGGGCCGGGTGCTGGTATGGGATGCTACCTGTTCAGACACGCTGGCCCCTTCCCATCTACATGGAACCAACATCAGAGCTGGTGCGGCTTGTGAAGCGGCTGAAAAAGCTAAATTAAACAAATACAGGGGTCTAGGCTCCGAGTATGATTTTGTCCCATTCGGTGTCGAGACCCTTGGTCCGTGGGGTCCTAGCGCTATAAGTCTTTTTAAGGAAATAGCAAAAAGATTAGTCGACATCACAGGAGACCGAAGAGCTGGCAGCTACCTTGGACAAAGAATTAGTCTAGCGATTCAAAGGGGGAACGCTGCCAGTATCTTCGGAACCTTGCCTAAAGGGACCCCTTTTAATAATATATTTTAGTTCTGATATTATATTTTTTAAGGTTTTTAGTTTTAGTTTCATTGTTAGAGTAATATATTATTTGTAATATTTAAGTTTATATATTAAATAATATAAGTTGTCTTATATCCATGTTAGAAGAAACATTTGACAATATTTTTTTTTATCTAGGATTAAGGAGCACTATTTTTTATCCCTAGTGGATTAAAAATATGTTAGAAAATTCTAATCGATTATGTGAAACTGCATGTTCGGTTATATTTATACATTTATTACCTATCTACTGTCTTAATTTTTTATTAGATAATTTCATGTCCCAATAAAATGGGAAGGATTGTTTTGGCGGCGGATCTAAATGGTCTAATGAGGGAGCGATTAAACTTTTACGATACATTTTACGTGTATCCTTGCAACATTGTGGACCTGGCACACTGCGATCATTGGTTTTGTGTTCGAATATAAGGCTGCTAATATTGACGCTATTTTTTTTTTCTTTCATTTTTTAATTGCATAAAAAGTTGGAGTGCTGGCCCTCAACAAATATTGATACAGTGTCTGTTTAGGGTAACTGGTTGTGACGTATCCATAACGTTTGTTTAGCTGCTGTTCTCCCGGGGCCCGTTGGTGGAACTGCTGATATCTTCGAATATCGCTCGCTACGCCGAGTTCCGATGCGTCACTCGCGTGTTGACCTGGCTGGGCGACAAGCTGACGCCCGTGCCTTGCTCCCGAGCTGACGTGTTCGCTACCGAGGCTGTCAGCATTGTAGAGAAACGAATGCTCATGAAGATGCTCACCTCTATCGTTGGGTACAACGAGGAAGAGATGGAGAATGAGTTCAAAGGTGAGTAAGCCTTGTTGGGTTTTAAGGGAATGAAAGGAATTTAATCTATGGCTCATAGGATCTCATATGATTTCTATGTTGCGAGTTAACAGACACAAATGAGTCATTACAAAGAATGCCGGAAACAAATGTGTCTGTCATATAAATTAGTGTTACCGGCTGACTCAAACTCAAGACACTTTGTTCGCTAGGCTAGGTTAATAAAATTTGCAACACTTGGAAGTTTTTTAAGTTAAAAGACTGTTTTTTCACTTTCATGCAAGCTTGCAATTAATTATTAATTATTATCTACAATAATAATAATAACGCTTCAGTGAAGCTTCACACTCATAGTCCCACACTAGGATTCCCTGTGTCTCTCGTGCTATGGACAACACACAAAGACAGGGACACTCACACCCAGACCGAGAACAGACAGACAGAAATTCAAACTCGTCATTCAAATTTCCGCCTCGCTAGGAATCGAACCCAGGACCCTTGGCGCGGCGATACGGCATGGTAACCATTGCGCCACACCGGTCGTCATTACTTCTCTGTAATACATAAATATCATAAGTGCAGTAAAACATGTATGCTGAAACTTACTTGTACATCAAGCAAAGTTTGTCTGGCTAGCGAGTTGACTTTTGGTCTTATGCACACTAACGGCTACTTAAATCGCTTATTAGTAAAGAATTAGTATGGTGATTCTGTACTAAGGAGTATTTTTAAGTAATCGTTAGTGACTGTCGAGGTGTGAGTCGTTTTGATAGTTCTATCATACATTAAGTATATTTTAAGTAGTGGTTACAATACGAAAACTATAATATAACTCGTAGTTTGGACACAGTTATTATCCGTAACCGTGCAACTTTGCTAGTTACAACTTTATTCATAAAACTCTTGGTATTTTTATGAAATTCGAGGAATTTTTATATTGGGGTATAAAATAGAATGTAAAGTTCGCACTAGGCAATAAATCAGATGTTGGAAGCTTTCCAGAAGCATTTTTGTATCAAACAACGATATAATGAATTATAACGCTGTCGTAACACATTGTTCTTGTGTTTTGCAACTTGACAAGGTAGTGTTATTCATCTTTGTCACCTCAGTGTTATAAACGGGTTAAATGACTGACGGGAGGACTGACTAATTTAAAATTTGAAACTGCAGGGCAGGTCCACAGTCCACACTGTATTTGTCATTTAGGAGGAGTCACTTTGTCACTAAGGAGTATTATCCTGTGGAAAAGTCATACATACTAATATTGAAAGGCCAACAACCAATATTTCGGAAGATGTCGCTCGAAGACAATCAATATCTTAACGTTTACTATTTAACAATAACAATTACAACCGGTAACTTCTCCAAATAGATACATATATAGAACATTAGATTTTACCATAAGCGTTCATCCATCCAACATTTTCAGTAGTCCCTCGCATATAATTACGATTGACAGAAACCGTCTTTAACCCAATTTCTGCATTCTTACCTCTAGATTGGAACGAAAAGTCGTTCAAGGAGTATCTGAGCCACAAGGGTCTATCGGACAACTTGATCCACTACGTGCTATACGCCATCGCGGGCGGCAACAACTCTATGCCGTGTCTGGAGGGCGTGCGGGAGTGCAAGAAGTTCCTCATGAGCCTCGGCCGCTACGGCAATACGCCGTTCCTCTGGCCCATGTACGGCAGCGGCGAATTGCCGCAGTGCTTCTGCAGGTTAGTGAATTTACTAAGTGTTTAACTTAATCTTTACCCATTCAGGATATCAGTGGTAGTGTATTGTTGCTGTATTGATTTTTGGCAGTATTGGAGTGACTTAGAATACTTACCTCAATCCCATGCCGGTTAAAGTGTCGTAAGAGGCGTCAGAAACCGGCCGCCTTGTTAGTTGGGTTCCACGTGAATATTATGTTATCAATATTATTAGTACTATCTTTCAGTGAATCCTGCCTGGCTAGGTAGAGGATTTTAGAGCTAGTTCTTTTTACCCGACTGGGCGACGCAAAGAAGGGTAATGTGTTTATCAGTCTGTGTATGTTTGTTCCTATGTGCGTTGTAGAGACCAAACGCGTTGACGGATTTTGATGATTCTTACGTCAATCGAATCGGCTTATCCTTCAATGGCTTATCCTTGCGAGTGCTACTAAAGACATGACAATACTCAAAATTCATCACAGCGACAACCAGACGTCATTTTATCAAAATGAAAAAAAATGTCGAACTAAGTCAAGTTTGTAATTAAGTATTAATTAGGTATTTAAAAATTATTTTTAGCTTCCTTTCATTATTCTCTTCTTTCTTGTCCGTAGAGTAGACGCATTGGTAATACCTTTAGTGATCGATATCAATAATTAATTTGTGAGTGTTAGTCGCCACTTAAGATGTACAGGCTACTACTAAGAAAGGAAGAAGTAAGAAGCTAGAGAGCAAAAAAATATTTGAATTAAGATTCGAAGTTATTATCATTTCTGTAGGGCTGTAGACTACTTCGAAAAGCATTAAATGTTAACTAGCTGTGGTATGAGAGACTTTCAGCAATCGCATCAAATAATCTTATGATTCACGATCAAAAAGATTGTAATGAGATTCGTTACACGTCCTTTAAATGACTCATGTATGTAACAGTATGGCGACTGCCGAGGAATTACGTATGCGAAGAGAATGAACGGTGCCGATTCTGAAACCGTTTTACTTTTAAATTCAGCGGAGGTGAGCGTTTGTCTTCGTTTGAACACAATGCAAGTTATGATCGGTTTATTGGTTAAGAATTTGATGCTTTAATACAATTATGTGCTGCTTAGAAGATGATATTAGATATGTTTTGAAAAACATACATAGTTATTGTTTTATTTATGAAAAAAATGTTTTATTTCACTATTACTAATAATGTTCTTTATGCCTGCTAAGTTGACTATCATCTCGACAAAACTAATAGGTATCACGTGGAAATGGAATACGTTCTCAACAATAGCTCCATCTTTACATAAAATATTGGATTGCGTAAAAAGTTTCTAATGAGTTTCTTTAAGTGACTCATATGACGTCCTTTAAATGACTCATATAACAATATGGCAAGCGAAAAATAGCGCGATGAGAATAAATGCTGAATCTGAAACATGTAACGCACATGCTACTTTTCTGTCAAATTCAGTCAGAATTGATGTTTCTTTTCATTTAAACAGAGTGCAGGCTAACGATAGATTGATAAAATGCGAATTTCAGAATGGTTTCGATAAAACTGTAATGCGAAATGATTTACCATGAAGGCGTTGGCAGAACGCGGGGTTCATTGACCTAGATGTGCATTATTCAGCGGCGCACACAAAAATAAGGCAACTTTCTAACGATGCATGCCGCACGATTCATATATTTTATTTTCTTTGCACAAAACGTGAATCGGTTCATTTAGTTGTGTTCATTGACTTAAATATTACTGCAAAAGGACACGGCTAAACCGCACTCAAAACGTGGCACTCAAATTGGTCCAATTAAACCAATAAACTATACGCTTTGATATCGATTTTATGAGCCTTATTATTTTTGTTTTATTTGGCTGTTGCAGATTTATACAGAAACCACTGAAAAATTCAGATGATAGGCACTTGGCATATTTATAACTTGTTTGGTTATGGGTCAAAATCTGAATAGTTTTTATCTTGGAAATGGGTTGTTCTCAGTTCTCACTTTACTGGCGAAAAAAGCTGCTATAGAAGTCCTGTTATGTTACTTAATACGGTTTTGAGTGTTTCTCATTAGATCAATTACCCCCGCACATGTTTGATATAAAATAGGCAAGACATAACCATACGTTTATTATTATTAAGAATGTTGTTCTGTTTTGATTGTGCTACTTATAAACGTTGATATTGTCAATAACATCAAGCACGGGGATGAAAATAAATGTAGCATAGTTGACTATCAATTTCCCAAAGAATGAAGTAGATAATAATCAATGATATAGTAAAGTATATCAAAGCATAGTCCGGGCTATGACCAATTTAAGAGTTAATACGAGGTTTCAATTCCCTAAAGTGGTTCGATGAAATATGAAGCTATTGCGAATTTGAGGCCAATGACTCAATTGACAAGGTACTAATAAAATGAGACTACTTCGCTCCACAGAGTACAACACAGAACTAAGAATATTTTCAGTTTAGTAAATTCACCTTCAAGAAACATTTGCAATTAATGATCGGCAATATTTACGATACCGAACCATTCAAATGCAGCTGTGTTTATTCTGGTGCCATATAAATATTTTTATCGCGCTAAATAAATGTTATTTTCACAATCAGAATAATGATTAACAACTCGTTAGATTTTGATTTGATTGCTATGTTAAAAACGTTTGAATCGAGTCATGGATACATCTACTGAACTATTGAGAACATTTTTACTGATAACCATTTTGAAGAGAAAACAGTAATAGTTTGTTGCAGGATTCATAACAATTCATGCTTGAAGAAAGGCATTGAATTGTAAGGCAGTGAAAGTAAAGTGAATTGTAAGATGTCATCATAAAACCTCAAGAGATTACGTAAATATCTCAAAGCAACACTGTAAGGACAAATTACTGGCAGAAATATAAACTTTATTTTCCTTGAAGACTGGATCTTATATCAAAGTGAATTAGTTTCTTAATTATCTTTCGTTTCTAAGTTACTTTGAAAATGGAAATAATTTTGATAAAGTTGCGCTTTTACTTAGGTTCCTCTTCCTTGATATATTTTTTATGTAAGTAGCCAATAAACGAGCTATCGATCTACCTGATGGTAAATGGTCCCCGTTGTCAATGTACAGTCGGCAAAATAATTAGGTATGCAGGACATCATTCTAAAACCTTCTGTAATTATTATTATTATTATGCACTAGCAGCTCCTGGAGCGTCTGCGTGCATATCACTGCACTTGTATTCGATTTTATATTTATTATTGATATTACAAATTGTTTGTGTTATTATCAATGTTAAATGATACCTGTATACGTAAGATATCATTAAACATTGATAATAACGTTAACAATTTGTAATATTATACATTACAGAGGAGTTAGAATCATACCCTGCATACTTAATTCTTTTGTCGACTGTATATCACTAACACCAAAGGCCGATGCGTTGCCGACCAAGGTAGAGGGGAGAGAAAGACACGGTATACACATAGCATGTGTCTACACGTGTATCACACGAATATGTTTAGAGTTAGAATTCAAAATTTCAAAAATGTCAAATTAGCAAAAAATACGAAATGATACCTTACTGAATTCAGTGTAAAATACTGAATCACTATAAATTAGAAGATGGTCTTAAAGTAGATAGAACGATTAAAACATAATTTAAAATTTTAACAAAAAAACAGACTTTAAATGAAGTACATCCTTTCCAATAAAAAAAATCATCGAAATCGGTTGGCGTGATATTGAGTTATTCGTCCATTTGTCGCACACATACCTACTTAATGCAAATTTAAGACTCATATGGTTTTCTCATGGATGCCATTGTCAGATCTCGCTCAAAAAGTGGTCCCACCACATGACAAGCACCAGCTTTCGATTAAAAAAAGAATCATCAAAATCGATTTAGCTAGCCGAAAGTTCTGAGGTAACAAACATATAAAAATACACTCGAATTGAGAACCTCCTCCTTTTTTTGATGTCGGTTAAAAACTGAACAATATCTACGTTAGCAGGCAAATTCACAACTAAAACTGAATATCCTTCTTCGAATTGCAGGCTGTGCGCAGTATTCGGCGGCGTGTATTGCTTGAACCGCCCGATAGATACCGTGGAGACGAAAACCGTAGACGAAGGGAAGACCGTTGTCGTCATCGGTAGCAAGTCCAAGACCCTGAACTGTGACCACCTGGTCATCGGCATCAATGAGTGCCCTAAAGACCTCATCTCGCCTGAGCCAGCCGAGACCTCCGACATATCTAAGGCGGTGTTCATCACCAATGGCACGATCTTGAAGAGCGAGAAGGAACCACTCTCGCTGCTCCGGTTCCCCCCACTCTTGGAGGGCGACAATTCTGTCACGGTGCTAGAAGTGGGGCCTGCTACTGGTTCCTGCCCTAAAGGATTGTGTGAGTAATTTACTCTTATAGCCCAATGATATTATATGTATAAAAGAGGTAGATGGGTTACTAGCGCGCCGACGGCGAAGAGCGAAAGAGTAGTCAATTGACCACGCTTGCTCGCATTACTCGCAGTCGCTCTCTCAATACTCTGTCGATACGCACGCTTTTATTTTTGTCAGAAGTGCTGGAGATTTGACATACAGCGTTAAAATGCCTTCATGTGTTATGCGTAAATGCACTAATTACTTACGTAAAAAAAATAAAATTCATGGAATAACATACCACAAGTAAGGAATCATGATTTATTGCATTTTATTTCATTTCAATAATTCTCTAACAAAATAAGTATGGCGGCATGACAGCGCGCCAGCTTGGCGCCAGCCGAACGTAAGGTACTTGTGACGCGAGCGACAAACACTAGCTGTCTTTTTCACTATTATGGTTTTAGTAATGCTATCCCTTTTACATAATTTAACAAGCGCTGATTGGTGTACCGTTTTCGGAACAGATTTTTCTTTTGATTTATAAGGGCATAACGTATCTCTAATAAACATCATTGTTATAGCCTATATATTACCAGTGTTCTGTTCACCAGAGACATGTAACTAGAAATATACAACGCTTTAGGATTTTAGGTTCATTTTAATATTCTGCTGGATTGGAATTATGCCAACCGTAGTTACCATGTCAATTGTTAAATGAAAAATTTGTTATTTTTATCACAGGATAATAGATTAATTCACCTCTAGTTATAATTGCAAATCCTATGTTTTAAACCGTTGAGTCACACATTTACTTCGATGCTTGACTAGGCTTTTGTTTTTATTATTAACTAGCTGTTGCCCGCAGCTTCGCACGCGGAAATTATGCTTATTTGGCTTATAGGCTTTGTGCCTATTTAACCCCCCCATTTTGGGTTTGAAAAATCCTTCCTTAGTAGAAGCCTACGTCATAAGAGGAATACGTGTGCGAAATAAGTTTCTAGCCCTAAGGGTTTGGTTTGTGCGTTGATACATCAGTCAGTCACTTTTGCCTTTTATATATACAGATAGATTGCTATAAAACTGTCCAGTGTGCAATGAGTTTAGATACCGTGAACCGTACAAAAGTTCTGCTATCTGTCTATTAAGTTTCTGGCTGTTTGAGACAAGCAAAAAAGTTATTACATACGATACAAGTAAAGAATGGTCGGCGGCAGGCGGTCGTTTAACTTTTTGTCGCCGTTTACTTGTTTAACTGTACCGGGGAACTGTGTAACTTTTTCTTAAATTTTTTCTTGTGTTAGTTGAGTCATAAATGCGCTGTAGTTATGGGTGATAGTTAGAACTTAAAATTAAAAAAAAAAAAATATTGTAAAGTAATTTTGATAAGTATACAATACACCTCATTCAATCCTGTGAATATAGGCTATGGGTTCTGATTTACAGTTAAGTAGACAAAATCCCTAATCTGGACTAACCAGAGATATTTGTAATTGGTTTATAATTTGGAATTCCCTTAAAAATATCAAGATAACATGAATTCTATTATTGACATCGCAAACGCCCCCAGACATTTATCCGTCTCTAAAAATGTCTATCCCGGCCAGTATTCGTACTGGAGACCCTCATAAGCAGATTCACTACCAACTGGGAACGAGGCTATGGCCTAGTCAAAGTCAAAATATTTTATTCATATAGGTATCATTGATACACTTATGCACGTCATTTTTTTGGTCAAAATCATATGCCGAACAAAATGGAAAACATGTTTCACACGAGCAAAAATAATGATCCATATTATTCCAGTTGTGGTGTACTTCATATCGAACAAGGTGAACGATGCTGAGAGTGACCTCAAGCCGTACGCCGAGAAGATATTCGACATGTCCGGCGGGGAACAGGCTGAGGACTCTGACAAACCTAAGGTTAGACTTAACTTAATTTTATTTATAATAATATAATTTAATAATGAAATTAACTTAGTTGTGGTCAAGCATTAACTTATTTCAAGTAAAAAAAAAGACTTGTTGGTAGTCTCGTATTTAACATTATAGTATTAAATCGGATAATAATAAGCCTGTGTTATCTTTTGTCATCACAGCGACCAAAGTCCAAAGAAAGTAATTTTTAAATAATAAATAAATAATAATAAAAAACCAAATCGTTGACTTTCTAATTAATAAAGTTCGCTTTTAATAAGTTAGTGAGCTTTAACTAAAAATATTACATATTCAGTTACTATTCATTGGGATTATAGTGAAACATTAACTTAAGATAAGTATAAAAAAGTATTGCAAAAGGTATTGATCTGTATAATAGTTATTCTACGGTTTTGAAGCCTTGAATGTTTACCGTCCATGAATACCGGATTTACAATGAAAATAGCATATGTATCTGCTGAGAACCTATTTAAAAATATGTAGAGGTACTACGGTTGTTTATTTATTTATGCATACCTTTCGTTCACTCTTAAGAAAAAGGCGTCGTCCTAATTGGCAGCGATCGTACGAGCAAACGATGCGATTTAGTCGCACGACGAAACACACACACTAAATAAGTGTGTCCTAATTAAAGCTCGCAAGTCATCGCACCAGCATAATGATCATTTTCATCGCACGACGATGAACGCATCTTTTGCTCGTACGATCGCTGCCAATTAGGACGACGCCAAAGATTCTGACTGATAGATTTAAGATTAAAAATTTCATTACACATGGCCAACAGTTAGTGCGTCTGCAGTGTAACGCGCTAAGTAAGGGTCATACGTAACGTGGACGTAGCGTGGACGGAACGGGGACGGGACGTGGGCGGGGCACCATCCCGTCCTTGCCTCCGTGGCGTATGCGCTATTGTTTACATTTTCTATGAAACGATGTTTCCAAAATTTCACGTCCCATCCCGTCCGGGGTAAGAACACGTTACGTATGCATCTACTTTAAGACGCATACAAGCGCAGCCGCTTACATTTGACAGATGTAACAGGTGCATTAAACATACAAGTTATCAACAACAGTACATTCACAATATAATGAATTTTCCGTGGTTGCTTGCTGAGTAAGACGCCTATACCGCAGCCGTTTACATTTGATAGATGTAGCAGGGGTATTAACCATTTTTTTTATGGAAATAGGCGGCAAATGACCTGACGATGCACGTGATAGTAAGTGGCTATTGTCGCCCATGGTCATCAGCAACACCAAAGGCATCACTGATGTGTTGTCAGCCAAGAAAGAGAGAAGAAAAAGAAATAAAGAACTGGCTCTCAAGCCCCCAGCCGGAACGCCACGAGTCGTTTGGCGGCTGACTCATGCTGGTGGTAGCTATCCAGGCGAACCTCATGGAAAATTAATAATAATACCTATATAATAATGGTATTAATTAAGAATTAAAATTAATATTACCAATATAACTTCTCGAGGGTCCCTACCACCAGCGGGTCGGATTTAGTCGCCTCTTACGACACCCATCCGGCGTGGGATTGGGTTTAAGTTAGTCAAAGTCAAAGTCAAAATATTTTATTCATATAGGTATCACTGATACATTTATATACGTCATTTTTCAGTCAGTCAATTATTTAGTTTAGTTATTTCAGTCAGTTATTTATTTAAGTTATTTATTTGGGGATAAGTAGAAGCTAAACATGATTGTGAATGTGATGTGTGTGATTTTTTATTTAAGTTATTTATTTGGGGATTAGTTGAGGCTAAAGATGATTGTGAATGTGATGTGTGTGATTATTTATTTAAGTTATTTATTTGGGAATAAGTTGAAGCTAAAGATGATTGTGAATGTGATGTGTGTGATTATTTATTTAAGTTATTTATTTGGGGATAAGTTGAAGCTAAAGATGATTGTGAATGTGATGTGTGATTATTTATTTAAGTTATTTATTTGGGGATAAGTTGAGGCTAAAGATGATTGTGAATGTGATGTGTGTGATTATTTATTTAAGTTATTTATTTGGGAATAAGTTGAAGCTAAAGATGATTGTGAATGTGATGTGTGTGATTATTTATTTAAGTTATTTATTTGGGGATAAGTTGCAGCTAAAGCTGATTGTGAATGTGATGTGTGTGATTATTTATTTAAGTTATTTATTTGGGGATAAGTTGAAGTTAAAGATGATTGTGAATGTGATGTGTGTGATTATTTATTTAAGTTATTTATTTGGGGATAAGTTGAAGCTAAAGATGATTGTGAATGTGATGTGTGTGATTATTTATTAAAGTTATTTATTTGGGGATAAGTAGAAGCTAAACAATGATTGTAAATGTGATGTGTGTGATGTGATGTGTTTGCAGTGCCTGTGGTCGTTGTTCTACAACGTGAAGGACACGAGCGCGCCCGTCAGCAGCAGCCGCGAGTGCGTGCACGTGTGCTCGGGGCCCGACGCCGGCCTCGACTTCGACCGCGCCGTCGAACAGGTCTGTAATACATATTATAATACATTCAGTAGGTCGTTCACTCACTCATTCGTTCTTTCATTCACTCGTTCATTTATTCACTCGGCAAATCAATCTTTTGTACATTTACTTAGATATTTACAATAATAATCAGATTTTACCTAAATATAAACTTCAAAGAACTAGCGAGAAACGTATATAAAAATCGCCTTACCAATTATATGTGAGGAATTGAAGAAATTCTGGAATAGGGAATCTATACCCTTTCAAATAAAAAAATAATCTTCCAAATCGGTTTGATAAATTACTGAAATCTGAGGTAAAATCTTGAGAACCTCGTCCTTTTTTTAAGTCGGTTAAAAATAACAAATGAATTAACTAACGGGATTCCTAGTACCTGTGTAGCCCAACAATGAAACGGTGCCCACCGACAATCTCTGGCTTGTATTTTAACGTCAGTCTTAGGCATGAACTCTTCGAACGCTTATGTTGGTTACGTACGGTGCTGCAACACGTGCGTCTCTATATTATTGGTACACTCGACGAACGTCGAAGAATTCAAAGTCTTTTAGTAGGAATGCGTGCGATGTGATCTTGCTCTAACTTTTTTAAAATGACGATGAAGATTTTTTTTAATCAAATACTTATCCAACGCTTGTGACTTCACCCTGGCTAAAGGTCGTAGCTGACTTATACGACACCGCTCCCATCCAACCGAAGTATGAGAATTCAAATATAAACTTAAAATCGTGCTCTGTAGGTGCACTTTACAGTAACAACAAAAATTAGCAGCCCGCGCGCGGGAAGCAAGCTAACCGCAACCTTGCCACTCAATAGTTGTACCTACAGAGCACGATTTTAAGTTTATATTTGAATTCTCATACTTCGGTTGGATGGGAGCGGTGTCGTATAAGTCAGCTACGACCTTAATACTGCTTTACCAAAGGTCGTAGTGCGGCTGAAGCAGGTGCTAGGCTTCTAAAACATCTTCGAGGCCTGGGAGTCTTCACACAATGCCATAGAAGTATTTTGTGATTTTTCGTGAGCGTTTCATTGCATTGAGCATGAAACACTAATACTTAAGCTTCATCACTATATAATTAAGAACGCATCACTTAACTTGGTTGTGTTTTATTTAAAGGGTAGAATTCAATGTGTTACCATAAATTATGCCAAATCATCCGGATCACGATTTTGTGATTGGTGTACTGCAGGGTTCTATTCTGGGTCTTGTCTTTGTCTCCTATTTCTGGTGAACATAAACGATCGACATAATACTATCTACTACGCGGAATATCCGCGTGCCGTTTGCTAATGATAATACATAATAAAGGACCCCGCACTAATTGTTTGAAAATTGTGTTTCAGCGGATTGGTCTGAATTTTTGGTATGTTGTAGCCCTAACCGTACTGATCAAAAGTCCCAATGGGCACGACCCCCCCAAATGCGTATTTTGTCCTCCAGGGGGCACTTTCCCCCAAAGTCTATTTATTCGATTTCTTCGGAATCATTCTGAATTTTTAGTATTTTGTAGTCCTAATCATGCCAAACAAGAGTCCCAATGGAGACAACCCCCCCTAAATGCGTATTTTGTCCTCCAGTGGGCACTTTCCCCCCAAAGTGTATTTATTCGATTTCTGTGAAATCATTCTGAATTTTTAGTATATTGTGCCAAACAAGAGTCCCAATAGACACGACCCCCCATATTGCGTGTGTTCTCCTTCGTGGGGCGCTAACCCCCCCCCCCCATGTTTTATTTATTTGATTTTAGCGGAATAATTCTGAATTTTTGGTATGTTGTAGTTCTAACCGTGCCAATCAAGAGTTCCTATAGGAACGAACCGTATTCCGTAGGCGTATTTCCGCCATCTGGAGAAAGAAAAACCCCCCAAAGCTTTATAACACTAAAAATCTTAAACAACAAGATCTGGATTTTGAGTATGAAGAAAAATGTTGAAGTTCACACGAAAAATAGGGCATTAAGGACTTTCAGGATTTCTGAATAAATATATGCAGTTAAGAGATCGTGCCCATTAGGGATTTACATTGCATTAGTAAGGGCTACAACATACTTAAGAATTCGGAACGATTCCACTGATATCACATGAATGAACTTGGTAGGGGGAGGTTGCCCCTTGCGAAAAAAACGCTCAGAAAGTTATTGAAAAAATGTAGGTTTTAAATGAATTAGCTTTGGGGGGTTTTTCTTTCTCCAGGTGTTGGAAATACGCCTACGGAATACGGTTCGTTCCTATAGGGACTCTTGATTGCCACGGTTAGAACTTCAACATACCAAAAATTCAGAATTATTCCGCTAAAATCAAATAAATAGAACATGGGGGGGGGGTTAGCGCCCCTGGAAGAAGAACACACGCAATATGGGGGGTTGTGTCTATTGGGACTCTTGTTTGGCATGATTAGGACTACAATATACTAAAAATTCAGAATGATTCCGCAGAAATCGAATAAATAGACTTTGGGGGAAAAATGCCCCCTGGAGGACAAAATACGCATTTGGGGGGGGGGTTGCGCCCATTGGGACTCTTGTTTGGCATGATTAGGACTACAACATACTAAAAATTCAGAATGATTCCGAAGAAATCGAATAAATAGACTTTGGGGGAAAGTGCCCCCTGGAGGACAAAATACGCATTTGGGGGGGTCGTGCCCATTGGGACTTTTGATCAGTACGGTTAGGGCTACAACATACCAAAAATTCAGACCAATCCGCTGAAACACAATTTTCAAACAATTAGTGCGGGGTCCTTTCGACGACGTAAACAGTACTGTATCTCGCAATTCTCGCTGGTTCAATGCTAATAATTTACTATTAAATGCCAAAAAGCAGTTTGTTAAATTACATTTTTATTTATTTAAATTAATACGAATATTAACAGTGTATTACATTATAATTGCTCCAGGATATTACATTATATGCTGATTACAAGATTGGATGACCCCGGGTCATGTTGATGTTTTAAAAACAAACTATTCTAATATTGTATAAAATGTGATGTGAACGATCATTGTTGCTGTGATGTGATAAAAAAGCATAAAAAATACTTATATTGGGACTAAACATTTGTTGTGCGAGTGTTTGTAAAATAATAATAATATTATGTTTATTTTTTCAATACTACCTTACATTATAGATGAATTCTTTTCCTCAAATTAAGTCTTAAAAAAATTGGTTACTACGAACATTATTGCAAAATAATTATTAAAGTTGTGCAATTTATTTTTCTAAGCATACCTACCCTTTTCATTATCATGCGACCTTAATAATCTTTACTGATTGATAACAATAATATAACACTTAACAAGATAATTAGATACTATTATAACATCAAATACTCAAGTCAACTATTAAAAGCAACTAACATATAAATCGTGGAAAAATAACGGTTTTGTAGATCGAACATTGTAAAGAGAGTGTACAAAATGCTATGCTTTTTAATTCTTTTTCATTTTTCATTCAATTTCTTGAATGATAATGTATAATATATTTTTGTAATCTTTTGCCTGCAGGCCGAGCAAATCTTTAAGAAAATCTGCCCCGGTGAGGAGTTCCTTCCTCGCGCCCCCGATCCAGAGGAGATTGTGTTCGAGGATGACGTCACGCACGGGCCGGAGTTCCAACGCGACGAGGAAGACGGGGAGGGCGACACCAAGGAATAGACGCTCCCTACGTTAGTTTTTAATATGTCAATGACGTCAGCAAATTGTAACCTGTTCCGGTGCCGCTGTGGACCTACATTTATGCATTATCTACATAGACTTACATTCCACATCGAATGTAGAGTAGTATTCATTAAAGTTTTGTCATGTTGCACATATCAACGTTGTTCAATCACGCCGATGTAGGGCTGTTGTATACCAGTATTATTCATAGTAGTCAACTGGGTAGATTGATCTAGTTTTAGGTTCTGTGGTCCACGGACTCTGTCAGTCAGTTTGCAAGTGTTGCCCGCTGTGGACAGTTTAGAATGTGCTGTTTATTGCTAAGGTGTAATCTCAGTAAGATTTATTTTATACGCTTTGGTCGCTTGACTTCGTGCATTCCGACTGGTGCGTTATGAAATGAAGCATTTTTGAGAGTGGTCAATGGTTGTGCGGTAAAGTAGGATAGGAACGATGAATAAATTGTGTTTAGATAAGTTAACTAAAGCAGGAGAGGACAGAAACAAAATGTATACAATCAGTAATAAATAGTACTATAACGCAAGTAATAATCGATATTCGATGTACTGTTTTAATAAACTTATCTAAACAGGGCGTGTAATAGTAATTACCACGCAGGTGAAGTGACATGGTTATCGCTAGGTTTTCTTGACGTGCATTTAGCAAGATTATCACATAGCAGTGTATTATGTTTTTATCCATGTAATTTTTTTATAAAATGAATGAGTTTAGTGGAGGCTAGATTCTGGTGCAATAAAATTGTTACAACTTCACATGACAAGTAGAGATACAGACTTGAAAATTTTAGACTGTTTATGAATATTTTTGTTTGTTTGATCTCGTTGGGTCAATTCTTGGTTACTGAAGTCGTAATATCAAAGCCGTGTTTTTGATGCTCATAATTTTTATTACGAACTTTTTTGTAAACCTTGAGAAATGTCGACCCATCTCATTTATAGTATAGACGTAAGGACGCACCAGTCTTAAGCATAGATTGTAGCACAGATTAATTTTTAATGTTAAGTTATTTAGCACTTTCAACAATATTTATTGCCAAATGTGCATAATTATGCCCATACAGCTTATGCAATTATTATAATTCCAATAAAATTGTGATTAATAGGAATACTTGTTTTATTAATTAAAACCATTTTACTCAATTATGATAGATAAATTAAGGATTCAGCAAGCAGTCCTGAGAACTGAGAACAGTACTGAGAAAGCTCAGTGTGACTGATCTAGGCCTCTAGAAACTTAAGCCTAAATCATCTATGTCCATCCATGACAACATTACTAACATTCAATTAATTTCCTCATGTAGTTCAAGCCCCCTATAAAAATTCTGAAACAGTCACTGCTTCTTATAGTACCTAGATATTGAACACCTCATTTCAGTTGCACTATCAAAAATGTTCTCCATAATATGAACCTACTCAAATATTCATCTCCAATAAACTATGTTAGCTAGGAACTTTAT
This sequence comes from Thymelicus lineola, assembly GCA_963932265.1. Classification (NCBI taxonomy): domain Eukaryota; kingdom Metazoa; phylum Arthropoda; class Insecta; order Lepidoptera; family Hesperiidae; genus Thymelicus; species Thymelicus lineola. The sequence goes on along the minus strand of OZ010687.1, from coordinate 14,494,275 downwards.
GAAACAAAATAACTTAAAATTACATTGGACAAAAAAAACTCATAACACAGAAAAATATCTTAAAACCAAATCATTATAAAAATAAGAATATTTACAAGAAATATATGTCATCCAAAATCCCTAAATTCGGCATTGTACCCAGAACGCTGGCAGCATTTCCTCGCTGAATTGCTAAACTAATTCATTGTTAACTAGGGCTTGCCTGTATGTACAATGTTACAACTAAAAATAGATGCATGTAATAGATTTGTAGAAATATGTAACTTATTCTTCTGAAAACATGGCTTCTAACCTAATTGTCTTAACAAGATTAGTGGAAAATCCAATTAGAAGAAAATGGATACATTATGAGGAAAATTACACAAACAAAAGTGAGTTTAATTATTTATTTCATCATCTTGTGGTCCATCACATCACTTACAAATACAAAAACATGAAAATATGACAAAATGGAATTACTGTTTTGGTGAATATTTATATCTGTTTCAAGTATACGCATAATGTACAAATTATGGAATAATACATTCTTACCATCAAAAATATACAGTAAAATGCTCAAGAAGTTGGTATATCACATAAAATTAGTTACAGCTCTGATATTAAGTTAGGAAACTTAAATTGGTATATTAAAATAATCGTTTCTCATAAGAAAACAACCCATGCACATTGCCTTCCAGTTGTGCAGAATATGTCCTCTTCATAAAGCGCAGGTCCCCAGAGTAGCTCATCTCTCGTAATACAGTGACAGAGCGGGCACCAAGATCCTGGCAACTGTGCTGCATGCCAGCTTGAAGATAAGGCAGGAAGCGTAACACCGAGCCTTTATCAACAATGCTTCCACTCACTCCCTGTGCAACTCTGTGTTTATCAGACTCCTTATGAAAGTAACGACTCATTGCAGATCCCTTTCCTTCCTTATTCTCCATGGCTTCCAAGCTACCCATTCCTCTGTACTTCTTCAGCCTTACACCATCAGAAAAGAAGTATTCTCCGGGAGCCTCTGAGGTGCCAGCTAGCAGAGATCCCATCATTACAGTAGAGGCACCCAAGGCAAGGGACTTAACAATATGGCCAACTGATTGGATGCCACCATCAGCGATCACAGGTACATTGAACTGACGAGCATAAGATGACACTTGGTATACAGCAGTAGCTTGGGGACATCCACAGGCCATCACTTCTTGTGTAATACATATGGAGCCACTTCCCATTCCAACTCTCAGAGCATCTACACCTGCTTCAATGAGGTTTTTTGCTTGCATTCTTGTTACAACATTTCCTCCAATCACTTGAATATTGGGATAGGTTTTTTTGATGAACTTAATCATCTCCACTTGATAGATCGAGTTACCTTGAGATGAGTCTAATACTATAACATCTACTCCATTGCTTACAAGCAATTTAAGGCGGTCTCTATCCGCTTCGCGAGTGCCTATAGCAGCTCCCACGAGCAGTTGCTTATTAGAGTCCTTTGAAGCGTTGGGGTAGCTACGAGCTTTCTTTAAATCGGTCCTTGCAATGAGAGCCACAAGCTCACCTGATCCATTGATGATAGGCAGTTTACCTTTCTTGCTCTTCTCTAGGATGTAATTGGCATCTTGTAAAGTGACTCCAGATTGTGCTGTGATCATTTCTTCAATAGGCGTCATGACCTCTTTCAAGCTGAGCTGGGGATCACCTTCCCTGAAGTCAATATCTCGCGACGTCACTATTCCGATCAGTCGTCCACCCAGTTTCCCATTCTCTGTGATAGGGTATCCGGTGAATCCATTAGTTTTCTTGGCTTCTATGACATCTGCTACAGTATTGGAAGGGCCCATGCATACGGGGTCTCTGATGAAACCATGCTTATACTTCTTGACTTTGTGAACCTCGTTCGCCTGGTACTCGGCCGTGCAGTTGTGATGGATGATGCCGATTCCTCCACACAGAGCCATCGCTATGGCCATGTCGGCTTCCGTGACGGTGTCCATCGGGGTCGAAACCAGTGGAGCCTTAAGACTTATCTTCTTAGTTAGAGGAGATGCAAGGTCCACCTCTTCAGCGGTGAAATCTATGAAGCCGGGTAGAAGCAGGAAGTCATTATAGGTTAATCCCTCACTGTTAGCGAATATTTCCTTCGCCGAGAGCCCGTCTCTCAAGTCGCCTTCTGCGTTCGACATGGTTTCGATGTCACGCCACGTGTGGCTAGCGCGGTCAGTATATATTACAAGTAACCTTGTTCTCCTTTTGACCCGATCCTCACAAATCACTAACAAGTCAGTTTTATTTGAATGAAAGGTTTTTAACCTCGCTTTATTCACTTTATTAGAACACACGTGGTGTTAATTTAGATTTATATCCAAGAATCAAAGTGAATAAGATTTACAATATTTGTACGTAAAGGGTAGTTTTCCGCTGATGTTTTAGGTTTTTATTGTACGTAAATTACGTATATTTAATTTGAAATAAATTTTCATAAAATACTCCGTTACAAATTACACGAATTGAATGTGTGTTTAGTGAATGCGAACAGTGAAGCCGGCATAATTATTCTTTCTCGTGCAATATTAATTTTTAGACAGATTCCGTCCGTTTGTAACTTCACGATCTGTCATTCTTATCAACACCTTGTCCTGTCAATACTGATAAGTGACATTACTGACATTTTGAAACAGATGTTGTAATAACATGGATATATTACTCTATCTGGATTACTGACTTTGTAGAGGTACCTGAAGTCCGATGACGTCATATCGGAAGGACCATTTTTGTATTGTGTCCATGTTATCCCAGGATATATCATTCGATTGTGATTTTTCATAATGATATAAAAACATCTAAGATGAAATATATATATAATTATAATATAGATGTACCGTAATTGTATACCTTAATTTTCAATTTACTCTTAATGCAATAAATTAAATTCGGTGATTTTGAAGAAATTTTATAAAATGAAATTATTTCTATATTATAATTTTTACCAACAGAAAAATTACCAATAGAAAACATTTTGAAAAACCATATCAAAATAGGACACAATATAAACACATACAAAGTAAGTGTGGACACCCTACAATTGTGAAGAACAACCTCAATCCGGATTCCGGACAGTGATTGGTCGAATAGTACTTACGATATGACGTAGGTATCTCTACAAATCGATGATCCAGATAGAGTAATAAAGGCCATCTCGTATGAAGAGAAAGTTAAAAAAGTATCCCAGCTAGCTGGACACTTTACAGAAAATAGATATATGAACATGTCTGTTGTAGATGGAGTGAAGTTTGCTGAGTTATGCCACCCGTAATCAATGGCGCTAGTACCCGCCAAATAAATATTTTAACATAGCTGTTGTAGACCGCAACGCAGCACCACCCGTAATTTTACACGTTTTTACGGACACTTTTCATATACAGAGATGACCTTCCTTCTTTCTATCTTCCATTGTTTTAAAGTACTTATCTACATTTTTTTTTAAACCCTAATGACAGGATTACTGATTGTTGCCAGAATAGAGAAAATAATACTGCAAGCTGCAAGCTTCTAAATTAAATCCTACCATAAAGTGTAATAGATAATGAAGTACAATAGATTAAATAAATGTGTGATTGTTGTCCATGGAGGGTAGTAAGTTTATCAACTCATTAAGTACTTTTGTTAACATAGCCGTGACAGACGGACAGACGAACAGACGGACATACGGACGGATGGGGACGGACATGACGGAACTATAAGGGTTCCGATTTTCAGTCTAAAACAAAGTACTCTGTGGTTCCGATTTAACTTCGGACCCTAAAAAGGAAAAGGCCCAGAATCGAGCCCTGTGGTACACCCATCACAGAGAAGCCTACCTAGCACATGCATCTGTTGTACTGCGGCCGTCGGTGTCGTTCAGGGTGGAGTAAGTTACAAGCGTTGAAGTGCTTCAGTTTCAATTCAATGTTATTATTTTTTATTATTATTGAGAGTAGGTAAAATAGAAATAGGTCTGTCATTATTAAGGTCTGTTTTATCGCCAGATTTAAAAATCGGTATGATCTTTCTGTATTTCATTAGATCTGGGAAAGTACCTATGTCTACACATTATTATTTAATAACCTAGCTAAATAAGGGGATATCACATCTTAATTATATTACGTATAATTTTAATAGTCATTCCACACAAAAATACCCGTATTTTAATGTACAATGTAAGAAAAGTTCTAACGATTTCAAATGAGGAAGTATATTTAAAAAACGAAATGCTACATTCATCAACATTAATAATACTTCAATGTTCATCAATCTTTTAAAGTTGAATGTGCTACTACCGGGGATGACGTCAGAGATTTTGTCAACTTTTGAAAAAAAAAACCAAATTCATTAGCCACCACTTTATCATAGGTAATTTTATTTTCATTAACTAATCATTGATATTTAGAGTCGCGTAATTTATTACTACCAATCTCGTTACCAATAATACTCCAAGTGTTTTTTACCTTGACATTTTTTATCTTGATATGCAACTTAGAGAGATAGTTATAATGGACACGGCTTGAAATTTTTTTGAATAACATTAAATTTCATTAGCTTTTGTTTTGTCATTCCATTAACAAAAAATCATTACAGTTAAATATAAGTGAGCAAGTTTTTACAAGATTTTACAAGATAAAAACATGAAATTCAAAATATTTATTCACCCTGAAAAATGCATGTCAAAAAAACACGAATTATCGACGTTCGTAGAATTTTATTCAAACACAAACCACAATAGTTACGAAGGAATTATACACCTAATTAAGCAATTAATAATAACAATAAAATCTGAAATTGCCCACAATTTGTGTTATCATTTTTATAGTACGCTATCCGTATATCAAATGCTAGTTAGGTACAAATGGGTTAAACGTTTTGGGCCGGCAACACGTCGGTGATACCTTTCACATCGATGTTGCTTTTTGCACTATCGCTTACCATCTCACACTTTCCCTGTTTGTTGTATGGCTGTGTCCATAAAATAATCGTAGCCATGGAGAAAGAATTATTATTTCTCTAAGATCGTAGATCGTTTCGTTAATGTGGTTTAAATAAATAAATTATGGTTTCTAAAAATAAAACAACAAAATGATTTAATTTATTTATTACAAAGTGAGAAATTGTTGATGAGAAAGGTAGATTCATTATAATCAAACATACTATCTAAAAACCTTATTCATATTCTCAATGAAATCCTATTTTGATGTTTTTAAAATTAATTGAATAAGTAATGGATATCGTACATTTTTCCATTTATTAGCAAAAAATAAAAATTATACAAAAATTCGCATTGTGTTAAGAATATAATATTACCTATTGCAAGATCCTTAACTAAGATTTAGGTATAATTAATCGCTATCATAATATAATTAAGTAAAATATTATTCGTCTTTAACTCTTATATCAATGTCAAAGTCGTCATCACCTGATTCTTCTGTTTTAGTTTTGTCTGTTTCTCTTTTAGGGGTTGTTATATTTATTTTATCACCCCCATAGATGTACTCATTGGGATTAAGGGGTACAAACAATGGTTTATCTGATTCTTTTGCTTTATTACTTTCATCTTTTTTTGGTGAATTTGTATATTTCGTAGGATCTGGAGTTTTGTTATACTCCGTTGTAGGTTTGTCGTTATAATTGTTTTGTAGATTTTCCTGGGTACCTTTAGGGTTCGGTTGGTATCCATTATTGTCTGAATTTCCGTAATTATTGACGTAGGGGCGGTCATTTTCGTTGTTTCCGTGGGAATTGTAGCCATTTTGACCATTGTTCTGATTTTGATTGTTCTCATATTCATTGTGATGTCCTTCATTTTGATTATTGTATCCGGGTCTGGGATCTCCGTGTGGCCTTTGATGGCCGTGATGATGAGGACCACCAGGTGGACGTGGACGATCATTTGAGAATGGCGGTCTACCATGGTGATGAGGAGGGGGAGGCGGGGGTCCATCATTATTAAATGGCGGCCTTGGGTGAGGATGATGATGATGATGAGGCGGTGGTGGATGATGTTGCATTGGTCCACGATTATTTCCATCTCCCTGTTCCTCGACGACTATAATAATCGTCTCTTCCGGTGGTTTTTGCGGCACATACTGAGGCCGATTTTGTCTATTGTTTCCAAGAATACTTCAACTTGCTTGTGTGCACTTGATAAAATATCACCGAGAGAAAACTGCCCATTACACTCAAAAATCACCAACAACAAAATCACTACTATTTTGTTTTTCATTTTTATGACCTTATTAATTCACAACCACTTGAGTTAGCTACGTGTGTCCGTGTGGCATATAAATATAGTTCCGTTCCGTCGGTTAAGGTTTTTGCGTGACTTATGTTTATAATGAAATGCCTCTTAAAACCTGTTTCGTTAGATTCAAGAGCATTGGATTCATCACTTCAACAGCGAACACTAAGGATATCTTGTTTGTTTAGACTTAAAAGGAGTAAAAAAATAAAGATGTTCTTAAGTAACGTTTCGCACTAAGTGCTTACCTACGTCAGTTTTTTTCCGTCACCCACACAAAGGTCGTAAGACTCGTAACGCTTATAGTCTAGGAGCTACTGAATCATCGACTAACTCTTTTCCCACAAAGCTATATTTTTTTTTTAATTAGGTAGGTATGTTTTATTAACAGTCAATTAAGAAAGTACCGTTCTGGCTGGCATCTCGCGCTTGCGTCATCATTCCTTAAATTTTTTAAAATGCCAAAATTTTTTTTAACCTACACGGCTTCTAGTTATTTTAATATGTTATAATTTACATAATGTTCAAGTGTAAAAAAGTACCAACCCAGCTTTGTGGTAAAGGGTTTAGGCAGATGGTTAAGTAGCCCTTAGACTATTATTATTTTGTATCTCAATAAGAGATCGTCTTCGTAATTACGTTTGTTGTTTTCCTCGAATCCGGTTTGTAGATGTGTGCAAATCATAATTATTAATGTACCATAGTCATTGTGAGGAAAGGATGTCTCGCATGAAGAGGTTATACTCGTATTCTATGACCAATTATTATAAATTAAAATTCTAGAATCTCACATACGTATACGTACCTACAGAAGACATACATAATCACCAACGCGTTGCAGGGGATACTAACTACTACGGGGTGAAATCTGTGTCCCCAAATTCACAAGCGAAATATCGATGGGTGCAAAGTAAAAAGACAATATAATATACAAAACAGCTACTTTTCAGGAAAGCGCATAACAGGAAAAAATGCTCCCATTTTGTTATTTTTTAACCCAGTTTTTTGAAATTTTCATCAGCATTTTATATTGAATAAGGATCCATTATGTTTACTTTACGATGTATTGCAGCTATCTGCACAAGATACTAAAATGTGGCAAGTGCGTTAACTACCTCTTAACCTTATCTACATGGAAATTTAATAATACAGATTAAGGGAAAAATTGTTTAAAACTTTCAGTAAGTACTAAGAACAACACATTTACATAAAATTTTGTTCTTGACTATGACTATGACTATTGGGCAGATGTATTTTTCTATACTATACAAGCAAACCAAACGAATAAGGTTGCGGCCGGCGAAAAACGTGTATGTGAAGATAACACCTGTCCGCGCACCAATCGTGCATCCCGCGCACACATGGCCAGCGGGTATTATACGTATCTACGTCGTGCAATTTTATAAAATAGGAGTAATTGTCTGTTTTTACGTATTAAAAGTGCAAAAAATAAGGCGATATCTGTAATTTTTTTTGCCATGTTGTAGAAGTATTATAAGTTAGCGCAATAATATGAAAATCGTAAAATTGAAAATTGCAGATATTTTCTTTGTACCCGTCAATATGATTGTACTTCTTGTTATATTCTGTAATATAATAGATAGATATCAATGTCTATTTATGGTTCTGCTGTATTGATGAAGATAAATATCCCAGGTTTGATTCCAGGCTAGAAACGTTTTGATTTTTCGTGATATAGATTATTCTGTTTCACTCGCAGTAAATATTAGTGCGGTTTATGTGATTGAGCCTTTGTTTATCATTACACAATTTTTAGACTCTATGTATCTATGTAATTTTTGTAGTTACTGATCCTTATGTCTAATATCTAATTCAAAATCTTCGTCTTCTGGTTTCTTATTTTCTGCATTGGAAAGGGGCACAAAAGTTGGGAAATTTCCTCCATTATTAGAATTTTGATTACCCGAAATTAAACCTCCATTATTAGAATTTTGTGTTCCTGAGTTCAGTCCAGTATTAGGGTTTTGTGGAGTTCCAAATATCTGATTAATGGCTTCCTCTTGATTGTAATTATTATCGTTATTATTTCCATGCCCTGGTTTATTACTTTGGGAATTCCCATCTGTTGGACGTTCTTGTCCATTCTGATAAAACTGATTATTATTATTATTTCCCGGATTTGTTTGATAATTGTTATTAGGCTTTTCATTGTTATTAAAACCATTGTTATATCCTTGATTATTTCCAAAGTTTTGGTTACCAGGGTACGGATTTCCATAATTTTGGTTGTTATTATAGTTTCCACCGTTATTTTGGCTGGAGGCCCCAGGTCTTACATTTTCATTGTAGGATTGAGAAGGATTATTGTTGTAGTTATTGTAGCCATTGTTTGGATGCCCTTGTTGTTGTCCTTGGTTGCCATGACCTCCGGGCCCGTTGCTGTGTGGCGGCTTGGGTCGGTGACCATTATTATTGTAGCTATGTGACGGACGCGACGGCGGTCGTTGAGGTTGATATTGTGGGTAGTCGTTTTGAACAGGTGGCGTTTCATCTGGAACATTCTGTTGTGTATTAGCGTATTGGTTATTGTTTTGTCCGGGACGCTTCTGCGCATTGAACCCTACCTGACCATTGAATCCAAGGCCAGAGGAAAGGCCCCCAAAGAGGGACGATGCTAAACCTAACCCACTATTAACCGCACCTGGTTGGACATAACCACCGAAGTTAAATTGTCCATTGCACTTAAACACTGCAACTAATAGTATTAATGGTAATAATTTCCCCATTTTTAAATATTTACAGATGTTATAAAATCTGTCTTCACGTGAGTAACGTGCCGAGGTTACACTGGACTGGCTATTTATGTTTTACCCGTTTTATTCGCGCCGTTATCATACTGGTGGCATTGGACAGGTTTTTCAAGATGTCCAGGAGATTTTAAAACATGTGCATAACTTATGTGCTAATGAATTCGTCTAATATTTTCCTTCTAAGCATACTTGGTTATACAAAAATTCGTTAAAAATTATGCGAGGTTTTGAGGCTGATTTTAATCATTTATAAATGAGATGTTTGAATTTAACAAAACCTGTTACAGACGTAAGACTGAGAACTGAAGCTTGTTTCAATTCTTAAGTGGCAAGCATCTCTAATTTGCCTAAATAATGCCTAGATAACAGAGATTGCAGGGTTAGGGGAAGTAAGCCCAAGAAGGGTACCCTAAGGCAAAATTAAAATTTGAGCATGTTAATAACATAATTTCTAAAGACTTAAGTTGATGCGTGTAAGGGAGTTTAATATAGTTTGATAAAATTAGGTCATATTACTTAAAACTACACCAGCAAAATTATTATGAGCAAATAACATAAACCTTCAAAAAACTCATTTTGCCCGTAGGGGGGGCCTAAAATGGGTACTGACCTCGGGCAAAACGGAAGGCCGGCCTAAGATGGGTAGCTACATAAATCTCTCGAACATTTATATCATAATCAGTCTAAAAATAAGCAACTTAAATGTACTTCTAAATTGCACAAAAACTTAACATAATAGAATATAACAATGTCCAATAACACTGAAGTCAGTAGTAGTAATTAGTCTTTATCGTAGCCAGGCACCATTGCTAGATTGCTACTATATTAAAATAAATTTTCATTCATTCATTTCATTCAAACTTATTTTCTTTGCTTCTATTTTTATTATTTTCTATTCAAACCTTGGGGAGCCTAAAGAAAGTAGTAGATGCCTCTATTTAGGAGTGTTGCGGTCTATGGCCTTATACGGAGCTCCCGTATGGGAAGAAGAGCTGACTGATAGAACCATCGCTCTTTTAAGAAAACCTCAGAGGGTGATGGCTATCGGAGTCATTCGAGGATAACGCACCATCTCCTTCGAGGCAGTGTGCGTCTTGACGGGATGCTCAAGCTTCGTTATATGATTGGCGATCAGATCCGGGCCCGGTGTATTGTACCCTCGCCAAGAAAAATGGAAGGGTGGAAGTTCCACTCTCAACAGTCGGTGACTGAAAGGTGGAAAAAGCAGCTGGCTGAACTCAGAGCCGGACTGTCGGGGCTGTCCGTCCGATCCTGGAGGATTGATTGAGGCGGCATGGGTTGTTTACCTTCCGGCTCATACATGTACTCACCGGACATGGTTGTTTCGGAAAGTACCTAAATAAGTGAACCGACCACCAGGTGCCACCATTGCAGCTGCGTCGAGGATACGGCGCAACACACATTGTTAGTGTGCCCAACCTGGGAGGGTGAGCGCCGTGAACTCGTCGCAGAAATGGGGGACGATCTCTCTTTCGACCATAATAAGAGCAATGGTCAGAACCGAGAGGTCTTGGGATGTGGGACTTTCCTTCTGCGAGGAGGTTATGTCGCAGAAAGAAGCTGCGGAGATGGAGAGGGTGATATCATCTAACCTCCCAATCCGCAGCCGGAGAGTAGGACGTCGGAAGAGGGCCTACCAGGCCCTTCTCCGTCCTCCATGAATTGATGTCTTGACGATGGACACGGTGTCAGCCGTCAATAAAATAAAGCCTCGAGAAGGTGCGCGCGGTGTATGAGCCGCGTGCCTTGTAGTGAAAAAGGGATGGTTAAACTCCAGATCCATGCTGAGAAAGGGATTTCAAAAAGGACCAGCGCTGTCAGGCTCGCGGAAGAATGCGAGAGCGTACCCATGATCCTGACCGACGGTGTAGAGGAGTACACCCGTGGTGGTTTTAGCCGGTAGGAGTCCAGCATAGCCAATAGTATTCATGACATCCATGAGGATTTCTCCACGTAAAACAGGGGCAAAACGAGTAGGTACTCATTTTGCCCTACCCATTTTGCCTTTTAGCTAGAAGTTTGCATTATTCGAAAAATAACCTTCAAATATTAACTCTAAATCCGTGTATTGAGTATGAAAATATACTCGAATAAGTTTATTTCGATACTGAATTAACACTATTAGACAGACATTTAAGGAAAAACAAAAATCAATGTGAACTCTTCTTGCAATTTTTTATCGAAACAGACGAAAAAATATTTTTGGTCACTGCGCACGTGTTTCTACTAGCTTCGTTTCTTAGTGACTGCCTTAGATGGAGCGGGGTGCGGAGCGACTGTTGCACTGTTCGCAGCGAGTCCAGCGTTCAATCTGACGATGTCGCATTGCCTACCCTTTTTAGGCGGGGTAGGTACCCGTCTTGGGCTTACTTCCCCTATTCCCATTTGTCCCCACTGGTGACAAATCATAGCTCGATTACCAAAAGCTGGCAGCCTGGCACGGTAGAACCTACTCACACTAAAATAATTAACATATTTATAGTGTTTCAAAAATCGTTTAACATAATGTACCTACTACACCTATTACTTTTATTATTTAATTAAAGTGAAACCCTTCTTTATTTTATTTGAAAAACCTCTACCTGACGCCTCTGTTAAGACAAAGGCTAAAACATTTTCTAAGTAAATTACGCGATCTCTAATGAAAAAGAAAATTAAATTCATATTGGAGTAGGTACTTTACTTTGATAATATTATGGCGACGCAACAACGACGCAAAATGAGTTGCGACTTTAGTATGAAACAGAATTTTGTGATTCATTTTACGCGACCTCACACGACCACCCTTGAGTGAGGCCAAAGGAGCGTGTTATTATGAGGCTTTGAGCCGTGCGTCGTGAAAACGTTGCATTTCGGTTTTATATTATACCTAGTAAAGTCCTGTTTGTACCACACGGAGCGACGCAAAATGAGTTGCGACTTTTGTATGTAACAGAATTTTGCGATTCATTTACAGCTCAAAAAATATACTTCTTTAGCTTCACCCTATACTCGTAGGTAAAGGTAGTAAACTATTAATTTTAACACGTTGAGCGCCACGCCGACTTTGAAGGCAGTTCCCGTCAGACCACGCGCGCCACTTAGAAGCGCTGGTATTATAGAGCCAAGTTGTTTTTGTTTTTTGCGGCCTATGTGAAAGGTCAGTGTTAACCAGCGGTGGTTGACGCGGCGTAGACGGAAAGTCCAGTGTCAGCTACCGATGGCTGACGCAGCGTTCAACGTGTAAGTGTGAAAGCGAATTCTATAGACAGACAGCATGAAGACAAACTTGAAGTATGAGACTTTATTCACAAAACAGAGTGCTTTATTAATGTAGTAGTTACTCTGGTCACATGGTCAAGAACACTGCCAAGAGCCAATGTCCGGTGAGACCGTTAAAATAACGGGAACGTATTCAAATTAATCAATTTATCATCACGATTCACGTTTCATTATTATAACTCTACTTGGGTCCTGTACCTACTCAAGTACCTATTGTTTGATTGATTGTTTACATTATTCGTTGTTCGATTGTTTGATTGTTTACTCGTTATATTGAAATTGAATCACAATGGGCGGACTTAATGCCAAGCGGCCAAGTGGCATTTACACTTGTCCAGTTGATGGTAAGTACCCTCGCACATAGATATCAGCACCACAATCACTACCAATGCTATCAAAAATAAAAGAGAAAGAACAATGACAAAATACATTTCATACTTGTCCGGTATGGACTAAAGCTAGACGTAGTAATAAAATAAGACAAAAGTTTGTTAAAATTATATTTAATAACAAGAATAAAATGTGATAGAATGCATGCGTTAGAACAAGACGAAAAATATTTCACGTATTTTATTTGTAAGTACAAATTACCCGTACAAATAAAGCATTAACAATGATGATTTTTGGTATAACACATTTAATAAATTATTAAAATCTAAACTTTTTATTACTTCCGTTGTTTAATACGTAAATACATAAGAATATACAGAGTAATAATAAAATTCAAAGAAAAAATATTATTGTGATCTCGTGCACAAAATATGGTCATAGCAGATAAAAATTTTCGAACAAAATTATAATGGACTATCTTAAAGATTAGTAAGGCACTATTCAGCTTTGGTTACAACACCATCTCCTAAACTACTTACTCTTTTATTATTAACATCTATGACTCTATACATATATTCAATGTTTATATATTTTTAACACATATCCATCAGTCATTCATTGTTAAAATGAAGGCCAGAACATCATCCCACATTACTTTCATAATTTTAATGTCGATTTTTACCACTATTTCAAAAACAGTTGTTTTTTCTGTTGTTGTCAGGTTATTGGTATAACTTTCACAATACATATTCATAATTAAATCTGACCCGCATTTTGTTACCTATAAATTCCTATAAAGATCGTTATCGGTTTTATTTGACAAGCATTTGAGATTCATATTTACACAGCAATAGTTTTTTGATAAAGAAAAATACATTTCAGAATTTTAGTATTTTGAACAAATTTTAAAACAGTTAACCAGTCGGAATTTTGTTGTTTTTTTGTACAAAAATATAATTAAGTTAAAACATCTTTCAGCGTGCATTAGTGTATTTCCGATGCAAGGGATAATCCTACAGATAATTAAGAAACATAAAACGCAAGAGTCAAGACTATCTAATTAAATATTATTAATAAATAAATACCGCATTCATCGGAATGTCCTCATAGTCGGAAATACCTTTATGCTTCACATTACTCATACTGTTGTGTGGAATTTCCCGACACATGTTTGCACATCTATCATTAATGTACAACGACTGATGATAATCTGATAACGTATAGCACCATTACAATATTATAAACATAACCACAGACTTGAAAAAAGAACAGACGTTACCTCGTCTTATCGAGAGTGACGCCGCCCGCTTACCATGTGTGCGTAATTTTTAGTGCGGTGATGCGGTCCGACCAATCCGACGCGGTAATGGCGGCCGATTATAAACTTATGGTGTCAATGTGTGCGTGTAATACTTGTACGAATAGAGGAGTTGGTATTACTAAGTGTGCTGCATTGAATTTGTTGCTGACAATCCGTCTGGTTCTTTTTTCAAGTCTGTGATAATAACTAGTAAACGGACAAACTTGTAGGCGTGGCATCATGAATGGTTTTATCGAATTGCATTCATTTATTTATTTTTATTTTCGAATCTGGCGAAGGTTTTACTACTATTAAAAATGTATTTTTTTAATGAATATAACAGAAAAAAGGCAAATTGAATGAAAACATTCATTATGTATTTGATTTGTTAAAAGGTGATTTGTGTAAGTAAAATAAGCAAATTTTGCATTTCTGATTAAGAATGTACACAAAATATTGGGTTTCTTTTCTTTCATATTTATTATTTTTGCAAACTACATACTCCGCATCGGAATTATCCGCACCCGAAAGAGATGTCACTCCTGCACGTCATTTCTATTTACAAGTTTCCTGGACAAAGAATATGAAATACATTTACTTCACCCCCAGATTAAATAAGTTTGCTGAAACTTGAAATCATACAACAAATCAATAAATATATTTCATATACTTACCTATAAATGTTTAGTCATGCACAAACATGGCATGCCTTATTTTAATTAAATTTAGATATAAATTCGGTCATAGTTTCTACTTAAAATCCTACATGAACATTTAGTAACACTATGACTGTGAAACATACAATGAACATACAGCGTGCAATGTGTACATACCTTTACATACCTCGATATATTAATTTATAATTAGTAGATACACATTATTATACAAAATAAATAGCTCGAAACATGACACCGCTTCTATGATGATCGTAATTTTGCTTTCTAGTTTTGGTTACAAAAAGAGCGAATGAAGAGGTTCATTCGAGAGTAATAAAATAGGTTCCATTCCAATTTCCTCTTACATGATATGTAAACCAAACACTTGTCTTCTGAATACAACCTACTTGTAGGTAATATAAAAAAAGTTTTAATAAATAATTCATTTTATTTAAATCAACATTTTACAACAAAATGTGAATACAAAAAAAATGTGATTTGTGTTTGATAATAATTTGAGACATATAAAAATAAAATGCAAAGAAGTTATGTTTACAAATAAAAAATAATTAAAATTATGATTTATCATCATTGGAGTATAATACTTCAATGTATAATATCAACATTATTTTTAAGTGTTCCCAGTATTAAAAAAGTCTTACGCCTTTTACTGGGTTTACGTACAAAATGCGACTGCAAATTACTTTACGGTGTCATTTTTCCAGTACCAAATTGTGTATCTACATTTTGTACAATACCATGTTTTCTTTAGACTGAAACTGTAATAAATAATGTATCGCTGCGAACACAATGACACAAATGTGCATGTGAACATTAAGCAATATTTTAAAATCACAAAAAATTACAATTTCCAACTTACAAAATTGTACATTCACATTTCGAAATGAAGTAATAAAAATAGTTAAAATTGCTGTTTTCATTACAAATATTTTATATGCTAACATTGCTAACGTTGTCGCTAATAGTGGATATGGGGATATGCCTTTCTTTTTCCGAGTTGGAGTGGAGGGGACAGGGGGGTCGTTTGGCACGGCGCTTGGTCCGGGGGTTGTGGGGGGCTCGGGGGGGCAAGCGGGGGGCCGGAGCCCCCCGGGGGGGTTTGGACAAGTCGCCGGCTGACGCGGACTTGTCGAACACCTTTCGCGTGTTGGCGGCCGAGGCCTTAGGCCGGGGTCAGTCGATCACGTGTTTGATCTTGACGTATAGGACGCACGAGAACAGAAACCCGAAGATTGGTATCACAGACATGCCTACCCCGACCGCGGCGAGGATTATTAGATGGTCCCGTATGTGGTTTGTGAAGTGGTGGATACAACCCTGAAATAATTTATTTTAAAATTATTATTAACATTAATCTAGTTAACACAGTAGTTACTGGTTCTATAGTAGATCCGCTTGAAAGATGAGAATAAATAGATGAATAAATGTGAAGAAAATTCTCACATCCACTGCCCTGCTCTAAGATTTTATTGGTTACTGATGGTATGATTGAACATTCATAAAGCCCTTCGTTTGGCAGACAAGCCTGTCGATTCAACCACACAATTTAAGTTTTGTGATATTGTTATACACCTCAGGTGTTACACAATTACTTGTGTTACCTGCATGAATGTTAACAATTCCGCCAGATGGTATGTGGCGACGAAGCTTAAAATTATTATTCTCTTATTATCGCCTATTGACTGTCTTATTGCAAATTAGACATGTGTAAGTGTGAACGTACACGTAAGTACACATATCCGAGCGTGCATGTTATACGCCCGCATACGTATGCTTAGGTATAAAGGTGTGTATAAGAGTTATAGCACACATATCAACTCGGAAAGGGGTCGTCACCGTGTGTATGACCTTTATACGCCCGCGTACTTATTCGTGCGTATTTTACGTCCGCGTATAGTACGGCCGACGTATCTTGGCGCGTCTGAACTTCGCAAAAGGTAGCGCAGTAACGTAATTCGGCAATGCTCGGTACGCGGCGTATTATGTCTCAGTCACACGTTAGCACGTTCGTGTCACTATCTCTGTCTTACATGCGCTAAAGTTCGTAAAGCCTATTTTCAGACGCGCCAAGATACATCGGCCGTACTGTACGCGTGCGTGCGTGTGTAATACGTGTACATATACAGTAATCCCCCCTATAACGCGGTAGATTGGTTCTGCATTCACAGTACAGAAATATGTATGTGGGAAATCCCCGCGTTATATAGGGGAATGCCCGTGTTATAGGGGGGATTGAAATTGCGTACGTAATATAGGGTTGCCAACCTCAAATTTAAAAAACCAGGATTTGAAGTTGGAGAAACCAGGACAATTCAGTTTGAAAACAGGACACAGTAATAGAGTTGCAATAGTTAAATTAATATCTAGTGAAAATAGGTAAAATGAAATTCAAGTAATTAAATTATGTAATCATATTTTTTATTGAGACCGCCAGTAACGTAAGAATTTTAAAAGAGGCGCGCGAATTTTAAAATTTAAAAACCCAGGACGCTGCTGAAAAACTATTCAGGACGTCTAAGGACACTAAAAAAACTAGGACATGTCCTGGGAAAACAGGACGGTTGGCAACTCTAACGTAATATGAAAACGCGTTATAAGGGTACCGCGTTATGGGGGGAATTACTGTAGTAGGTATACGTATCTGTTGTATAATACGTACAGTATAGTATATGTTGGAGGGATGGTCGCGCATGCCGCAGCGCGGCGCGGGCGAGCGGCAGCACGAGTCGGGCACGAGCAGGCGCGGGTCGTGCGCGTGCCAGATGCTGCGTCGCCACTCCGAGAACATCACTGCGCCGCAACACTTGAACTGGACACCCAGAGCAGGGCTTAGTTACTAAACTATGGTAGGCTAGAGACCCTGTTAAGTATTGTTATTTAATAAAAAAATGTGAGCCGTCATGGGGCAGCTGGCAGATGTGAAACATCGAAATTATTTTATACAACTAATAATCATAAAAGTACAGATTATGACAAACTAAATATAGCATGATGAAAAAATACAATATTACGAATTGTCTCCAGAAATGATGACAGTTATGTCCTACTGTATGATACAGCCTATCAAACTAAGTTTATTTATGATTACCCACATTGTGTTATTATATTTTTTTTCATATTGCCCTACCATAATAATATAGTGCGGCGAAGCGTCGCCACTCACCGCGCCAATAATTAGGTTTACCCCTCGCCTTTAGATGTTTTACATCAAAAAAAATTAAAGAACTAAACAACCACCTGCGTAAAAAAACTAAAAAAAAACAAGCCTAGTAGTAGTAGTAGTTGAGAATGTTGTGAAACGTAATACTGAACAACTACACCATAGAAGGATTAACAGTCGGGACCGATTTTTTTACAGGGCTGCTTCAGAAAAAACAAACAAGATTTGATTGGTTGAAGAATAGGCCCCGACTATTAATTCTTCTATGGTGTAGTTGTTCAGACTTTTAACAACATTCTAAACTACTGGGCTTGTTTTTTCTTTTTAGTTTTTTTTACGCAGTCGGGTGTTTTGTTTTTAATTAATTTTTTGAATGTATATTATTTGCTAATACAATATTAATTACTTATAAAAACATCATCTATGTTCTATTACGGGAACTATTACGATACGTAGTTAATATTTCACTATGAAGATACAAAATGAATCACAGATGGCGCTTAACACATATAGTTTGACTAACTAAAGAGATTCGTAAATTAAATTATTTGAAAGTATTAATTAAAAAATATATTTATTTCATATTAAATAATTAAATTATATATTTTTTTAAACTCTATTCTTTTTACTTTCGACTAGTTAAAGTTTACATGGAGAAGGAGTGTAGGAAGCTAATATTTCTATATAATAAAAACATAAAATTAATAAAAATAAACATTAACATACATATTTTTTGACACAGAAAAATATTGTGTTATGTTTAAGATAATACTTATTTATGTTGAACAATTTTATACCCCATAGTAATATCCGATATGGTCTAGTGGCTAGGATACCTGGCTCTCACCCAGGAGGCTCGGGTTCGATTCCCGGTATCGGAATGATACGGCCGACTGCATCATTATACTTTTGTATTATTTTTCTCTTAATGTATATGTAATATTAAATCTTAAATGTATTGTGACTAATTAAAAAAAATATATTTCGAACCCTTCAGTTATTTAGACATTTATTGTTATCTTTATTGCACAGCTGTGTTCATTGTCTGTAATTTTGAGGGTTCTGAAGAAAAATTAAAACACTTTTAGTTTCGTCATGTCCGTCTGTCCGAAGCACAACCATACATCCACGCTTGAAAGGAAAAATTGAGTAAGCGACTTTACAGGAGAGCAGTTTAAAGTTGAATTTTTAGAAAAATTGTTGTATATGCCTTAATATAGATGATAAAATAAGGATTCCAAAACAGTAAGAATAACGTCGGTTGGAGGATTACAAAAAATGTATGATTTTTTTTCTAAAAATTCCAACTTTAAACTGCTCTCCTGTAAAGTTAGCTCAATGTCGATTAGTCAATTTATCCTTTCAAGCGTCGACATATTTATTAAAATTGCAAAATCGTAGAACAAAAACATGAAAAATAACATGGGGATGAATTTTTTTTTCATGTATCCCATAGTGTGGGGTATCTTTGAAAAGATCTTTCAAGAATATTATGTCTGATGGAACCGTTTTTCATTTCAGTGGCCCGTTTGCGAAATATTGCATTAACTTATTTTAAGTAAAAAAAAAAAAAATATTCGGCTTTAAAGTGCCAATTTTGCTCAAAGTCGAGTGTCCCCCTTCCCCTGCCAGCTAATCGATTAGCGATGGACAAGTGAATCAAAATTCACCCTGTGTATCACAGATCAATAAATAATTATTATTGATCTGTGCTGTATATAGATTTACCGTTTGGATAAAAGATTAATGCCCGGTTTACACTATTCCAGTCCACTGCTGGACTGGATTGTATCATCTACATTATTCCAGTCATTTAGAAGCTGTTGAAGTGTGAACACTACAGTGACGATGATTTCAAGAAGAAAATGTATCAAACGGCACTGGTTTGGCCGTCTACATTATTCCAGTTGCACTGGATTGGTCGCATTGGATTAAAAATAGCCCGCCAATCCAGTTACTGGACTGGAATGCTCACTGGATTCAGTGCATACCAGTGTTGGTTTATATCTGGAATAATGTAAACCGGTCATTAAAGACTCATTTGTGAACTTTGAATTTTTTTTGCAGGTTTTCGATGGGTACTTTTACAATTTTGTTATAATGTTAGAAAGTTAGGAACAGTCAACATTGACACCGAGTTTAAATTGTAATATTATTATGGTAAGCTATTTTTTGAGCTAAAGACCGGACACAATTCGCTTTCACAATAAAGCTATTTAACTAAATGATGTATTGCTTAATTTCACTAATCTTACCTCAGTCTGCATATTATCTACTGCGTCCGTGATGACGGTATCCAGTGCATAGTTTGATAGGAAAGTAGTGTTGAGTTCTGCTCGCAACTCGTCTTCGACTGCCACCTCATAGTAGTAGGCGAGACCGCCCGCTCCCGCTTCCAAGATAAACGTGAACAGCAGGAAGTATGTGTACTGAAATCATATGAATGAATAAGTTATCAATGACGTAGGTTGCTTCTTAGATTTTTAAAACTTAATAATCTAAAATTTTAACAAAAAAAAAAACAACTTCAAATAAAGTACATGCTTTCCAATAAAAAAAGAATCATCAAAATCGGTTGGCGTGATATTGAGCTATTCGTCTATTTTTCGCGCACATACTTAATGCAAATTTAAGACTTATGTATATGGTTTTCTCATGGATGCCATTGTCAGATCTCGCTCAAAGAACAATGCCCAAAAATTATTTTTTATTTTTTGTAGCGTCTTAAATCGTCAGTTATACCGAAGCAATTCAATTATTTTTTTACATATTTTAAAATTAATACCTGTGCCCGTATTACCCAGCGTAAAATAATTTTATTAATAAGTGATGAATTGACTATAATAACAGTTATGTCAACAATGTCCATTTTCATTCGGGCACGCACTTCGATACATAGCTTGTATCAAGCAAGATATATGGAGACTTCTGGCCAATATTACACACAGAATTTCGTTATAAATGTTGGTAACAAATGTAATGATGTAAAATTTCCATTTCCGGTTGTCAATAAAAAAAAAGTCAGAATAAAAAATAATGGTAAAAATTACATTCTCCCCTACTCTATGACTCAATGGTTATAAGAATTCAATCTCAAAATACTTTGGTTCTGGGGTGTGTCTGCTGAAAATTCTTATATATCTAAGCTCAGAAATTAAAGCGGCGATTTTTAGAATTTTTTTTTATTTTAAGACGCTAAAGTTGAAAATGAAATAAAACGATGTATGGCAGTTGGGCATTGTTCTTTAAGTGGGGCCACATGACAAGCACCAGCTTTCGATTAAAAAAAGAATCATCAAAATCGGTTCACCCAGTCGAAAGTTCTGAGGTAACAAACAAAAAACAGTCAAATTGAGAAGCTCCCCCTTTTTTTGAAGTCGGTTAAAAAAATGAGGAGATTCTCAATTCGGTTATTTCATTATGTTCGTTACTTCAGAATTCTATCATTTATTATGAACCGATTTAGAAAATTCTTTTTTATTTGAAACGCAATTCCAAATTGCAGAATTTTAGATTCCCATATTTCTCAAAAT
The DNA here is from genome assembly GCA_963932265.1 of Thymelicus lineola. Classification (NCBI taxonomy): domain Eukaryota; kingdom Metazoa; phylum Arthropoda; class Insecta; order Lepidoptera; family Hesperiidae; genus Thymelicus; species Thymelicus lineola. Next base: position 14,472,975 of record OZ010687.1, on the reverse strand, counting down.
GTCTATTTATCCTTAAAATACAATATTATCTATCTCGTTAGGTGTATGTTAATTATACAGGGTGAATTTTTCAAGTGTGCATGGATGGCCAAATCAGAAACTATGAGGATTATCGAAAAATGCTCAAAGGAGTCTCGGGGCCGATTTTGATTAAAACTAAAACTGCATCATTACATTTTTGAAAAATCAATATTCCTAGCCAGGAATCGAACCCGTTGATTTTGAAAAAAAAAACACACCTGTATTATTACACCATTCGATAGTGTCACTGAAAAGGATAAAATTCTGGGAAGTAATGACATACGGTAAACTTAAGGAAAATGTTTAATTTCAATAAAATTCATATTTTTAGTATCGTATCCGTAGAATATTGATTTTTCAAAAATGTAATGATGCAGTTTTAGTTTTAATCAAAATCGGCCCCGAGACTCCTTTGAGCATTTTTCGTTATTACTCGTAGTTTCGAATTTGGCCCTCCATGCACCTTTGGAAAATTCACCCTGTATTGTATCGAACATTCTACTTTATTTACTTCATTTATTTATTATTGCACAATGAATAATAATAATAATAATGACACGATAGCCAATAAATTAGACATGTGTGTGTAATTATATTGTTGTTGGAAACGCACATAATTGTTCAATCGAATTTGAATAATTAACGTAATATCATTATTTAACGGGAAAAGAGGTTTTATATATATAGGTATTTAGTTTAATAAATCTTTGTTATGTGCAGATAAAATTTAAAACCTTGATTCGATTCTGACTTTGATTTGTCTCGCTATTAGTAACAGGTTTAAATGAGAGCATTAATGACCAAAGGTCAGTTTAATTAACCCAATAATATGTGGAGCTTGCTAAATCGGTAGATCCTTGAAAGTCTTGAGTACATAATGAACACCTTTTGAATCTAAAATTGCATGATTCCGTTTCTTTTAATCATAGATACAAAAGGGATGTTGACTAATTTTAGGATTCAATTTTATTGTATAGATAGAACCTCAATATTCACGAAAAAAACATTATAAAAATAATAATCTTCAATTTAGAAACAAAAATTGATAAATAAAAATCATTATCAAATTTCTGACCAAAACGTCACGTGACGTCACTAAACTATGTTCAATACTATCTGTCTACTAAGTTTGTTGAATTTCCATATAAAATTGTTCCAATGACGTCATATTCTCAAAATGGCGTCTGAGGTCACGTGACAGTGAGTACAATTTTTAACATTTTAAATTAATGATATTTAATTTATTGTGATTGATTTCAATAAAAGAATCATATTTTAGGCCTTTAAATGTTACCACTAATATTTTAGATATAAAGGAGAATGCCCATTTAGTATGGAGAAATGTACTGTCTTTAACATTTTTGTGTCTTGATAAAAATACCTTTATTTGATTATGTTATCTTAATAAATTATACATACTAACTTTAGTCAATGATAATATTAGGAAATAAGAGATTTTAAACAAAACTAATTTGTATTTAGGTTATAGTAAACTCACAGTAATATGGACTCTATGCGGGCGTATTAAAGTCGATTGCGTATGTAATGTCGATCTTTTAAGTTTCAAATTCATTTGACAGTCCCCAAACACCATGAAGTTTTTAATGTATTATAATCACAGAACACTATTACTCCTGGCTGATTATAATAATTTTCTATAAAAAAAAAATTCGTTTGACAGTCCCCTTACGTCATCTAGTTTGTTGTCATGGATATATTATACTATAACTGTTGTATCATAATTATAATCGAATCAATGCAACCTATTGGCCCGAAGGATCTTAAAAGATTCCTGATTGGCCCTTATCCAAACATAAATGGCCCAATGGTTTTCTTTTGTAAAACAGAAGTAAAGTTACTTATTAATTTCGGAAAATTATTCCCAATAAGGATTTTTTAGGAAATAGGGTAAAATACTTGAAATATTTTAATAAAATTTTTTGTCCAAAAATCATTGTGACACAATTATTATTTTAAAAGTACTGGCTATGGGCATTCTCCTTTATATTAATTTATAATTAGTGTCAACATCCGTATTTAAGATGACAGACCTGCTATTTAGTTCCTACTAATATAATTAGGTATACATCGAAGACGCAGGCAGGACAAAACTCTATATCTAATTCGTAAATAATTCAAAAAATAATAAATTGATATTCAAGCAGTTAAAACAATTCTGATTCGTATCCCAACATAAAATACACGTGAACTGTTTAAGTTCATTTATCGCATATTTTTACAAGGAAATTAAACTCCACAGACAGTTTTAATGCGAATGAGGCAGTCGTATTATTGTTTTATGAGAAATCTGTAGGTACTCAGTAGTCAGTGCCACGGCCCATAGCTAATCTTGACCAAAGATTTTCTGCGTTATCGGTCTTCAATACGCAGTTGTACTAATCGTCGTGTTATTGATTCCTCACAATCGTTTTGCTCAACTACACATATAAAGGTCTCAACTACCATCTATATTTGAACGCTTTCAAAATATTACTGTACTGCACTCAAATCTCATTTCCATACATTTTGAATGTGTGGCATGAACAAGAAAAGAGTTTTATTGTTGTCGTTCTTTTTTAATTTAACGGACGTTGTAAAGCAGACGTGTTACCTAGCGCTCAGTAATCACCATTAGCTATGGATGTGCAACACCAGAAAGTTGCTAATGTCACTGTAGGAAGGAGACTTTTTATACATCTCATTCCACAATTTGCAAGTACGCGGTAAAAATCACCATAGCTGGATGAGAAGAGATAATAACATTCAATGACGACTGCGTGGCGCGATGGTTACCATGCCAGATCGCCGCGCCAAGGGTCCTAGGTTCAATTCCTAGCGAAGCAGAAATTTGAATGATGAGTTTGAATTTCTGTTCTCGGTCTGGGTGTGAGTTTTCATGTCTGTGTGTTGTCGATGGCACCCACAACACAGGGAATCCTAGTGTGGGGCTGAGTGTGAAGCGTTTATATTTTTATTATTATAATGTTCTCAAATAACACTCACACACAAAAGACTGGTTCTGTTTTCTGTCTTCAGCCCGCAGCAGCCGAGCGCGCTGAGCGGCACGCCCATAGCGCCCGCTATCACCAGCATGTAGGCGATGGCGGGGTACGTCCAGGTGGGCAGCAGCGCCACGAACCGATGCCGGGTCGCCACCGTCCACGCACCTACTACTAATACCCCTACTCCTGCAAACTGATGTTTTTATTTATTTATTAAAGATTTAAATAAAAAAAGCAAAGTAACAACCCATAATTGTCCCACTGCTGGACTCGGGGTCTCCTCTCACAATGTTAGGGGAACAGGCCATAGTCTACCACGCTGGCCAAGTGCAGATTGGTAGATTTCACACACCTTTGAGAACATTATGGAGAACTCTCCGGTGTGCAGGTTTCCTCACGATGTTTTATAAAGATTTAAATCTTTATTGTAAAATCCTAAACATAGGCTTACATGGCGGACTTAATGCCTATTGCCATTCTATACCAGTCAACCCAGCGTGATGGCGAGAACATGTGGCAGGTGACAATAAATTGATCAGTAAAGTTTATTCAATTACCCAGTAATTTCAAATTAGTAATTAAAAAAACAGAAAATATATATATATTCCTCATAAAATATGTTTCACACTAAATACATATATAAGTGATAACATTTTGTTCGTAAAGTTAAAAAGCCTGATCTTTAAGTGGCTATGGTTAAAATGGAGTCGACTAAATCAACTAAATTCCACTCTTGTGACTGTATTTAATGTTAGTTGGAACTGATAAGACCTGATATTTTTTAAACAGATATTTGTCATAGGTCCCAGCAAGCTTTGCAGCTTCACGCGACAGATAAGACCATTACCATCCTAAAGGATTAGTGGTTAATCAAACGTCATATTTTTGTCACTTTGGCAGCACAACAATACCACGACAAAAATTATTAGCTACGTATAAAATATTTAATTTGAACTGGAATTCGATCTATGAAAATCGGTATCGAAAAATTATCCGGTCAGAATTCTTGCCAGTTCCGAGGATTCATATAAAATCCTTGGATAGGGAGCAGTTTGACTAACTTTTCAGAAGAAAATCGGTCATTTCCAACTTTTTTGTTACAGATAAATAAAAAAAACCTGACCTTAGATAAAACAGAATTCTCTGTTATAAATTCGTACAACATAATTAAACATCTGTTTAAACTGTAAGGCATAAAATGAGTCATCATAATCATTCATCACCATGATATGAAAAGTGAAGATTATATCATTCAAAGATATATATCATTTGTAATTTAGTTTTAACAATATGTTTCAATAACAACATAATATTATAATATTTTCTTGGCCTTCACTGTACTTTGGCCGATAGTAAAGATAAGCATATTAATCATGCTAAGTAAATAAAAATAATTTTCTGTAACTAAAATACAATCCATGTTTTCATTTATGGGTTTTTCCTGTTAAGTTAACGAAGTTTGTCAAAAATTAAAACACTTTTATATTTAGCTGATAAGGACTTCAAAGTACATAATTATATTGCTTGGTTCTTTACGAGAAATTGAGTTCGAGAAGATAATTGCGAATAACACAAGTCATTGAGCTAAGAGAATTTTCTAATTTTCATCAACAGAAAAATAATATACTATAAGTATTGTAATTTCTTACCAGGAAAACTACATTGAATATATGAAGAACACATTTGAGGAAATTAACGCTGCAGCAGTCAGCGTCTCTTGATTTTCGTGGCTTCACCTTCTTTTTCTTAGCTAGCAGTGTACTCGAGTCTTTTTTCTTCTCCTCTGCCATGTTTCCAAATAAATAATTGTTGTTACAGTTTGGTATTCAATTTCTTCATTTCAGCGTTGACTGCTCATCTTGTTCATCAACTCATGGTTCAATCGAGACCTGAAAAATAAAACAAAATATTGTTAGAAACTCTACAATTGCCTATTAATATATGTAACAAACATTATTTAAATATACTTACAAGTTAACAAATTGCCAGGATTTAAGGGCAATTAGACAGAAACACTTCAATGAACAATGTACATTATTTTATTAGCAGGGCAGAAACTTAATTGTACAAAAATGGAATATTACATTATTACTAAAATCATACACTTGTCACAAAATACAATACTTTGACCCATATTTAGTATAATTTAAAATTAAAATATGTATAAGTAATAAAAAATAATGGTTTCACAAAGTTGCTAGATTGCAAATTTATATACAATACAGTTTATAAAAAAAATTAAGCTTTGTATACAATACCAATAACATTCAGTCCTTATTTTCATCACATTATAAATTCATTCAATGTCCTACAAATCCTTTGGATTACACATATTTATAAAATAAGAATACAAATTGATTACATAGATAACTGATAAATCCAAGTCTATAAAAAGTTTTGTTGTAGGATTATGCAACTAAAGTGTGATGCATATATAGAGCTGGGGCCACTTTACCACTAAAATTGGTCATAATTAATTGTCAAATTACTCATCATACTGTTGCAGTGTTGATTCTAATTTATCCACAATTTTCTTATAAAACATGATTTGCTGTCTTAGGAATTTCTGCATTGTTGCTTTCAAGTCTACTGTCCTCTCGCTTTTAAAATGATTGATTTCGGCAAGCAAAGCATAAGATATGACGTCGGTTCTCCTCAGCACCTCATTTAGCTGGGCTACCTCCATTTTGTTTTCACTTCTCAATCTCTCACATTCCCTTTTCTTCTGGATTGCACCTTTGTGATTGGCTAACACATCTGGGAACGATCCAACGATGCCCTTGTATAAGTGGAATTTATCACCCAAAGGCTCCCAATCATATTTAGGCTGGTCCTCATACATTCTACCTATTTCAATATAAGCACCTCCTGTCATTTTTATAGCAGATGTTAATTTGGACGTGGAAACTATTGTCCCTTCATCCAGACTCAATGCATTTCCTAGGTTGTAGAACGCTTCACCTGTTTTCTGACAATCTATCTTATATTGTCCTTGGAACCTCTTTGTTTGTGCTAAACACATGCTGGTGACAGATTTCACCGATGTGTCCATGCTGCCGATGAAAGTGTGGCATTGCTCAGTGATATGATCCAGTTGTGATTGTAGTAAAGCTTTCTCAGGTACAACTAATGATATACAATAATTTAAGCCTAGTAAGTTGTCTCGTTCAGCTTGACGTTTCCCAGCTTTCCAGCGTTTTTCATCGGTGCAGGTGAGAAAATGTTGCCACACCTCGCACTTGGATAGAACGGGATGCTTGCACATCCAGTCCACAAACTCCTGAAGTTGCACTCTTCTGCGTTCAATCAACTGCTCATCGTAACGACCAGAGATCTGTTTATCTGGTAACGGAGGAATTGGAATGAGAGAAAATTTCTCTTGTAACCGTTCATGTAACCAATCAAAGTGCTTGTATCGTCTCGACACCTGAATGTTGTTGAATGACGGTGTAAGCTGGTATGCAATAAAGCTTTTAATGCCCTTAAACTTTGATTCCTTCTTTGGAGATGCCACAGTAACATGATAAGGTTGTGGTATAGGGGCCCACACAAATCCATCTTCTCCCTGTACTATTTGCACCTTATCTGATTCTGGTACTTCTACATTTAAAGTGCCTAAAAGATAACTTTCACCACTTACTTTAGAAGACGGAGCAAACTTGTTTTTCCGCACAGTTCCTGCTGAAGAGCCAAAGTTTGAAACTGTGTCATCAATATGCTGATTGTAATCATTTATAGGCATCCCTGGTAGAGGGGTTAGGGGCTGCTGGTTGCTATAGTGTGGCCTGCTTTGTTGAGAACTAGGCCCTATTTCAGAATAAGTGTCTTCATCCCAATCATCATCCCAGCCATCGTCCTGTGAAGCATGACGCTGATAATTGTTGTCTCCGGCACTATACTGCTGATCACTCCAGTCATCAGCTGCTTGGTCATACCTTGGTGCTGCAGGAGCTACTTTTGAAGGCACCGACTCTTCAGGGGTGAGTTTTCTTACATATGCAGCTGGAAATAGTCCAGTTTCACCTTTGGAGTTCCTTCCTTCCCACCAGCCCTCTCCGATTTCTGTATTTATTAACGTCAGTATTTCTCCAGTGGTTATTGACATTTCTGTGGTGCCAGGCTCCCCCGTGAAGTCGTACAATGCTTGCACTTGGGCCGTCATGGTGAGACCCTTTACCTACAACAATTGCGAATATGTTAAAACATACACTCCAAGTAAGGATCTACAGCTATCTAGTACGCATTATCTTATCAGTGTTATCTAGAAATGTAATATGTATAATGTAGGTGTGATAACTGCATGTATTCTCACGCATATACTTTTAAATCCAAAGCTGCTCGAATGAATTAGGGCGTAATTCATCGGAAGCAGTTGACACATTTTCGTAATAGCCCCAATTAAGCATGGGTAGTAATTGACGAAACGTGAAGCCAAACTTATTATTTCGTGGCCCCCGTCGTAAGAAAGTGGGCCAGTGGTTAAACGGCCGTCTATTGTTATAAAATACATATTTACAATGTATATGTGCGACAAACGTAGGTTCTAGCTTCAGACAACTACTTGCAGGCCATAAGAAACAATTACAAAATCATTAGCCTTGTATTTTTGTACCTACTTAAGTACAGAAACAAATTTAAAAACGACAAGACACCAACGTTTTATGAAAAAACAAGTAAAATAGCAACATATTAAAATTCTTGTTTTGTGATGGAAATCAATGACGTCAATTTGAGGCATAGTACATTGAATGAAAACCTATGTACTGTACTAACTATTATCCTATAAACATATAATTTCAGATAAATACGTTAAAAACTAGTATCTTAGATCATTACTTACTTTTATTCACACTCTAAAATTAATTTTAAGGTGGATACACTGCACGCACAGTCATCTGAGTGACAGTAACGTATAACAAGAATTTGTTTTCATTGTCATGTCAAGATACGTACACGAGTCTGTTTTCATTTACGTGGCAGCGCATTGGCCATAGAGAAAACGATAACTAGGCAGACGCCATTGGCTGATTTTATGACACATTTGCCTGTAACCAATAAGAGAGGAACCTGATATAGCACCACAGATAAAATAGACTCAAATATGGCGTATCTATTATTACTTAGGTACTCTATGAGATCTATGTTTAATTGTCTATGCAATGAAATAGACTATGGACTATGGACTATTTGAAAATCCGAAATCGAAAAACCGTGGCGTAAACGTACTTTATGTTTGTTTATGTGGTTTGCGAAAAGAACTCGTACGATAAACGTTTTTTTGAGACTTGAATTAACATAAATGTGAATAAATCTTAGATCCTGTGCATCATGCATGATAAATTAATTTTCTTATCTTATTAATTTAATTGCTTGATATTTAACTTGTAGGGCCACCATGGAGTTCTGTGAGTGGAAACACAGTAGAATAGATATAAAAACAAAATAAAATTACATTGTGCATGGCCTGACAAGAACTTGCCCGGTTTTTTCAGAGGAACTTTGTAACCGTTGATGTACATACCTATAGGACTTGGCTTCGAGGCTCGAGTAAAGGATTACAGCCCGGGATCGATTACCGCCCGGTGCAGCCATAATTTTATCAGTCATTCTACTTATCCTTATGTTTTTCTCCTGCTCTTTGGTTTTTTATCATATTTTAATTAATAAGGAATGTGTCCGGAACAGCAGCCTCAGAGAGCAGTTGAACATGAACTGCGGTCACATTGGCGTCTATAATAGCATTTTGGCTGAGCCGTTATCGGTCTCCGCCAGAATGCTTTACAGGTTAGCAGAGAAGAGACGTTCATCTTTGTAAATTGATATGTATTTTGTAAGGTGATCACATCAGGGCGGCATAATCGTTGTTACGATAAAGCCCTTTTTTTAAGAATAAAAAAAAACCTTTGATAGGCACTTACTTACTTCTGACATACTTAACTAATGAACTATTAATTTTTCGCAGTGAAAAATGTGTTTTTAGTTTGAAGTACAGAGGCAATTAGACCTTTTGGATATTTTCGCACTCGCTTGCCTTCGCTACACGTTTTTCTACTTTTACACGGCTTTGTGTGGTCTGAAAGTGTGATTACCGAGCGGCTGAACTTGAATAGCTTTAAAACTTATTCCAGCCTACTCATCCCATTTGAACGCGTATGCGTGTTAAAAACATATCGTCAGTGGAAAGGCAAGAGGCGTCTAGGCGTGTTAGTATTATTGCCTTTCCAGTGATGATATCAAAACTCTGAAGAATAGGTACAAAATAATTCCTGGTCAAGAACCCTACTCGGTAATATTGTTTTTGTATAAATACTTGGAAAAAGAACCGACGATCTTGATGGTAAGTGGTCATCGTTGCCAATGCACGTCTGCAATACGCAAGTCGCAAAATAGTCAAGAAAGATGAGAAGACTGTTTGGGTATCAAGCCCCCAGTTGGGCAGTTTTAGAAAGAAGGTGTTTAGCATAGATTATCTATGGTGGTTAACAAGCCAGGGAGGCTTTACAGATTATAATACAAGTGGGGTAATGTAATATAATAATAATTGCTAAATTTTTGACCTTAATTTCACATGGTAATAAAGATGTTGTTTTGGGAAGTGTGTGTGTGTTAGAGATAGTGGTAAAGTGATAAAAAGATATGATTCCTGTGTTTTCGTCGGACTTTAAATCCAAATTCACAATATTTTTACAGGTAAGTAAACGTCAATTTTTTCTGAAAGTGTTGTTCTGCTATTTTTGGTAGAATCTCTATTAGGCTCTAACCGTTAGAGTCTAACGTTACCTAACGTATCATTCATACTGCACGTCGCACGTCGGCTTTGTAAGCGTTGTTTGTTTGTAGTTACTAGATTTACTGCTCGAGATAACGACGTAGTTACCGTACAACTGTTTTGACAACGTGCGAGGCTACGTATCTATTAGAGTTATGTTTTTATCTAAACCTAAAAGAGATTTATTACTCGCGCGTGTACCTTCTACCACACGCAGTCAAAATTCAACTGCAGCGTTATATCTGACTTCATGCTTTTAATGGCATTACAGGGCACCGGTCTCTCTGTATTATTAAGTAGGTCTAGACTCCTAGCTCCTAGATCATACTCCACCACGTTGCTCCAGTTCGGACTGCGAATTGATTAGGGGTTATTGCCGGCCACTCAATTTTTGGAAGTTCTTATGCTGACTGAAGGTCCTCACGACAAGTCCTAACAACGACTGTTAGGTAATGTAATGATTACAACCGGGCAACCGTCTCCGGGGGCTTTACGTGCCCTCCGAAGTATGGAAGCGCTCCCGGTTTTTTTGCCACTAGTGGACACCCATCCAACTACCCACGATACCAACCGATACTACTAGTCGTTGGGAAATAAGATCGCCACATTCGGTCGGTGATTACGCCCCAACTCAGAGTCACTAACGGTTACTTAAATCGCCCCTTAGTACAGAATTTGTATGGTGATTCTTTACTAAGGAGTGATTAAACTAATCGTGTGACTCTGGGTGGTTAGGGCGTAGAGTACCTAAAGTGCTTTAAAATTATTAATTGGGTATGTGTCACCCAACATAACAAGGATTCGTGTGTTTAATAATACTGGACATGAGAAGCATTAGGTCGGATGTGTAAAATGCTAACTTTTCAGGAGAGCAAAAACTAAATTGACAAACATTTTTTCTTCAGCATTATTGAACTATAAGTATTTCAGTCAGTATTCTTTTTTTAATATTTTGTAGGCAATAGTACCTTTTAATTGTTATTACAAGTATCACCCTAACTGTTAAAATGAGCTTAATACAATTTTTAATCTATAAAATTTTTGTACATCAGACTTTATGCCTGAAATATATTCATATAAAACATTATTATTACAACAATAAAATCCTATATTAAGAACAGACTTTATGCCTTTGTAGCGATAAGCAACATTTTTTTAAGCATAATACTATATTTGAAGATACGCACTAAAATTTGAAGTAAACTTTAGAGGCATAAATGCATATCTGCTGATGCTACCAGCGTATTAGGCCAAACATCTTTGATTCATAATAGCTTAAGTTGAAATACGGATCATAAAACTATTAATAATTTTGTGCATAAAGATTTAAGTAAATATAAATGCTTATGGCTCTCGGGTATTTGAAAAAGTCTGTATAACCGACATTATGCATGAGTGTATCTTTACAACGGTAAGAGATAGAGATACCACGGTCAGATCGTTGGAAAGAGAAACAAAAACATAATATCAGTATACTAAAAAGTCATTTTCGTCGTATGTGCACATCCGACCTAATGATTCTCATGTCCAGAATTTATATCTTATATTATTCTAGAGGTCTTTTAAATGATTTTGTAACTCCACGATGGATAAATGAAAAACAGTAGTCATGCTGAAAATTGTTTATTGTGAAAGTATTATCGCAACGAAAATTGCAACAGAATTTTCGTAAAATAATGAGGTCTTTATAAATAAAATTGGAGACTCATTGCAGATCGTCGGTTGTTGACGCAGATTAATGAGCAAATGGCAATTTCGTGATTACTTTACAATAGAAAAATATTCGATAAACTGTATGTCGAAGTTTGTAAGTATTTTTACAACGTCATCATGAACTTTTATGAAATGTTAATTTTCACAGAAACGTTTCAAACAACAGTTTATACGTTAGTATCTATCCTAATAGATTGGGTGTTTGGTAAATATGTTCCAACATGATTTGCCATTAAACCGTTTATTTTAAGTGTTATTCCGTGGTGTAGTAAAAAGACATATCGCACCCTCAGTGGAAAAAAAGTATAAGTCGTCTTACGTTGAATTTTAGTTATTAATATGATTGGAAAGAGGGATAAAAGTTGCATAATATGCTCAATTTTTTCAAATTTTTATCATTAATCTTGACGGTTTTGTGCAAGAAATCGTAATGTCAATTCTTTTGACTACTTACTGATATTTAAACAGTTTTTTGCTGTCCTGTAAAATAGCAATTTTCATCTTATGCCTTTTTTCCACTGAAGGTGCGATATGCTTTGTATCAGTAATTTAAATTGTCGTACGTTCCTTTATTTTGCTTAGCAAACCACAATTTTGTGTTTAAAATGAGAAATGGAATGTATGACGTGTTTCGGTTTGGTCTCAACGAGTTGGCGACGCCGTGATGTTCCCTGGTGCCTGGGTGGATTATGGGCGGCGGTGATCACCTTTAGTCTACCTAATCGTTTGTTTTATTAAAATAAATATTTTCTGCTCACTATTAGAATACCAAGCAGTGATAGCCTAGTGGCTAGAACGTTGGTCTCTCGAACGCGGGGGCCCGAGTTCAAATCCTGGCACGCACCTCTAATTTTCTAATATTATGTGCGTATTACAAGTTAATTATCACTTGCTTCGGTGAAGGAAAACATCGTGAGGAAACCTGCACACCTGAGAGTTCTCCATAATGTTCTCAAAGGTGTGTGAAGTCTACCAATCCCCACTTGGCCAGCGTGGTAGACTATGGCCTTTACCCCTCACATTGTGAGAGGTGACCCCGAGCCCAGCAGTGGGACAATTATGGGTGGCTTTGCTTTTTTTTTACTAGAATACCAATAATAATAACAAATAAATATAATAATATTTTTAAATACAACCTTTTTAAATTTTGTGTTTATGCTCGTCTTGAGCTCCCTCGTCTTGAGCGAACCCTGAGCGTAGAATCAGGTCGTCATCGATATAAAATTACTTTGTAAACTTTCAACTCCGTAGGATGAGAGGATATAGTTACCTAGTTCTAATCTTCTAATTCAGCTTGCAAGATTTGGCTCATACATAATATTAAAAAAAAAACGAACAAAGCAAGTTAAATGAATGCTTGTAAAAACAAAATCAATGCATTAACTAATACAATCTACATAATAATTTATAAAAAAGTCGGTCCATCGCCTGAGATGTTTATCTTTCTAAAGCCACGCTAATTCGATGCGATCCCCTGCCTTTCCTCCAAGAATGTCGGCCAACCAGAACTCTCAAGGGGTTCAGGATTTCCCTAACTAAGCTTTGTAAGCCTAGAGGAATCCCTTTCAACGTTTAAGACAAAGAGAGCACTTTCGGATTTCCGTGAATTAGTATTCTATGTACCCAATCTCGGAATAACAACAGCATTTATTTACTTATGCTATTTTTTGACAAAAAGTTGAAAAGGTTACTTAAAAATTAATAAAAACCGTTGTACGACCCTTAGTTTAGTTGGTGCTCTGCGAAGCGAAGGTCCTGAGATAGGTTTCAGGCCGGGGTAGATATTTATGACAGGTGCATGTCGCATTTATGTTGTCCATGCCATCCACGACACAGAAAAGTCATTTCTTACTTTTTCTTCTTTTTTACTTGGCCGGCAACGCACTTTGGTGTCGGTGATGCCCATTGTCGACGATAGCCACTTCGGGTACCTCAGGGGATCGTATATTTTCATAAAAACCTTGTATGTACTATGCGTGTTCATTGATTGAACCCTCTAAGTACCTCCTACCTACTTTTAGGACAATATATTATTTGTAGCAAACGTAGTTTACTTAATATTTGTTGCACATCGAAGATATTTTAATGAACTCCCGACCAACAACAATAAAATATTCAAAATTCAAAATAATTTATTCATATAGGAATCACTGATACTGCACGACATTTTTTTAATCTACTATACATACCATATACATATATGTAGGTTAGGGTGTCCCAAGACATAAGGGAAAAATTTTTTTTCGCGAAATCAAATACGCATACCCTCTATTTTTATTCGAATTGACCTCATTGACTCAAATAATAAATATTATTGCGATTGGACAACGATAACCCGTGCCGACTTGATGCCAAACTTTTGACATGAAAATTTGTACTGACTTACTGAAGGAGGAATTAAGAACTTAATTTTTACTACTTAATTAAATGTCCAATACACCCAAATAGTATCTTATTTATTCATTTACATTAAAAAAATATTATTATTGTTAAAATTTTGTTTTTAACGTTTGTTTTTTAGAGTCAGGATACATTTTTCGGTGTTCTTGTACGCAACGTAATAAAAATTGTTCGTAATAATTTTGTTCCTACTCAACAGTTATTAATCCATGAAAGTCTTGCCTAAGCTCTTTCGGGCTACATCATATACACTACCCTCAGTGCCAAAACTTTTTTTTCTGGCTTCTTGAAACGAAGTATTACTCGTATTTGACCACAACGTAGGACATTCATGTAGAAAACTCTTCAATTTTAAGGCGGTTGAACAAGGACTTGCTTTTGCCTGAAATGAAGTCAGAGATGTTTTTTTTTGTGAAACAAATTATGATAAGAGTGTTAAAACAATATACTTTCACAGGGAACGAAATACCACAAATGCTGGGTAATCTTCTGCTTTTCTCGTAAGATTTCATTGATTTCAGAAAGCACAAATCGTGGTAAGGTGATTTTATTGCTGAAGTGCATTGAAGCCATGGCTTAATGTAGGATATTACGATGAACAATCAAAGTAATCAAACGACAATCAATGCCGCCTTGTCTTTGTTTGTGATCTTGAATTGAGCACTAAGTAACGATATTTTCAGGGAATAAATCGCTCTCGCCATCCATCGAGCTTGGCGCATGGCACCTGAAGCCCCTGGAAGTCGGATTTTAATTTTTTTCTGGATATCTCCACCCCAAAATATCACAGAAAGCTCTACTAACTCTCGATAATCATCTCTATTTCTTTTGTCAGTTCAGTTCTGTAAAACTTTTGCCCTCTGACTCCAAAATTGACTGTTGACAGTCAGGTGCTGTTTAAGTTTTTCTCTATAGTTCTGTATTTTACCAGCCTTTTGTATTTTACCATTATTTTACCTTTTATTTTACCATACTTTTCCAGTTTTCTCGGAAATTTTAAAGAGCGGAATACAAGGGGTATTTGAATGTTGAAAACTTGTCCATTACACGGAAGTTTTAAACTCGTTATTTGATGTTTTGCGTCACCTATTAAAAATATACCCCTTTTAGAATAATAATAGCCCCCTTTTAGCGTAATTGCACTGACATGTTGACTGATTGAAAAAAATGTGAGTTCTATAACTAAATAACGGGTAATTATAAGCACATCGACAGTATCGACACGTTAGTTCGCGCCAGCCGTAGAGAGCAAGTACGGACATGTATTGATGTAAGTCGGCACGGGTTACCGAGGTCCTAACTTCTTAAAATTTTATTTATAATTGTTTTGACTTAAAAGTAAAAGATTAAGAGGGTATGCGTTAAAAAAAAACGACTTTGATTTTTTTGGGACACCCTAATGTAGGTACATAACTTCATTTACATATTAATAAAATCCGTCAGCCACGACATTATTTGCAATTCAATTTATATATATCATGGA
Organism: Thymelicus lineola; assembly: GCA_963932265.1. Classification (NCBI taxonomy): domain Eukaryota; kingdom Metazoa; phylum Arthropoda; class Insecta; order Lepidoptera; family Hesperiidae; genus Thymelicus; species Thymelicus lineola. The sequence continues at coordinate 14,457,587 of OZ010687.1, read as the reverse complement.
TCTACGTGCTCGCCATAAAATCTGAACTTCAATTTCGTTTGAAAATTCGAATCCGCATAGAAGTGATATTGATGTTCATTCGATGGTCAATCGAGTTACTGTGATCGAGTGATAGGATTTAATATTTTTAGGGTTCCGTAAGTAACGAATTGATTAAATTACATTGTCATTAGATACAATCAGTTGTGTTGCTACCTGTAAGTTATTATACTGTGCTGTAAGTCTGTGTAGCCTGTGTACATACTACACAGCGTGTTCTCAATTCGATTTTACCATTTTACCATTTTTTTACCATTTTTTAACTAATTTGGAAAATACTTTTTTATTCAGAAGGTTATGCTTTCAGATTGGTCCCATATTTTTTTCATATTTTTCTGATAATAGGATCCATGATAAATTCAGGGAACTTCAAATGTTATAGGTATACACATGGCGATCTAGTTTTTCGGAGGCCAGTTCTTTTAGGTCAGGTATTTTTTTTTGTATTTAGTTATTTTAGTACAAGTTACAAGTACCTATGGCTTCGATCGCGAACTTATTATCTAATACCCACACAGCCCACAATCGAAAAAATGTGACGGATAGAAAATACGCATGAAAACTAACTTTTCCTTGCCTATACCGAATACTCATAAATTACTGAGTTACTTTAGCATTGTAAAAGGTATATTAGAAAGAGAGAACTCATTTGTCTTTGGACCCGCCACTATCTAGAAAGAAGCAAGGGTAAAAATACCCTCTCCAGTGAGCGTGACCGATTTCCGCATTTAACTGCAAATTGCATCATTTCTCACTTGTGGAATGCAAGTGCCAGTCGAAAAGCTGGTTAAAGAAGAGTCTTAAATGCATTATGAGTATGCATTATGTGCTTGACTTACAGATGTTATTTAAACTAAATAAAGTTTGTTTTTATAATCGCGACAGTTTTTATGCATGGTGAAATCGGGTTTTAGTAACCTACAGCGGCTACGGTCAAAATATTGTTTAATACTGTTGAGTTAACTTTTTTTAAGTACTTTTTTTATTTAATCACAAATTTATTTAAAAATTAAGTTAAATTTCTCATCGTTGCAGCCACGAGTTTAATCAAAAATTCCTTTCAACGTTCAGTGAATATTTGCATGTTTGAGGAGGCCTGAACGCTCCACCCCAACCTACAACTCCATAGATTTCCAATGCTCAAATTGGAATTTATTCACGTAAACGTGTGATTCTGAACGATGGCCTTCAAGGATTGAATGTTTTGCCTTAATGGCTGTTAAGGCACGTGCACGTTTTATTTCTCAAACGCAACAATGAGTATTTCGTTATTCAGGATTCTTTGTCACTCTAAGTAAGAGACACTGGCTTTATATTCGTTCTACTTAGTTGCGAGGTTGGAAAACACTCCGTCATTCTCACACGCTTGGAACTACTCGTATCTATCCTACTCTCGTTTCTCTGACACATGTAACTCTTCGAAGAAAAGAAAATATTGCACGCAAGTTAAATGATGCTATGTAGTTCTTAATGAGTTTATTTTAACAGAATTTATGTTAACATTCAAAGTCAAAATATTTTATTCATATAGGTATCACTGATACACTTATGCACGTCATTTTTTGGCTTTTCGGGAAGGTGCTTTGTCGTGGAGGAGAAGAAAAACCTAAAGAAACTCCTCAGCACATCTTTTAAAATAATGAAAGGTTACTTAATAAGGTCCTACGCGGAACTGGATGCGGCACTAATTTCCAGGCGTCTTTGTCAGTAATTTATTTATTTATACCATAGTATCCCTTGCCTACTTGCTGAGATTTAACATATTTCTTAAACATTTGGATAGGCAAATCATGTATTGATTCATTCAAGTATTCAAGTGGAACAGGTTAAAAATAAAAATAAAATATTTAGAAAACTACAAGAAAAGATTGCATTATGTAGGTATAGACCTGATTACTTTTCCCATTTGATATAATTTTATTATAATTTTGATATTACAGACAAAAAATTCCGTAATAAAATTCGTTTTTTTTCATACTTTTGAAGTAAACTTATGATGACTCTGTAGAAGTGGCCTTTTGATATAAACTTCTAATACGGAAAATCTTGGAGGAAAAAAGTTTTTCATTGAGTAGAGGTCAATAAATAGCTCTCATCAAAATAACCATGTCAAGATTACGACACTTTGAACCGTGAAACTCTTTTGTAGATAAAAAGTTATTTTTTGTAACAAATCTCTGAGGGTGTCAATTTAATTTTGCTTGTAAGTTCAGACTGGGACTATTTTCAATCAATATTCCGTATAAAATCATTGCGAAAGGTTTTTGTCATTTACTGTAGGTATTTCTTTATCAATTACTAGCTTTTACCCGCGACTTCGTCTGCGTGGACTTGAGAATAATTAGTAATTAAAAAAGATCCCGGCCAAATGCGAATTGTTTGGCATAAAAGCAATATAATAACATAAGAGCAAAATTAAATTATTTAGTTAACAAACTTAACTTTGTTACTGTAAAATTTTCGTTTCCTTTATATGGACATACCGATTAATTAACCAAATAAGTTTTTTTGGAATGATACCTCCACGCATTCCTGAGTAAATAGGGTCGATAAACAGACAGAGGGACGGACAACGAAGTGATCCTATAAGGGTTATGTTTTTGAAGTGAAACTTCTTTAGAATCGTTAGTGATTTGAAACCGGATGCAACGACAGGTAAGATAATATAACCGCTAATTTCGTCATTCAATTTAAATTGTCCGTAGCTCAATGGTCAGGACGTAGACACACAATATCTGATGCGCAGGTTCGCGTCTCACAATATTTCTTTTTTTTAGTTTTTTTTTTTTTAGTTTTATTTTTATACTGTTTTTAAATACTTTCAAATGCTCTTTTAAATATTTTCAAAGAATTTATCAACAAAAAAGAAAATGTGTGCAATTCACACGTGGTAGAAGTGAAACTTTCCAAAATTTTGGTTTCAAGATAATGAGATGAAAAAGCAATAAATCTAATCTTAAAGCAATAAATCGAAGCGCCATCTATGAATACAACTTAGCACTTTTTAAAAATCTATCTAGCAATAAAACTAATCTACTATCTTACTCCTCACGCCATCTATGAATACAACTTAGCATTTTTACTGTCTGTATAATCGGTTGGTCGATCGACAGAATGAAAGAATGAAATTCTTATTTTTTGTTGATAAATTCTTTGAAAATATTTAAAAGAGCATTTGAAAGTATTTAAAAACAGTATAAAAATAAAACTAAAAAAAAAAATACTGAGAGACGCGAACTGCGCATCAGGTATTGTGTAGAGGAGTTAAATTGAAAGTCGAAATTAGCGGTTATATTATCTTACCTGTCGTTGCATCCGGTTTCAAATCACTAACGATTCTAAAGAAGTTTCACTTCAAAAATAAGAATTTCATTCTTTCATTCTGTCGATCGACCAGCCGATTATACAGTCAGTAAAAATGCTAAGTTGTATTCATAGATGGCGTGAGGAGTAAGATAGAACATTCGTTTTATTGCTAGATAGATTTTTAAAAAGTGCTAAGTTGTATTCATAGATGGCGCTTCGATTTATTGCTTTAAGATTCGATTTATTGCTTTTTCATATCATTATCTTGAAACCAAAATTTTGGAAAGTTTCACTTCTACCACGTGTGAATTGCACGCATTTTCTTTTTTTTTCTATTGATTCTATTGATATTGAACAAAACCCTGAAAAAATTATGTAAAAATTATATATAGTAGCACATACGTAAAAGTAGACCAAACAATAATTAAGTATAACCTTTAAGCCCACCTTTCAAACTAAATTATACCCTTGATCTGAAGAAACAGATCCATCTCCGACCCTCGAACGACCTGATCCTGACGATCATGCACCCTGTTCTTTGATACGGGATATGAAAAATCTGTGAGCCAAATTTCATCTAAACTCATTTAGCCGCTTTAGCGAAGATAAAAAATTATAATATACGCTTAAGAAATATTAGTGGGATTTTATATACGTACACCATCAGATCAATATCATACTGGTCAATGTTATCCTGGTTTCGCTTTGCCAACGTTACCAACAACAAATATTTTTAAAACTGTTAGTCCCACCTATTCTGGAGTTACATATTCTGTCTCTAAAATACACCACCAGACCCTGAATTGGTCAATGGACTGGTTTTGTAATGTCAATATGAACAACTTAAACTATCACTAAAAACGGTTCTATTATTTCCATCAATTCAAGATTTACATATTATTATTTAGTCTCCAACACAACCCATGGTCATACACATTTATTTTCTATTCTAAGATCGTACCGACCACGGGCTACATGAGTCACTCAAGGACGTCTTGTCCCTCCACATTTGACTGCCTGAGAGCTAAACGTTTCTGCAGGAAGAGTCAAAAGAGCCCCCCTGACTGTCTGGGGAGTTTCGCAATCACGGTAACAGCTAGATTTACGGTAATGAAAGGATCTCCTACCCGACAGCAGGGCCCGCCTCTCCGGGAGACTCTAGTTCTCCTGAGTTTATTCCTGAATGACTTGGGATTTTTGAGTGTAATTTCCAATTACGCAAGGCTGAGCTTTTCGTCCAAGTACCTGTACGTATATGTAATGCCATACGTACGTTTCAGAAGGAACTTATTAAGCAATGAGCAGTGAGTAAGCACTCACTGCTGATTCTGGATGAGACAGCATGCCTGCAGCATTACCATAAGATTAATTTATTTTAACTGGTATTTATGTATATAGCTCGATACATCTTAATTCTAAGCTCTTCTAGATCATAAACAACTCTCTCTAAAATTTATAGAATGGAAATTTAATCATCTCCATAATTTATTATTTTTTCATTCTTGTTTTCTTTATTGGATGACAACGCATGGGTGATGCCTTTAGTCTGATCACGAACGACGCTTTTAGATTAGTCATTCATGGAGAACGATGAAAATTTACTATCAAGCGGCTCGTCTGCATTTATGCGTCTATGCGTACGCAGACAGGTACACAGTAGTAGTGAGATACTTACCAAGTTCCAGGGCCAGTCGGGACGAAATTCAGTCTGAAAGAGAGGCCATGGTGGCTCGTATGAATCTCTAACTTCGGGCTGCGTCCGAGTGGGCTGAAGCCATGCAATCTTGTGAGATTCAACGCCACTAAAACGCAGACGTGTCTATTTACCGCCATGAGGAGCCCGCTCACATAGGCTCCTACTCTTCGGAATGTGTCCTTGGATTATATCGACTGCCTTCATTTGTTAGGAGTAGACATATCCTCGAAACTCAACTTTGAGCGGTTCATTGACATCAAGGCTAAGGCTGCTGCAAGGAAACTTGGTGTCCTTTTAAAGGTGCGGCGGTACTTCACACCGAGGCAACTCTTTACCTTGTACAAAGCTCACGTTCGACCGTGCCTGAAGTACTGTTCGCACAATTGGGCAGGCGCAGCCAAAGTTCTGCAAGGCATTTCCTACCTTGGACTCGATGGAAAAAGAGGCTCATTGGTAACCCAGATTTGGTTAAGACCAATCTGCAAAGTCTTGAGCACAGGTGCGGAGTAGCCAGCCTCTCGGTCTTCTACAGGGCACATTTCAGAGAATGTGCAGAGGAATTGTTTGAAATAATTCCCCCATCTCCGTTTCTCCATCGAACGACACGATGCACTGCGAGTATCGTCGACTGGAATAACTTGCCTGTGTCGACGTTCCCGCATGCCTATGATGTCTTCAAGAAAAGAGTAAATAGGCTTTTACTAAGTAAATGTGCTCACCACCTTGGACCACATCTCCACTTACCATCAGGTGGGATTGTGGTCATTTATTAATGTGTAAAAAAAGTGGCTATACACAAAAAAAGTATTTTAGTTATTTGTATTGCACTTACGTCCGATCATGATCAGCCTATGCGGGGCCGGCTTAGTAGGTACGCATTGACCAGTAGGTGACAGCAGTAGATAATTATTCGTAAATATTTTATTCTACTTTCTATGTGCTTAATTCCTCCAATACAATCAGGAAATCTAAATTGTAATACTTTGTCAAAATTTAAGATTTTTATTTATTTACAAAAAAAAAACATTATTTGATAATGTTCCTAAATTGTCTCATATTATTATCGCTAACTCTGACCCACACCATCATACTACGAATTGAATATAGGAATCCAATAGCAAAATATATTATAACATAGTTATGTGTCGTTGATTGAGTAGGGTAACTAATTTACCTAAAACCCCAATGTTTTAAATATTATAAAATATGTATTGGTACACATAAATTAAATAAAAGATTTATTGACGGTTAATTCTCCTTCTCAGACTTACATTTTTTAACTAAGGCTTCTAATTACCTACACTGACATCTGTTGTTGATTATCAGAACTAATGCACTGCAAAATCACACATTAAAAAAAATTGGTGCACATTGATATTTTTGAAGATATAATGTATATTTACGATACTAAACAGTCTCTTATGTCCCTCTATCGAGCACTTTCAGTATTTCTTGCTTTTATGTGGAGTATCAAAAAGCCCTATTTATTGATATCTCAGCTTGTAAGCGACGTATCTCGATAAAACATACACCAGATTTTAAGTTAGATCACCAGTAATACAACTGTGAAAACCGCACTCAATTTTATCCAGTGGTTTTGGCCTGATGCGGTGTCAAACATACAGACAGACAAGATTTTTAAAAATGACAGATTTGCAATCTATTGCTCCTATATAGTCCCCTGATATCAAATTTTCTTAAATATCTTCAATGTACAGACATTATCGAGTTACAATTTTATTATATATGTAGCAGAAGGAGGTATTCTATGGTATTGGTTATGAAATGATATTCCTGTTACTTTGCACCATGATATAATTCCAGTTCTCCTAACATTCACATCAATATTCCAAAGTACTTCAACACTACGTGATCAATAATAATTTCTGTTCTACATTCTTGACAATTCCCTAATCTAAATATGACATGACATTTCTTATATGCCAGCCTCTGCATCAGGCAAGCGCTGTAGAATAAGAGGTCCGTCTCTGCACCTTCACTGGAGATTCATGGCCTCACCGATACGGCTATCCTGACGTGCGCTCGTCCTCGTGCGCGGATTAATTTATCTTGGTACGTCATTACTGGATCAAAGCATGTGGTCTGCTCTAACTGCTGGGTCCGAAACACGTTGTTTTTGTGTTCACTCACGCGGCCATCGCTGACGACCCGCACGGCCTCGTGTGGATAATAAGAATTCTGTAAAAATAGTCTCAACAGTATCTTGCTCGGCTATTCTGGCTACATTAACCTCACTCATATTCATTTTTATCATTCATCATTATTAATTTATAGTCAAGAATAATTCGCTCATTAAGTCTGATATTTTTTAAATGTGGACACTTAAAACATAGTGGAGAGAACTATGGTCTGGCCATTTGGTTACCAATCTGGTTTATAAAACTCTACGAAACGTCGCAATTATGTCATTGTCGTCTGGTCCGGTTCAAACCCTGCAGACTCCTGGCCCAGTCTCTCTAAGACTCTTCAGGTACATCGCCCCTTCAGTTCTATGCTGGCCCGGACTCTATTCACACTTCTTTCCTTTTTTTTCATTTTTTTTGACACCTTATTTTACATCCTTTTTTTACTCATTTTTTTGTAATTCCATTTTGTTACTAGGTACTCTTTTTTTACCTTTCATTTTCACTTTTCTCTTTTTTCACTCTTTTTTACACTTTTTTTTAGTAGGTACTATTTTTTTTACCTTTGTTTTTACTTTCCTCTTTATTTTTTCTCACTTTTTTTTACAATAGCCATTGTTGCGACACATAAAATCGATATCATCATATCATCATCATTAAACCTTCTTTTACTATACTACCAGACCGACCATAGTTTCTCTACGTGACTTACACCTGCAGCAGACATGTCTCCAAGCAAACCATCGGTTTCAGTGTTAGCTCCTGGGTCTCTTGGTTTCACGTGGTAGATTATTATTTCATGTCTTATCGATTTTCCGCAACTGAAAAATAAATAAGGTTAATTTGACTCGTATGATATCAGGTTACTCGTATGATAACACATTTGATGCTAGACTAAGGCTACTTATCTGCGATCCATACTCCTTCGGTCATCATGACACATTGGATGGCTTGGTTTATATGAACTCTAGCTCCACTGAGTCGCATCACTACGTTTTGCATTGTCCACGTCGATTATATTATGAACTTCCACATTCTTATTTCATCGCGTTTTGTATTGTTTCATTTCTCATTGCAAAATTTTCTTCAAATGTCATCCGAACTAGTGTCATTCCTCATTTATTTTCCGATTTGTGGGCATGTTTCGTCCATCACTTCTGATGTAGCAGAAGGAGGTATTCTATGGTATTGGTTATGAAATGATATTCCTGTTACTTTGCACCATGATATAATTCCAGTTCTCCTAACATTCACATCAATATTCCAAAGTACTTCAACACTACGTGATCAATAATAATTTCTGTTCTACATTCTTGACAATTCCCTAATCTAAATATGACATGACATTTCTTATATGCCAGCCTCTGCATCAGGCAAGCGCTGTAGAATAAAGAGGTCCGTCTCTGCACCTTCACTGGAGATTCATGGCCTCACCGATATATATATATAGATAATAGTACTTGGTTTAGGTACCAAAGGTATTTTAAATGGTATTGTGGATATCATGTATATTATACAGTATATACTTACATATTACACTTACAGTATATATATAAGATCCACTTGAAGAGACTGGTTCTACTTGAAGATTTTTTTTTAATATTTTTAAAATTTGTTTTTAAAAATATTATTTTTCTTTAAAAAGTATTGTTTGTAAATTAATCAATATTCCGTATAAAAATCGTATAAATAATTAGATTAAACATCCAATAAAATGTGGGGGTAGTTTTTTCCGAAAGGAAAATCTTCGCAGTAGGGTTTGGGGGAAGCTCGTAAGTGGCAAATAGAAATCGTGAATTTTTTTTATTCAATAGACGTGCTTGTATCTTGTAACGTAACCGTGTAACGTAACCGTGGTAAAGTAATATTTACCGTGACTTAACATTGTTATGCTGGCCATACATGATTAAGTATACAAGTTGTCAAGTTTGCAGCGGACTTGACGCGGCATCCAGTAAACTTGACGGTGTAGGGCTATATGGCCATATAACTATCTCATGCAAACTGGATGGCGCATCAAGTCAAACTGCAAACTTGACAAATACATTTGATCGACGCTTCAGTTGGCAACTGGCTGACTTATTTTTCTTAAGCATACTTACCTACTCGTATATCCTTTACTACCTACTAGTTAAGATCATTGCGTATAAGTTATTACCCGGGGTTTGAATATGAAAATCGATTCTAAAGGGGTAAAACCAAAAATTTTAATGCTCTTTTGTTGCATTAAGATGGTCCATTTCGAATTATTTAGGTACCTACTTTATTAAGTGTTTAGTATTATAATAGTAACCTTGTTATATAGGTGTCTATTTCTGTTCTGGGGCTAGTCTAATAGCAGCATGTTAGGACGCCATTAATCACTGCAAACACTTTTAACGCTGGTCAGACTGGTCAGTGAAAATGTGTCACACGAAGAATTATTTATTAGCCAGTCGTATAAAAGATATAACACGCAGTGTCATCTATACTATAATAAAACTCAAAGGGCAAATTTTCTGTACATTGAATATTTTTTAAAAATTTCGATTAGGGGGCACTTCAATAACGTGTTAGAGCACAAAAACATTTTTTTTAGAATTATTGTCTGTCTGTCTGTTTGTCTGTCCGGGCATCACATGAAAACCCCTGAACGGATTTTGATGAAAATTGGTAAAATTGTAACTCATATTCCGGGTCATATTTTAGGATACTTTTTATCCCGGAAAATTAAAAGGTTTCCTTGGAAAACGCGATGAAAGTGTGTATGGAAAATTATACATCAACCGATTTGCTTCAAATTTGTAACAAATGTTCCTTGCTTAAATTGATAAAACACGTGTTTTACAGTTTTTCAAAATTTTGCAAGACAAAGAAAAAAAATACAATTCAATGTGAATATTGCTTATTTTTCAAATATCAATTTTTTTATTTTGTTTTTAAGAGCATATTGTTTGCGTATCTTTGTCCTCCAATATAATTTCAGCATTTTATAAACACCTTGGAAGTGATAGAAAAACGCAAATTAAGTCTGTAGGAGTAAACGATGTCCAACAAATAATCGTTTACTATCTTGGCCACTAGATGGCTCTGTATTTGTTGATTCACGCCAACGATTTCGAAATAACTACATTTTTCATGTTTTAAATCGTTACTTGCACAATATTAAAACGTAAAAATGAGATTTTTTATTTTTGTTTGTCTGTTTGTTTATCTTCATTAATCTCTGAAGCCACTGAACGGATTTCAACAGGACTTTACTACAATATCGAGTCTTCAACTTAAATTATAGGCAATTTTTTAGGGTTCCATAACAAAGCGAGAATATGAAATATGATTAATTTGTTTTAAACATACAAAAACCTTTTCTTCACACAATTTATGGCATTATACATTTCTTAGTTTTTTTTTTATATTTTGCAAGGCCAAAGCGTGGCACTGAAGTATTTATTTTTTACTTTACAATAATTCAAATACACATAAATAAAATTGAAGTGCCTGTCTGTGATTTCTAAATAAATGATTTTTCAAGTTGTAAATCTATACTTGCACGATACCAAAACCGAAAAACGAGTTTTTCAAATTAAAGAATAGGGTTTTCTACTTAAAGGGTTCCTTGGGGATATGCTATGAAAGTTTGTATGGGAAAATAAAAAAAATTGTTTTAAACTTACAAAAACCTTTTCTTCACATAATATAATACCTAAGGCATATATATGCATTTCTTAGTTTATTTCTATTTTGTAAGATGGAGCTTTAATATGGCATTGAAATATTTTTTTTTACTTAATATCTATTTTTATATTAACTTTGTTTTTAAAACATGAATTGTCTATTTATGGCTTGCAACGTAAATTTAGCATTTTTTATATTTCATCCTGGAAGGGGTTGAAAATCGTAATGCAGTTGTACGAACAGTTGACATTGAACAAATTGAATAATCTATCATCCATCCATCCATCAGCACTTGGAGGTCCACTGCTGGACATAGGCCTCCCCTAACTTGCGCCACTCTGACCGGTCCTGAGCCTTCTGAATCCAGATAATCTATACTATAATAAAACTCAAAGGGCAAATTTGAATTACATTGAATGTTTTTTAAAAATTTCGATTAGGGGGCACTCCAATAACGTGTTAAAACACAATATTTTTTTTTTAGAATTATACCTATATAATAGAGTATGTCTATCTGTTTGTCTGTCCGGGCATCACATGAAAACATAAGATTAGCATAAGTAGTTAATGAGTACCTAATAGTCGATAAACTTACTACTTCGGAACCCTACATTGCGCATGGCATTGCCATGGTTTTTTAAAGTTAAAACTGTGAAAGTTGTTAATTAGTATGTTTTTGTTATGGAAATAGCCGGCAAACAAGCTGACGATCCACCTGATGGTAACTGGATATCGTCGCCCATGGACATCAGCAACACCAAAGGCATCACTGATGCGTTGTCGGCCAAGAAAGAGAGAAGAAAAAGAAAGAAAGAACTGGCTCTCAAGCCCCCAACCGGAACACGAGTCGTTTGGCAGCTGACTTATGCTCAAGGGTGGTTGCTATCCAGACGAACCCCATCGAGAAGTAATAATAGTAATAATGGTATTAATGTACAATTAAAATCAATAATACCAATATAATCCCTCGAGGGGCCTTACCACCAGCGGGCCGGATTTAGTCGCCTTTTACGACACCCATCCAGCGTGGGATTGGGGTTAGTATTCTAAGCCGCCCTAATACGGCTAAAATGTAATCTTACATTAAAAACAAAATAACTGTAACACAATAAAATTGGTTGGTAATACGGGATGTAAGGCTAAAACTAGAGGTTATAGGTATGTAAGTTTGTATGAATCTTCGTCATCTTAAAACTCAGAAATATAAAAATTCATATGTAAGCTCATAGCCAAAAACAAATATTAACTGTGAATTTTTTTTTGGGAAATTCATCTCACTTAGAAACTTCATTATTTTAGAACACAAATGTGAAAACATACCGCCATGTTAGCTTTTCGCTACAAACAAAAATTAACTATAAAAGATTTTTTGAAGTGAAACTTCTTTAGAATCATTGGTGATTTGAAACCGGATGCAACGACAGGTAAGATAATATAACCGCTAATTTCGACTTTCAATTTAAATTCTCCGTAGCTCAATGGTCAGGACGTAGATACACAATACCTAATGCGCAGGTTCGCATCTCCCAGTATTTCTTTTTTTTTGTTTTATTTTTTTTTAGTTTTATTTTTATACTGTTTTTAAATACTTTCAAATGCTCTTTTAAATATTTTCAAAGAATTTATCAACAAAAAATAAGAATTTCATTCTTTCATTCTGTCAAAATGCTAAGTAAGCGAAGTGCTGTAAAAATGCTAAGTTGTATTCATAGATGGCGTGAGGAGTAAGATAGAACATTCGTTTTATTGCTAGATAGATTTTTAAAAAGTGCTAAGTTGTATTCATAGATGGCGCTTCGATTTATTGCTTTAAGATTCGATTTATTGCTTTTTCATCTCAATCTTGAAACCAAAATTATGGAAAGTTTCACTTCTACCACGTGTGAATTGCACACATTTTCTTTTTTTTATTCATCTGCTAAGGGCTAAAGGATGAAAGTTTGTATGGGTTAGGAGAAAATCATTTTCATTTGACTTCAAATTTTTCTTAGATTTTTTTATGATTAGCAATTATTAAATTTAAATCAGATGAAAAATGCTTTTTGTTACTTTTTTATGTAAATAGCCGGCAAACGAAGAGATGAGTCACCTGATAGTAAGTGGTCACTTTCGACGATGTACATTAGCAGCGCTAAAGGAAACACTGATTCGTTGCTGCCCTAAAAAGAAAAGGAAGGAACGTTTTTGTGTATTCGGTAAAATGACAATGTAAATTAAAAAAAAAACTCTCAGGCCCTGACTTAGATAAACCTCTAAACTCTACAAAGTCCAACTATTTTGGGACCTTTCATATGGATGGGTCATTAATGGTTCACTATTGAACATGGCTCTCTTCTCTTGAGGAGGCCTAGAGTATACTCCACCACTTTGCTCCAGTGCGAATTAGAGACCAACCTAAGTGTCGGAAGTCATTGCGCCGGGCGAGGGCCTCCGACATGTCATAACGTCTGTTATCTTACGACAATAACCAGACCAACAGCTTTACGTGCTCTCCGGAACACGGAGAGCTCAAGAATTTTTTGCCACTAGCGGTCACCTATCCAACTACCGATCGCGCTCGATTACTATTAGGACCCACACAAGCCGCGGCGTCCGGGCTATGTGCTTCTCCCAATGGATAATTAATGAGTTCTAACATGTCACTTATGCTGTAATTTTGGTGAAGAGTTTGGTATATTGCTGACTACCAATCACACTAGAATATCAGATCGTAGTTATCATTTTATTGTTTTAGCAATTTTAGAGTGCATGATACAACACAAGATTTTGTTTAATATTTCACTCATTTACATAATACATTATACTTACTAAGTGTAGGTGTAAAAGCTTCAACCCAAAATGGGCTAATACAAGGCACGGATCTTCTCTCCTCATAGTCCGGACAAGTTTGTTCTTATTTTACGAAAAACATGTTTTATAATGAAGGCATCTTTATTTTCAGCGTACGAAGTCGCGGGTAACAGCTAGTAATTAGTAAATATGTTTTATGCGGGTTACAAATTACAGCTTTCTAGCACTAACACCGTGTCCTACGTGGGCGACTCAACGCGAACGCGATCGCGAAGCGATCCGGTGCGATTTCAGTGCGATGCGGTGCGATGCGGCGGCTCTGTCCTACGTGCACGCGAATCGTCCCTTCACCGCCACTGACATCCGCCGCGCCGCTGAAGTTCGCGCGAAAATATCAAACCAACTGATCGCGTTCGCGTCAAATCGCGCCGCGCCGCAACGCACTCTACGTGCGTTTTGTAACGTAGGACACTTCAACACATTTCAACTGTTTGTTGTTTTCGCATCGCGCCGCGTCGCTTCGCGTTCGCGTTGAGTCGCCCACGTAGGACACCGCGTAAGGGCCTAGGCGCTTTGCTTCGGACAGATGGACGGACGACGGACGGACGGACGGACGAACATGACGAAACTATAAGGGTTTCGATTTTAGTTCAGAACCCTAAAAAGTAAGCACCTAGTACGTACCTACCTAACGTATGGTTACGTTAAGATTTTATCACAGAGTTTTACTCGTAATAATCCAAAAACGATTTGATGGTACGAGAATAGCGCGCGATTTCAATACCGACTTTGTCGACTGGTGGTCGCTCATGATACTTTGACCCCAGTATGAAAGTATGAAGGCGTTTTATGCCTTGGCCCGTGATCCGTGTGACAGAGGCTTGGGGCCTGTAATTTTCAAGCTCAGCAGGCTGAAGTTCGATGTTCGATAGAGCCAACAACAACTCTGGCAACTTGGGTGGCTTTTAGATTTATTAAAAATTTACACTTAACCTAACACTATAAATAAGGCAGGAAAAAAAATTAAACCTGAATTCAAATTCTTTCAAAGTTAGCAAAATTTTTCGCAGTATGAAAGAACGCTTTATTACGTAGTCTATACTATAGTAAAACTCAAAGTGTCAGTTTGTCTGTCCGAGCATCACATAAAAACCCTTGAACGGATTTCGATGAAAATTGGTAAAGTTGTTACTGATACCCTGGGTCATAGTTTAGACAACTTTTCATCCCGGAAAATTAAAAGGTTTCCCGGGAAAACGGGATAAAAATTTGAATAAGTTAAAACATAATTTCCGCATGCAAAGCTGCGGGCAACAGCTACTAATTAAATAAAAACAAATGAAATTCGAAAACAATAATTATAAAATCAAAACAATATTTTTAAAGCAGGATTTATTTATATACGAGGACAGGACCCAGGTAATTACAACAGGAAAATTAAATTTTTTGCGTTCCTCCATTAGTCCATGAGTGCATATTGTTTGGTTTTCGAATAGTTTAATTTGCATGGATTAGAATTACTTACTTGGCTTAGCTCACGTCCTTTATGATTATGCCCCTGCTAAATCTGCGATGACTACGCTAGTAATAATATTTCAATGGCGATGACGATAATTTTAATGTCATAATGGTTATGTACTCTGTGGTTAATTGCTGGTTATTTTTTATTTTTATTTATTTATTTAATATAAACATCTCCTACAGCGTGGACCGGAGACCTTGTATGCTAATTTACATATTTTATCATAATTCACTAATTTAATTCGAAATACATAATAAATTGTCAACATTCAAATTAAATTACAATTTCATTAAATTACCATTACAATTTACAATTACAACTACATATTACAATTATTTTATCTACATGAAAATTTTAAGCCACTTATTAATGTTTTGTCAAAAATTCCACACCTAGTAAAGTCAACTTAAAGCCACTTCACCGTGCTTCCATTACCTCGACACACCTTGTCAGTAACAACTTTACAATAATTTACTAACAGTGTTCTGCTCTTCCTATCATTAAACATTATTTTTAAGTTTTCTGCAGTTATTTCCATATTTGTCTTTATTCTTAATTCTAATCTAAGTTGTGTGAACCTCGGACATTCAGTCAGGATGTGAACTACGTCTTCAATTATTCCATTCTCGCAGACGCACCACGGAGAGTCGCGCAGCTTCATTTTGTGCAAATACTGGCCGATGCCCGGTCAATACTTGGGTTAGCAGCTTGTCCGGCCAGTACCTGCGAGCGGTCACATATGCAGTGTGGCCATCCGGCAGGAAATGGCGGATAGGTTTGTTTTCACTATATGTGATATATATGTCGTTCCATTTAGCAAGTGTTTCCTGCCTGATGACCATTTTTGCATGGGATGCCGAATAGCAGGTGTAATCGGCTGCGGTTCTTTTGTGCAGGGCTGCATGTTTAGCCAGCTGGTCCGCTCTCTCATTACCAGCTATCCCTACATGAGCCCGCAGCCAGAACAACCTTACATATATACCTGCAGACATCAGCTGGGCCAAGTTTGCTCTTATTCTGAAGGCGAGCGGATGCAAGGAGGTGTAATCTACAATGGCGTCAAGCGCCGATCTGCTGTCTGAAAGTATTTTAATATCTTTGTCGCCTTTAAACCTCTCCAGCAATTCACTCGCCCTCAGAATGGCAAGTAGTTCCGCCTGAAACACAGTGCAGAAGGGCTCCAGCCTGAGTATGATATTTCACTTCTGTGCCGTCCCTCCACACTGTAACAGCTGCACCTACCTTGCCTTCGATTCTGCTACCATCGGTATATACGCAAAGTCCGACTACTCTGTGGGCGTCTGTGTCGTCAAGGCAGTCATAGTTCAATTTGATCATTTTGGATGGATGCGGCGTGTCGAGATAAGAAATTTTAGCTTCGTAGTGAAAGTCCAAAGATTCCGGGTGAAGTGGTTTCCCTCGTTTTATTTCGTACAGCTGGGCTGCTTCCCTCACTCTCATATCAAGAGGCAGTAATCCCGCAATCGCTAGACTCGCTATTAGAGAGACTGTTCTATACGCTTTACTAATTTTCAGTGCAAAGCCTCTCTGCAGCGTGCCCAGCTGCTTGCGTACGGACGCGAGGCTTACTGCTCCTACCCATACACTCGCTGCATATAGAGCAATGGGCTCTATGGGCGCTTTCACATTAGGTCGCCAGTAGTGCGGCAGCAGCGCGACTGCAGCGCGGCAGCAGCGGATGCCTTCTCATTACAAATACAGCCGCGCGACTTGCTTAGATCAGGGTGGCCAGTTTATTGAAATAATGGACTCCAAAGAGGAAACATCTTTGTTGCTCCTGCTTTTGTTGGTTCTCCTTCGGCGCCATCGACGTCGCATTCATAATAAAAAAAAGGATTTACTGGATTGATCCTTTATTTCGAAATCGGCATGTGAATAGTGATTATGTGACAGTATTCAGTGTTGAAATATGGTAGTAATAAAAAATTATTTAATTACGTCCGAATGTCAAGAAAGTCTTTCGGCGAATTATTACGTCTTCTTGAGAGTAGTATTCAACGCCGTGATACTCGATTTCGCAACAGCATTTCCGCAGAAGAAAGACTCGTTATAACACTTAGGTAAGTCTATAGATGGGGTTCCTAGGGTACCTACCATAGATATACTATATCTATGGTACCTACCCATTTGTTCATACAAAAGGTGTTATCATGGATATATTACACTATCTGGATTGCTTACCTTGTAGAGGTACCTGAAGCACAGAATAGTTCGATGACGTCATATCTCAAGGACTATTCGACCAATCACAGTCCAGATTGAGGTTATCCTTCATAATTGTAGGGTGTCCACACTTAGAAAAATTATATCCTATTTTCATATGGATCTTTAAAATGTTTTCTATTGGTAATTTTTCTCGTGGTATTTATAATATTGAAATAAAACATTTAATTAAAATTTCTTCAAAACTGAATTAAATATTGCAATTGATTTTATTGTAATTTTCTCACTGATAATTTGATAAGAGTACAACACCACATTTTAAGCAACACAAACAAAAACGACGACCACAGTCTTCACAAATCCCCGATGACCGTAATCGCCTCATTGAAAAATTGCATTAACTTTTTGGCGTAGTGTTGCAAACTACACCATCCATCCATCCATCCATCCATCAGCCCTTGGAGGTCCACTGCTGGACATAGGCCTCCCCTAACTTGCGCCACTCTGACCGGTCCTGAGCCTTCTGAATCCAGCGGATGCCCGCTGTCTTCTTCAGGTCGTCGGTCCATCTTGTCGGGGGGCGTCCTGTACTTCGCTTTCCGAGACGCGGGCGCCATTCGAGGACCTTTCTTCCCCAACGGTTATCGGTCCTTCGTACTATGTGGCCAGCCCATTGCCACTTCAGCTGGCTAATTCTTTGAGCTATGTCGGTCACCCTTGTTCGTCTACGGATCTCCTCGTTTCTGATACGATCACGTAGAGAAATACCGAGCATAGCCCTCTCCATAGCCCGCTGTGCTACCCTGAGCTTGTGGATTAGGCCAATAGTGAAGCACCACGTCTCGGATCCGTATGTCATCACTGGCAACACACACTGCTCGAACACCTTCGACTTCAGGCACTGAGGTAGTGTTTTGGACGACAAGATATGACGCAGTTTCCCGAACGCAGCCCATCCGAGTTGGATTCTACGAGTGACCACAGTGCAAACTACACCACAATTACGTTACTTATAATATTCATCTTACCTATATGTTTTTATACCATTATAAAAAATCATAATCGAATCATATGTCCTGGGACTATAGATAACATGGACACAATAGAAAAATGGTCCTTAGGTTATGACGTCATCCGTCCTCAGGTACCTCTACAAAATTACTTATCCAGTTAGAGTAATACATCCATTTTTGGAATTTATAACACCCTATTTATATATTGTTTTTCTTATTAAGGGCAGGTAGGTGCGACAGTGGCTACCTCATTACTTAAAAAATCATATCTCTAAAATTAAAAGACATTTAACCATATTTTATCGAATTTGACTAGACATATTTGTCGTCTATTTTTTAACAGATATTTAATCTAGCACAGAGCTAAAACTAAAAAATCATCGATCCTCGAATCCCACAAAGCAGGACGCCTTTGAACTTCAACGATAAATTGTTCTGTGTCAAATTCGCTCATTGTGTATGTTCGAAGTGTTCGAACGTGCGATTGCAACACTGGCTTGAAGCCGACTGATCGCACGCGGCTGCCGCGCTGCCGTCCACTATGAAAATCACGTGTCGCGCGGCTGTCGCGCTGCTCTTTTTAGTATAGAGAAGTAGCAGCGCGACAGCCGCGCGTCTGTCGCGCTGCTATTGTCGCGCTGCTGCCGCACTACTGGCGACCTAATGTGAAAGCGCCCTATGACGGCGCAGTAGATATGTCTGATAATTTCGGAGTTCAAGCCCCATGTGAGTCTAGCAGCTCGTTCCAGTCGTTTGTATATTCCAGTCGCTTTCTGTACAATAGTTTTCACATGGGACTTGAACTTCAATTTACTGTCAATTATAACGCCCAATAGGCGCATCTCTTCTACTACCTCAATCACAGCGCCGCCCATATGAACAACAGGGGTGCGAAAGTGTCTTCGCCTTGTGAAAACCATTGCCTTTGTCTTATGGGCTGCGAAATTAAGTTTATTTTTCGCCCCCCAGGTGCCCACCAAGCCCACCGCTCCCGATGCTGCCCTTTCAATTTCCTCAATCGTATCCCCAGATATTATAAATAGAACATCATCAGCAAATGCTTGGCAATACACACCAATACGCTCAAGCTCGGTCAGCAGAGAATCAATTAATATATTCCAAAATGTAGGCCCCGCTATCGACCCTTGCACGCATCCCCTATCTGTTGGTAAATTAAGTTCCTGCCCTGCATACCGGACACGAATTGTGCGTTCGCTGAGGTACGACAATACGAGGGCAAATATGTTCTGCGGGCATCCTCTTCCACGTAATTCCCCTTTTATAGCTGGCCACCACGCGTTATCGAAGGCTCCCTCTATGTCTAATGATATTAAAAGTGATATTTTCCCATCGTTCATTTTATTTTTGATTATTGTAGTTACATCATAGAGGGAATCCTCGACACCGCGCTGCGGCATAAAGCCATATTGGCGTGGGTTAATAGTAGGAAGAAGATGCCAGCGTATCCTGCCTACCATCATTCTCTCTAGTAACTTCCCAAGCACTGATAAAAGACCTATCGGGCGATACGATCGAGGGTTGCTCTTATCTTTCTTTCCTGGCTTCGGTATTATACAAACTGTTGCCATCTTCCATATCTTAGGGAAACAGCCCAGCCGCAAACATGCGTTTGCAAGAGCCAGGAAAAAGCCGCCGTCATCTCTAACGGCCTTAGAACAGATTTCCGCGGTAAGGCCATCGTCGCCCGGTGCTTTATTTGGTCCCATCCGTGCCACAGCGTCAAAAAGCTCCATTTGCGTAAAAAGAGGATCATCAGGAGCGCCAGTTGGCGTGTCCGCAACCTCTCTTGCTTCTTTGTGCTCATGGCGATCACTGACAACATTGTCGTGCGGAAAAAGTTTTGATGCCAATAACTGTACCGACTCTGCTGGAGAGCATATTTTCCCGGAGTCATCTTTGAGGAGAACTTCTGGTCTCCTTATTTCCGTGTGCCGTAGGACACGATACACGCCACCCCACATATTTTCTCGTGTGGCTGTCGTGCAATACTGTTTCCACGATTTTGTTTGCGCATCTCTCGCAGCAGCCGCGTATTCTTCTTTCGCAGCCAAGTATTCCCCGACAACAAATTCTCTCCGCCGACTGGCAGCGACTCCAACTCGCCTCTTTTTAGTTTTTAGGATAGCCTTTAAGCGTGTGAGTTCAGGTGACCACCATCGCGGGTTTGGTGACACTTTACAGGGACGGGTCTTTGGGACTGTTGCATCGCATACAGCTTTTATTACTTCTGTGTAACTAGCTGCCGCGAGCTCCACATTGCAGCTCCACATTAATTGCTGGTTAGTAGTCTGCACCAGAATGCGCCTTTAGGCCAGAGGCCAAAGATATAGCCAACAGAATTAAAATCATTTGATGTGTCGAAGACCTTTTTCTGTACCTACGCAAAATGAAAAGCTAGGTGTTTAAAAAAACATGTTAACGGCACGTGTTTCGTGTAAAGGCGTTGAAAACTTAAACTTCGTTAGGAAACATTAACCAACAATTAAAATCTTAATTTGAGTGAGCCGACGGGTTTATGTACAAAAAGTCTTACGTCTGTGGGGCAAATTTCAGTAACACGAATTTAAATGTACCTAATTGTTGTACCACATAACAGCAGCCCCGGATCTACGATTTTTTTGTACCGGGGCAAATCCTTGATAGTGGCGCCCCCTCGCTTCAGCGTTTGAAAAAAACTATTAAAATTGCCAGAAATTATCATGAAATCGCTCACCCAGTAATACGACGGCACATCTACGTTTTTCATATTTTACAGAAACGAATTTCAAAAATTTTATAAAGATGTTTAAAATTAATTTATGGGTTCTGTTTACGTTTTTTACAGATTGTATGGGTTTGGTTACCAGTATAGACATTAATACATATACGTATTTCGCACTATGTAGATTAGGCACTTTTAAACACGTAGATATATACCATATAAACTCAATGTCGCATTTTTTGCAGATGTGCCATTATATTACTAGATGAGCGATGTATGTCCCAATGCATTGGCGCCACGTGGCTTCAATCTTCAATGGATTCGTTCGATTTTGAAAGGAGAACGGAGGCTCAATTTTGAAAATCGAACCTCCCGGGCGGAACGCATATTTTGTTCAAGATGTCTGTTCTATGACATTATATTTCAATGCCAATGAATAGCATTTTTGTGACCATTTGTTTTATTTTTGTTAAAATAATAATCCTGTAATAAATTAAAACTTTTGATGTGAAACATCTATAGGCGAGGGGTAAACCAGATTGTTGGCGTGGCGATACAGGCCGTGGCGACGCGACGCATCGCCACGCAATATGAAAAAAAAAATAATACAATGTGGGTAATCATAAATAAACTTGGTTTGATAGGCTGTAGCATACGGTAGGACAAATCCGCAACTTCAAAGTAAGAATCAGTGGCGTATTGGGAGATGGTAGGAACAGCTATAAAGTTACTGTGATTAAACTAAGTTTTATTACGGAAATCATATACCTAAATTGGTTATTGAAGTTTTGTGCGCAAAAGGGGTAAGTTTTTATTGTTTAATTCGAGAACAATAACTATATTTTGTTTAAATAAGTGCAAAAATTTTTCAAATTTTGCTATTTATTGTTGTAGCCTAAGGGAAACGCTTAAAAACAACACGGTACCGGGGGATGACGGTATCACCGCCGAGCTGCTAAGAGCTGGGGGAAACCCCTCCTAGTGGCGCTTCAAAAACTGTTTGATACCGTTATCCATACTGGAACGGAAGCGTGGAGCAGAAGTGTGGTGACTCTGTTTTTCAAAAAGGGCGATAAAGCCCTTTTGAAGAACTACAGGCCAATCGCACTTCTGAGCCACGTTTATAAGCTGTTTTCGAGGGTGCTCACAAATCGCATTGCACGCAGGCTTGACTACTTCCAGCCTCCCGAACAAGCAGGATTCCGAAAAGGCTACAGCACCATGGACCACATACACACACTGCGGCAGATTATACAGAAGACCGAGGAGTATAATTTGCCGTTGTGTGTCGCCTATGTGGACTATGAGAAAGCCTTTGATTCTATCGAGACCTGGGCAGTACTCAATTCTCTTCCGCAGTGCCGGATCGACTACCGGTATATCGAGGTGTTGAAGTGTTTGTACGCATCAGCCACCATGTCCGTCAAAGTACACGACACAGCCACAAACCCCATCCAACTGCAGAGAGGTGTCAGGCAAGGGGACGTTATATCCCCAAAACTGTTCACCGCTGCGTTGGAAGATGTGTTCAAGCTGATGGAGTGGAAACGACGTGGCATCAACATTAATGGCGAATACATCACACACCTGCGCTATGCCGATGATATAGTCATCCTGGCGGGTTCCATGAAAGAACTTGGTACAATGCTCGGGGACTTGAACAGCGCCTCACAACGCGTGGGTCTTAAGATGAACATGGACCAGACGAAAATCATGTCGAATGTCCATGTTACACCCGTACCGGTTGTTGTTGACGGCGCTGCTCTCTAAGTTGTAGACGAATACAATTACCTGGGACAACTGATCCAGATGGGTAAGTCCAACTTCGAGAAAGAAGTCACTCGTAGAATCCAACTCGGATGGGCTGCGTTCGGGAAACTGCGTCATATCTTGTCGTCCAAAACACTACCTCAGTGCCTGAAGTCGAAGGTGTTCGAGCAGCGTGTGTTGCCAGTGATGACATATGGATCCGAGACGTGGTGCTTTACTATTGGCCTAATTCACAAGCTCAGAGTAGCACAGCGGGCTATGGAGAAGGCTATGCTTGGTATTTCTCTACGTGATCGCATCAGAAACGAGGAGATCCGTAGACGAACAAGGGTAACCGACATAGTTCAAAGAATTAGCCGGCTGAAGTGGTAATGAGCTAGCCACTTAGTTCGAAGGACCGAGAACCGTTGGGGAAGAAAGGTCCTCGAATGGCGCCCACATCTCGGAAGAAAGAGTATAGGCCCCCCGACCAGGTAAACTGACGACCTGAAGAAGACAGCGGGCATACGCTGGATGCAGAAGGCTCAGGACCGGTCAGAGTGGCGCAAGTTAGGGGAGGCCTATGTCCAGCAGTGGACCTCCAAGGGCTGGTGGATGGATGGAAGGGAAACGCCCCTTTGAAGACGCAAGACCACCAAGAGAGTAGATAAAAATTTATGCAATTTATGAAACAAAAAAAAATTAAATTCAAAATTTATTCATTTAAGTATCATTGATACACTTTGAAAAGTTTGTTTTTCAAACATATTATATTAAGATTCGATTACTTGATAAAAAATCATTTGTTTGATATTTCGAATTCTTGTCTCAAGGATTTGGCGCCCCCATGAAACTGCCGCCCGGGGCAAGTGCCCCGGTTTGCCCCCCCTTAGATCCGGGGCTGCATAACAGCGAAGTTAAGTAAAGCCGCGAATATGAAACACCAAAAAGTTAACGAGCATTCAAACCATTTGCAATTTCATATACCCATTTTGTTACCAACGTTCTACGTGCATTCTGTTACTTTGTTAAGTTACACCCGTTTAGAATTAAATCGCCTGATAAAATCAATCACATTTTACCAGATAACAAAAAGTATATTTTAATATTAAACTTTGGTTGAATACGAAAGCGACGACGCCGAATTCAAGGTAAGTTAATCTTTCCTAATTTTCTATATTACAAATCAATCAAATTGTCTCGTACAAAAGAACAAAGATAGAACACATTTCATTACATTTTTACTGCAACGTCGCGCGTCGTCACAAATTGTTAGATTTATTGTGAAGATGTCCCTTATCACGTCGTCCAAGCAATAAAAGCAGAAAGTTGTGCCAAGATCCAATTCACCAAGTTTTATTTATGCAATACATTTCGTACTCGGAGTGTTTGCACATTTATCAAGTTACTCGAATTGAAATGCTATTTAAACTGTTTGTAACTTTTAGAAGAATCATAATTATTACTTTGTACTTAGTTTGTACCTACCTATGTATTTTATAGGTATACTTTTGAGTATTCTGAATCTTATTATTTAAAATATTGTTTAAAATAGTTCAAAAAACCGTTGACTTGTGTGTGTGCATGCATGCATGATTGATGCGAGTGTATAATTGATTTACGTACGTTAGTATATTAGTTCTTTGTTTACGTATTGTTCTATTGTATATTATACAGGTGAATTTTTCAAGTGTGCGTGGATGGCTAAATTTTAAACTATGGGGAATATCGAAAAATGGTCAAAGGAGTTTCGGGGCCGATTTTGATGAAAACTAAGACTGCATCATTAGATTTTAGAAAAATTAATATTCCTGGCCAGGAATCGAACCCGTTGATTATGAGAAAAATCTCATCTGTACTATTACACCATTCGATATTGTTGCTAACAAGGATCAAATTCTGGAAACTAATGACATACGGCAAACTTAAGGAAAATGTTGAATTTTAAGAAACTGCTGCATTTTAAACGTTTTTATTATTTTTTTTTGTAAAAAATTTGCTCTTTCTTTAAGTTTTCTGTATCACCGTATGTCATTATTTCCCAGAATTCGATCCTTGATAGCGATACTATTGAACGGTGTAATACGGGGTGCGTTTTTTCCAAAACCAACGGGTTCGATTCCTGACCTGAAATATTGATTTTTCGTATGTCATTGTTTCCCAAAATTTGATCCTTGTTAGCGACACTATCAGATGGTGTAATAATACAGGATGTGTTTTTTTTTTCAAAATCAACGGGTTCGACCTTGCTAGAAATGTTGATTTTTCAAAAATGTAATGATGCGTATTACTTTTCAAGAAAGGCCCCGAGACTCCTTGAGTATTTTTCGCTATTCCTCGTAGTTTCGGATTTAGCCCTCCACGCACACTTGGAAAATTCATCCTGTATACTGCGTAAGGACAGGGGACACACATGGGACCATCGCGCGCTCAAAACGTGGCACATGAATTAGCAGTACATCATTATTCATCGCGGCAACGCTGACTCAGTTTTTTGTAAAAAGAAAGAGAGATGGCGCTAATTTTCATACATACATGAAGAATATTTGTGTAAAATGATCCAACTGAGCTATCCTTTCTTTTGAAATCATTGGTCACCAATATCACAATATTCAAGCTTTTGCCTATGTTTCGTAGTAACTTAATGTAATCTGATTTTGAGCGTTAATTTTAAGGAGAAGATTAGGTATATGTCATCATAAGTACCTATTCAAGTTAGAATTATTAATTTAAAAATGCTTGTTAAATTAAATAACCCAAATATCTTTACAAAAACATAACATTTCACAAATGATACATATTTACCTAATGAACCTGCGAATGATGCTTACACTATCAGGATGTGTAATGTTTTGATCACGGAACATACTATTTATTAATTGTTCTGTGGGTTTAATGTTGTTTCATGTTATACAACATGTTTCAAAAGAGATATACATACATAGAATGAAAGCTTTTCGAATTGAAAAGCACGTCCCGTGTTATCCATAATTATACGAGTCACCAGTGCTTGCATCGCTCCCAGTGAAAAGCATTTCCTTTCATTGCTGGATTAAACTCAATTCCGACAGTTTTATTCTCTGCGAGCGGAAAACATCGGTGTTCACACTGCGTTAAATTGATTAAATGCGTTAAATGTATTAATAAAATTATAAATTATTGGTTAAATTTTAATCGTCGTCACTGCGTCGCACAGGAATAAAATTGTCGATACATAAAATCTTGCAAACAACAGTGATTTTAGGGACAAGTAAAACTGCCGGCGCTAGGCAGTGCCTAATGCCGAGCCAGCTCCCACACTGTTCAAAATGTTTACGTCTGAAATCAAATTATTTAGTTAGTACCATTGAAGTATTATTACTAGCATATAGAACCGACAACGCGAACACCATGTATGTCCCAATGCATTGGCGCCACGTGGCTTCAATCTTCAACGGCTTCGATCTATTTTGAAAGAAGAACCGGGGCTCAATTTTGAAAATCGAACCTCCCGGGCGGGACACACATTTTGTTCGAGATGTGTGTTCTATGACATTATACTTCAATGGTCAAGAAGAATCTGCAAAAGATACGTGAAAGTTCTTATTCACAAAATTGCGCTCACTCTCCAATTCACTAATTATTTTCATAGTAACAGACACTCCATTATGAAATTGTAAACGAATTTCCTGAAGTGGGAAATAGTGGATTGTTCGAAATGGTTCAGATGAGAAACAGTATTACATACTCGTAAATACGAGTATTAAGCGAAGTCGTGCACTTAGCTCCTCGTAGGCCGTAGCCGCCCGGTACTGCGAGCAGCCATAGTTCAGCTGTTTCTAATAAATAATAGTATTATTAGAGTCATTTAAAGTCCTGGCGAACAGTGATCTTACAAGTGTCTTTTTAGTTCCTGAAATAATTTGAAATAATCAAATAGGAAGCTTTAGGTCGTGTGACTTAGGAATATGAGAAGTATACTTGGTGACATGTAAGTTTAGTGACAAAAATGATTTGTTGATTAATTTATAATAAACAATTGAAATAATAGTGTGAAAAAAACGTAGATAGATGCGTTAATAGTTTTCTATGTACCAAATATATTGTAATTTAAAAGACAATTTATGTTTGTATGTGTAGGCTAAATTAACTTTACCTTTGATTTAATATTGTTAGAGCAATTTCTCTTTAAGCACTTTGTTAAAAGGAGCACTCAGACCCAATTTAACCCACGTCCATTTTGAAATTAATAAGCACTGCAGCAGCAAATTTTCAAAATCACATCTTTACAGGTTTTTACAGGAAAAGCCCCATAAATTAAGTATAGTAACGTTGATATAATTTATTTAAATATTTTATATCACGATAATTCTCTCTGATCTCTGTGAACATTCAAAAGTCCGCGAGCATTAGTTCACCCAAGCCAATGATATGGATGTCATCCGCATCGCGTCGGGCTCTCATATGATTTCATACAAATACGATACGGTATGTGCGTTCACCATTAGAGACTGATCTGTCGTTTTGGAAAGATTATAGGGTGTTCCGTAAGCAGTAGATCAACCGTAGAAGGTAGATAGCTTGAGGGTGGATCAACCACCTGTCAAAAATCACCTCCAGTTTTTGAATTTTTATTAAAATTTCGGAAATTCGGTTCAGGCTATATCCGCCCATTGAGATCTAGGTTAAAGAGTAAATAAATAAATAATCTTTTCTGTGTTCACTTGAATATCTTACAGATAACAATATTGATTAAAGGATATAGGTATATAACTGAGCACAATATACTAATAAATAAGCTATTGCATAGTTAAGTGTATTCAATCATTTGCAACCTGCGAGTGTATGCCAGGCCTGGATTATAGTGTTTAGCAGGAGGGAAATAGAACTTTATAAGAAAAAACACAGAAATGTGTGATTACACAACGATTTTGAGCTACATTTTTTTGAGGCCAGTCGGTCAAATATCATACCGATTCGTCGACGGCTTTGCTGGTAGTGGTACCGACCAAAAAATAAGTAGATCTCTCATTTACTATTCCATACTTTTAAGTTAGAGTGTGAATTTCATTTAATAAAAAATTCTAACTTGCCGTCGTGTTCCAAAAAGTTACAGATTAAGATGAAATCATTTCCGTACACAAATTAATAATATTCACTTTGTAATTCAACGTTGGCAACCAAAAAATACTAAGAATTTTGTATTTGTCTTGAGGGTTAACGTTAATTTTATTTATTTCGAAGACTGAACTGGTTTTGTAAAACGCTGTCGCTATATCAAGATACTTTGGGTAATGTTGATTAAGATATTATCGAGAATCTAAAATTTTCTTGGGTATTTAGCATTTTCTTGGATATTTGTAGCTAAGTTTTTCGTCGTGCGTTACTATAAACATGTACCTAGTATAAATATGTTTAATTATGAATTATGTACACTCTTTTAATTTTATTAAACTACTAATAAAGAAAATAACTTTAAAAAATATTCATTGTACAATTTGAAACCCGTTTTGCACCAGTTTTGCTTAACAAAGTGATAGTTTTGTTTTGTTTTCGTTCACTAGTATGCTGGGCGTTAAACAATTCGCTAGGTAAGTGTAAACAAAACTTGAAGTTTTCATTGTATCACATCGATTTTACTTTTAAAGTCGAATGCCACGACCGCTAAAGTTTGGCTCACTCAATGAGCCAAAACCACCGTCATGATATTCACTTTTGCGGTTCAGTAAATTAGCCTTCAGTTTACTCGCAAGTTTTAGCTTTAGTTTATATTATGTGCATGACAGATAAAAGCCACCTCGTATTTATCGTGTAGTTCTATTTACGTAAGAAATATACTCCGTTGTCGCTTTGTTAAAACCAACAACGGACTCTGGTACTTACCCCGTAAAAGGACGGAACTTCGAAGAATTTGAATAAAATTCTAATGCAACGAAAACTTGTAAAGGCAGATACGTCTTTGAGCAGAATTATATTCTCGTTATTTATTTTGGGAAGAAATTCTATTGTAATATTTAAATTAGTTTGCTTTAAATTCAACGATAAAAGGGAAAATGGCAGCGCGGATCTTTTTCTCTGTTATTCTGCCTCTCTGATTTCTACTGAGAGTAGGCACTCATATGGTTTTTAGAGTGCTTTGCGAGCATCGCTGTTTGCATTCCTCTTACTTACTCTTAACGAACTTTTCTATTTAGAACCAAGTTTCAATGAGTACGCCGTATAGCTGGTGTTATGTGGCCGCCGCCGCCGCGAACACAAAATGAAATCAGTTTGGCCTAGCTTGGCCATGGACTACTTAACGGGACTTAAATAGGTTAGTTCTTAATGAATCTTGTGTCTATCCTTGCAAGAAGTTTATTATAGATAATAATGGAATAATGTGGCATTAAGCTTTAGCTTCACGGTAAGATAATAATACCAGGGACAATATTAATGAAACGATGTTGTTATTGTCTTATTTCATTGTTAGTGAGATGAACAGTTTTATGCAGGCATAACAAGAAAGAAACGACTCGAGTCTTAAGACTAAGCTGGAAAAATATAATAGATAATTAAATATCTCCGTACAGACGGCTTATCAAAACTTCTCGTTTTATTTTACATGTTTCATACTACTTTTGATATCGTGTAATATCATACAATAAACAATGAAGGTAGGACAAAGCAACCGAGCGCATTCAGGCATTTATCATTCTGCGCTACGGTACAGCTACGATAAGTAGGTAAAACGCGCCATATCCGCCGCTACACAATCAGACGAGATGCATCGCTTTTGGCCGCTGTAAATGTTCGAAATGCGAATGAGGTTCATGGTTTGTATTGAAAAGTTTTCAGACCTCTATTGTCTCTCTATTTACAGTTACAGATAGATAGATTGATCTACGGATTTGCAACTCTTGCAAGTAGCTATTGTCAAAGTCACAGACAAGAGATCGTCTATTCTAAAAATGAATGCTGCTCTACTAAATATTTTTGTTACAACGTTTGTAAGTGGAGATATCTTATTATTTAATAAATATTAATAAATAAACTATTTACACTTATTAGGTACTTTATTTACTACTTATTACTATTGTTTTTATATCCTACTATTAAATACTATTTTACGCTTAGTCTATAAAGCTCTGCTTTTCATTCAGAAATAATAATACGTTGAGTCGTAAAACTTATTTAGATAATATTCTACGAGTATACAATATTAAGAGAGTACATCTTCTTTTTAGTGAAACAATGAAACATAATAATGTCAACTATTTTCTACTAGACGCATAACTTGCACGGCGCCTTGTTAAAATGATGTAGGTAAGTAGCTCACCTGGAGACATATTTAAAATAAGAAACATGGAGTAAGAACAACAAAGTGGGTGTTGGACTACCCTCTCAGTACTTCTGTAAACAACATGAATAAAAGGATATTAAGTGTGTGACGGCATCCAGTAAACTTGACGGTGTATTGTACTCGGTCGGATCGGTGTAAATGTACTTGTCAAGTAAGCAGTTTGATTTGATGCGACATCCAGTTTGCATGAAGTAGCTATATGGCCATCTGGCCATACCGTGGCTATACACCGTCAAGTTTACTGGATGCCGCATCAAGTCCGATGCAAACTTCATAAACAAACTTGATCGTGTATGACCAGCTTTAGCTAATCTCAAAATCGTGTAGCCTTTATCCAATATTCGTTGAATTGAATTTTAGTAAAAATAAACCTTGTAGCTATTTACTCAAAAAATATTAAGTATGGATAGTCGTTCAGTCTTGTCACGAAAGACAAAGAGGTCAAAAAGTTATGCTTTTAACCTACATCACGAACATGGGATGGAGAAAGATAAAATTACACAATAATAAGAACAGCCCTTAATGCCGCTGTAACGCTTAATTGATAAGAATTATGGCTGAGCCTTTGAGGGTTCATTGAATTGAGTATCGGAGAAAGTTACTCGGCAAGTCGGCAATATGCCGGCATATAATGATGAATAGCTTTTACCCATTTGTGCTTCCATCGCCCTCGAAGGCGGAAATAACGAGAATTGGGATATTAATTGATTTTGTTGTGAGTGTTTGATCCGCTGTCTAATAGTAGTTCAATATAACTTACAAATACGACATACTTGTATCGAATTGAAGGCAAAACAATTTGTTTAAATATTAATTTAATTTCATGTTGTAGTCATGAAATATATGTATAACACTGTTTATTCTGATCACGTGAAGCTATAAAGATCGCTAGTACTAACAATTTGAAAGAAAAATCTCGTCAAGCGTATAATAAAATGTATTAAAATTTCAACAGCCCTTGAACATCTAATAACGCGTAAGATATCACCGATGCGTTTCCGGCCATAAAAGAGAAAAGAAAAAAGAAATATGATATAGAAAGATATTGGTTTAAATATAGGTCACTTGTAAGAAGAGTTCGAATGTTGTACGAATCACTAATTTCGCAAAGTCATTTGCTTTTATAAAGTGAGGGAAGTTTCGCAACTGAGACTTCTCCATAGCGTGTAAATACTTATCGGCTTTCGGTCACTAGTCACTGTGGTGGAGCTTTTTGAACATTATTTATTCATGCATCAATTAAGGGTTCATTGGTTCCAACCTCCACTAATTAGTACTTCGATTGGCTCTAGAACTGCCCAGGCATGACTGTAGGGGCTCGTAGTTAGTCAAAATTTACAACTGATTTGTCATGGATAGCTAGTGATTAGTGAATATTTATATACGCATGTGATTTTGGATTAGGTAATATAATTAGGGTTTCAAACCCAAAGGGTAAAAACGGGACCCTATTACTAAGACTTCACTGTCCGTCTGTCTGTCTGTCATCAGGCTGTAACATCTCACTGTAACCGTGACAAGTAGACAGTTGAAATTTTCACAGATGATGTATTTCTGTAGCCGCTATAACAAAAAATACTAAAAACAGAATAAAATAAATATGTATATTTAAGTGGGGCTTCTATACAACAAACGTGATTTTTAACCGCTTTTTTTGCTCGATATTAATGACGGCAACAGATAGATGACAAATAGTTAGGAAGCTATACTATCCCCGGGTGACATAGGCTATTTTATATTATTTTTTTTACTATTTTTCACGAAGCGAAGCGAGGGCGATTTCCTAGTGTTATATATATAGATAATGGTTCTGAACCCTTCGTCCGCGAGACCAACTCGCACTTGCCCGGTTTTTAAAGCTATTTACTATTTATGGTTGATATTGTTTAGCTGTTTTCTTCTTCATAAATGTTATCGGCATTTAAACAAACAAATCTTGAAAGTCTCCAGTGTATAAATAAATTAGATGCTGTGCATGTTTAATGCGCTATTATTGAAGAATAATATTCATAATAAAACTAATATTCATAATCCGTGTTCATAATGAATCATTTATCTGACCAGACCATACCAAAGCAGCTACGCATAAAATCACTAAGTAGTTACACATAAAAAAATTTAGTAAAAATGGCAAAACACCGCTATAGCAAAAAAATTATGCACTTTTTTATATGTTTATTGCTTTTTCTAAACTTAATGTTCACAAATCATGCAGCGTAGGAAGAACTTTGACCTTCTTTATTTTGAGTAAATTGCAAAAAATCATGTTACATCGATTATAAATAATTGAACATAATTGATTAATGTAAAGATAATTACAGAATACTTAATTGAAAGTAAGATCTTATATTCCGTTCCGTTTGAGACAAGAGCTGACTAACGCAAAAACAAAGAGATATCATTACGCCAAAGTTTCATCATTAAGTCCACAACTAGCGAAGCTCCTATTATGGCACTAATGGTGCGATCATAAGGAATCATAACAAAAATAAGTAATTTAGATTGGGGGAATTGCTCTATCAAGAATTTAGGGGCTAAGGGCAGTGTGCTTCATGTGGGAAATGTTATTGTGGAATTCTTTGACATCATACATTCGTAAACGTTTTAAATGAAGATATAATTAAGATATTATAAGTATAGTGTGATTTGAAGAACAGTATGACAAGAGTACGAGTAGTATATTATATTGAGTTTTGGATTGTTACACTATAAATATAAATTGGGACCAAATAATTTAGCAACAATATAAAACAAAAGACAATTTCGAGATTTGTGACAAAAGAAACTGGTCCAAATAAAGAGACCACGCACCAGCAAATATTATACTTACAGTTGAATAGGCAACCTTTTTCATGCTGAACTCTTTAAGAAGAAGGCGTTTATCAAGTGCTGATCAAATGTCAACAACCGATACTACTGTAATATATTATGTGGTGCTTGCCACCTTTAGAAAACATTTATCACGTCATTCGCCAGGATCACAGTGAGTGTTCAGGGTTGGCAATCGAATAAATCCCGGGAATTGTGCGCAGGGTAAATCGATGACAAACAAAATCGTCTAGATGAATGGAGTTATCCCTTTTCCCATTTCCGCTACCTGGGGATATTCCAAGATATTTGACATATCTTCTGTGAAGGTGATATTGAAGGTCTTATGGATCAGATAATATTGCGGGTCGATCGGAAGGATTTAATTTAGATGTCCCAGAATTGTGAGTAGATATGATGTCTTGTACAGTCACCTGCAGAGAAAAGTAACGCATCTGTTAAAGGCAACAGAAACGTTGCTGTTCGTACCTTTATAAACAGATGGGATACTTTTCTCTGCAGGTCACTATACGTCATAAAGTAACCACAAGATTTAGCGTTCATGATCCGTTTCATCTTTCCTTGTGATACTAATAAGTACGAAAATACGTTAATGAATGATACCATACTATAAACACCTGTAAAGTATATCAATACAAAACTATTTCTAAAGTTTTGTCATCGCTAAGCGAGTACGTCTTAAACTTTTATCTGTGATTTGCAAAGAGGGGACGATTTACAGAGTCAGTGAACCAGAAACAATGTAAAACGTACGTACGAGTCATAGAAAACGTTACGTTCGAGTACAAAAGCATCCATTCCAATAGTTCTACACATGTGGCTCCAACTAATTGCTAAGAGGGACGGAGCTGTTTTAGCGCAAAGGCTGGGAACTACAATTAGGTCAACGCGATACGGGACGACAGCCAACGAAGCACTTCGTGGTTTTCTCAAGTGGACGTGGCCACGTATAAATGAAATCGCTATCTTTACGAACCTAAGAATATATTTATCTTTGCTTCTTGTCGTAATGTTTAATGGAAAAATATTCAGAACCAATATCAGAGCCGTGACAATTTAAGGTATGGGTTGATTTATCGCTTCAATCTTATCCGGCAATCCTTCTCTGACGCTTCGGGTGATACGATGTCGGCGGCGGTGATCACTTACCATCACGTAGCCATTTACTCATTTGTTGGGTGTTACTAAAAATAGAAAATTTAGTTCAACGATACGATATATATCATTTTTAAATTTCTGTTATGAAAAAACTTTTGCGTATTGCGTACAGGTGATGTATGACACCCCTATGTATGACATTTTATGTAAAATCACAAGTTTGGGCTATGAAAGACTGCATTTATCCTGGAGCCCAAGCCAATATCTGTTCGCACTGCGCCCAGTTGAACAACAGTCAAGATGGCGAATGGGACCTCCTGTTAGAGGTTCTTGGGTCCTGTACCACCCAGTTCAATTCTAACGGTACTCACGCTTGGTGATAAGGTTTTTTACAAGCCTAGCTAGCTATTATTCTCCTTTCTTTTACGGAATACCACCCCAGTGTCAGAGAGCTAGGACTGATACTGGTTCCCCGATTCTTTCTGAGCCCACAAAGTGTGTCATGTGGCTGGTAAAAAAACGGCGTGATATTCGAGTGCACCCAAGGGAGAACAGCAGAATCCAAGAAAATCTCCCCAACTCTTGAACCCTGCTAACAAATGGATGGCCTTATAATGCCAGGTCCCTTTTTTGTAGGGCGATAGACATATTATAATGTTATCTTTGGACTTATATTATCTTTGAATGTACCTATTGTAAAAAATGTAAACAAATTTTTTTTAACTGATGCGCAGCCGTAACCGTAAATTGAATTAAACAAAAAATGGCAGTCTTCCGAAGCTCGTTAGCGAACTTAAATTTCCTTCAGTCGTCAGTTTGTGCCAGAAAGATTTCTTGCACTTGAAGTAATGTTTTGTTTTTATTGTATCTTGTGTTTGTTACAGTCTGCACGATCTAGTAAATGTTTGCAATTAGACTAGCCATTTCCTTAATGAATTTCGCTATACTGTTTTTCATATGATATATAATAAGTGTATTAAGTACAAGATACTGGTAATAAAGGCACAAAACGCAACGGCTTGCATCAGTAGCAAAAACATCAATCAAATGAGTTAAGAAAGCAATGCAGTCTGCAATTACATAGAAGACTAATCTGTGAGAACAACAGTCGATAAATTTCGTGTTAGAGATATGTAGCCAATATGTAATTGTTCACTAGAACCATTTGCAGTTGATATCGTGAAGAACTATTTACTGTGGCAACTTCTGCAGTTGAAAGCCTCAGCAAATGAAACTTCGCCATGTTCTAGTACTTTAATTACTGGTTTTGTAAGACGAACGCTTTATGGAACTTCTTGGAATCGAAAAGGAATTTGAGGACGGTAATATTCAGTGTAAGGTTCATATAAAATTTCGCATGGTAGTCTTATCGAGAAAGTTCGTCTCGAAAGAGAAAGGTCGTCGAAAGTCTGAGGAGTTTCTTTAGGCTTTTCTTCTCCTCCACGACAAAGCACTTTCCGAAAAGCCAAAAAAAATGACGTGCATAAGTGTATCAGTGATACCTACGAGTATATGAATAAAATATTTTGACTTTGACTTTGACTTTGAAAGGTACGAGATATTTATCTGTGGAACTAGCAACTTCAGCATTTCCAAAATCTTTTCAGAAGCATCTTCTTGATAACATTTTCAAGTTTCGTTAACAAAATATACCGAAAGAAATAACGAAATTAGAATAGAATAATAAACATTTTTATGTGGATATGGTTTAGAACGTATGTTGTATCAGGCTCGCATGTGTGCAGCTCTCAATATAACTTTAAAACCCGGAAGCCGCGAATTGCGACCTTTGTAGTGCGGAAATCGCTGTGATTGTAAAGAAAACGTACGACTAAACTGGATTATACATTTTATAAAACTACTAGTCGAATTTTTGTGATACTTGTTTAACCTTTGAATGAGAAATGAATTTAGCAGTTTAGATTTTTCGGTGTCGGTCGGAATTTGTGGAGCTCAATTCAGTGTTTATTTAACGTCCTAAAATCTACTGTAATACATGAGTTTCTCCTTATGATTCAGAAGCCCTGAACTACACCACGCTGCTCCAGTTCAAATTGGTGGAGGGGTTAGTGGCCAGTCCTAGTGCCGAAAGCTAATGCTAGTAGTACATTAGAACCGAATGTACCCGCGTATCCCTGTTGATTACTGATAGAGTCACTACTCCAACTGGTGTTAGCTATGTATCATTAAACTATTAAAGTTAACACTTAAATAATCTAGGTACCAACCGATTCAAGAAAACAAAATTTAATTGTATTTGCCAGAAGATAGCTTAACTATCATTGAATAGAATACCCCATGAGCAGGGTAGGTTATCATAGGTTCGATGTTAGCAGGAGCCCCTTACGACCCAATAAAAATACAATCCATTTGGTAATCTCGATAATAACTAGTGATCGGTATTAAAATTCCCAGTAAAACACTTGTAATGCTTGAATTGCACGTTATCACGTAATGTCTTTTCACATTTTCTCAAACGGCTTTTACGATAACCATCGAGGTTCTTTTATATAACTATAATATAATAGGAGAAACGTCCCTTCATAAGACTATGTAATAGGAACTGTAAAAAGAAGAGGGTTTGTGTCCTTACGAAATGAAGCATTTAGAATTTACTTACTCGAAATTGTTTTCTCTGACCCCTTTATGGTTTCACACGACCTATGTTGTTTTATTATATTTTCTTTTAAGTTTGAGTAGTATTTAAAGCACAGACATGTCTGTGACTTAAAGTGTAATTCAATGAAATCTTGAAGTAGGTATTATTTAATGTTATAATGGCATAATGTCGTAGTTATAACGACACTACAATTTAAACACATTTAGAACAAGGTTGATTCTGGAGGGCAGTTAAACAGGTAAAGAAAGAAACATAGGTACTTCCATGTACGAGTATAACATAAATTTGGGGTTATACGCCCTCCACAAGAGAAAATCTAAAGAAATTGTCACATTTGTTGTTTAGTAGAATATACCGCGAATTAGTTTTACTATGTAGGAATATAATAAAAATATCTGCTGAAAATATACACAGCTTCAAACAGATGCCAGATAAAGTATCGAAATAGAATTCAAACGAAATAATTTCTACCAGATAGTTGAACACTTTTGTGTTATCAATTCAATCCAATGTCGATTCGCATCGCAGTGTCGAGAATACAACGGACATCGACGATGGCTGTTCATTTCCGTTCTATAGTACATTCAGACTGATTCCTATCGCTCGCTGACTTTATCCCGAAAAAGAGTTTAAAAATATATCACGAATCCCACAGAGAATTGTTTGGAACATGCAAATAGCAGCAGTGGAACCTAATTAATGGTGGAAAGTTTTAGACTCAATTTATACTGAAAGAATCTAAAAAATGAAACTGACCAAAACGTTTTTCCACAAAAAATTGCTGATTCGAATCACAAATCTCTTTTTACGAGAATACGAATGAACCTTTTTTTGAACTTTTATTGAAAGTTGCATTAAATATTTGGAGTGATTCTTTTACAAGCCTGATTGTTACAAGTTCATTGATGAAATGACATTCAATCTGATTACTTAGCGTTACACCAGCTTTCTACAATCTAGCATTTCGTTTTCCAGTTGCAGTTATTTTGCAGTTGCATTTCTCCGAGATATAACCTTACTAACCAACTGAAACTCGGAATGGAATGCTAGATAAGATTGCCAACATTGACCTTAAGCACCAGAATTGTAAAGTAATTGAACTAGGTAGTTGAGTGTTAACAGTATCTATCCGATCTATCGGGAATATCCCAGTGCTTCCGACAATGCACAAAGCATCGTTCGTTAATTTCCCGTGTTTGAACCTGACTACGCAGTCCCTTTGAAGCTCCTTTGTTTTACGAAAATTGCCATTACTTTTACGCCGATACGTCATCTTTCTATCTTGCTATTCCGTCCTGTGAAACACCATTTGGGAATTAAAGGCTATGCTGTAAGTACTCCATTTTCACTTCATTCATTTTCAATCGATGTTTACGCGACGAATAGTTTACTGGTTAACAATATAATCATTATTATTATTAATTTTGTATTTTGCGAATCGAGTAGTAATTTATTCTATTAATATTATAATTTGCGAAAGTGTGTGAATATGTTTGGATGATTAAATGTTAAAAATATGTGTTAAAAATAAGGTATATTTTAGCCCAGTATCCCGTGCGAAGCTTTGAACGTTTGTACATATATGTTTGTGAAATCTTAGTTGGTTTCCAGACCACATAATAGTACATAACAAGACATCATAATGTGTGAAAAAGGAGACAACAGTAGAGAAATAAATGATACTTTCGTCTAAGTACTCGTTTTTGATTTATTACAATACCATTAACATTTGAAAAAGGCAGAGTAGGTATAAGCGTCAAAATATAAGGCATTAGTAAGGTTAGAATACAATTATCCCTTATAAAAAGTAAGTGTACCCAACTCGCCACAGGGGTGGGTTCCTTAATTCTTTATTACGATACTAACTTGTACGTTGAAGGTCCTTACATAAATAAAGCCTTCAACGGGAAAACCTTTCAGCCGTTACATGTTACGGGCTACCTGAGGAGAAACACGTGTCCCAGAGAAGGACATTACTTAATTTTCAATGACCCTACCGGATTCAGTGGGTTGGGGTTCGGAAACGAGGTAAAATGAAGAATTAATATTATTTTTTTAATGCTAAAACAACAAGGGAATCCGTTAAAAGGAAATTAATTTCCACTAAACCAAAGCAGAAACAATACGGTATTTATAAATTTTGGTACATTAGTCGAGCTTATTAGGCGATAGGATACGATCACGATTAGCGTTGAACAGAAAGTAAAGCCATAGCATAACAAGCTATGGGGGCGGTCACATCTTGTTTGTCGCTTTGTCGACCCTGTGCTTAGTAGCTAGCGACCCTGCCTGCGAAGCGAGGGGCCCCGGGTTCGATTACCGGCTGGGACAGATATTTATGTGACAGATAGATATTTGTGCTCGGATCATGAGTGTTATTGTGATATGCATGTGTCGTCCATGCCACGCGCGACACAGATAAAAATATATAGCTAAACACAGACATATAGTAGCTAAAATATCGTTAACTTGTCAAAGTTTGTTTTGTATACGTAAGTTTTAGAACTTATACATGAAAACCTCACCCACTAGACTGAGACCACAGAATAAACTATTATGTATGTACACTTATTATACAGGCGAGACTAACGTACGTAAATCCTTCGGGAAAGATCGTTCACTTGAGCTTATTATGAAGGAAAAAATATTTCATGCAACTCATTGAAAGTACTCGGGATAGCGGAGCGAAAACCGGGAAATGTGTTTTAGAAGTAACTATCTCGTATTATTATACAAATCATTTAATAATACGTTTCCACTTGGGATTAATAAATGTCCCAATGCTTCTGGTGTAAATTGAAAAGGAATAATAATTTGTTGTAATAATAGCAACGATCTTTTATTATGAAGTAAAACCAGTCCCATAATATTGAAATATATTTATTTTGATGCACAATCCTTATGTTTTTATGTTCTTTCTATACGAAACTTACTAGACCCCTAATTTACTTGTATTATACCCCACATTTTCAGAAGAAAGCGGTAAAGTCCTCTTAATAAATAATTCATTTTTAACATAGCAACTGAAACACTCAATCATAGATCACGATTGATTCAAAGAGATTAGCTAGCCCGATAGTGAAAAGGTATTACACATTTATATTTGGAATAAGAAGGATGGTATAGATCCCTAATTATTTGAAAAGTAAGGATAGGCCCATCGGAACATTTCACATAAGTGTTATTTATCGCATGAAAAAGTGGCGCTAGCTCTCTCTCCCTTACGAACTACGTGATACAGTGGTCTAATTGGAATTATACTTGGTCAAATTGGACCAATGTAAGTTTCAAGTTTTAAGCTCGCGTAGTACGCTCCATACATACGCAGTAGATACCTAATATACATATAATAAGTATAATCCGGCGACATTCAATACTAGAGTTCTGGGCAACAGTTACATCCCTTTTTCTTCAGGACCCTTTATAAATAAGCTTATTCTACATAATATATCCTTGATACACTACATGAATCCTTTTGCACCAAAAACCATGATTATTTACTGCTGCCAATTTGTACTTAATTCTTAGTAATAGTAGAATCTTTATTACTTTTACCAAAATTGACAGAGTAATAATCAAAAATACGGTAAAGGAATTTCGTAAAGTAATCAACTCCGAACAAATTAAGTGAAGATTTTGTTAGGACTATAGTCTTTCAAGGTTTCAGCGCTTCGTGAATTAATTAAAACTTACCCATTTTCTAAACGTATCTATGTTCATTTACCTGTAAATAAAAAAGTTGTTATATTAGGTAACTTCATTACAAATAAATTGCATACGAAATTATTATAATAATGTAATGTTGTAGGTCCTATACAAATAATACATTAAATGTTATAGAATTGTATCTATGTATTGTATTATTTCTTTATATTTAAATCCAGTTTCCCGTGCCTGAGGCTAGAAATGGTTCAGACATCTCTTAAGAGTATTTCCATGTTTCTTCCCTGATCCCAGGGATTTCTCATGATATAACTGAAATATTAAATGACGTTTCACTGACATGATCCAACAATGTCTTCGCTTTTATTTGAATTTAAAGTTGTATAACGTAATAAGATTGATTATTACAATTTACAATGTAGACATCTTAATTCTTCTTTCTCGAATTTGTTGTGCAGTATTCTAGTTTGTTAAAATGTGAAGTAATGAAGTTAAGAAGTTATTCATATTTTCGTATTTTTTTAAGTTCAATTATTTATTGACACCTATATAATGATAACAACCAAGACGAAGAAGAAGCTATTACTACTGACCGCACGCTGTTGCTATTTGGATTGACAAACCAAAGCCACGGAGCTATCATCTGCTTCTCATGTACCGGATCCTGTATAATAACATAATTGTTAGAGGAGTGTGAGAGATATTGTATATTTATAATGTAGGTATATGTAATAATTGCTCAATAAATAGAAAATATGAAATTTAGATTTTTATAAAAAGGAAACGTATCCATTAATGATGATGTACTTATATTTTGACAACTTGTATTATTTGTATTAATCGTAACATGAAACACTTGAAATATGGTAATATAATATTATTGTACAATTAGATAGACATAATATTATTGTACGATTTGGTAATAATATACAATATACATAAAATTAAAATAAGGTATTTGAAAATTTATAGCAACGTTAAATGTCAACTACTTGCTAATTTTTAAAATAGGTGATTATTTGTAACGGGAAGTTAAATTGTTTGCCGGTAGAAATATTTTAATTATTTTATAAAATACCATTAATTTTGATGATTTGGAATTGTTTAAATCAGTTATTGAATTGTGTTTATTATTATTAGTATTTATTACGATCTTTTTACGTAGAATTACAAATTGTTTGTCTTGTCTGTGGTAGGTATATCAGGTGATACTCGTAATTATGGTGTGGGGGTAGACAGTTGGGTTGATAAAAGCGAGTGTTTGTAATTGTCTCGTTTAATTCAGTGTGTGAGCTGCTCTTCTGCAGAAGTTAAGTACTTTGAAATACTTTTATAATGTTACTCTGCCAGTCTATTTAATTATTGTTTAGTATCATTCTAATTAAAACGATTGTAGTGTCATAATGTTGTAAAGCTATACTGGAAGCCAGCTTTCAATTCAATATTGTCGTACTGTTTGTTCCGTTTTAAAATGTGTAATATTGATACGAAATGTGGAATGATATAATATAATATTACTGCGGTAATCTTGTGCCGTTGGGGTTTCTTTCCCCTTAGTTCTTCCCCAACGACTAAAGCACATTGCGAACTAAGGGTTTCAATAAATTAATTGCCACAAATAATGTGTATCATTTACATACCTCCATAATAATATGAAAAAGTCACAATATCATGAAAAATAACTAGTCATTGTGCTTTTTTGGTTTACCTTTATTAATAATAGTACAAGTTGCAAATATTTGTCGATTCTCGCTTTATAACATGACTTCCAATTTATATTTCTTGTCTTTTCTATAACCATTACACATTGAATCTAACATCAGAAGTGTAGGAGTCGGACTCGCGTTTTTAATAATATATGTATCCTAATATGTGTTTATTTTCCAAGTTTCAGAATAGAAGAAAAATTGCGGCCCCGGACCAGCGGAACTGTGACGACGAAATAATAAGTTTTCGACGCAAGGATCTGCTACGTCACGAGATGGACAATTATTGAAACATCCAACAAGTGATCAAGGGAATCTCCTTAGAACAGCACCGAAGTGATTTCAAGAACGGTAAGGCCCTTAAAGGGCTTTGTTTTATGATAATGTTTAAGGATTTTATTATATATATATTTTTTTTCTGTGCATTAAGTAATTTAAACATACAATAAGGAGGCGGAATTCTCTCTGTCCGGACATCACGAGAAAACCTGTGAATTATTTGATTAAAAATAGACTTAATCGGATTAGAATTGAAGACTAACTTTCAATTTTTTTTTTACGTACAGTAGATATAGAGGTTTCAAAGAATAGGACGTACTAAATACGTACTAAATAGCAACAAAGTAGGTATACAAATTAAATCTTTCTTCGGTTATGACTATCTAATTATTTACTAACTGCTTACAATGAAATGAATTTTCGAACATAAATAGTACCTATACATATATTTTACATATAATTTAATATTTCTTTATAATTTATATACCTAGTATAGACACTATGTAGATTGCAACAAATTCGAAAGGGAAAGACTAGTGCGCCAGGCACCCAAACAAAATGATAAGAAAAATAAAATCTATTATGGCAAAATAATAATATACTAAAATCAAACAAAACCGTAGGTAATCTATATCGACACAATACACCAGATGTAAACTTTTAGAATACCCACAACTAGTTTTCATTTTGGTAGGTACCTATGTTATTTGTTTAACATTCGAATAAGACTAAAAATGACTTATTTATTTCCATGATTTGTAGATTGAATCAGTATGTAGGTATAAATGTATGACAATAATTTGTGAAATATGAATATAGAGTAGACTGACGACAATTTTATTATTTATTTGAAAATTAATTAAAGCAATTAAAGTACATAATTGAATCATGTAAATTGAGAGGATAAATATCATTAGGAATAATATTTAATGTTCTAATAATATAATATGCATAACTGCGTAAACATAATTACACAAATAAGAAAAAATTAGGTAATCCAAAAGGAAGACGTCGTTAGCTATGGAATAACTCCATACTTATATACTATAATATTATAAATGCGAAAGTGTGTTTGTTTATTCCTCTTTCACGTCGCAACAAAGCTATTATATGGTATGATTTTTGTGTGTGGAGATAGTTAGGAGGGTGGAGAGTAACGTAGGCTATTTTTTTACCGCGGTAAAAGCTCTCATTTCCATGGGAAGCTCGATGTTTTGTTAGTTGTTAGATATTTAGTTCCGGATTTTGTTAATAGATGGCGTTAGTAAAATTCATTTGCAAGTTTTGAATCACGCTTTCAAATGACACAATATGTAAATTACTAAAGTCATAGGCAACTAATTTATAAATGAAAATCTGAATTCGCGTTGGACTTTGGTTAGAAATTAATATTGTAAAGGAATAAGTCGATAAGGTTATAAACTTAAAAGACATACGATTTGATTTTGGTTTTTGGTTTTTGTTTGCTTCGTGAACTGGTTTTGAAGACTGTTGTTGTTTTGGCTTAGAATAATAATTATTTTTACGGATAGTAGGTTTTAAAATTTAGATATTTTATGACTTTTAACAACATTTTGTGTTGTATTTGTTTAATTTAATTTTTTTTTTACTTTAAATAGTTTTAGTTATTAGTAGTTAGTTACTTTAGATATAAGTTTTTAAAAGTCGATAACACATTTCATGTTAGTTAGTAGTAGTTAGTTTCATTAGATATAAGTTTTTTTTAAAGATAACACATTTTGTGTTGTATTTTTTTTTAAATTAGACTGCTTTATTTTTTTCCTTTTTTTTGTAAAACTCTTCAAATACAAATTATAATTTCAGTGCTAGTAAATTTACTTAACACTTGGTAATTCTAATAAGTTATTCGGATTCAATTAGGTTATATTTAGTTTTGTGCCTAAAAACACAAATAACAATTTTCTAGTATTTGCTAGTTAGCTTGCGTTGTAGTACCCACATATAAAACAATATTTACGACCCAACTCGGAAAGGTTCGTTTATTAAGTCGTAAAGAGTCCAGGACTAATTATTGACATTAAATAATAATAATATGTAAAGTATTGGTTCATCTCAGTTATATTGTCAACTTTCAATGACCCTAGTGCGGACCAACGTCAAAATAACCTTATCGATAATTAATCTTATTATTGGTTTGCGTAGCCACACGTAAAATATTTTGATAGTTAATAAAAGTTTATATTTATTTTTAATGCTTTTAAAACTATGATTATATCTGATATATTAAACTATGATATATTATCAAGAAATTCT
Source organism: Thymelicus lineola (assembly GCA_963932265.1). Classification (NCBI taxonomy): domain Eukaryota; kingdom Metazoa; phylum Arthropoda; class Insecta; order Lepidoptera; family Hesperiidae; genus Thymelicus; species Thymelicus lineola. The sequence goes on along the minus strand of OZ010687.1, from coordinate 14,412,981 downwards.
TTTTACTTTTTTGTATTACTTAAAAATATTGTAAAGAAGCTTTTTTTTTTCTCTTTGAAATAAAATAAAGGTAGTAGGTAGGTACTGCTAATTGTCAATATCAATAATAAGTGGTATATATTTTTTTGGGATGATTTGACTTGACATTCAAAAACTTCAATTTTCATAAAATAATAATTATTTAAAGGTATTTTTATACTTTAATTGTCCATGAGAGTGAATTTTTTTTTTTGTTTGTCTCTATACTAAGAAGAAGTTTAAGTAACCGTTATGTGACTGAGATGTTATTTAAATTGACATTTTTGTTTTGTTGGTACAATTGAAACAAAAATAGCACAGTAGGTACTGTGTGAAAATTGCATTACGAGTAGAAACTGTTTAGATATTTCTCAAATAATCTTGAAGAAATCTTAGCTTCTTACTTTTATTACATTTACAATGACATGTAATATAATTTGCTGTAATATTTTTAATAGGGTTTACGATATAAACATTTATGTATTACTAACTGAACCTTACGCGATTTGCAAAAAAAAAAACAACTAATTAATAATCACAATCAAATACAGCCTATTAACTTAGAAATAATGTAGTTTTCAATTTGTGAAAGAATTTTTCAAATCGGTCGAGTAGTTTTTGAGTTTATTCATTACGAATTTACAAAAATGTAAATCTTTCCTCCTTATAATAATATCACGTTTTTTTTTTAAAGTGAAACTTCTATGTAGACGCGGCACCGTATTAGGATGTTTTTTTTCTGTCACGAAAATACGTTACGGCCGCTTGGAAGGGGTTAATAATTAATTTAATAATTAATATATTATTTCAAAAGATTTTTTTATATATTTTATTTTGAAATGTTTGTATGTAATATAGCCCCAGTGAGAGTATATAGCAAGGAATATGACTCGACATACATTACATAATATAATCTTTAAGATTTATCCACAATGATTTATGATGAATTTAGATATTAGACACATACTACTCAATTACACAATTAGACAATTAAAAGACAAAACACAATTAAAAGATCTTACACAAAGATCTTATACAATTAAAAGATCTAATTCTATTAATTTCACAATTTTTTTTTATTTAGTTTCAATTAAGTTTATGTTATAAGTAAGTAAGTAACGATAGCAATTTACTATTGTCTACGGTTATTGTAGTAATTAATCATCACTGTTAAATTTTGTACTAATTGTTTTGAATCGGATGGCCAAACGGAAAAGATATTTAGTATCTTCGATATTGTTAGTTTACGTTTTGTCACACAATCGTGATGTGGATTGAAATGAAATATTATACAATGGATGGGTAAATTTTGAAATGAAATGCAATAATAATTGTGTAAGGATAATTTAAGAAGTGATGATTAAATTACTGAACAAACTGCTGATTATGTCTACTGAGTGAGAGTCCTAGCCTGACTCATGTGCAGCAGGTGAGAGGCTGGATGATATTACTGAACAAACTGCTGATTATGTCTTCTGAGAAGTTCTAGTCTAGACTCATGTGCAGCAGGTGAGAGGCTAGATCAAATCAATGAATAAACTGCTGATTATGTCTTCTGAGAAGTTCTAGTCTGACTCATGTGCAGCAGGTGAGAGGCTAGATCAAATTAATAAATAAACTGCTGATTATGTCTTCTGAGAAGTTCTAGTCTGACTCATGTGCAGCAGGTGAGAGGCTAGATCAAATAGGGATGTTGACACTAATTATAAATTAATAAAAAAATATGTCTAAAGTATTAGTGGTAACATTTAAAGGCCTATTTTAAGGCCTTATTTTATTGAAATCAATCACAATAAATTAGATATCATTAATTTTAAATGTTAAAAATTGTTCTCACTGTCACGTGACCTTAAACGCAATTTTGAGAATATAACGTAATTGCTCCTATTTTATATGGAAATTCAACAAACTTTGACGTTTTTGGTGGGAAATTTGATAATGATTTTTACTTATCAATTTTTGTTTTTAAATTGAAGATTATTATTTTTATAATATTTATTTTTCGTGAATATCAAGGTTCTATCTATAAAATAAAATTAAATCCTAAAAATTAGTCAACATCCCTATTACTGAAGGAACTGCTGATAATGTCTACTGATTTAAATGCCCTAGCCTTACTCATGTGCAGCAGGTGGGAGGTTAGTGGGCCCTTATGAAATGAAATGAAATATCTTTACTTGTGTTTATCTTAATGTGAAAAGAGACAATATTCGTAAATGTAGTAGGAACTATATTATCTTGGTATTTTTGTGTACTTAGTATGTATAACGATGTAGTATTTTTAGTACTTCGAGAGCGAAGTACATGTCAGTCTGGCCGTGAGAGATATTGTATATTTATAATGTAGGTATATGTAATAATTGCTCAATAAATAGAAAATATGAAATTTAGATTTTTATAAAAAGGAAACGTATCCATTAATGATAATGTACTTATATTTTGACAACTTGTATTATTTGTATTAATCGTAACATGAAACACTTGAAATATGGTAATATAATATTATTGTACAATTAGATAGACATAATATTATTGTACGATTTGGTAATAATATACAATATACATAAAATTAAAATAAGGTATTTGAAAATTTATAGCAACGTTAAATGTCAACTACTTGCTAATTTTTAAAATAGGTGATTATTTGTAACGGGAAGTTAAATTGTTTGCCGGTAGAAATATTTTAATTATTTTATAAAATACCATTAATTTTGATGATTTGGAATTGTTTAAATCAGTTATTGAATTGTGTTTATTATTATTAGTATTTATTACGATCTTTTTACGTAGAATTACAAATTGTTTGTCTTGTCTGTGGTAGGTATATCAGGTGATACTCGTAATTATGGTGTGGGGGTAGACAGTTGGGTTGATAAAAGCGAGTGTTTGTAATTGTCTCGTTTAATTCAGTGTGTGAGCTGCTCTTCTGCAGAAGTTAAGTACTTTGAAATACTTTTATAATGTTACTCTGCCAGTCTATTTAATTATTGTTTAGTATCATTCTAATTAAAACGATTGTAGTGTCATAATGTTGTAAAGCTATACTGGAAGCCAGCTTTCAATTCAATATTGTCGTACTGTTTGTTCCGTTTTAAAATGTGTAATATTGATACGAAATGTGGAATGATATAATATAATATTACTGCGGTAATCTTGTGCCGTTGGGGTTTCTTTCCCCTTAGTTCTTCCCCAACGACTAAAGCACATTGCGAACTAAGGGTTTCAATAAATTAATTGCCACAAATAATGTGTATCATTTACATACCTCCATAATAATATGAAAAAGTCACAATATCATGAAAAATAACTAGTCATTGTGCTTTTTTGGTTTACCTTTATTAATAATAGTACAAGTTGCAAATATTTGTCGATTCTCGCTTTATAACATGACTTCCAATTTATATTTCTTGTCTTTTCTATAACCATTACACATTGAATCTAACAAGTGCGTGTTGATGAAATTTCAATAGCAATTAGGACACCAAGTACAATCAGATACAAAGCGCTAGAAAAGGGTGTTATTTATACAATAAATGCTATGGTAATAAAATGTAAAAATTATAAATAGGAACTTTGCTAGATTGTTTGTAGAAGGTATAATATAATTATGTTATATAATTATGGTCCAAGCATTTTAATTATAACAGTTTATTCACTTTGTATATTGAGCATGAACATTGTGTAACAAATACTTAGTGCATAAAATGTATTAAAATATCCCAAACTTATAAAAGTCATCTCTTTTGAACTTGAAATTGTAGCGTAAAAAGCATATAAAAATTAAATTATAGGATTGTACGTTGAACGTTAAAATTTGCGGGTAACTTTGTAAATTCATTTAAGTGAATTTAAAGCCTGGGCTTAAAATTCTACTGGCATTATAAAAATTAAAGGTGCGAATCAAATCAGAAAAGATATTTTTTATGCGCTAGTAAATATCCAATAAACAAATATTTCTAATATAATAATATACAAATAAATGACTTACCACATTATGTTAAAAACCATGCGAACATTGTGCTGTTTGCAGATGATACATCATTAATATTTAAGACTGATAGGAATAAAAATAATTTTGACGATGTTAATAGTGCTCTGTCGCATGTCTCACATTGGTTCACTATAAATAATTTACTTTTAAATGCAAAGAAAACCAAATGCTTAGAATTCGTGTTGCCAAATGTAAAAAAGTAAATAAATCTCTTAAATTAAATAATGAAACATTAAATATAGAGGAATCCACGGTTTTTTTAGGGGTGACCTTGGACAGTAAACTGCAATGGGGCCCGCACATAGCATCTCTCACAACTAAACTTGCTAGGGCTGCTTATGCTGTTAGAAAAATAAGGCAGCTCACTGACGTCGACACTGCTCGGCTTGTTTATTTTGCATATTTCCATAGTGTTATGTCTTATGGCATTTTACTGTGGGGCAAAGCAGCCGGTATAGAACAAATTTTTGTATTACAGAAAAGAGCCATTAGAGCTATTTATAAACTAAAATCAAGGGAGTCCTTGCGTGTCAAATTTAAACAAATAGGTATACTTACAGTAGCTTCCCAATATATTTATAATAATTTAGTGTTTATACGGAATAACATAACTGCATATAAACAAAATTGTGATTTTTCAAATCGTCAAACAAGAAGGATGCATCAATTGGCTACCTCTTCGTACCGTCTTTCTAAAGTGCAACGTTCTTTTATGGGACTAGGTATAAAATTTTATAATAAAGTCCCAAAACAAATACATGACTTACCGGTGCAATCTTTTAAGAAACGTGTAAAGGCTCAGCTCTTAGGCAAGGGCTACTATAGCATAAATGAATATTTAAATGACAAGGATGCTTGGAAATGACTAGCTAGGCAACCAGTTCTGCACAGGTTAAAGAATACCTATTTTTGTAATAGATATAAGTTTTATTTTTAAAAGATGTGCTGAGGAGTTTCTTTACGGCTTTTCTTCTCCTCCATGACAAAGCACCTTTCCGAAAAGCTGGTAGATTAAAAAAATGACGTGCATAAGAGTATCAGTGATACCTACATGAATAAAGATTATTTCATTTCATTTCATTTCATTTCAAAATCACTATGCCAACGTAGGTAGTTAGGTAGAAACCTACTATTAAAAAAATTATAGGCCTAGATTTTTTTATTTAGTTTTCCTACGTAAATACCTACGTTATTTACTACGTAACATTTTTATTCGTACATCTATACTAATATTATAAAGTGGATAAACCAGTCTAGTAACAACCTTCGTGCCTTTTACTCGCCTCCTCTTACACATACACTACATGGCGACCCTGCCTAACAACAGGCATCATCTTCGCGCGCGGCTTTGAGTGAAATCTGAAACGTACCGAACTCATAGGTGGTCTAATATCTCTTTTTTACCATGGGGCAGTTCAAGTTTTTCGCATTCGCCGGAGAATAACGTTTTTTAAGATGTGCCAGTCCACGCAAAATAAGGAGGAGGTGTTCCTGGCCCAGAATCCTGGCAGGGTCGCCATGTAGTGTATGTGTAAGAAGAGGCGAGTAAAAGGCACGAAGGTTGTTACTAGACTGGTTTATTGAGTTAGAAATAATTGCATATATGACATGAAGACGATACATAATTATTATAACATTAGGCATACCAGTACACATGATTTGATTGTTTGCATTGAATAGGCTCCGAAACTACTAAACCAATTTGAAAAATTCTTTCACTGTTGGGAAGCTACACTATCCCCGGGTGACATAGGGTATATTTTTTTTGGTATTTTTCCCAAAGTGAAGCGATTCCCTGCGACTGCGACTGTCGATTTCCTAGTAAATTATAAAATAAATAACAAAAGTATAATATTAATTAAGTAGATAAAGTTGAATATTAGAAGCTGTTATCTATAGTAGACTGTACGTTTCTCGGCACACTTGTATTCACGTAGCGCGTAGTGTAGCCCTTCAGAACGTGAGTTCCGACCACATTGTTTAGTTTATGTCTACGCACCTCTAACAAGATTTCACCGCCCGTTACATCAATTTATAGCACCCTTACCCCGGATTTATACTTTTCTGTGGCAACTGTGACGGGAGAGTAAAGCAAACTAGAAGCGATAGCACATACCATATATTTACGAAGACAAGCGGCGAAGAAAAGCAATTGGTTGGCCAAAAAGATACTTCTTTAAATTTTTTTCCAAAAATACCAATTACACCAAAGGCGGCACAGATGGGTTTCCTGAAAAACAAAACATGTAAAAAGGTTGACATTGCAGGGATGACAAATTAAATAGAATAACTGCAAAGTGACCCCATTAGAATAACGGTGTTAAGATTCAAGTGATCTTGAAAACATACGATTTGGTATTGCAGCCGCAAAGTAAGTGTCATTATTTGCACATTAGTAAGTAAGCTCGCGGTGCCAAGTGCATTACGTCGTAAAATGCGAGACGCCGCGCGCCGTCGACAGTCGACACACTGCACTTTCCGGCGCTCTTAGCCAAAGTCGTAGCACCGCAGCGTAGCACGGATATATTGAAGGATGTCGAAAATGCTACGCTTATTTAAAAAGAATTTTATTGCAAAATAGTGCATTAAGATTAGATTGAGTAGCCGCTTGGAATATTTTGATATAATATCTTTTGCATTTTTAAATTATCAAATCTACATATTTGTGTACTTTCTTTATTTAGGTCATATAAGGATCAAGATGCGATAATCATGGAAACTTATTAAATTAAAAATTTTAAACTTGCGGAGTAATTATTAACTTAACAGTTCATAAACTGAAAAAATGTTGACAAAAGAAAAATTTTAAAGTCATAATTTAATGTTGAAGAAAATCAAAATCTTTTCCAATTGTAGTCAAATGATCTGTAGTAAACCTCGAGCTAATTAAAGAGCTATATACTACGCATAGTAAAATTTATGTTCCTAGCAATCATAGAAGAAGATCTAGGGTAATAAACAAGACGAGTGTTTGTTTTTGCAATGAACAATCACCATGTTAAAGTTTATGCATCATAAAAATATTTCGATAAGTTGTATTTATGTAGTTGTAGATAATTAATTATAATTATTCTTACCCATCTTAAAAAATAGGCATAATTTTCCATAAAAGATTTTTAAAGAACAGATTTTCTGCATATTTTTATATGTAGGTATTTTCTAACAGACAAGATTCTACTTTGTAGGTTATATGTATTAATTTTATTTTAATAAAACTTTTCTTTATTCACGAGAGCTAACTAGGCCGTTCTCAAGTTCACTACACAACTTGTGTCCTTTGTAAGGGCTCTTTTATGAGCTATCAAGTTAGATTGGCCGTTCGGATAGTTCTTGTTATTAGGGACTAATTTAACGACCCGACTGTTCGGTCTTTGAATCAGTTATTCTAATTTAATTACGTAGTTGCTGTTGGAGTTGTATGAACTCATATTAAATCAGAATCAAATATATTGTAACGGAGTATTAAGCATTAAATTAAGATAGTAGGATTACCCGATTTCAGTTGTAATTAAGGACAATGAGAGACTAAATTGTGGGTACCAAACGGTTTTCGCAATTTCCTTCGTCGATCTATTTAATTCGAGGGCAAAGTGTCTATTAGAGGATTGGGGTCGAAATTGAACCGATTGATGCTGAACAATGTAATGGCCAGGATTCTTCAAACTCATAACTTTTAACTCACATCTAGTGAGTGCAAACTGTAAAGTGATGGGAATTTCTGAAGCTTAACTACTCCAATTTGGATTGATCTTTGGGTTGATTGCAAATCCGAAGTTTGCGGGTTATTGACAAAGTGTAACTACTGTTATTTAACGACTTTAGATAACCTTAATAATTGGTTATCTACTCAACAGCTGACTACAACGCTTGAATTGAATTTTGACCTATTTTTGCTCAATCTATAGTAATACAAGAGTAGACCTACAAGCTTTGTTTCAATACTCAAACATTTCTTTTTACATTGGCTTTGCTTAATTATATACATCGTATAAATATATCTAAAATGAGCTTGGGAGAGCAAAAACTAAACCCATTAAATGAAAATGAAATAAAAAATTTAAAATGAAATTAGGTACACTACATGGTACGGATTTTATGAATAATATTATAAAGAAGAAAGTATTTTTGCATGTTTGTAACGAATAAGCTCAAAAACTACTTCATAAAATTACTTCACTGTGATTAATACTATTATAATAATAATAATAATAATTCATTATTTTAGGCAACTAGGCCCATAACATAAATACCTTACAGACTAACATACATACAAAAATATAGACTTAAAAAAAACAAAACTAATTCACTTATTCGCGAAGTGAGACGCGCTTCCGGTGACTCCCGGTGGTCGTCGTCGTCCACGGAACTTTCGGAAGACGACCCCATTTGGCCACAGCTCCTCCTTCAGGAAATCTGACAGGAGCTCGGTTGGAACACGCACAACAAATGAGTTAAAGTTGATATTTTACTTCATCACATTACAAGTAAAAATGTTTGACGCCCAGCGAAGTGGGTGCGATCCGAGTCAGCCAATGAACTAATATAGTATATTCGTTCACTGGAGTCAGCTATTAGATGTTAAAACAGCAGTATTATAACCCAAGAGTTGAGGTTCTCTGTCCTCATACAAATTAAACGCAAACAAGTTGTAAACAATCGTATTCACCCACCCGTTCTTGATAATATTACTGTTCTGTGTTATTTTGTGTTCCCTCGCAATTTTCCTTGTAGCACATTATTTTTACTCCAAATTGTTCCAATTCTCGCCTCAAAGTTTCCACGACCGATGTCATTGCCTCGGTTGATCGTAACTTTTATATAAAATATCACCAGAAGAATTCTGTGCTTAGTGTCGTTAGGAACTTCTTCTTGAGGGGAATTACGATTTCGTGTAGATTGCTTAAAGTTATCAAAAGGGTGAAGATATTTCATAAATAGAATATTCTAAGATATTTCTAAAATCAAAATTTGATATAAAATATCAAAATTTTATATAAACTTTCTTTCATTTTCTTCTCTCTTTCTTAACCAGCAACGCATCAGTGATGCCTTTGTTGTCGCTGATGTCAATGGGCGACGATAGCCACTTACCATCAGGTGGATCGTCAGTTCGTTTGCCGGCTATTTCCATAAAAAATGAAAATAGGTAAAAGGAAATGCTCCTTCAATTATGGTAGATACGTAAGTGTTTACAAAATTTACAGAATTATAATAATATAGGTAGCAGCACTTTGCTTCGTACCAATTTATATTAACCCAATCTATGTTCATGCATCCGTGTTTCACTCGGAAAATTACATTTTGAATATTCTAACATTGTTTGCAAAACTCGAAAGATATGGTTTGTATTATTATGCGACATGGCACGGAACAAGGTTATTTCCGCTCAAATGACAATTGTAAATTCTTCGAAGGAAGTTATTTGTATATCCCAGAAATACGTAATTACATTTATTGTAGAGTTCAAAGAAAATAAAATTTAGCGAATTTTTTTCTTGAAGATTGAACTGCATTTTGCTCTAGTTTCTAGCCATTTGACTATCATACACTCAGTGAGCGTATGAGAGTGGGTGCATTAGTAATTTAAATATAAATTACACAACAGTTACAGTGTTGCAAAAATGAAATGTCAAAAATCGGTGCATTGCCAGTTAAAAATCGGGAGAAATCGGGAGATTCTTAATCTGAATAAAGCAAGAGTTATTTTATGTTATTATCACAATAATTTTTGTTTATAAAAATAATTTATTATTCATTTACATCTTCGCACCATGTTACTTGCCATTTTTGCAAACATGCCTTTATTTATATTAAAATTGTAACAAGTTTGATCATCGTTCGATCTCGACTGCGCGACCCAAAGCAGGGTAATAATTATGTTTATCAGCCTATGTATGTTTGTTCCTATGTGGCATTGTAGAGATCAAACGTGTTGACCGATTTTGATGATTCTTACGTCAATCGATTCATCTTAATCTACGCCAAATTGTCAAAATGTAAGAAAAAAATATGCTAACGAACTAAGTGGGATATCGTTGAATAGGTATTCAAAAATAATATATAGGTTTCCTTCACAATTTTTCATTTTAAGTAATAGTTTAGGATATATAATGATTCAACAAGCATTCTTGCTAATTTATTAACTCCCTCAATGAAATGACATTATTGAGAATTTTACCGTCTTTTAATCCTAATAAAGAAGTCAAGAAGTGAATCCTGACTAAAAAGTGTAAAATAAAAATAATTATTAAATAACACAAAAAACACGACTGCATATAAAATACTAAAAATGAAAAAACAAGCCCAGTAGTTCTGTTAAACAGTCAGAACCCATTTTTCAACCAATCACATCTTCCCAAAGAGCCCTGTGAAATATAAATGGCTGCTAAACTACTTGTTGTTGCTTGTTTTCTCATTTTATTATAGCATTTTATTATGTACGCAGTCGGGTTTTTTGTGTTTTTTTAAATATTTTTTTAATAGACCTAATATGGCAAACTCAAAACTTTGAATAAGTATGAACAAAAAATATTTTAGAGCATGACTCTGTGAGCCATCACCACGTTTTATCTACCTACGCTTGCCCAATATTCTTCTGTATTTTCATTGAGTGACTTAATTTCTTTTGTATTTTGTAGTTAGAACATTATTTTCTATTTTTAACTTTAAATATTATGTTATTGCTAGATTATGCAAAAAATCGGGAGAAACGGTCGCTAAATCGGGATATCGGGAGACGATAGCCAAAATCAGTAGATCTCCCGATAAATCGGGAACTTTTGCAACACTGAACAGTTACTTATTATTCAATTATTAAGTTTATACCTACCTTAAAAATAATGTAAGCGCTCGCTAACAATAAATTAAATCTAGTGTTGTAAATATTAATAATTTAATCGCAGACGAGTCCCTTATTATGTCGGCAGTCAAGTGCGTTAAGGCGAATACGTTGTATTATTGTGCGTTATGGCTACATCATATTTTTGGAGTTAATACAGTATTTACATTTATCGCTCGAAACAAAACAGTTGTCGGCTGACGACGTGCAGGGATGTTACATTGAACACACACAAGCTTGGTCTTGTATCGTAGCGTTCCTTTTGGGGGGTTGTTTTGTATTAATACATGAATAACTTCGCTCAAAATTCTACCAATACCGATTCACAAGTAAGTTGACCGGTTTTCGATTTTCTTAGTCATTTATCGGCACCATTTTTCGAGTGCCGACCGTGTATAACTCACTAACAACAAAGGAAACTAAATTGCCTTCTGTTACAAATGTTACCCAATCGCGACCAGAACCAACGTTAAAGGACATTGTGTAATTAATCCGTGGTTGTTAGACGAAATCCGAATGGAAATTGTGACCGCAGTGGCGTTTGCACATTCATTACAGTCCGCGAAAACATCGCCGCAAGCTCCTTTTTAGTATTCCGATCACAATTTGACGAGATCGGTTTTAATCTCCATTCTGTGTCGTATCAGCTATATTACTGGAGATTCAGTGTGAGTATGTTTTACTCCTGTTTTAATATACATTGCATTTTTATGTTTACTCTCTCTTCCTAATCTCTTATTTTCATCACAATAATTTGACAAACCCCGTTGAGTTGTGACCTTGTGACTCTGCTGTGAGGAGTTTTGGGAAGAATCCCAGTTGGAGTAGACATTTATGTGACAGATAAATATTTCTTCTTGGGTTAAGGGCATAAGTGAATTGCAAGATTTCGATCTGCCCTAAAGAGTATTGAGTACTCGTTGTCCTACTGGTATTAACAAGGAAAAAAAGGCACTTCGGGAGTGCCGACAGAAGTGAAAGCAATTACGTGTGTATTTTTTGAATCATTAGGAAATATTTTATTGTGCAGGAAATACTTTTGAATGAAGTGTTTGTTTTATTCATTAAATTTTTAGTGAACGGCTGTCATCGCCTCGTAAAGTATATGTAAACTACAATCTTGATAATAATACGAGCTGTAAATTAACTATACTTTTGTACTTCTCTCAGAGATGGCGCCACAGGTAGGTGTAGATTAAAATAATTACGGTGTCGCAAGCCGATTGGTTTTATTTTATCCCATCTCAAAAATTCCCAACGCGCCTAAAGATGTTTTCACTTCAAAAATTGCCCGTGGTCCTACTGATATTTATTTACTTGTTCAAACACTAACCCTTTAAGTATACTGATTTATTTAAAGCAGAAAGTATATTTTTCTACCGTGTTTGATTGTTGTCAGTAGTTGTGGATTGTGGATAACTGCCAATTAAGATTCGAGCACGGATCGTAAAACAGATTGGCACAGTCCCGTCGCACGGTCATTTCCTGACGCAAATATATGGACGTGTGGAATGTGCTCGCTCAAGATTGAATCCTACGATTCATCTACATGTTGAATGGTGCGTGCTCGTTCCTGTCACAACAATGGTACTATATGGCCAACGTTATAAATAGCGTTTATTCTATATGGCTAAACGTATCATGTGTAGGTAGTTTTTGAATTTGATTTTTCCAACTTATACATTTATTCTCTTGGTGTTCAAAAGAACTTAGGAACTTTAGTTTGTCGTAAGCATACAAGTTTTACATTCTATAAATTGCTTAGATAATTGCACGGTATCTAAAATACCTACTATTACAAGTAGCAGAAAATAACACAAGAGTAAACCTGGAATCTGGTTTGATTGTTCATTGAAGGACATAATATTAACCTCTTTGTGAATCTACAATGGAGCAGCGTGGTGGATACTCCAAGCTACCTCTATTACCTCTAGGTATTTTCTTTATTACAAGGGCCTCCTCCTTGTTTTGTAAGGCCATAGATTGAATCCGATAACAACTAATATTTACGCTCTCCGCTCTCTATAAATTTTTATTAAGTGATGTGTATTCATATTTCAGTTTCATACACGAGGTACTTCGCCTTTAAACCTGCCCCCGTCGAAACCGAGCGCCGACATTTTGCAATAAATAAACGTACATTATCGCCAAAGTGCTCCTAACTTATGATATTACAGTATGTTGATAAAAACCCTTTTGAAACGTTTACTTACCTGAACAGTGATATATTACTATGTTCTGTTCGAAACATTTTAGAAGCAGATACTCGTTTGCTTAATTTTGCAGTAAGTTTTGACGTATTACAATGATATTATAAGTAAAAAAGAGGTAGATATGTCGCTAGCGCGCCGAAGATAAAAATCGTAAGAGCGGTCAATTGACCTCTGTCTGCTTGTAATCGCTCTGTCAATACAAGACGATATGCACGCTTTTGTTGTCAGAAGTGAAGAAGTTGTTTTATATTAATACTCATGCTGCCCAGTCATCTAAACAAAATAACACCATAATTTAGTGAAAGACAAAGTAACAAAAAATATAATAATAAGGAACTTCCTTAGGCTTAGGAGCAGTGAGTCTATAACGATTTACCATCAGCTAGTCTTGGTCTTTCGCCTGCTCAGCGAACATTGATTGAGTCATTACCCATTAATGTTTATGTCCACAAAGTTTAAAGAATAGATAAGAGTAAAGCATGACAAATAGTTTTGATATTTGTATTCATGTTGGTAAAACTAATAGGTAAGTTAAATGTGTGCATAACAAATATTGGCAATTTGTAATGAAAGGCGATATTTTGCAGAAATTCACGTATTGGCAATTTCTCTACGTAGTTATAGGGTAAATGTATCGTTTTGTTACACACATAAAAATGTTTATACATGCAAAAAAATATTGATTTTCTCCTTTTACGTACGTACTGAAACAAATAGTCTAAACGTAAATTATTAGTAATCATTTATTTTTAGCTAAAAACTGTTTTACAAGCTAATATGTTTGGTCGGTGACTGGCCTCAGAGCCCGCATCGTAGGGCAACGTTATTGCAACCACAGCCACACACTAGTCACTAGACCAACGCAACTACAAACCACCCACATGTTTTATTACACTTTGTAGTCGGTATACTATGTTGCAGAAACCTTCATAGCTTGGTGGCTTTCAAATGTCGTTTTTATTGTCGCTTGTCATTTAGATGAGCACATATTAAATAGAACCCAGGAACTTGTATTAAACGAGATTAAAGTTAAAAAAAAAACTTTTCCTCTCTGATAGCAAGTCTTCTTCAGCATTTGAGCAGTTTTTGTTGCTTCCTAAATAAAAAAATTTCATACTCTCTCGGAGTGGGATTATTTTAATTACATTATTTTACATTTTGTATAATTGTTCTATCAACTTTCAGTATCAGTTCCTGTAATCATAGCAATTCATTTAATAGCGCACTAAATTAATGTAATGGAGTCTGTTTTAATCCAAATGAGTTTTAAATGACTTGTATTTTAATGTTTTGAAATTTGGGTTTTTAATTGCCTACAAATCATGCGTTGACAGATACCTACGTACGTAGCAACATCGAACTTATTATTACAGTGAAGTTGAGCTCAGTAGCTCATAATTACGAACTTTATGTAAATGTGTTAAAGTATTCAGTTATTTGGACATTAATTTAGTTAAATTCAACTTGTATGGAGTTCGCTTGCAACACATGCCCGGTGAAATGGGACGTGCATCTTGCGTCAACCACAAATCAGCAATGAAATTGTGCACCGTAATGGAAATTTGTATATTTTGATATTAAATATCATTTGATTTAACCTTTAAATTATCGTTGTGTATAGTTTATTATTAAACGAGTTTGTCATCTTCTAACCTCATCGTTGTACCGATACAAGTGGTCATTTTCGCATTCTGCACTGACACAACATACGATGTATGCAATGGACGAAACTGCTGAGTCTATGCTTGTCCATCCATCTGCCTTTGGAGATCCACTGATAGACATAGCCTCTCCAACTGTATCCTATATTCACCTCAAACAATACGATGATCTCTTGTTTTGGTGACAGAAGTCATCTTATGGATATCTAGGATTATCCGTAATGTTTCTAAAGCCTTGGAAGGTGTGCTGTTCTATAGTGAGACTATAGTAATTAAGGTAAAAAGTCCCTTTCAATAAAAGACCTGACACCAGAAGTTTTAGTAGCGTTCATTAAATTCATTTATAAAAAATAAGTAAAAGCCAGTTTAAATAAAACTTCTTGGTGATATTCAATTCATTACATAGAATAGTAGGTACTCTAGAGCGAGCTGTAGTTCTATTTTACGAGTATAATAGTTCCTAGTTCGTACCCACGCGACGGGTTAAAGTAATACGCTAAATGGGAATTGGTGTAGTTATGAGCAGTACAAATATGAAAAATTTACTTTTCGCACACTTTATCTCTCTCAATTATGTAATTAATTATTTAAAAGTAAATTTACGTGTTTAGATATTCTGCTCTCGTACTGTGCCGTTAATGAGAAAACAGTCGAGGGCTTATATTTTATTAATATCTCAGGTTTATACGTATTTTAGTAAATTAAATAGGTTCGCTCCACGTCAAAGACAGGCGGCAATGCCGACGCAAGCAAGTTATTTCAGTCCTTCGGGGTGCGCATAACGAATGACGAGGAAAACCACGACAAAAGGATGGATACCCGCCGTATCATGTCAAACAATTCCTGTGTACACTCTCCGAAATGTACCCTGTTGAAAACCGAGAGTCTGTGTTCGAGGCTTTGCACATTGATCTCAACCAAACGTGGGTCACCAATAAGCCTGTTCGCATGCTTCTCCCAGGAGTCCAAGGCATATAGGTGACATTTGACTGCGCCTGCCCAAATGTGAGAACAGCCAAACCTACGGCCAAACCTGAGTTACCTCGGTGTGAAGTACCGAGGTATATCTCTCTACCACTATGCTATCGTCTGCGTACCCATAGATACCGGGCATGAGCAGGTCATTTATATGTAGCAAGAATAGAGTGGCGAAGAGAACGGACCCCTGAGGAACTCCGGCATTTGTGGCTGTAGCCATCGTATTCGATGAATAACCATCGACTACAACGCGGAAAGACTGGTCGCTTAGGAAGTCCTTTACCCAGTAGATAAGACCAGATCTAGATGTGAATTGTCAGCAAAAAGAGATGCGATTAAGTCCGCTTCTTCCTTGACCATATGTGCCAGAGAACCATCTGGTCTTAGCAGCGGAGGCCAATTATATCCTAAAAAAATTGGTTGTCTGTAAAGTCGGTTTACGGACAATGGTTTTACGTGATAACATCTATTTCGTAGAAGAATAATTTATGATATAAATAATGTAATGTAAGAACGTAATGGAAGCCCTACGCACGGAGCCGCGGTGCTACTCGCCAGTTGTGTCAGCTTGAACATGGCTTGACGCGCCACCGCGACCCGCGTATCTAGCTAGATTATAATATTAAATTTCATACTAACTATACGATTTTAAACATATTTGAGTTTTAAATATCAGGAGCTGCGCGACATCTGTGATTTTCTTGACTACAACTAAAGTCCGAGTCGATGTACTGTGTAAAGTTCTTTCAAGTAGTTCATACCTATAAACAGAGATGACGCTATTGTAGATTTTCGTTTTCATATAATAATAATACGTACGAGCTACGAGAAATCATTTCTTTTCAAAAGATTGTAAAATAAAATAAAAATGAAATGAAAAATGCCTTCCAAGCGGACCGATTACGCTTGAGTGGGAGAGAGACGGCCGGTCTAGCGTGCTTCTCTCTCTAATGCTGCGCGCGCTTCCGTGACGTTACTCCGGCCGTTACTCGGTTTTCGTGAATGCCTCTCAGGCTCATCGTCTTTATAAACGTTATCACGTTAAAAATCGTCCAATTAAAACCATCCATTGAATTGTAACCATTGATAAACATATTAATAAAATATGACAAACTATGTGAGACCAGTAAGTAACTGCATAACACGCTTAATAGAAATGACACCAGCTGTGAGTGTGGATTTATTTCATGCCCCGTTTTGTAGGAGTATGAGAGACGTAATTCCCGCGATAGCGTAAAGTTGGTGGATTTATCTCATTTTGATCACATAAGGCATTTATTATATCACTTGTAATTTCATAATTATCATAGAGCATTGCGTGTATATGCATGAATTGTTATGATAAATGAAAGTAGAGAATAAACCTCAGAATATAAAGTGAGCGTGACAGTGAATTCCATTACAATTTGTGGGGTTCTATGTACACCCGACCCGACATAATACACCCATATCGTTTTCAGAACGCTTGTTTGTATTTCGTTCATTGTGTTTGTACTTATTGGAGCCATGTGGAGGCAGTAAGGCGGCGATTTGTTGACGCTTTTATCTTTTAAGACCCTGCCTATTGTCGTATAACCACAGAAGACCTTCATTATTTTCAATTCTTTGTAAAAAAACCACATTTTTTGTGGGTATTGAACGCTGCTAATGTTTAAGTCGGTAACCTTTATTAATTGCTTTAATTCCAGAAAGATAAATTACCATCCTAATCACGGCTCAGCAATTTAGTTAGAAATTTTATAACAATAGAGTAATGTGATCAAGTAGTTTAGGTAACGAAGTAAAATGTAGATTAACTTTTAAACTTGTGCAACTCTCCACCGAGTTCAAGAAGCGTCTTGTTAAAGTAACGAAGTTAACAGCAACTTGCTTTGAAGAAAAATCAGAAATTGTTACACAAACACTATTTTCATCACTTATGCTGTGAAAGTAGAACGTTCAACCCTAAATGAGGGTATGCATTTACAGATGAAAATAAATGTAAACAGAATACTGTCTGTAGCCTAATATTGACAGGGAATTAGGTAACATATATAGCCTAAAAATCTATTCTCCTTCTCTTGGCTTCAACCCACCATTTTCTGAGTGAGTCTCTCCTCTTGAGGCTTTAGAAGGCCTAGAGCATACTCCACAACGCTGCTCCAGTGCGGATTGGAGGAAATCCATCTCTTACACTTGTTAAACTAAAATTAAAACCGGGCACATGACGAAACTATAAGAGTTCAGATGTTACTTCGGAACCCTAAAAACTCAACTGTTAAAAGGCATTGTAATATCCGTACTACTAACCTGTTCAATATCTCATGCGAAATAAGAGAAGCTTACTTTAAGTGAATAAGAAAAAGGGCGTCAATAGTAAACAATAATAACACAAATCCTCCGATATCCGTATTTTCATTTTCCGATATCAGGTGGCGAACCGTTTCGAAAATTTTAGTCTAAAGGAATTAATCGGAGGAGATAATTATATGCATTGATGCTTTCAATAAAGTAAAATCGATTCAAGGAAAATGAAGAAAATTTGTTTTTCCTTTATTTTTTACTCAAGAATAGGAATTTTAACACAGGATCTTTTGACTTGTATAATGAGTTCAGAAATGGACCAGTCTAAATGGGGACAAAGTGCAAACAAAAGTGTTAACAATAATGCTCGAGGAAAGCGTTCTTTGCAATACTGGTTTGTTCTCAACTGAGTCGAAGGATAAAATCTTATTAAATGTCACAACTTCACAACCCGGAGAAATACTTTTAGATTTCTTGTACGCGGTACAGGTATATAAAACTTCATAAATCTCTCGGAAAAGGTTTTCAGATTTAAAATTTTGTTCTTTTTCCAATCGCCTTGTTGACTATTGTTATAAAACATTGTTCTTTTCACAGACATGTATCTAGAATTTAGTGAAATGGTTTATGGGAAGGTTTGTTTGTGTGGCGTAAAAAAATAATTAAGGATATACTCAATTAAACAAATAGAATCTGTGCATACAAAGTAATCTATTAAATTTAAAATCCAACAGGCTTTTAAAATAAAATCCATTATCGTGAACCGTCATTGACATCTCATGGACCCTCAATTTTATTTTTCGCTGACGTGGACCCCTTTCACGTCGGCGTGAACACTTAAGGATCCTCGTCGATAATAACTACAGCTTCAACTTTGGCATGAAAACCAAAATTGTCTTATTACAACATACTACGTCACAGCAATAAAACCATGCATTAATCTGTAGTAATCTCCTTTCTTCTATTCTTTGCAAAGTTACCACCAATTTCATTCGCTTCATATTAAGCTTCTTTTTGTCACGAACTAATATATGAAGCTGTTGAAAGAAGCTCAGAAAGTTTTCTATTCATGTCAGTTTACTACAACGTCTCTCATATTCAGTAACTGAGTGCATCAAAGCAGTTTAAACAACTTATAAGAAGTCGCGTGAACTTAGTACTTGTCCATTGTGGATTCAAAACTCTTAAAGCAGTTGTTGGATTGACTTAAAATTATATTATATAAGATATAATATATATAGATATTAAAATAATAGTGTTTTTACAGCGACTTATGACCGCGTTTAAAAACACAATCAGGCAAAAACGTTATATTAAAAAGATGTTCAATTGATTGAAAAATAATAGGCTACCTACTTTCTGCTACAATTTGTGGAAAAATTTTATCTCGTACCTTTGACTCAAACCCTGTGCTTAGAGAAAAAAATTAAGTGCCTCATCGGCCATGGTAAACCTCGTAATTCTAGTGAAGTGGTAGACTGCAGTGTGCGTGTAAAAAACTCATTTAGCCCGTGAAGTTTTAAACCCCTTTTAGAATTTTAAAATTCAAACAGGTCCAAGCTACTGTAAAATCAGAGTGAAGGCGAATCGGCGGACGTCAGAGCAGACAGCGATGCGGCGCCGACAAAGCGCAAACCTAATGGACCATTAACACGCGTTTGGTCAAAGGATCGCTAAACAACAGCGAACATTAATATCGCTCATAAGGTGATCTGCATAAAACCCACTTGAATCTATTTGAATCAGTTCTTTAATTGTATGGCAAGGACGTTAGATAATATATACGTATCATTGCCATACACTTTGAAGTTATCGGATGGCGTGAACGTAATTAGAAAAACGTTTTATCTTTTTGAACTTAGTACTGTCATTCAAAAATGTTAACATAGGATTCTTTAAATTAACAAACACCAAACCCTAGCTTAATAAGAGGTTATAATATAATACGTCAATGAAAACAGAAAGTAAACGTAGAAAGAGCGCTGTCATGGTAATAGACAAATTATATCAAGCTTAAAAAATCTGCCTAGATACAACTTACTGAGGAATATTTAATTTACTCATAAAAACTTCTTTACAATGATTTGGCTTCAGTAGCACTTTTTTACTCATTACCGGTCGAACGAACTCTTTAACCTTGTGATGGTAAAGCTTTCAAAATGTATAAGAAATAAACGTTATAGAAAATATAATTTAAGCGACGGGACACTTTATATTTTTTTTAAATTAAGATTATTTAATAAAAAAAGAGAATATTATATAAAATAATTTTTTCAATGAAAAAGGACTTTCGTGATTAAAAGGGTCTTCATAAATAATAACACAGTTCCTCATATTTCTCATAGAGCTCCTCTATCATAGTTTGGTCATTAGATAGATTGTGCTGCACTATTGTTATTTCAGCTCCAATGCCTTAACGAGTTAACTATGACCCTTGGATAACGCCCAACAGTTACCAATTAGTGTTGCCCCAATTGTGACTTGAAGATGTTCATTTTAGTTCGTAGTAACTACTTCAAGTGTGGAACGTCTGAAACATATTGAATTGTCTGAATTGAAGTCATTATATTTTATGGTATTTAAGCATAGTATGGCTTCAACCCATTAATAGTCAACTACTGGATACGGGTCTTTCCTCTTGAGGAGGCCTAAAGAATACTCTACCACGCTGCTCCAGTGCGGATTGGTGGAAGGAGTTAGTGGCCAACCCGAGTGTCGGAAACTGCGTAAGGGCTTCCGACACGGCTTAACGACTGTTATCTTATGATATCAACCGGGACCGACGGCTTTACGTGCCCTCCGAAGCACGGAAACGCTCAAGAATTTTTTGCCACTAGCGGTTACCAACTACGGACGGCGCCCGTTGTTGCTAAACTTTGTCGATCACTGGAAACTTTGTCCAGTGATTGACGCAAGCCGCCGATTAAAGCGTATATTTATTTATTTATTATTATTATTATTATTAATATTATTATAAGTGTTGATGGAGTCAGAGTCAGAGTGGCACAAGTTAGGGGAGGTCTATGTCCAGCAGTGGACCTCCAAGGGCTGATGGATGCAGGGATAATTTCTGGTAATCAAGTGATTTTCCAGTTTCCTTTTTTTCACAAATAATATTAATATTTACAATGTACAACTATCCATATACATACATATATGCCTATAGTGTTACTGATTTCCATGGGTGACGGTGAACACTTACCATAAGTGACTCTGAAGAGTGATTATATTTTGTAATTTTTTTACTTATTGACAGCATCAAATAGATAATTTTGAGGGTTATATCCTTATTGTTTATATTCATGTTTGCTGCGACACAGAGAAGGTGGAACGGACAAATATGAATACGAGTAGGTATGGGAGGCCTTTTAAATTTTTTTAAACGAAAACTTTGACGACTATGAATAAAATTCCATCGGTAATAGTATTTACGTATTCGAGATTTTACGTATTCTATTTGAAGTAGGTTATACGAGAGAAGTCTATTATTGCAGTTCGTGCAGGTGCACTGTGACTTCAACGGGAAACAAAACTTCAACTTTAATATGTTTGTCTTCAAACGGAATTTCAATTGCGTTTTGAAACTATCACAAACATTTTAAAAGCACAAACATGAAAAAGTTCGCTAAATTATAAGTTTGTGAGGATGGATGGATGTTTGTTACACTTTCACGCACATAACAATAAACGTATTTGGATGAAACTTGTCACTCAAGTAGTTTTTAACGTGGATTAAGATATAGTTCCCGTGGCACAGTATTGAGGTTATATTACGAGATTAGTAATAAATGTCTAGACTGCCTTTAGGTCATTATTTACTCGAAGGGAGCCCTTACTACGTTACTAGTACCTACTACTCCGTAAGTTTTACTTTTACGGTTACTAGTACGTAATATCTTGCGTTAAAATAGTTCTTGGTGCCGGTACCCACGTCTATAGGTAAATATCAGCCCTAAAATATACCATTATTAATAAAACAGTTTCATTATAATTTTTTGGGAAATTATTGGTATTGTATTTGGCTTCATGCCCGCGGTTACGCTACTATTTCAGTACTATTCCGACAGTAAACTTAGGCTTATTTATCTAAACGTACTCGATTCGTATGCAGTCGTAAATTCGCTTACATTATGACGGTTTTCCCGGTTCGTAGTAGCACGGTACATAGTAGGTGCGTTAAATAATATAATAGTTCTTAATCGGTACATACTGGCATAGTTACGTTTTAGGTTTCTGTGCATCTACAATAAAATGAGAGAGATGAGTAAAAATCGAATAAAGCTGGGAAATATAGATGACTTAAATAATTTTTCTCAGCTAATCTCGACACTTGTGCTCCAGGGCGTGGAATATTACATTCCAAAGAGAGAAGAAAAAGAAAGAAAGAACTGGCTCACAAGCCCCCAGTTGGAACACTATGCTCGACCGCATGCTCGAGGGTGGTAGCTATCCAGGCGAATCCCATGGAGAAATAATAATAGTAATAAAAGTATTAATTAACAATTAAAATCAATATTACCAATATAATCCCTCGAGGTGCCCTATCATCAGCGATCCGGATTTAGTCGCCTCTTACGACACCCATCCGGCGTAGGATTGGATTGATTAGTATTGGATTGATTAGTATTCTAAGCTGCCCCAATACGGCTAAAAGGTAAGGTACGGAGAATTTTGTTAATAGATACAAATGACAGACCCAGCACATGAACAACTAGTACCACCATCGACATCAAAACATAATTAAACTGACACAATAAACACAAGAAAATGGACGTCGGTTTGCCCATTCACTGACAAAATGGACTGCTTCCGCACGTTTTTGACATTCACAGTCGTCCGTGGACGACGCCCATTTGGACTGGACGCGTGGATTTCAATCCGTTTGGAAATTCAAAGCTGGACGACGTCCATCCAAATGGAATAGTATTTTACCATTCACGGAACGATTTTAGAAGACGTCCACTCCATTTGGAGTGATGGACGTATCGTCAGTGGGCACCTTAAAATAGATTTATTGTGTCGCGGATAGTGTATGGTATAAATGAGAAATCACAAAAGATCACGAATCGAGATAAATCTGTTACATACATAAATATCAGTACAGAAGGCAAGGTCACTATCAACTGGGCCACGTGGTCGTAAAATCTAAGAATAAAATTATGTTATTGATAGCAACATCTTGTTTCGCTCCATCTATTATACTCTTAAATTAATGGATGTTTTATCATGCTGGTAGATGTACCATTATTCGAAATTCCGAGTAACAAGCTATTTCCACGGTCTTCTTGAGACGTGTGCGAGTGGTTCTCCTATCTGATATCCTACGTTGCTATCAGAATGCAAACGAGCCTTTATGAATTATTCAATAACCTCATGAGCTTTTCGCCAATCATCGATATTCATGCGAAACGAATGTACTTTCTCAGTGACTACAGGGGTAGTAAGTAACTCCCCTTTTCATTTTCTCAGATGTTATTTGAAGAATTCTCTGAGCTGGATTTCAATTTATCGGCTAGTTAGCGTAGCGTTTGCATTCGCTTAGATTTCTTTATTTTATCTTCATGATTTCTTTAAGATCATGAAATGATAGATGTTTCAGATAGTTCACTCTTTACTGTGGAATCTTTTCTATCAAAATTCAATGAAAAAAGATAAATGAAATGATTTAATTTTATGTTCAACAAGAATTTTAAAGACGGTTAAGATAGTTCAATGAAGTTTAACAGAAAAATATGATAAGATGTGTTGACCTCGAATGACATTTTGAGATACACCTTATTCATGGTTCAGCGTTTTCTCCGGAAATCTTATATTCGTGGAATAAAATGGACCGTAAAATTTTCTAATAATTAAAATGTTCAATTTATCCAATCACAATGGCGGAGCCGATAAATACAAATAGAGAGAATTCTCTGATATTTTTGCTTTAGTCATTGAATTGCTGAATTGGATATCAAAGAAGTTGTAGGATCAGTTCATAAGTGTAACTTATTGGATCAGTTGCATTAAGCGGGGATGTTCAAACGGCGATATTATTATCTAATAATCCTATAATAATATATAATAAAATTTATTATAAGAGTGACTAGGACATTTATGCTACAATAATTTAAAATTTTTCATCTGTATATGTACGTATATTGGTATTTTTTATACATTTGATGAAGATAATAAATAGATAATAACGAATTGCTCCTCCAACATTTCAGTGATGTGGCCTTGTATGATGTAACTTTTCATTTCATTTGTTGTTTAAATATACCTTTTTCCTCACATGTTTTTCAATTAACATTAAAAATAATTTTGCTAGTTTGTGATCGTAAAGGCTTTTTCAATATTAAATCGAAAATAATCATCGTTTCTGAAAAAGGAAAAAATCCATACAATTAAATTTTTGACTTCAAAAATGTTATTTTTTTTTAAATTTTTATTGCCATTTAAAAAACTCATTTTTCTGCTTGTAAAAAGGCCATGAGATTCTGGTAGATGTAGTCTGTACGTTTAACTCTCGCACAAACTGATGATCCACCTGTTGATAAATGGCCACTGTCGCCCATGGACATCAATAAATAAGACAAAGAAATAAAATAATCCTTACGCGCGATTGAAGTAAAACTTCTTTGACGTTGGTGACACGTATTACTAAAAAAAATACACTGAATTTAAAATTAATATCATATTTATTATTGTGTCGAGTCCAATATACTTTACAAAAACTAATATAAAGCTATAATTACCGTTGATAATTAATAATAATCTGAGTTACTCTCAAGTTGCACCTAAAGAAGTTTTACTTCAAAAGATACAGAAAGAAAGAACTGGTTTCCAAACCTTATACTGTAGACATCCAATGATGCAATTTGAAAATGTGGAAGAAGATATTAAAAATAAAATTGTGATGGAATTCAACAATATGTCACCCGCTTTGTAATTTATTTCTTTCATAATCCTAATGAGAAAACTCAGACGTAATGATATCATTTCGGTTCTGAATTGTTTGGTTCTTATTTCGCTTAACTGCTTGGCATTAAGTGAGATTGTGTTACCTTGTCTTCTTTGTTGTGTCTTTAGAATAGAAATTACAGATATAAGTATGTCGGAGATTATAAAATGGAACGTCAAGCCGTAACAAGCTTGGGTGTATTCGGATGGAAGTTGAAGATAGCAGCACTATGGAAATAATTGTCTATTGCCATTTTGTTATTGTTAATTTTGTAGCGGGGATAATCGAGGAAAGTTATTGACTTGCTAACCGCCATTGGTCATTCTGGAGACAGCCTCCGGGCTGAGTGGAACGCAACGTGTGAATTATTGTTGTTTATCTAAAATGCCGCACCGCGCTGTCCGACTTCACCGCGTTCTATTAGTGATTGGTTATCTTATTCGAGTCACATAATAATCTGTTCTGAGTCGTGTGTACATATCAGTGTATCGCGTATTAAAACCTGTGTTAATTTGTTTCTGACTAAAATGATGTAAACGCCCACTGTGTTATTATTTGTCGAACCACCCACCCGTCTTCTTCAAGAAGTATAATAGCTAAATGGTAATTGTATTGAAGTTTAATAATAATATACCCGCGCGCGTATTTGACCATAATTTTCCACGCGAGAGAGTTGAAGACACTCTCTATCATTATTGTATATAATTATTATTAAAATATATAGCCCCAAAGTAAAACTTTCAAAGGGTCACGAGCAACGCTTTTAGCAATTAGCTCTGCGCTGCAAGCGTCAGCTTCAAGCGTCAAACAGGAATGTGTGGGTTCAACTATATAGAGCCATGAAATTACGCTGCAAATTGCAGCGATATTACTTGAATTTCTATGCGAATCGACATTGACAAAGACCCGACGCTTGTAGAGATAAAAGCCGAAGGGGCGTGTGTTTCGTGGCAAAGCCATTGCACAGTACACACTCACTCTCCGCTGCAATATAGTGTTGATATGCCATGAACAAACACAGACGTTACAAACAACCGCTATCCGATTTTTTTTTGCTATAGTAATGTCTGCCCCGACTGGATATCAAACCCAGGACCTCTCGCTCCGCGGGCACGGTCACTACAAAGTACAAACTGAGTGGGGTCGGAAATATTTAGCAGAACTAACCTATGTAAATTCTTTCCCATGTTTTTTTTTCATTGAAGCCAGCCAATAAATTCTGAAAATTTGGTTCAAAAAAATAATAAGAACCGTTTCCTGAATGTAACTTGGATCGGGACAAGAATTTAATAAATGGAATAAATCTTATTGAAAAGTTCCACATAGCTTCTAAAGTAAAGTAAAGGCCCGGTATTTTATGTACAGGATTTTGTGGTGTTCATAATCACTGAGTTTCTTAACAATTTATTTCAGATTTTTCAATAGGGTTACTACGCTTTAAAATTGTAAATTTCAAATCCTGTTAATCCCGTGAGAAAATTAGTCCAGTGAGTCAGAACTTCTCCTTTTACATAAGAAAACTACAGGTAGGCAATAAAATTGATGATGTCAATGTCAATGGCCGAACCCTTGGGCGAGGTACCTTTCAATCAATAGTGGTTTCATAAAAGATTACTTGTACACGACAATAGATAAGATGACCCGTAGTGGCCGCAGCACGAGTGGGTTTAAATCTTAGCAATTGGATGCTTAAAGGTGCTTTTCCACCAGAGATGTGCTATGCAGCTATGCTGCGAAGATGTGAAATCCAATAAATATGATTGGTTCAATAAATTGATTGATTTCCACCAATGAATATGATTGGTGGATATCAAACGCATCCATAGTAACTTAACATAGTACATCTCTGGTGGAGGAGCACCCTTTAGTCTGTGGCCATTGACAAAAGTATATCTCTGGTGGAAAAGCACCCTTTAGCATGTGGCCATTGACAAATAAAAGTTTGATATGTAGTTTGTTGTACAGTCAGCAAAAGAGTAGTTTAATACTACAGAATGTTTATGTATCATGCCCTGATAATGTAACTCTTTTACTGATTGAACTTATTTATGTAAGCCCATGCCATCCTAACAAAGGGTATATTAGTATAGGCATGTGCGTGTGAGTGTGAGCATTTATTATAATAATAAATACGCCCGTTACCACGAATCTGACGATGTTAAATAAATATGTAACAAGTTTTCAGCTATCGTTACCCGCAAGCACATTAAGTATGAATAATTACATGTATGTTATTGTTAACTAATTGAAACAATTCCAATTCCAGTAACAAATTACACGTGTAATTTAAAACAAACAATAGTGGGAATATTTACACGTATTTTGTTTCC
The DNA here is from genome assembly GCA_963932265.1 of Thymelicus lineola. Classification (NCBI taxonomy): domain Eukaryota; kingdom Metazoa; phylum Arthropoda; class Insecta; order Lepidoptera; family Hesperiidae; genus Thymelicus; species Thymelicus lineola. The sequence continues at coordinate 14,385,726 of OZ010687.1, read as the reverse complement.
ATTGGGTTTACATAGAGTATGTTATTAAATATTATATTCGTATCTGTAGTTCTCCGCCAATATTGCTCACATTTCAACCTAAGATATCTAGGCACTTATGATTGGTTGGAATAGAGCCATATAGGAACTTTATGTCTAGTAGAGGCTAATAAATGATTCCTTAATAACTTTTTATTGTTATTAAGTTATTATATTATAGTATTAGTCTATTTTGCAACAATCCGGTTAACATGTTGCAAATTGCAAAGTAGACTAATACTAAATTCATAACAATGGATTTCCTCAAAGTAACGCCTGATACTATTAACTTTTTATTGGTTGTAGGATGTGAAGTTTGTCAGGTCAAAACGCGACTTTATTAATGGTCTTCGATAATTTAACCAAGTAGCCACGTGATTAATTACATATCCGTTGTCGATACACGTCTGTACTAGCCCTAGTATTATAAATACTAGATAAATAGTACCATGAGAATACCTGGTATTGCAGCTTAACTTAATAGCCTGTTCTTTATACAGATTAGTGGGTCTATTCTATTCTACTTTTCTATTCTCGTATTCCAAATTTCACTAGAACAAATAGGGTATTAGGTCTCTTAGCTGGCACAACTCCAATTGGTTCCGAGCTCTCTAAATCAAACGTCACTAGTCCACCTGTTCTTCGTACGCTGTGCTTTTATTTCCCAAATCGTGACCTTTTTTGAACAAGAGGACCGAATTTCTCTAGTTTAACATCGGATGTTGTGTTAGGTGCTTTAAATTTTCTGCCATAGAGCATATAAACTGTACCTTATTGTTCACTTTAAAAACGAAAAATAAAGGCTCTGCTCGGTATTTATCAGCTCTCTAGCTCTAAAGATTTTGGCTGGGCGTAGATATGTTACTCAGATTTTTTATTTTATAAGGGGTTTATCCCCATGTTCTTATGATATCCACGGGTTTTGTTTGTTACGAATGATTGGTTGGTTGTCCCTAGCGGCCTCCACAGCTTCACACGAATATTCACGGGATATAGTCACTTATAATCACATAACTCGTTTGCTCGCTGTCTATTTACTTAAAAAGCAAGTTCTAACTACTTCAAACACTTATAGAACATAATTACTTGTTAGTAGTTTTATGTAATGCGAAGAATTCTCGGAGCTTGGGTAGTAGTTAGTAGAGTAGACAGGGTCATACCCACAACCGCAACGCGAGTCCGGTCAAACAATCGCAAGTGTCTAAGCAAGACTACTTGTTTCTCGAACAACAAGGCTTTGTTTGAAAACAACACTGCTTTACAGGGCACCCTCCCTTGTTTGTGATATTTCATTTATGAAAGCAACGTCTGGATAATTGGACGGCGGTGTCGGTCGTATATTTTGGATAATTATAACTAAGGGCAATATATCAACCCTACAAACTATCCTTAACTATAGAGGACTGTTTACAAAGAGGATAATTATGTTTTATGAATAAACCGTATGTCGAAGAGATTAATCGCCATAATTTTAAGTCGTGCAATGGATGAAACTAATAAGTCTATGCGAAAATACCGTAGAATTATTGGAATTACCACAGTATTATTAAATTAATGAATAAATGATTTAGATTTTTTTTTCATCACATTGACACAATCTACGAACTTTTTAGTGCAACAATTTCATAACATTTGTTCCATATCAACGTATCGTTATATATTATATAACAACATTTATATATTATGTTATATATTATGTAACATTAATGTTAATGTAATGTAACATGTTATAAAATTGTTGCACTAAAATGCTCGTAGACTGTGTAAATGTAATGAAAAAAATTCTAAATCATTTATTCATAATATGGTATCACAACTAAGCAAGTAATTGTTAATCTACCACCATTTCGGAAAAGTACTTTGCCATGGAGGAGAAAAAATGGCGACGGAAACTCCTCACCGCATCTTTTAAAATAAAACTTATATTATACGAGTATTTAAAACTGAAATAAAAAAAAGAAAATAAGAAAGAACATAGAAATACACATATGAATGTTTAATACTTTGATTGTACCGAGGATAATTTATGATTCATGAGCATCATTTTAGTACTTAGTTATGATAAATTTCCAGCTAACATAAAGGATAATGATATATAACATAGAGCGTAACATAACTAAAAGGTTGTTTGTTAACTTGATGCTCGCCGTTTGGTTCAAGTGCAACAAGTTTCGGGCCACTCTGCGGTCGGTCGCCGCAAGTATCTGTCAACAACAAAGTTGTTTTCCATGTCAGTCTAACTTTTGCAAATATCGTCATACACCTGCACTTTACTATTACCGTCTACGTTTCTATACCCTTTCAATCAACTCCTTTCCAATAGTTGAATAAACTTGATTGTATGCAGTCCATACATAATAAAGCAATATCCGGATGACCGAGCTTAGCTCGGTTTAGTATTGCTTAACAACGCCATCTGCTTTAGCTTTAGTGTAGCTACTCGCCAATAGATGTCAGGAAGAGTCTATTGTAGCCGTTTTTCATTGCCTGAAAACACGGATAAAACGACATTTTTTAAAAATTAATCCTAGCTAGATCGATTTATTGCCCCCGAAACCCCCTGCATACTAAATTTCATGAAAATCGTTGGAGCCGTTTCCGTGATTCAGAAAATATATATATATATACAAGAATTGCTCATTTAAAGATATTAGATTCAAGAAAGTATTATAAAAACATGTATAATGCAGCAATAAATTGTAGAAATCTTCATTATCCACATCATCAGCATCGTGGTCGGTCGTCATCGATTGCCTTTTATTAATTTTGCCCACAGACGTGAAAACAACCCACACGTCACCTTGTCTCATCGAGAGTGACGCCGTCCGCTTGTGTGCGTAATTTTTAGTGCGGTCCGACACGGTAATGGCGGCCAATTAATAACAGCATGGTGTCAATGTGTGTGATATGGTGTCAATGTGTGAATGCGTGTGATACTTGTACGAATAGAGGATTTGTAATTACTATGGGTGACTCACTGAATTTGTTGTTGACATTCCATCTGTTCTTTTTTTAAGTCTGTGATTTTAACAATATTTTTTATCAATCTTAAAGTTTTAAAAATTTTTGGACTAATTTTATGTAGCATCTACTTACTGAATATTTTTCTTTCTTAAAAAAACTACATAAACCCTGTTGGTATAATATAGCTGTACGACATCTACAACATTTACTACTATAGAACCAACCAGTATAAAATTACCCTTTCTGAATCCTAGAATGTCATAATACTCGTATTATTTGCTTCAAATCGCCAAGTGACTAGTCGTATCTTTAAGCAACCCTATATAAGATATTTTACTTAAAAAGCTTTTTCCCTTCTCTACAAAAGATAAATAAATTAAAGAACACCGACGATATTGACCAACACAAGGATCGAGTTAAATTATTTATTGGGATGGGAACTTTTGTGCCGAAGGTTCTTAGATAAACAAGACTCCTACTGGTAAATCAGTTAGACTGGTAGTTTATTTATCGTAACTTTGTAAGTAAAATGGACCAACGGTAAAAAGTAAGTTTAACAGCTCATTCACACGAGGACGATTCGTGTTTTTTGCCGTATCGTTATTTTGCACCGTGCGTAATGTTTTTTGAGGGCGGCAGTGGTTTTAAAATGGCCGTATTCACACGAATGACGAATCGTGAAAAATTACTTTAATTTATAAATATATATAAGACTGCTATACACTACATTTTAAATGTCCAATCTATGACCACTTACATATTGTGATGGGGGCCTGGTGATCTATATTACATGCTACGGCTTAGTTTAGATACCAGATCTCCCACAAATTACTGATGTATGGACCCTTTTTGAATATTCTTCATACAGTGATGATAATTTGTGGAGATCAATAATAATAATAATTATTATTATTATTAATTCGCAGATATACCTACCTTACCTCTATAATGTTGACGTAATTTTGAACCCGATCACAGAGAAATAATCATCTTTAGGTAAGTACTAGCGCAACTCTACAGTCTATTGAAAGTACAGCTTATAGATCATCTTTTCCATAATTCTTTATATACGTTTTATATCTTTTATCATAATACAGTTACTAAACTTTTCCTCAAATGCAAATTAACGGATAATTAAATTAAGCTTGCTTATCATTCTAATCTTGGTCGTACTCTTAAAAGTTTCTTATAATTATTCCTGGCTATTGTTTTCCTAATTTAGCGATAAGGCCAAGAAATAATTAAATCAGTGTAAAATACACAAAGGGTTATGAAATTAATCAACGAGCACGTTCCTTAGAAAGCACACGATTTCGTTTAAGATTTGAACAGAGCTAAATTAAATCTAATTTATATTTTAACTACGCCTTACTTTATAAGTGGCATTATTGTATTCGGTATTCATTATATTGTGTACATAGGTGTTCATTGTCTGGTCATTATGTGTAAATTAATGTCCATGTGTAATTGAAAGAAAATTAAGTATGAAGTACGTCATGGTGAAATGAGAAATGTATTGAGATTAAGCTTATCGTGATAAGAAAAAGAAAAAACAAAAGGATCAAGAGAACGTAAATAATATTATGTGAAAATGTCCTCCTAGATTGGTTTTTAGTGAACGATTGTAAATAAAAAAAATTAACAAGTAATCGATAGTTCTGATAGTGTGTGTAATGTTTATTTTTATTAACTTTAGGTGTTTCTAATACACATTATACGAAAATAAGATGTTATATTATAGAAAAATGTAAATTAAATAAAAAAAAAAACCGCTTACTGGCAAAAACCTGCCATGATATACTTTTTTGAAATCCTTATCTTGAGCTCTTGATACCCATATTGCATTATTCGATTTATTTTTATTTTTTGATATCTACTTCAATCAAACATCTCATAGCCACCATATTTGTTTTTTTTAATTTTACTTATCTAAGAACGCTTGGGTTATCAAGACGAATAATTATATAAATTATATAAATCCGTTCAGCGATTTGGAATATGCGACGTAATAAATACAAACATACATACACACAAGATACGCACGATCGCAGTCGGGTAAAACGTAAAAAGTTTATTACCTTTATTATCATCATTACTAATTTATTTATCGCGTGTATATTTAATTCAAAAAATAGTACAAATAAATTATGCCAAGTTTTGCTACCCTACTAAAATCAACTTCGTCCTTTATTCCTTTGAGTAGGTACCTTTGTAAAAGGTAAATAATCTGAATATTTTTGGATGAAACATCAGAAACGCGTTTTATTAGGCAAGGAACAAAGAAAAGTTTGACGAACGGCTGACCTCCATGATTGCACAAAGGGTGATCTTATGACCCTCAGGCAATGTTTAGTGACACTGTCTGTCAGGTTGTCGAGAGGTTTCGGGTTATATCTATTCCCGGGATAAGGACATGGGACATGTTGCGATAAATATGTATTTATTTCCGGGACTTCATGTCTGCGATTACTTAATTGTGTACCTATTATTTAGGTATCTACGACACCAGATATATTATGCCTCATATTTCAAAAAAGGAATCGGTCTGTGGATATCTAAGGGATTTTTTTGTACACAAAGCTCAAAGTCTCGATTGTTATAGTTATAGGAGTAGTTAAGGCCATTAGACTTTCTGACGCGATGACGGCATAAACATTTAGATGGCCACTATTCTCTCCAACAATCCACACGGACGCATCTTTCGCGGTCTCCTCAGGAAGAGAGACTCGTGTCCTGAAATGATGTAAGTACCTACCCGTTACGTATCAAACTTTGTTGTTGCTCTGTTCTTATTGAAACTACTGACGAGAGTCTCACTCTAATCGAGCCTACCCTCATCAACATGAAGAGGTCAACATATTGGTGCATAGGACATTTTATCAGTTACCTTGCTCTTTTCCATTTTAAGGTAAAAAAGATTATTACAAAGGTGCACTATCAAAGTGAGAGAGTAATATCCGTTGAGCACAACTCGGCTCAAAGGGAGATATTAAATTGTAAGTCACGGTGGTGTATGCGCCCATAGTGCAGTGTAGGTTAATGTCCTACCAGTTTGTCCTCGAGAGAATATTTCACAGCATTTTGCATTTAATTCTCATTTTCGAGCTGGTACAATGAACATCGTAATGACTTTTTAAACACCTGTTCGTAAGAACAATAATGGAAGAATCGAGAGCCTTATAATAGGCTATGGCGGGAGTGAAAAATACTGTTTAATCTATACTAATATTATAAAGAGGAAAGATTTGATTGTTTGTTTGCATTGAATAGGCTCCGAAACTACCGAACCGATTTGAAAAATTCTTTCACTGTTGGGAAGCTACACTATCCCCGGGTGACATAGGCTATATTATAATAGTATTTTTTTACTATTTTTCCTGAAGCGAAGCGAGGGCGATTTCCTAGTTAAATACAAGAAAGAAACAATAGATGGACATATTATTATACTATGAACCTATAAACTAAGACGGTAGCCTTGTGTTGTGGTCACCCTCGCCAATATACATCAGTATGATAGACTGACAATAATGATCCCATAAGTACTATGTACGTTTTTCAAGTACGGTTTTATAATCCATAAACAATATTATTTCACGTTCCTACTTTCGAACACTGAATTAGTTTGAATATACAACGACACAGTAATCTAACTTGCACTCAACCTTGCGAAGTTTTGACCAAGTTCGCCCCGAAACTGGATGTGCCTGGAAAAACCTTATTACCGATGCAAATTGTTGTGAAAGTACCTTTACAGAGTGTTGATGGATTTTTTAACTTAGTGCTAAGTTTGGAATGAAAGATTTTTTAAAGAATTTAAGTAATACGACTTATCTTGTAAATACATAAATAATAAAATTCTAACTGCGTTTTTTGAACTTAAGATACTCTATAGAATCAAAAATTATACCAGCTATTATGTGTGCTCTTATGTGAATCGTTAGTACTCTCTCAGATTAACTACTGTAGCTCTATCTATGGTCCAAGACTTATGGCCAGTACAGTGAGAGAGCTGATACAAAGAGTGCAAAAAGACTGCATGCGTTTTTGCTTTAATGTTGGTAGAATATGATACTCGTATATTACCCCATATCTGAATAATCAGGGCATTTTAATATGAGTGGAATAAAAGAATTTAATTTCGCTTGTGTTACTCAAAGGGTGATATAGAGCAAAAAGCCTGAATATTTGTTCGAGAAGCTAGTATGTCAAGGATTTCGCAATACGAAATACGAATAGCGTAAGAACGATCTTTTAAAGTTGCCTAATTACAAAACTTCTCGGTACCAGCCTAGGTGTGTTTCAGGTTCTCTGCAGCAAAAATCTGGAATGATTTACCACCATCAATGCGACTGAAAATGAGTTCTGAAACATTCTGCCCGCTAGGCTGCTTGTCTTTGCGCCTCTCTTCTTATAATCAACTAAGTGTTATACGCACGATTGAAGGACACTTTTTTGTATTATAATATTTAAACCTAAAACTCATAACAAACTGACTTCTTAAAAATAAATAGATACTTTTCCTTAACTTACTTAAGATATCCGTCCGAAAATTATCTTAGTTTATTTAATTAGCCAATGAACACTTGATAAAAACACTAATAATATCAGTGATAAATCATATACCACAAAATATCGACTTAAAAGGGTTTCCATAAACATCCATTTTAATTGGAAATGAATCTGGATATTTATGGCAACCCTTTTATGTCGTTTTTATGATTTTATGATGTCGAGCTAGTTTTATTTACCCATGAAAATCGATTACCTAGTTAGTTATTCGACTAATTTCACTAATTTCAGAACTAGAAGTAAACATTGAAGGTATGAGTATAAGTGCTCCAAGTCTTTTTTACCCCCACGGAGAAATAATAATAAATAGTAATAATTATATTAACTAACCATTAAAATAAATATTTCTAATATAATCCCTCTGAAGGGCCCTAACAGCGGGCCAGATTTAGTCACTTCTTACGACACCCATCGTGGAATTGAGGTTAGTATTCCAAACCGCCCCAATACGGCTAAAAAACTTTCATTCTATCCAGTAAATCGCGTCTTGTCGCCGTTCCGTCGGTATCCAAGTGACCTAACAAGTCAAGGTCAAGTGAAGGACGTTTGGGTTCGTTGAACGGATGACCTCTAGTGTTAATTATTGTTTTGAATTCTTCCGTGCTTTGGAAAGTACGTCAAGCCATGAGTCCTTGAGCAGTCGTTATGCTGTGCTAGAGGCTTTTGGCAGAGAACCGCATTGAGTAGCCAATAAAATCTTTAATAATCTACACTGTTAAGCCAAGCACGGTTGAGCATAACGCTTTTACATTCGAGACGACCCAGGCCATTGGATCGCTAATTGGTAAAGCCTTTACGAGTAATTAATTTTATACCAACATTAAGTTTGCCAAGCAAGTAGGGCTATGTTCGATTTTCGGGCGGGGCCAATGGCCTGATAAAAGTTTCTCCTTCGTGTTGTGATAATCATATCATCCAAGAAAAGTAGTTATTAGAGGTCTCAAAAAGTAGTTATTAGAGGTTTTGAATCAGATAGTGTTTGTATAAGCTCAGGAGTACCTCAAGGGTCAATATTAGGGCCTCTTCTTTTTGTTATATATATTAATGATGTAAAGAAATGCTTTAAATTTTGCAATTATATTTTATACGCAGATGATCTGAAAATTTATCACAATATTCAAAATTACCGTGACCATATAAATTTTCAAAAGGATTTAGATACTTTCTCCATTTATTGCAAAGAAAATAAACTAGAATTAAGTGTTAATAAATGTAAACATATTGTATTTACACGAAAGAATAATCCGAGTAATTATACTTATAAATTATGTGGGACCAATTTGGAAAGAGTGAATGAAATCAAAGATTTAGGCCTGATTTTAGATAGTAAACTTTTATTAAATGCACATATTCAACATATCATTAACAGAGCTTATAGAATGTATGGTTTTGTTATGCGAGTGGGATGCGATTTTCGAAACCCCCTCACATACTTGTACTTATACAAATCTCTAATTAGACCTCAACTTGAATATGCTGTTGCTATTTGGAGTCCGTATTATGCTAAATATTTAACCAAAATTGAATCCATTCAAAAGAAATTTTTGCGCAGTATGCATTATCGTTGTAACTATAATAAATTAGATTATAATCAGTTGTTAACTAAATATAACTTGTTAAGTTTGGAATGTAGACGTCACCAATTACAAGCCATGTTGCTGTATGATATTTGTCATAATCGCTATGATTGTATGGATTTAGTTAATATGATATATTACACGGTACCTGTATCGGCTAATGTCAGGACATGCCGTGTCAAACGAACTTTCTACGTACCTAGATGTCGAACCAATATGGGTAAGAGATCTCCGATGAATATGCTCTTGAAATCTTATAATACTAAGTTTAATAACATTGATATTTTTGGTATAAATAACAGTAATAAATTTAAAAAAGAGATTATAGCACTCTTAATAGGTTAAGATGACTGAAATGTAAGATCTAAAATACTATTTTTGGCTCACTATTCTAGATAATATATAATAACAAATCAACTTGTTCCTTATAAATACGAGATGTAACTATTCCACTACTCAACTTTTAAATAATCGGTGGTCAACGGTATTGGTAGCAATATAAGTACTTTTGTGTCACCTTTATATTTAAGAGATTATTGTTAACCGTTTGTTGATCCAAATAAATGAAAAAAAAAAAGAGTCACGGAAATTTAGGTCGAGGATTATAAGTCTGTAAGTCCTTTAAGAGCGCCTTTCAGCTCTTGTTCACAAACGCATACTGATATTCTTTAGACACGTCACGGCGAGGGACTGACTCCAAAAAACGACTTGTTGTCCAAGGTAAAGTGGAAGGCACCAGGCCGCACGGAAGGTCACCCATGCGATGGACTGACGAGGTTAAGTCAGTAGTTGGCGGTCATTTACATGAGTGTACCAGACTCACTACCAACCGAGGCAAATGACATCGCATAACATCGGCCCATAGTAATGATACTACGTGACGACCATGACCGCTCTGACAAGAGCGATACGATAAAGAAGAAGAAGTCTTTTGATTGTACTATGATTATAAGTCGAAAAGACGAGAGATTTTCCACCGTAAAAAATCAAAAAATAACAACTAGGTATTTGTCTGTACTTCACACAGCTTGTATGGCTCTTTTTCATGTGGCTTCTAATTAAAATACCTAAAATATTAGTAAAAATGCTTTTATGTATATTAAGTTTACTTTAAAAGATAAAATTAATTAATGCTATACAATGTCGAAACGAGAACGAGACCGCGGTATGTTGCAAAAATAGTAAATATTTTATTATGAAAAAAAACTTATAAAGTTGTATGTTAATTATGTAATATGAGTTTTTCGTACAGTATATTTTCGTAATACAAAAATGTTTAATTATTTACACTACAACAACTTCTTAAATAACTTGACTATATTTGCGCGGTTTACATCTCGTTATTGAAGACATCATAGTTGTTGTAGTGCGGCTTAAGCCTTCGACATTGTTTAATGATTTATATGTCATAAAAAACTCCTAACAACTGTCATATTTCGTTATTGAAAAGCTCTAAAATTTAAATAAATTTAACATCCAGTGCGATCACTGGTCATGCAAATATTCGTTTAAGTCTTTTAAAAATTATACGAACAGATGAGAACCCTAACAAGCACGTGTTGGTTTTAAAATGTACAATGTTAAGCTGCCTTTTAGGGATTAAAAATAATCCTCCAAAACCGGGAACCGCGCTTCTGTTATGCGAAAATAAACATGGTTGGTCTAAACATTCACATGGTACTCGTATAATGTACTAAAAGCCTTATGAAGTATTCCACCTAGTCACCTAGTGGCGAGCTGACAATTCACCTAATGGTAAGATCGTCACCCAAGGACGTCAGCAACCCCAAAGGTATCACTGATGCCTTGTCGGGCAAGAAAGAGAGAAGAAAAAGAAAAAAAGGACTGGCTCTGAAGTTCCCAGCCGGAACACGACGAGTCGATTGGCGGCTGACTTAAGCAAGAGGGTAGTAACTATCCTGGCGGTCCCCACGGAGAAATGAATCGTGCAAAGAGAGCAGGGTAAGACGCCTTCCCAAAACCCTTAAAGCTTTTCGCTTACCTTAAGCGATCAATTATTTAGTATTTTAGTTTTATCCTGTCCTTATTATGTATACCTATTGATAACCGAGGTAAACGTAAATTTAATTCAAAACGCGTTCTCCCTCAGTTAAACTTTATGTCTAGATACTCGTACATAGTATATTGTATAGTGTATTGTATCTTGCTGGAATGGTGTGTAGGCGTTAAGTTTTTTCAAATATCAAAACTGATTTCCCCATGTTCGTTTTTATATTTCGTACCTCCCTGCAGTATACATGCAGCAATGAAATGAATACAGCCAGTAACAAACAAAAAAATACAAAGCAATTCTCGGAAGAATTTCTCAAACCAGACCAGAAAATAGGTTTCGATACTCGCGAGTATTCCTGGTTCGCTATAAAGAATTCTATTCATGTAGTTGCACGATACCTACATCTCACGGTAACTGCAAATATCCGCAAGTTAGCGAGTCTCAATGAAATTCTCGGGATATTTAAAATAACTCTACGAGAAATAACGTGAATGTTGTTGAATTGAAGTAAGATTTGTTGTGTTTTATTCGAGGTGGAACGATTGAAACAATGGTAGAAGCTTTATGACTTTGGTTTTAAGGGTGAAAAAGATGACATCACTTGGTCAGGTTGAACCACAGGGTTGAATCGTTGTAGATGAAACGTGCGAGTGCAAGTCAATCAAAGTCTTGTTTCAATTGAATTCCTCGGTCAACCGTCTTGAAGACCATTGAAATGAAGAGCTCCTTATTCGTACGTAAACTCTCATTAAATCTTGCCCCTAACGGCATTTCGTTTTGTTCTTATCTTTGAAATAATTGGAATTGGAAAATTAACTGGAAGCACTAGAACTCACTATGGCCCTCGGCTACCATCCGGCGTATATGAGAAGGCTCCGCGTCCGTACTAAATGCAACTGTACCTGAAATGAAAAATAAAGTTCGGTAAATTCTCTGGAATGTTCTCTCGAAATTGCGGTAGTTCTGTTTGAAATATTGTAATCCTGAAGTAGATATGCAAGAAAAACAATATAAAATTGGGTATTTTTTGATGAGACACTTATTACGTTAGTGACAGAGTGAAATATTATTTAAGCTGGTTAAGACTAATGGACTACTTATTATTCTTTAATTTTGCATCGTCTATGAGATGAAAAATAATATAATATAAAAATTGTTTTCGATGTTTATGATGTTTCATTTTGTGTCGAACCGCCCACGCCACGCTGCTTATTCTAATTTTGTATTTTGTCCTGTATTCTATTACAGGGGTGTGCCACGTTGGATGGGTGTCGTAAGAGGCGACTAAATCCGGCCCCCTGATGGTAGGGCCCCTCGGAGGGATTATTTTTGTAATATAATCAATATTATATAATTATATAATTGTTAACTGTTAATTAATACCATTATTACTATTATTATTTCTTCAAGGGGTTCGCCTGGATAGCTACCACCCTTGAGCCTGAGTCAGCTGCCAAACGACTCATTGTGTTCTGGCTGGGGGCTTGAAAGCCAGTTCTTTCTTTCATTTTCTTGGCAACGCATCAGTGATGCCTTTGGTGTTGCTGATGTCCATGGGCGACGATAACCACTTACCATCAGGTCATCAGGGGGATCGTCTGCTCGTTTGCCGGCTACTTCCATAAAAAATCTATAAAATCAACTCCGTTGCTTGACTCTGTCACTCATTTTCAAATACCTCAGGTCTACGGGCTAAGAGTGCTTTAAACAACACACTTCACTGAAGAATGTAGGCATAAATCTAAAGTTTCTTATAAAAAACAGAGAAAAAGTTTAGGTTGACAGAGGGGACGTCCTATTTCTATATTGTTTCATAACGAAGTGGTCGGTATTTTTCTTTGTGCGGCACCTTACACGATGCATCACCTTGACCGCGACATGACAGTGAAGCATCAGTGAAGGGAAAGAGGGCCAAGAAATATTTTAAGTACAGTCTACAAAGAATGGAAAAGAAAGTAAAAATAAAACCGGTCAAAGAACTGAACTCAAGAGAGATAGGCTTCCACGCTACAGATATATTTTCACATAAACACATGAAAATTTATACACGCAAATGGACCTGAGATATGTTTGAAATAATTAGCTTGTGTAAATATTAGCAGGCAGGACCATATTTTCATCGGATGAAGGGCAACCTACGATGACACAACGTAAGTTTTTAGGGTTCCGTACCCAAAGGGTAAAACGGAACCCTGTTACTAAGACTCCACTGTCCATCTGTCTGTTTGTCACCAGGCTGTATCTCATGGACCGTGGTAGTTAGACAGTGGAAATTTTCATAGATGATGTAATTCTGTTGCCGCCATAACAACAAAGCCTAAAAACAGAATAACTTAAATATTACATTTGGGGCTCCGATACAACATACGTGATTTTTTTACCGTTTTATCTCGATATTAATAACGGCAGATGAAACTGAAAAATGGTTATGATATAGTATCTAATGTGCTATAGATAATGGTATGGAACCCTTGGTGCGCGAGTCCAACTCGCACTTGGCCGGTTTTTTAAATTTGGGTATAATGCATAATTCGATATTGTTTATTGACTGTTATTTTTGGTGAAAAGACCGCTACGTTTTACAGCTTTAATAACTGGTTTTGTAGTGTCTCCTAAGCTAGACTGGACTTTCCTGCGATCATGGAGTATTTATAACCTGCCGCTTGAATGTACCACTTCGTATCCTATTTCTTAATTGTAGTAATGTGATCATTATAATTACAAATTATCTTGCACGTTAAGAAAGTAAATTTTAATTTGAACGTTTACATAAACATAATGATGTAAAAGAAGCTATATTTAGTTATCCTAGCAAAAATCAAGCGCTGTTTATGAAGTTTCTTCGTAATTACACAAGAAAAATACGTTAAATTTTGGACAGAATTCTTGTTAAACAGCAACAATACGCTTTGTGGTTCGAAAAGTAATTCAATATCGCTATAAATCTTTCAAAACCAGTGTTACCCTGTAGAGCAATAATTTACAGTAAAGCGTTTGTTTTACATTGAACCATTTAGTATTCAGGAGTTATTTGTAACTGGTAAATATCATCACAACCTATAACTGTACTATGCATATAACTGTACAAACGTTACTTATAGATTTTGAATACCTTTAGTCATATTATACTAGTTGTATATTAGTTCAAATGTGCATTATATATTGTAATAAAATGACCGTTAGATCATGTAAAAAATAGGAAATATGAAATTATATCAATTAATCGTTATATCATTTGATCGTTCGTTATACTCTAAAACAAAGTATATCAAATGGTATTGGGTGAAATTATCGTTAGTACTGATGTTATCTATCGTATAATATCAACTGTTGCGCACCCTTTCCAGCTCGATTATAGGGGCTTATATTAAATAGTTTTTAAGGAAATAAGAGAACGTGTCATGAATCTCAAGTTTCAGAAAAAAACTGAAGAATTTTGTGTTTTTTTTGCTTCATCATCAACAGATTATAAAATGGATTGCAGTAAACAGCTATTTAAAGTCATGTTATTGTTTCACTATGTACCTACGTAGCTTTTTCACAATTGACCATATGCCATCATAATTATGGTTGTTTTGTTCGCACTAAGTACTTACCACAAAATAACGATCTCTCTATCTACCACCAAACATTTAATTAAGACACAAACATACGTGACACAGATTTTATCTTCTACTAAGTTTGAAGGGTTCCAGAAGCTTCCAAGTTTAATGTTCCTTGATTTAATTGCATTGAACAGATTAAGAGACAAGTTTATCCATGGTAGATATTATCTGTTACAACCGGTGTGGATTTAATTGGGTCTCCCAACTCCTGGATTATCACGGTTTACGAGGTCGTGGGGCTTATATAGGTCATACGATGTAGTTTGGTGTAGATAGTATTATTATTGAGGATCACACGGAATATTAGGTAATATTATAATATGAGTATTAGTATTAATACCTTAAACGGTAGAACTTGTTCTATACTAGTTGAAACATATCCTTATTTTCGTAACTATGTTTCCATGAAATGAATTAGACGTATTAAAAACGAAATGTACCTTCCGAAACTATCAATAAAACTTAATAAAATAATGAATTTACACAAATTTACATGTCTGGACCTGTGGCGATCGATACGGCATCTTTTATTCTTTTCTATAACTTCTTATTTGTTACATAATATTCATCCTCCTTGTATAGGTATATGTTGGCTGTTTTCTACGTTTAATTTTATTTATTTTTATAATTTGTTTTTTGGTACATGACTAGATTCCTTCTCATGTTGTCAAATAAAAGAAATAATTATTTTCCTGAAGACGAAAAGTTTTTTTAATATATTGTTTTATACCGACATAACCAAAGCGATATAATTGGTTCTCGCTATAACTGGTGACCCGAACGAACACACGTAAGTGAATTTAATAATAGTTGATTACTTTCTGAGAAAATATTATTATGATGGCAAATTCAAAATGGTTGAGTGCGGAGGACGAGCTATACACGTAAGTGGCTGCAGCTTCTCCGTCGACAACAGACGCTAAGATCTCTGCGATATTGAAAATGTCGAAGAGCTGTCGGAGCAGCTTGCCGAGTTATCTATCTACCAGTGCTCGCTCACGCTCAAGGACTAGGCGTATTCTCCACGCTGGCGAGTCGACACAGAGCCGCTCTTCACCTCACCAGACAGACCTGCGCTGGTATCACAAGAGATATTGTTCTCGCTATACAACGTAGTTTTATTGTAGTGGCAATTCTAGGTACGAATTCATTTATATTAATTTGAATAGCTTCAAAACGCAAAACAGGTTCGTAATATATGTGTGCCAGACAGTTTGTATCCCGCTGCTCCTCTATTCAGCATCATGTTTTTATGCATTTGTCATCTGGAGCTGTCACCTAAAAAAAGTCTCCATGACAAAGTTACTTCGTAAACAGTTCAGTTCCAAATACGAGTATAAGGGGTGCTAATATTTCACTGCAATTCTTCAACTTTGCAATAATGCCATACTTTAATTTTAAACTCATATTAAAAGCATTCTTATGACGAAAGGATATTACAAATTAGATGACTATTTTAATGATAAGGCTGCTTGGACATGACTTTTATGAATTTAGATTGTAAGTATGTAGTTAATAAGTTCTAACTGTAATTGTGAGTAGGAAAAACATCTCAGTAGTTTCTTGCTGCTTCTTCTCCGGGCCCTCTCACAGTAGGGCCTTGTTGAAGCATTGGCGTAGCTTGCATGAATTTCAAAACGTGTTTGTTTTTAGATATTCTGTATAGTGTTTAGAATTTATAAGGGAATTATTCTATCTGCGGAGACCACTTGCTGTCAGTTTACTCGTTTACAGACCAAAAACATAGATTAATATTGTATATTGGATATACATCCTTGAAACTGAAATGCGACGTTGCTTGAAGATTTCGTTTCACGGTAGAGTTAGCAGAAATAAAGGCGAGGACTTAAGTACCGACTATACGCGAATCGTCCAGAGAATCCTCTGCCCATCTTTTGTAAGTGTTTTCAACCCGTTGCATCCAACTGCAGCACATAGTTCTATGTATGTCGTTGCGCCACGGAGCTTAGTGACCAAGGGGAACCAGCAAAGCTTAATCAACGTTCGATCAAGCTTTTAGAACATCCAAAAATATGATTTAATGACTACCTTCGACCTGGAGGCACTTAAGAAACTCATAATTGGTCACTCATAAAACTACTGACCGCGCCCGCATCATTTAACTCGGTTAATCATATCAACAAGTTGTATCTGATTCTGAGTGCTTCTCATTGTGATACAAGGGGCAAAAACAATAAAACCAATAATTTAGTATTCATTCCGTTAAATCCTATTACCTCATTCAAATAAACGCTAATAAGTACTCGAACGTAGCTTTTATCTTTACGGGGATTTTTATTTCACGCAGAGCAAACTCGTTAGGGCGAGTGCCGACCGGGGCGATACAGTGTGCTCGTGCAGTGTAAACACTCCATTATTTACAAGGTTTATGCAAAACTTTGTTCACTTCGGCCATTCCCTTTATAGTGTGCCCTCGTAGCGAAGCAATAATAGTAAAACGTGCCAAGTGCGATCTGGATTTGCTTACTGAGTTCTATCGTAATGAGACAATTATTAAAATTGGACTTAATATTTTTTTATTCGTGTTGAAGATACTAATAAATTTTTCGACTGAAGATTACCTAATTACATACTTATTAAGAGGATTTTGTAGTCAATGGAAAAATGAGGAATGCTTAAACAATAGTTTTAGTATATTCAGAAAGAGAATCACCAAAGTATCGCAAAAGAAATATACCTATACGGTCACGGATTTGTATTATTTTGTATCCGTTAAGGAGTTCTTTAAACAAGTTCGACTAGTTAACTCTTCAGAATATACACAAGTATCTATGAAACATTTTATGGATTTTCAGGATCTCCCTTTAAAAGCCATCGTAATTTCTCCATTATCGTATAGCACCAATTATATTTTTTTAATTTCGTATTTGTCATTATTGGTTTATTCGACACGACATGACTGTCATGTTCACGGAACCCTAGGTTATGCAAATCTGTAAAGTTGCGGTTACGAAAATAAGACCTTTAGCACCTTCGTTTTAGTTTTAAGCGGATTGCCTTCAAAATTGTTTCACTGGAAGCCAAATAACTACTCCTAGATATTCAACATAACACTTTATAACTTCATTGAGATTTTGTAATTTTTCAAAATTAGATTCGGATCGTTACAATTCCTATTTTAGTCAACATTAATTTTTCAGGTTCGTCAAAAATTATTACGAGCGGTTTCTAAAGAACATATAAAATTTAATAAAACTCAGTACTCAACTCGCCCACAGTATATTTGCCTAGCGGTTTAAGCCGAGTACTTTATTTGAGCAAGATCTCACGGCTTCGAAATTGTTCGGGAATTTTGTCTGTGTGACAAAATGAGTCACTGAAAATGAAAAAGTGGATCGTCTAAAATTTAAAAGTAAAATTAGTCAATGCCGAAACAGACTCGCTGAAAATAGGATTCCATGTTCTATGACATACTTTTTTTGCTCTTTTAAAAATTAACAACCAAAGTTTTATAAAATTTGTTATAAAATATAGGCGAAGATTTTATTGAGTACAATAGAAAACAAGTACAATAACAAATTTTACATAAACATAAACCTGTATTCTTACAAATTGAACCCAGTTATTTGATGCACCTCAACTGTTGTACTACAAGTTTTTTTGTTGCAATAAAATTTTAGCCTGCACAACTGTACACCTACCTCATCTCGTTTGTTTAGCAAATTGTCTCTATTTGTGTACAAAATTTTAACTTTTATATCCAGACACCCGAGATAGATTTTGTGAACGTACAAATAAACACGGGAAAATTTTAAAAGATTATCTTGTCAAATATTAATAGAAGATAATATTATTATTATAGATAAACTTCCTTTTAGTCCATACCTCCAATTGATCTGAATTTGGAATACATAATATGTATTTCAACGCGTTGATAACGAATATCATCGGCAAAATACCCGCATTTTCAAGATCACCTTGAAAAAAATGATTTGTTGTTTTTAACTTTAATTTATTTTTATTTAACTTTAATTGTGTGTGTGTGTGTGAAATTGTACCAAGATATTTTGCGGAACGAATTACGCATTTTTCTCCCAAACCACTGGGTCTACATGAAATGATATAGGATTCTGGGATACAGAAAAATGTATGTGACATAAAATGTCAATCTTTTCATGGACTATAACTTTTGTTGCAAATATTTTTCTGTAAAGTCAATATTTTGCCAAATAAACGCGAAAAATCAAAAATAATGTTTTTTCAAGGTGAACTTGAAAATGAAATATGCCGATATTTTGTTATCAGCTCCTCGAAATATATACGTATACCAAAATTCTGATCAATCGGAGGTATGGCCTAAAAGGAAGTACACCCATAATATTATTCTCCCGTTAACTCCCATTTAATATTGTATCCGTATTTCAGTAATGTCAAAACCATCCCCAGACACAGGACTGAAACGAGACAGCTGTCACTTTATTCACCCGGGTTTTGGAAGTCCATACATCCCGAGCGTTTCTTATACGATAGATAAATTACTCAACACTTTTTGCTGCGGTCTTCCTTTCGTATGGCTTGAGCTTATTTATATCTCGCATCTTTTTCAGGCTTAATATAATGAAGCTATTAGCTCGAGTTTTCTTTCCTAAGTGACAACATTTATGCTTCATACCGACAAGGACATAATGGCTGCGTACCTACTTATCTACTCGTATAATGATCTTCTTGTTTTCTTGTGGAAATAGTTGATAGGTTTAATTAACCGGCCATTAGGTCGAACTAATAAGGTGATTGTACTAACAAGGGAGTCTTTTCAATTTGTAGGATTCCGAATGAAAAAAACAGAAAATGGAACCATTATAGGATCACTACCTAGTGTGTCTAGGCGATCGCCCTTCACAACAATTTTTCTCCGAAACTACTGGCTGGACCAAATGAGTTGAAAAGTACTCATGTGATTTTTTGTGACCCAAAGACGAAGCTATAACAAATAACAAATGAATTTTGTTGAATGAATGGAAAAAAAAATTAACTTAAAAATTAATTAAAAATTTGTTACACAAACCGTATTGCATTGTCGTTGCATGTCAAATGAAAGGCCTTATTGTAAAGATTTCAAATATATTTCATTATAGTTCTACAATGAATAGTTTTGAAATTATTCAAGAAAGAACGAAAATTTAAGACGAAAATTGACCATTCCCCCCTTATCTCCGTAACTACTGAGGCTAGAATTTTGAAAAAAATATTGAAAGTAGTCCTTAATTTATATATTACAGGAAAACCTATGTCTATGGTCTTAAAGAAAACGACGAAAATAAATAAAATAGGAAAATAACGGTAAATATATCATCATTGTACGGAACCCTCTCCACGCGAGTTTAACTCGCATTTGTCAAGTTTTATTTTATTTAGAGCCATTTCTCCCTCTTTTTCTTACGTACATTGTATACAACGTGGGATCAGCGTCGCCGCGTTGACTAATATGTACTGAGCACTGGTGGAATGTGACCAATATAAAAGTTACGTTTTGACCGCGTTTACCCTGTCCTGACGAAGTAAGCAATTTATAAGTCAATGAAGCTAACGTTACATTTTACCAATTTCTGGCCCTAGGAATAATGGCTGCCGGATAGTAAGTCAATTTCTAGAGAATAGCAAACTTAAACGGGAATTAACCGTTAAGTACGCGATGGTAATCGATGGAAGTTGCCTAAAGTACTGTATGTACCATTATATTGTGCTTGCGGTTTCAAAGTGAATTAATTGACAATTAGATACTAACTCCCAACCTCCCTCCTCTTCAGACTATAGCAGTGACGTAATCGTGTGACGTATCCTGCAACGTCTCCACAAGGCGATACAAATACGACTACATATAGATTAAGTGACAGGATACACACATGTAGTTTTATGCGGGTAAACTAAGTTTCCTCAGTAGAATGCTTTGGTATTCAAAGAAAAGTGACGCGGTTCGGTGTTTTCAAAGTTTACTTTATTGACCAACATACCCTTTATCAAATATTCATCCCGAAGGCTAGTAGGGATTTGTAGGGAGTTACGCAATTTATGTATATTTTGAAACCCTCGGATACAAAGTTATGAAGCTCAGAAGTTTGGGTGATAAAAAGAGGATTAATTTAGTCTAGGCAGACTTTAAGGGTCTTTAGTACTTGGTGTAAGGGTAAGGCTTGGGGTAAGGGGTAAGAGTAAGGTAATAAGAGTATAATGTATCACTTAATATAACTAACTTTAACTTAATATAATATGTAAAGGTTTATAAATTTTATTGTCACACAAAACACACACACATAAAATATAATATAATTTCGCAAATTATAACACAGTATAGGTTTCTGCGTCAAGATTCAATTATTGTTTTTCTATACTAACGCTTAAGATCGAATACAATGTGTCTATTAAAGCGTAAATTATTACGGAACGACTAACTTGTTCGTTTATACCAGAGGCTGTGCCAGAGGTTTATACACGTAATAATACTTACGAGTATATGGCATTCAAGTTACGCTACAGTCCAACAAATCTATTTATCTTCCAACTTAAAGTGGTAGTCAACCGTAAATAGTTGAAAGGTAACTAGATTAACACACACAAGGAGTGTCATGGGTAGTAAAATTATATTCGCTGTTCCATGTTCTGGAGCATACGTAGAAGAATCCTGGTTAATAGCATTGAAGTATAATGTCAGAATATGTAATAGAACAGACATCTCGAACAAAATGTGTGTCCCGTCCGGGAAGTTCGATTTTCAAAATTGAGCCCCGGTTCTCCTTTCAAAATCGAAAGAATCCATTGAAGATTAAAGCCACGTGGCGCCAATGCATTGGGACATACATGGTGTTTGCGGTGTCGGTTCTATACGCTAGTAATAATACCTCAGTGGTTACTTTTTAGTTATTTTATAAGTCAATGGTTGACAAATGTCTGTGCTGACAACTATTACACAACTACTAAGTGTAGACGATGAAGGCCAAGATGAAGAGCGCACTAATTTAGTAAAAGCTTTTGTACCGTCAGACGTTGTTTACGTCTTACAATTACGCGCTTTTGTGCTTTGGAGTATGCGTTAAAATACCTTTTACCTTTTCGTGTTGGATTTATAGTACGATTTAGTAATATTTAAGAACTAACTTCAAAAAAACCGGACAAGTGCGTGTCAGGCCACGTGCGTGCGTGCAATGTAGAGTTCCAAAGTAGTAAGATTATTGACTATTACTCATTAACTACTTATGCTAACATAGCCGTGATAGTGTTTCTTGTAAATTCATCATAAAATATTTTTGAAAATTTTTTCACTTGTCCAACTCCAACCGTTATCCAGCTTAATTCTAACCAAAATTAAGTAGCATTTTAAAGCTAAATAATTCGCCAACGGACACCTAATTCCAAAAATGGCCTCAGAAGATAATTTTTGGAAGACCTTTTCAGCGATACCACACACTATAGGGTACGGGACGAATAAAAAAATCATCCTCATGTTTCCTGTGAAAGTACCCTGAAAAAAATATATTTTTAACATTTTATTCTACGATTCTGGAATTTACCATGCCAAATAACAGCTTTATAGCACGGACAGACGGACAGACGGACGGATGGACGGATGGACGGATGGACGGACGGACGGACGGACATGACGAAACTATGCGTTATACTAAATTATTATACTAAAAAGTTCCGATTTTACTTCGGAATCCTAAAAAGGAGCAGGATTTTTGGGATACTTTTTTGTGATGGAAGAATTGTAGTAGGCTGGGGCTTGAGAGCAAGTTATTTCTTTATTTTCTCTCTTTCTTGTACGACTATTGCTTCTTACCATCAGGTGGATGTCAGCTCGTTTGCTGGCTATTTGTATTAAAAAACTAATAGGTTACAGTGCAGCTTATCGCAAAAGTACAACCACAAGCGGATATTAAACGTGACTTTATTATCACTATAAGCACGGAAGACATGTAGTATAACACAATGTGGTAAGAGGCAGTTGTAGTCCGAATTACGTATGTTATTACTCGACGCAATCGGATTAGCTTACTTAAACCAACATTAAACGTTGGGTTTTCCGCAATTCGGTAAGCTTCGATAGATATTCTTTGTTAGAAGACAATCGCAAGCTTTTGATGTATTTCATTCATGAATGAGAATTGCTTTGTCTTATGAAATGGTTGAAGACATCGTTTTGGCGTTCGTAATCCTGCAATATACTTAATATTAGGATTTAAATCTTAGTAATTTACATTAATTTAATGTGCCACTTTTTCGGATTGTATTGTTTTTTTCATATTGTGTGAATATTATCTTCACTAGTCAAATCATTATGTATTTATGCAATTATTAACAGAATTTTCAAAAGTATGTATGTAAGCGGCAATTTGTATCTTATATTTGTGTTATTCTATACAATCCCTAGGCAAGGTACATATATAATACCTAGGTCGTTTTGGCAATATATGAAATGATATGAACATATTGCCCCATTACATACTTTACCTATGTAATGTATAGGTTTCAAGGATCCGTCAAACCGCCTCGCTGTTAGTCGAACCCAGGACCATTGGCGTGGCGATCCGGCATGGTAACCATTGCGCCACACGGGTCGTCAATAATAGTTTTGGTCAACGTTATCTTGTCTATCTATCTATAAAATGCCTGAATGAATGAATTTTCGGCGGTTCAATGTGTCAGTAATAAATAGAAAATTGGTCAGTTATTTTAATCAGTTCAAGTTTCACCCAGGCTGTATAATTGAATCAGCGGTAGAAATGTTGGAATTGGCAGTTCCGTAATCAGTTCGGCCGTTAGTGACAGAAATGAATAGCTGCAAAACCGACACCATGTAGTCTTGTCTGCGCTACCCCTAGAGTGTAATGTAAGCCCGCGCAGGCACAGAGGGGTGAGGCGGTCCGCGAGCTGAGGAACAGGTGGTTTTACCGGCCAGCTGCTGCAACAGTGAGCGTTGAAAGCATCTGCGACGATAAGCTCGCGTGAGACCGCCCAAGTCCCGCAGTACCGAAGTCGTGACAGAAACCATGCTTGCTGCTAGTTGCATGTGAGAGATATTGTATATTTATAATGTAGGTATATGTAATAATTGCTCAATAAATAGAAAATATGAAATTTAGATTTTTATAAAAAGGAAACGTATCCATTAATGATAATGTTCTTATATTTTGACAACTTGTATTATTTGTATTAATCGTAACATGAAACACTTGAAATATGGTAATATAATATTATTGTACAATTAGATAGACATAATATTATTGTACGATTTGGTAATAATATACAATATACATAAAATAAAAATAAGGTATTTGAAAATTTATAGCAACGTTAAATGTCAACTACTTGCTAATTTTTAAAAATAGGTGATTATTTGTAACGGGAAGTTAAATTGTTTGCCGGTAGAAATATTTTAATTATTTTATAAAATACCATTAATTTTGATGATTTGGAATTGTTTAAATCAGTTATTGAATTGTTATTATTATTAGTATTTATTACGATCTTTTTACGTAGAATTACAAATTGTTTGTCTTGTCTGTGGTAGGTATATCAGGTGATACTCGTAATTATGGTGTGGGGGTAGACAGTTGGGTTGATAAAAGCGAGTGTTTGTAATTGTCTCGTTTAATTCGGTGTGTGAGCTGCTCTTCTGCAGAAGTTAAGTACTTTGTAATACTTTTATAATGTCATTCTGCCAGTCTATTTAATTATTGTTAAGTATCATTCTAATTAAAACGATTGTAGTGTCATAATGTTGTAAAGCTATACTGGAAGCCAGCTTTCAATTCAATATTGTCGTAGTGTTTGTTCCATTTTAAAATGTGTAACATTGATACAGATATGAAATGTGGAATGATATAATATTACTGCGGTTTTGTGCTGTTTGGAGTTTCTTTCCCCTTAGTTCTTCTCCAACGACTAAAGCACATTGCGAACTAAGGGTTTCAATAAATTAATTGCCGCAAATATGTGTATCATTTACATACCTCCATAATAATATGAAAAAGTTACATTATCATGAAATACAACTAGTCATTGTGCCTTTTTTGGTTTATCTTTATTAATAATAGTACAGGTTGCAAATATTTGTCGATTCTCGCTTTATAACATGACTTCCAATTTATATTTCTTGCCTTTTCCATAACCATTACACATTCAATCTAACATCAGAAGTGTAGGAGTCGGACTCGCGTTTTTAATAATATATGTATCCTAATATGTGTTTATTTTCCAAGTTTCAGAATAGAAGAAAAATTGCGGCCTCGGACCAGCGGAACTGTGACGACGAAATAATAAGTTTTCGACGCAAGGATCTGCTACGTCACGAGATGGACAATTATTATAGTATTGAAACATCCAACAAGTGATCAAGGGAATCTCCTTAGAACAGCACCGAAGTGATTTCAAGAACGGTAAGGCCCTTAAAGGGCTTTGTTTTATGATAATGTTTAAGGATCTTATTATATATATATTGTTTTCTGTGCATTAAGTAATTTAAACATACAATAAGGAGGCGGAATTCTCTCTGTCCGGACATCACGAGAAAACCTGTGAATTATTTGATTAAAAATAGACTTAATCGGATTAGAATTGAAGACTAACTTTAAATTTTTTTTTACGTACAGTAGATATAGAGGTTTCAAAGAATAGGACGTACTAAATACGTACTAAATAGCAACAAAGTAGGTATACAAATTAAATCTTTCTTCGGTTATGACTATCTAATTATTTACTAACTGCTTACAATGAAATGAATTTTCGAACATAAATAGTACCTATACATATATTTTACATATAATTTAATATTTCTTTATAATTTATATACCTAGTATAGACACTATGTAGATTGCAACAAATTCGAAAGGGAAAGACTAGTGCGCCAGGCACCCAAACAAAATGATAAGAAAAATAAAATCTATTATGGCAAAATAATAATATACTAAAATCAAACAAAACCGTAATCTATATCGACACAATACACCAGATGTAAACTTTTAGAATACCCACAACTAGTTTTTATTTTGGTAGGTACCTATGTTGTTTGTTTAACATTCGATTAAGATTAAAAATGACTTATTTATTTCCATGATTTGTAGATTGAATCAGTATCTAGGTATAAATGTATGACAATAATTTGTGAAATATGAATATAGAGTAGACTGAC
This sequence comes from Thymelicus lineola, assembly GCA_963932265.1. Classification (NCBI taxonomy): domain Eukaryota; kingdom Metazoa; phylum Arthropoda; class Insecta; order Lepidoptera; family Hesperiidae; genus Thymelicus; species Thymelicus lineola. The sequence goes on along the minus strand of OZ010687.1, from coordinate 14,359,833 downwards.
GACAATTTTATTATTTATTTGAAAATTAATTAAAGCAATTAAAGTACATAATTGAATCATGTAAATTGAGAGGATAAATATCATTAGGAATAATATTTAATGTTCTAATAATATAATAATATGCATAACTGCGTAAACATAATTACACAAATAAGAAAAAAGTAGGTAATCCAAAAGGAAGACGTAGTTAGCTATGGAATAACTCCATACTTAATATTATAAATGCGAAAGTGTGTTTGTTTGTTCCTCTTTCACGTCGCAACGAAGCTATTATATGGTATGATTTTTGTGTGTGGAGATAGTTGGGAGGGTGGAGAGTAACGTAGGCTATTTTTTTACCGCGGTAAAACCTCTCTTTTCCATGGGAAGCTCGATGTTTTGTTAGTTGTTAGATATTTGGTACCGGATTTTGTTAATAGATGGCGTTAGTAAAGTTCATTTGCAAGTTCTGAATCACGCTTTCAAATGACACAATATGTAAATTACTAAAGTCATAGGCAACTAATTTATAAATGAAAATCTGAATTCGCGCCGGATAAATGGTTGTGTTTTGGACTTTGGTTAGAAATTAATATTGTAAAGGAATAAGTCAATAAGGTTATAAACTTAAAAGACATACGATTTGATTTTGGTTTTTGGTTTTGGTTTGCTTCGTGAACTGGTTTTGAAGACTGTTGTTGTTTTGGCTTAGAATAATAATTATTTTTACGGATAGTAGGTTTTAAAATTTAGATATTTTATGACTTTTATTAACATTTTGTGTTGTATTTATTTAATTTAATTTTTTTTTTACTTTAAATAGTTTTAGTTATTAGTAGTTTTTACTTTACTTTAGATATTTAATAAGTTTTTAAAAGTGGATAACACATTTCATGTTAGTTAGTAGTAGTTAGTTTCATTAGATATAAGTTTTTTTTAAAGATAACACATTTTGTGTTGTATTTTTTTAAATTAGACTGCTTTATTTTTTTCCTTTTTTTTGTAAAACTCTTCAAATACAAATTATAATTTCAGTGCTAGTAAATTTACTTAACACTTGGTAATTCTAATAGGTTATTCGGATTCAATTAGGTTATATTTAGTTTTGTGCCTAAAAACACAAATAACAATTTTCTAGTATTTGCTAGTTAGCTTGCGTTGTAGTACCCACATATAAAACAATATTTACGACCCAACTCGGAAAGGTTCGTTTATTAAGTCGTAAAGAGTCCAGGACTAATTATTGACATTAAATAATAACAATATGTAAAGTATTGGTTCATCTCAGTTATATTGTCAACTTTCAATGACCCTAGTGCGGACCAACGTCAAAATAACCTTATCGATAATTAATCTTATTATTGGTTTGCGTAGCCACACGTAAAATATTTTGATAGTTAATAAAAGTTTATATTTATTTTTAATGCTTTTAAAACTATGATTATATCTGATATATTAAACTATGATATATTATCAAGAAATTCTTTTTACTTTTTTGTATTACTTAAAAATATTGTAAAGAAGCTTTTTTTTCTCTTTGAAATAAAATAAAGGTAGTAGGTAGGTACTGCTAATTGTCAATATCAATAATAAGTGGTATATATTTTTTTTGGGATGATTTGACTTGACATTCAAAACTTCAATTTTCATAAAATAATAATTATTTAAAGGTATTTTTATACTTTAATTGCCCATGAGAGTGAATTTTTTTTGTATGTCTCTATACTAAGGAGAAGTTTAAGTAACCGTTATGTGACTGAGATGTTCTTTAAATTGTCATTTTTGTTTTGTTGGTACAATTGAAACAAAAATAGCGCAGTAGGTACTGTGTGAAAATTGCATTACGAGTAGAACCTGTTTAGATATTTCTCAAATAATCTTGAAGAAATCTTAGCTTAATTTGCTGTAATATTTTTAATAGGGTTTACGGTATAAACATTTATGTATTACTAACTGAACCTTACGCGATTTGCAAAAAAAAAAAACAACTAATTAATAATCACAATCAAATACAGCCTATTAACTTAGAAATAATGTAGTTTTCAATTTGTGAAAGAATTTTTCAAATCGGTCGAGTAGTTTTTGAGTTTATTCATTACTAATTTACAAAAATGTAAATCTTTCCTTCTTATAATAATATCACGTTTTTTTTTAAAGTGAAACTTCTATGTAGACGCGGCACCGTATTAGGATGTTTTTTTTCTGTCACGAAAAAACGTTACGGCCGCTTGGAAGGGGTTAATAATTAATTTAATAATTAATATATTATTTCAAAAGATTTTTTTTTTATATATTTTATTTTGAAATGTTTGTATGTAATATAGCCCCAGTGAGAGTATATAGCAAGGAATATAACTCGACATACATTACATAATATAATCTTTAAGATTTATCCACAATGATTTATGATGAATTTAGATATTAGACACATACTACTCAATTATTCAATTAGACAATTAAAAGACAAAACACAATTAAAAGATCTTACACAAAGATCTTATACAATTAAAAGATCTAATTCTATTAATTTCACAATATTTTTTTTTTATTTAGTTTCAATTAAGTTTATGTTTTAAGTAAGTAAGTAACGATAGCAATTTACTATTGTCTACGGTTATTGTAGTAATTAATCATCACTGTTAAATTTTGTACTAATTGTTTTGAATCGGATGGCCAAACGGAAAAGATATTTAGTATCTTCGATATTGTTAGTTTACGTTTTGTCAACACAATCGTGATGTGGATTGAAATGAAATATTATACAATGGATGGGTAAATTTTGAAATGAAATGCAATAATAATTGTCTAAGGATAATTTAAGAAGTGATGATTAAATTACTGAACAAACTGCTGATTATGTCTACTGAGTGAGAGTCCTAGCCTGACTCATGTGCAGCAGGTGAGAGGCTGGATGATATTACTGAACAAACTGCTGATTATGTCTTCTGAGAAGTTCTAGTCTAGACTCATGTGCAGCAGGTGAGAGGCTAGATCAAATTAATGAATGAACTGCTGATTATGTCTTCTGAGAAGTTCTAGTCTGACTCATGTGCAGCAGGTGAGAGGCTAGATCAAATAGGGATGTTGACACTAATTATAAATTAATAAAAAAAAATATGTCTAAAGTATTAGTGGTAACATTTAAAGGCCTATTTAAGGCCTTATTTTATTGAAATCAATCACAATAAATTAGATATCATTAATTTTAAATGTTAAAAATTGTACTCACTGTCACGTGACCTTAAACGCAATTTTGAGAATATAACGTAATTGCTCTATTTTATATGTTTTATATTATTTTATTACTACTATTTTATTATTACTATTATTACTATTACTATTATTACTATTTTATATGGAAATTCAACAAACTTTGACGTTTTTGGTGGGAAATTTGATAATGATTTTTACTTATCAATTTTTGTTTTTAAATTGAAGATTATTATTTTTATAATGTTTATTTTTCGTGAATATCAAGGTTCTATCTATAAAATAAAATTAAATCCTAAAAATTAGTCAACATCCCTATTACTGAAGGAACTGCTGATAATGTCTACTGATTTAAATGCCCTAGCCTTACTCATGTGCAGCAGGTGGGAGGCTAGTGGGCCCTTATGAAATGAAATGAAATGAAATGAAATGAAATGAAATATCTTTACTTGTGTTTATCTTAATGTGAAAAGAGACAATATTCGTAAATGTAGTAGGAACTATATTATCTTGGTATTTTTGTGTACTTAGTATGTATAACGATGTAGTATTTTTAGTACTTCGAGAGCGAAGTACATGTCAGTCTGGCCGTGAGAGATATTGTATATTTATAATGTAGGTATATGTAATAATTGCTCAATAAATAGAAAATATGAAATTTAGATTTTTATAAAAAGGAAACGTATCCATTAATGATAATGTTCTTATATTTTGACAACTTGTATTATTTGTATTAATCGTAACATGAAACACTTGAAATATGGTAATATAATATTATTGTACAATTAGATAGACATAATATTATTGTACGATTTGGTAATAATATACAATATACATAAAATAAAAATAAGGTATTTGAAAATTTATAGCAACGTTAAATGTCAACTACTTGCTAATTTTTAAAAATAGGTGATTATTTGTAACGGGAAGTTAAATTGTTTGCCGGTAGAAATATTTTAATTATTTTATAAAATACCATTAATTTTGATGATTTGGAATTGTTTAAATCAGTTATTGAATTGTTATTATTATTAGTATTTATTACGATCTTTTTACGTAGAATTACAAATTGTTTGTCTTGTCTGTGGTAGGTATATCAGGTGATACTCGTAATTATGGTGTGGGGGTAGACAGTTGGGTTGATAAAAGCGAGTGTTTGTAATTGTCTCGTTTAATTCGGTGTGTGAGCTGCTCTTCTGCAGAAGTTAAGTACTTTGTAATACTTTTATAATGTCATTCTGCCAGTCTATTTAATTATTGTTAAGTATCATTCTAATTAAAACGATTGTAGTGTCATAATGTTGTAAAGCTATACTGGAAGCCAGCTTTCAATTCAATATTGTCGTAGTGTTTGTTCCATTTTAAAATGTGTAACATTGATACAGATATGAAATGTGGAATGATATAATATTACTGCGGTTTTGTGCTGTTTGGAGTTTCTTTCCCCTTAGTTCTTCTCCAACGACTAAAGCACATTGCGAACTAAGGGTTTCAATAAATTAATTGCCGCAAATATGTGTATCATTTACATACCTCCATAATAATATGAAAAAGTTACATTATCATGAAATACAACTAGTCATTGTGCCTTTTTTGGTTTATCTTTATTAATAATAGTACAGGTTGCAAATATTTGTCGATTCTCGCTTTATAACATGACTTCCAATTTATATTTCTTGCCTTTTCCATAACCATTACACATTCAATCTAACACATGCTTGCTTGCTTGCATGCTGCAGAGCGCCAGATCCCCAATCTTCCAGTTGGTGAAACATTTGGGTTAGATGAGGTTACAACAGTATGATGTTTCCCCATTAAATCATACTAAAGATACTTATTACTGTAATACTATTTATAGAACTACTTATAAAGATTTGTTACCGTAAGTTTTAATTTTTTAACTGCCCTAATCACCTGTTGAACTTGCTGTTAAATTGCTGGTAATTTAATCCGTTACTTAAAATAGAGAAAAATTCAATTTACTTTATAAGCACAGTGGGAAATAGGGCAATCATTTTGAATTTTTTGTTCCGTCTTTCATTAGCTATGGTAGCGAGTTTAAAGTACGGAATGTTAAAAGTCTGTATTTTATTGCAACGGGAGTTTAAAAGAAGAACTGTTACAAAATCGTGTTTAATTGCATTGTTAATTTAAAACACGGAACTTTGTGAAATCGTTACGGATCGCATTGAAAGTCTGTAAAAAGAAATTGTATAAATTCATATAGTTACCTATGGTTTAAGTAGAGAGAAGATCCAGGAATGTAAAGTAAGGGATGTTTTGAATGCATATTTTATTGCAATTATTGAATTATGGTGCTAATTGTTTACGATGACAGAAGCAACTTCATTGCAAGTAAAATCTATCATAAATATATAGATATTTATTGTACTAAAAACAAGAAGAAAGAACATTTTAAACGATAATCGAAAAAATGCACTGTGATAAAAAAATTTGTACTTCGTTCGGGATAATTAGTAAATTACTAGAGCTAGAAAACGGACCCTCAAAAGGATAAAATGTAAATGTTATTCATAAAATTATTTTTCCAGAAGAGAAGCTCTAATAGTTACTTTTACAAAATAAATATATTTTACAAAATTACTTGTAATTTAGCAACATATGTGTAAAGGAAGCAACATAATGTCCAAATTTCACAGCGACGCGCTAACGCTCAAAGTTACGCAGGAATTCAATTAGTGCTTCTTTACTTATAAGCCACAGAAATCTGTGCTCTTAGTTAATTAAAGTCAGGACTTTTTCGAATTGCAAATAAGTAAAAGAGATTATCTGGTAACCGCAGAGACTGAAAGAAATTTAATTCTTTATTTTTCAAGTGTGAAGCTTAAGGTGTAATAAAAAGTGTTTCATTAATACATCACTAGCGCTCTGCCCGTGTTTTCTGATAAATAAGTACCCAGGTACTCTTTATGTGATTCTGTATCACGGTCTGTGCTAAATTTCATAAAAATTTTTTTAGTAGTGTTGGTGTGCAAGTGAAATGAAATGCAATTCGAATTGAATGAATTGCAATTTGAATTGAAATGAAATGCAATGAAATGAAATTCGAGAGTAGCAATTACAGCACATAACAAAGAAACGAGATACAAGTAAGAAAAAAAATAGAAGGAACCTGACAAGACATACATCAAACATTAATAGGTAACATTAAATTTAATGGTTTTCTGTGCTGCAGCGTGACCCCCGAACAGGCTCAGACTCAGCATAAATGTAATATACATCCATATATTATCCTCACAAACAAACTCACATTTATAACATTAGCAGGATGTATCTACGGAACCCTTAATATCTGTTACAAATACCAAGAAACCGGTATGAATATTAAGCGTGCTTTACACCAAGATGTTTTCAATTCGAGATTATACGAATGATTTCTGGATCACTCGGATCTCAAATGGGAATCGGCACAACGGCATCGCTTCGCTTCGCAGATGTTCGCGACGGGGACAGATTGAGGCTCGCTGCATTGCTTCGCTCCAGCGTTATTGGATTTGCATTTATTCCGCAGTCAAAAACGGTTTACATTTACGGAAAATATAGAAAATTGTCGGTTTATTGGCCGGGAAAATAGTTGCTACTATTTTTTCCATTTAAATATAGATTGGATTTCCTTTAATTATTTTTGATTATTATATTTTATTTATGTTTGATTATTTTTATATATGTACTATTATTTCTTCTGTGTACGTTGCTTTTCAACACATATGCATATTACTAACTTACAGATAACTAAACATTTGACAGTCAAATAAGGTGGATTATATCCCATAAAAAAGTATTTAATTTAAAACTAAAAATAATACAATAGTTATTTAAAATATGTCACATAGAATTTCATGAACTTACAAATATTTTCAGTCATCCGCAAACATAATTATGAAAGTTCTCTTTGAATCGTCATGGAATCTCGTGAACTAAAGGTTTTGAAGCTGCTAGTCATTCTACAGTTGACCCGGGATTGCAATGGCACAGATATTCTGCCGTGAAACTTTCACGTTATATGGATCGTGTGGTTACGAACAACACTGGTAAAAGAGTTGACGCTTTTCAAAGCCGGAAATAAGAACAATTGCATCTCCGATTTCAGTCCTTATTTCTTTGTATTTCTGTGGACTGTATGTAGGGCTACACTGTCTTAAAGCCGGTGAAATGTCTTTTGCATTGGTAAAATTAGTACAAGTTTTCTCTGAAGGTTTGGGTTAACGAATCATGAACGTATTCTGAAAATAATTTGCTTCTGGTCTTTGCATTCAGCAGCATGAGCAGCTCTTGTCTTGAAAATGTTTATTCAGGATTTTAATTAATAAACATTCATTAATTAAAGTCCTGTTGTTACAAATGACACAAATCGTAAATCTTTATCAGAAAATGAAGCAGATATTTTGCCCAAGCCAAAACATTTAACACGGAGGCGACGTTGCTTGTAATCACTTTAATCACATTTCACAGACTCATAAAATCTTGGAAACATAGGATTAGCGCTGGAGAATCTGAATATATTCAAAGATGCTGAAATGCACTTTGCCTACATCTTTTTATCTTTAGTTGCAACTGTTTTTGCCCAGCAATTCATTCAGGGAATTTTTAATCACCTGGATAAAATTCGTACTGTATCCTGAAATAAGTTAAAGATATCGTTGCTGACAGATAATTTTCTCGAGGGATTACATAGAATCCTGTAGCCTGCCTGCTTTGAGTCATTGCTATCTATTGACAGTAAGACACCAAAGGTACTATCGCACTGACAGCCGAGATAGAAGCGAACCCGAATAGTAATAACCTATTTCAATTGAAATTTCTTCACATCATTGTAATTTGCAACGAATAATTGTCCGAAATCCGAGCATGGGTGTCCTCAAAATTCAAAATAATTTATTCATATACGTATCACACTTATGCACGTCATTTTTTGCTTTTCGGAAAGGTGCTTTGTCATTAAAATCATATTACGATGCTCGGGATTTTTAGACATTAATTACTTCGTTCTATTTCAGCCTGGATGCGTGAAATGACTTTTTGGTGTTGTGTTCAAGTTGATCGAGAAGCAACTTGAACCTTGTTCAGTTTGAGAAGTAATTATCAAGTAATTTTCATAGCTCATATTCAAAGATAAAAAAATTGTGTCTGTTGTTTGGCGTAACAATTAGTTATAATCCTCTCTTAATATTTAATTAACAAAGGGTAGAATGTCAGACAACAAAAATATTTGTCTAACCTTAATATTCATGAAAGTAATTACAGCCTTTCAGATAAAGTGTACCGAAGCTAATTAATAAACAATGGAAATTGAAACAAGGGATTACTAGGAGAATATACATTGTTTAAAGCGAGTTAAAAATTTACCTTACATTGGAAATAACCTTTTTTATTTAGTTAGTTTTCCGGCTTCATTGCGCCTGTCGCATAAGCAAATTGGTTTCCAAACTTAATTTTAACAGTATTTTGTTATGTCTAGGTACAAATACACAGACTTAAAAAATATAGGATTATACGACCACTTAATATTAGAGTAAAATTAAGACTAATAGTGTCAATTCAGTCAAATATATCTTATTAAAAATTTCAAATTTAAATTTACATTTTAACCCAACTTTAAATCTAACTGTACTGTAGTCCCACAGTTTATTGCTTATCATGGCTTATTTCAGGAGCTGACAATTGAATTATTTCATATGTGTCTAAATATCATTTATTTAAATTTTTATCACACCAATTCTAACCCTCCGCGCATATATCTCTATAACCATTGAATAATTTTGCCGTCACTGGATTTTGACCCAACGAAAATTCTGTCTCAAATGATTACGAGCGAGTATATTTCAGTAGTAGCACTTACGTTGATTAGAATATAAAGTGGATGATTTTTACAAATATTTATTGCTAATGGTAACAAATAAAAAGCTAATGTATTTATTTTTATTATTATAATAACAAGTAGACGAGGTTTTATATCATATTAAGTATATAATATAGCCTATCGTAAAGACTGAAGCCCTCACTTTGTGAGAGGAGGATCAGCAGTGGGACAAATAACGGCTTATGATGTTGAATTAAAACTAAATTATTACACAAAATTAAAGCAATGATTTGAGAACTTCAAATCCTACTTTCCAATTGGTAGTGGATAGCCTTCTGGTATTGGACTGATGAACGAACCGTCTTTTACTGGCTCCAACACTGCAAAACAAACCAAGTAACCAGTGGTAACCAGCCAAGCGACTAAAGAACCATAACCACAAGTTATCTCCAATCGAAGGCACTACCGCCATTGTTTCATTCGTTCTGAAACACAATGCTCAAAAAACACTAAAACTAGCTCAACTTTAGAAACCATTTGAAATACAGATATAGAACCAAGAAATAAACCTGTTGGTACCGAGAAATAATATATTTATGACCGAGAAACAACCATAAAAATACTATTCCCTAGTCATTTTATTATGCTAAGTTACCCCAGTCGAGACAGACTAATAACATGATTTAACTAATCGATCGATGTCTAGGTTTAATTAGGGATCAATTTCGACAGTGAACTTTTTGGCAAACGTTCAGTGTAAAGGCGGGAATTGAACTCAATTCCAATGAACATGCAATGACGCGAAACTTTTTTTGCTTTCCATTGTTGAATCGGACCGAGGTCAATATGTGCCACTGAAACTGCGGGAGATTTATTTCAATTGGCTACCTCAAAGTGTATTGAAAACCCGTAAAATGAGATACGACAGATTTATTTGTGGAGATTTTAGAAACAATACGTTTAAGGGACATTGTTTTAACTTGCGGATGCTTCAGCGTGATTTTACGGATATAGCTGGCGCTTCGAAATCATGTATGAAAAGTGAAAACAATGTATTGTGTATGGCTGTATGAGCGAATGCGTAGATGCTACTCATGTGGTGCGATTGGAACGAATGAATTGTAATCTGAGATTGTAATGTTGAAATTACTGGAACGAAGTTCCTTATTTAACATGTTAGGTTTTGTTTCTGTATGTAACAGTATTAATGTTAAGAAGTAAATGAATGTAATTTCATTTCGATTAATTTGATTTGATATTTAGGTATTTAAAACATCTTATTTTTCAATGAAGTACAGTAACTCAGATTTTTTTTCATGGGGAATGTTGTGAGTATATCTATGTATGTAACAATTTTTAACCCCCAACGTAAAAACGATGGGGTGTATACGAAGGTGGAGGTGTGGTTATAAGTTTGACGTATCAAATTATAAAATTGGTTGTTTGAAGGGGGTTGGGGTAGATATGGGGAAGGTGATAAGTTTACTGAATTCTGCGAACATAGCTGAGTAAGGTATCAAATAAAAGGGTTTGATTTGTGTATTACAAAATTGGCTATTTGAAAGGGGTGGGGGGTGGGGGGGATAGTTATGGCGAAGGGGATGAATTTACTGAATTCAACGAACATACTCGAGTGCGGTCCCTCGACACGACGAAGTTTCATTTAAATAATACATTCGTGATATTCATATTAGTTATGACTTTTTAAAGATTTATTTTATGATTTTTTACTTTATACGTATTCAGACTTTTGTTTTTTTTTGACTACGACATTTTTTGAATTTTTTATTTAATCCTGGGAGAAAAGTATTCTAAATAAATAGTTTTAGTGCATTTCATGTGATACCATAAAACACCACATAAAGATACAGATCAACATCAAGATATATTTTGTCCTTATTATCAATATAAGATATTATTATGTCTATATTAATAACAAAGCCTACTTCCAACTTACATTAATTTTTATGTTCAAGTTCGGTCCCATTAGGTACAGTTTTATTTTATTGTTACATGAATGTTTATTCTTTCCGTCTTTCCGTATATGTTTAAAAATAAAGAAATTATTATTATTATTATTATTATTATTATTTCTTTCGAAAACTTCGATTTTAAGAGCTGGTAAACAAACGGTCACAAGGTAAACTTGTCTCACGCCTGAAGTAGTGCATAGCTGTACATCTCGTCGAACTGAACAACTAGCGAAACACATTCCTTTGTTTCAACAAACTTGTTTCAACAAAAAAAAACTTCTGAGGCAACTTTCAGTGTAAAAGTTAAGGTCAGACAATTTATTACAAAAGTTGTCCATGCAAAAAGGAGTAGAAAAGTTAGGTGTTGTCAAGTCATGTTTAATACAATGAGATGGATCCTTTGTTCGGGAAACCGGGCGCTTAATAGAAAAATTCCTTTCGATATGAGCTGAATACTTGCATGCAGATGTGGTCCATACCCTTATTTTACCCATTGCTAAACCCAAATGCTACCTGCGGGCATTTTTGGCACTTGATAACTTTTCTGGCAGAAAAATATTATTATTATATTAATACTAGCTGTTGCCCGCAGCTTCGCACGGGGGAATTATGCTTATCTATACTAATATTATAACTGGCGGGGATAATATACCAAGTGATAATTGATCAGTTATCGAGCGGGATGAAAAATGATTAAATTAATAAAATGATTATTAAAAATTGGTGATAGAAAGGTGAAAATTTAGGGTATTTTTTAATGCCACATTATAAAGTGTTAAAAAAAGCCCGAAAAATAAAATGTTAGGGGTGGACAACCTTTATCACTTAGGGGTATGAAAAATAGATAGTAGCCGATTCTCAGACCTACTGAATATGCATATAAAATTTCATAAAAATCGGTCAAGCCGTTTCGGAGGAGTATGGTAACTAACATTGTGACACGAGAATTTTATATATAAGATGTTCGGTAGGAAATTGTCCGCAATATATTTTTTGTAAATAAATGCACATACATTTGTAATCTCGTGCTAGTATTGTATTATGTGCTGTAGATGTAGATATCGCATCCTCAGTGGAAAAAAAGCATAATTCGTCTTACGTTGAATTTTAGTTATTAATATGATTGGAAAGAGGGACAAAAGCTGCATAATGCTCATTTTTTTCAAATTTTTATCATTAATCTTGAAGGTTTTGTGCAAGCAATCGTAATGTTAATTCCTTTGACTACTTCTGATATATTAACAGTTTTTTTGCTCTCATGTAAAATTGCAATTTTCATCTTATGCCTTTTTTTCACTGAAGGTGCGATATAGTGTAGGATATAGTGATGCATGTCCTGAGAATTAACTTTATCGATCTCATTAATGTCTGTACCACTTGGGAACTGAACCCGGACTTTGCCTCGCGCTGTGGATGGCAGGTTACGGTGGAGAGTTTACGAAAAATTACGACGGTATTATAGTTGCTACACGAAGCGTTTTAGCCTCATATCCGCATATCGAAGTACATACATCTTCTGATCCATAATGCAAGCAACGCAGTTTACCGAACTTTCAGTAAGCGGACTTTATCCTAATGCCAAAACGTGAGACAATATTGACCTTATACGCGTCACCAAGCTAATCTTTCGGCGCGTATCTTCAGTCTGTAGCTTCAGTGAATGCGGCGCTAGTCTAATGCTTATGCAAAAACACGTCTTGAAACTAAAACTTTGTGAACTTGTAATTTATGCGGGTTAACAACTCTTACTCTAGTTTAACCACGTCTCTATGAAGTCTACATCGTACATTCAAACTTAAACTCAAAGTAACACATATCTTGTTGTTTATTAACTCTTATATGAACGTCTTGCTTTAATTGCTGTTTCGGAAAGGTTCCTCATTATAAAGTAGATAAATGGTGAAAGAAACTCCTCAGCGTATCTTTTTTGAGTAATATTTTCACTTAGTAAAAAAACTATTTCTTTATCTAAAATCTAAATTGAGCAGACTTTCTTTGTATGTTCATAAATTTTTTTGTATTGTATATATTCACTTCTTTGTATGTCACTCACATATTCTTTAAATATTTCTATAGGCAAATGATAGTTTGACGATGACAATTGATAATAAAAATAATTTTTCAAATCGGTTGACAAATGGCGGAAGTTTGGAGTAACACTATTTTTTATAATAATACAACTGTACTGAAAGACTTGATCTAAGATGGTGAGCGCACTAAATTAGCAAAAGACTATTCACTCTCCCCTTGAAGTTTCACGATACAACTGGGCTAGAACACCAACGCAGGTAAGCTATTCCAATCCGCGACGTGCATAAAAAAATATACTAACTTAATATATGTTATTTTGATAACTATACAATCATTGCCGTTTCAGTATTATCAGTATCAGTTAAATTGTCTTTTTTCTTGTATTTTTTTTATGGAAATAGCCGGCAAACGAGCTGAAGATACACCTGATGGTGACTATATCGTCGCCCATGGACTTCAGCAAAACCAAAGGCATCACTGATGCGTTGCCGGCCAAGAAAGAGAGAAGAAAAAGAAAGAAAGAACTGGCTCTCAAGCCCCCACCCGGAATACGACGAGTCGTTTGGCGGCTGACTCATGCTCAAATGTGGTAGCTATCCAGGCGAACCCCATGGAGAAATAATAACAGTAATAATGGTATTAATTTACAATTAAAATCAATAATACCAATATAATCCCTCGAGGGGCCCTACCATCAACGGGTAGTAGCGGGTTTTGTAGTTTGAACAGTTACACTAATTTTCCTGGCAGCCTAACTAGACACAATTCCATAAAATGTTTGTTCAAGAATGCCTCACTTCACTTAATTAAAATATCTTGGATCTAGAAAACAATTGAAGTTGCGATGAGTACCTACGCACTTAGTATTCAGTTTGTCATTTCCCAGTTTCACAGTACTGGTAGGTGCAATTTCCTGGTTCGTGACTGAGCTGTCAATTGTGAACATAGTTTAACTGTTCCTGTTGTTGAAAAGGCAAATACTGAAGACACTCGAGACTCAAGTTTATAACGATGTCGAACACAGAATTAAGATGCAGCTCGCCGAATGAATGTTCTGAAGTTGTCGAACTCTTTTGCCGAAGTCACAAGTCATTCGACAATCGAAAAATGTTTAAAACTTTGACAAAGTATACGCTATTTGTACAAATAGCAGCCAATTTAAAATTGTGTCAATTTAACGGAATAAAAATAATCAAATTCATGACAATTACAAGAACCCACTGGGGCGTTGATTTTTATTATTTGGTTGGCTACTAACGGCTCTATTAATCCGCACTGGAGCAGCCTGGTGGAGTATGCTCTAAGCTTTCTTAAGGGAAGAGACCCGTGCTCAGTAATGGGCCGTTAATGGGTTGAAGCTAATGAAGTGCAGTATCATGGAATAAGCACATCTCTAGCTGGAGTATGTCATTATGCTAATCTCGCTTCTGCAATTTGTGTAAATTAGTGGTAATTATCATAATTACATGACTTAACTATACCACGTTGGAGTGTTTGCCGAGATATTCCAACATAAATTTTGTTAATGAAGAAATTATCCCGAATTTTGATCAAAGAAGCAACCGTGTTGGATTTAATGAAGGAATTATCGTGTCAGATCTATCATTTACCGCAGAACCATTAGTAACAAAAGTAACACGGTAGGCAATTCTCTTGTCTTCGCTGTTTATAGAGAATCTTTTTAAAAGGTGTATGTTGATTGTGAACCTTAGATAAATCCCTTTCATAGCGATTAGAGGGTGGCGAGGGCGCCGTATCAGCGGATAATAAGCGGAGTCGGTTAATGCGAGAAGGCAACGATAATGCATATTATTCTCTAACATAATGTTCCAATATGTGCCTAACATGTACAGCACAAGGCCTAAAATCATGTGATCTGCATTCGTTCGTTGGAAAGTATTTTAGGGACAAATTTTATTTGAATTACGTATTTGAGATTTAATGTCTACGTCGTTAATATATGCGACATTATGCTATTATTATTTTTCTAAGGTAACATTAACAGGGTTATTTCATACACCTTAAACGATTAAGTTTACTGTATTAGAACTCAAACTAAATAATATAATATAATTTTTTGTTTTATTGCATTAAGTTTAATACCGCCATCGGTGATATCAGCTTAGACCAAAGGTTGACTGGTAAAGAACACTTTTAGCAATAAGTCTGCCTTTGGTACCACATTGTTGATAGTAAACTAAAGTTTGAATAATCATAAGTTAAACATATAATCGTAATAAATACATGAAGTCAGTTAAAATAATCAAAAATTTTCTGAAGTAAGAAAGACAAAAATATTCAACGGAATTGAAAACTTGCTCCTTATTTGAAGTTTGTTAATAGATGACTCGAATCAGATGAACAAGTAATATGTCAATACATCGGTATTCGGTACATACCTACATATGTTTAGAATAGAAGAGACTTAAGTGCTAGAAGTGTAAATATAATCCTTTACCATAAACTGCATTATTACCGCTCAGTTGTGTAATAATCACTTCAGGCTGATGGACAAGATAACCGCGACTAATTCCGTTTGGTTTCAAATGTTACCAATTAGTGCCACTCGGAACGCTCCATTCAACGACTTCAAACTGCCCATTGATATCAGCATCTGGGTTAACGTTTTGACCGATTAAGTGCCCCAGATCAATCCTTTATAAGGTGGGTGGACCATGGAAGGCCATGCTCCTTGTAAGGCCAATTATTAAAAAGTCGTATTTATTGCCATTCAATGACAATTTCCTTCCACTTACACTAACAGCCATCGAATTCAAGTACACAGACGTGGCGGCGAGTCCCTCGCACCGCTATTTTATCAATGCGGGTCCTCTCTTTGTTGACTTCGGTCATCGATGTTAAAATTGTTATATTTGCTCTTAGTAAAATGTAAGTTTTCAAGTAAATAAACTACTGTTTTCTTTATTTTTTTTTCTCTAAATTGATAATACAATGATTTGCTACGGCACTGAAGAAAAAAATATTACTTTATTTCCAATACAATTAAAATATTGGTAGTTTTCCTAGGAAAGCCAATGGTTCCTTGTAAGGCCGATCAAAAAGTTGACAGTTTGGCCTTGCTAGGGCACAAGGGTCTTTCTAGGAACATCTAGAAACTATGAAAATATTAACACTTAGTTCTTACTTGTAAATAAATATCTGGAAATTTAAAACAATGTGCAAGTTAATATAATTGCTACCACTCAGGTAAAGACCCCCAATTCCGAGGTGTTCTAACATTTTGGCCTTACAAGGAACAGACCCTTAAGAAGGCCATTTTAATCAGTTTTATATTTTTATTATTTTACTATAAAGGTTATTGGCAACTTATTTGATTTCGATTTATTACTCATTTATATTATTTTTAAAACAATTACACAAATACATTCTTAGTTTTACGATAGAGTTCTAGTAATGTTCGTTGATTATTTTTTATCTGAATATGTTATGGTAGGCATTTAATATTCTGTTTTAATGAAAGACCTTTTTATGTAGTTTAAGTATATGTAGATATTTTGATTGTCACAATGTTAGTTTTAAGTTAAACGACTGATTTACTATATTGGCCTTATAAGGAGCCTTGATCCTTGCAAGGCCATTTGGCAGAGGTTATTTAAACTTAAGTTTATTAAATAATGGTTAAACCTTTTATAAAAAAAAATGTTTTATATAACACATAATAAAACAAAGCGATACTTAACGATTTGTTTGATTCATTTAACTAGTAAATAACGAAGTAATGACTGTTTAATCGTTAGAGTGGCCTTCCATGGTCCACCCACCTTATTAATAGATTTATTCTCCATTAAAATCAAAGGATTCTGTGGATTAAATTACAATGAGGAAGTTAAATCAAATTTTCTACGTCGTTTCTTCTCCAACCTGGCCGACTAACTGTAGATAAATCAGGTTTTGGTTTCGTAAGTTATTGAAGTATTTTTAATTATAATATATTTTAAAGAGGTATATTAAACAAATTCAATGATAAAACATTTTGTAAGATAATGTAGCTGAAAAGAATTTCAAAATATTTTTAAGTGATAAATCTGTACCAACACTATCTATCTATATGTGATAGAGATGGATGCTAAACATCCTAAATACAAATAATTTTTATATCATTAAATAAAAAAAACATAAAAGAAGTTGTAAGTTAATTTATTAACTTGTGATAGCTTAGTTAGCTGAAACTGCAAATGTCTATAACGTAAACTATCAGCAAAATTCGAAATTTGGCAAAATATTTTATATGAAGGGGTTAAAAATGCCATGAACGACAAGTTGGCACAAGAGCTGAAAGTTTCGATTCGGGAACTAAAACTATAAATCATATTAAACTAAATTGTATGGCATATTAAATATTCAAGTTTTTGTGAGGAATGGAGTTTCTCGAAAATCTGAAAAAGGTGTAGAAATATTTTTATTCGAGAGTTTTGCTATGGCCTTGCTCTTGTTTTATCTTATACAGCCTATGCCCATAGGCACTTACCATCAGAGGGCTCGAATTTAAGTTCCCAATTTTTTTTAATGTAGATTTTTTTCCAATTTTATTTTCCTGCACATTCTGAGCATGTCACGACGGATTTTCTAAGATATTCCGGAGATCAGATGTATCATCAAACTATTATAGTTTATGCTCACGGCTTCTCCCGCAGTTATTATAAATAGGAAAGTTTCGATTTTTTGTTTGTAATGGATAAATTCAAAAACTACTGGACTGTTTTCAAAAATTTATTCATCAGTAGAAAGCTACCTTATTATTTATTACTGAGTAACAGGCTATATTTGATTGTGATTAGTGATATTTTTAATCCTGCTAATCCTATCCTATTGTCCTCATAATCTACATATCCTATAATATAAGTTTATAATATAAAATAAGTTTCTGTTCTTAAATTAACTTTACGAAAATAAAAATATTTTGATTGCACAAGTTCGCGTACAAAAATATGACAATATTTATAACTCTACATACGAATAAATGAAATTTGTAACAAGACCCGTTACGGTTTGATAGTTTTAATATAAAAGTAATGGTGGCAGTAGACCTTTTTCGTCATAAAATTTTTACGAGTAAAATATATCTATCTGTAAATCGGACATCAAAATCTCTATTTCTATTTGTCAGCAGTTCTTATTTGTTTTGAGTGAATACAAATGTTGTGATTTAGGATATCCTGTAAAGAATTTCATGAGTTTTGAAGGTTTAAATCAGCCGAAGAAAAGTATTGACAAAATGTAACCTATAAATAATTAATATCACCTACGTGCAATTTTATGGAAACAGAGATAATGTTCCATTGTTATTGAAACCCAAGTGGGGTTTGGGGTCGATTTCCAATTTGAACGCAATACAATGCGGAATTACGCATTATAAAATGGATGTACCTAATGTTAAATTGTTTGATTATAATTTTAATGCATTAATTTGTTCCTTTGTTCAATGTGGCAATGATTACAGTGCAATGATTACAGATTTGCAATGATTACAGATTTGTAATAAAAAATAAGAACGGCATTACCTATTCTATTGTTTACAATCGAATGTCGTAGAAAAACATTGGACGAAAAATATTAGAGTATTGGCAAAAATCTACGTGACATATTTTTTTCATAGTTTTTATTAATTGACGACAACTAATCGGAAAAGCTGTCATGAATTTAAAATTTCCTTATGGTTTCAAAATACAGGAGGTATTTATCTGTAGGGTCCTAATTATTATGTGCCAAATGTTATAATTATCTGTCAATAGGCGTCAAATAGCAAACATAAACATCCATTGTGTCATTATTACAAAGAATTCTGTATGCCTAGTAGTAGTGACTGTACCGACCCGACATCACAAGGCAAGGATTATGTGAGCGTATTGTTGTAATTTTATATACAAGGCGTGAAACTACCAAACCAACGACTGGAAAGTGCTTAATCCGGCTGAAAACAGCGCTGTAGCTTTGCGATGGAACGCTACATAATGCCTTAGGTTACGTTGTAAAATTTTTAAAATATATTATTATCTCTGTATGTTATGTTATTTTAAATTGACAAAGCAATTAAATGGTTAAAATAATAATTACGAATACCACAAAGTTTCCAAAGTGCTGAACGCTTAACTTAGTGCACACATTTGTGTGTCAATTGTTTTTTTTTTGGCTCCGTAGATAAACATAAGATATATTTTCTTATAGATTTATTGATCACCAAACGGTTTTTTATTGCCTTGTAGTTGTGAGGGTCAATCTGCTAAGTCTAAAGTAGTTTATAAAACTTGCTGTTTGCTTCGTCACAATCATCAATGTAACAATAATGGATTAATACAAAATTATTACCGACAATGTCGTTAATGCATTGATGGGAACAATTCCCTGCAAGCTTCGTCGTTAATGGAAATATGTATAGCAGGAGTAATGTTCATTAATGAATTTCGATTTCAGTTTTAAGCGGACATTAACATTTCAGTATCGCCTGTTACCAGATGTCGTGATTCCGGGAATTTTTATAAGCAGCCACTTTAATGCTTGCAACTATTTTTACTCGCTTTATATTGTTTTAATTTGTACTTATGGATTAATGATAGAACTCTTTATACGTTTTACGCATACTCGTATTTTAAACGGCTCAACTATTGAAATCTATGAAAAGCTTTGTGTTTGTTTGAAAAAAATTACGTACGTAAATAAGTAAATATTGTAATTACAATATGTCATATATGTTCTTTAGAAGTATATACGTACGTATATGTCATACAAATAATAGGTGCCACATATTAAATCACGATCGGCTCAAACAGCTCAACATTTATCCGCAATGTCGGATGTGATACGTGGGAACAGGCCGATAGTTACCGTGGTTAAGCTATTATAATTGTAAACGACACCCAGATGATCGCTTGCAGCGAACATATAACGAGTTTCGGGTGTCGTACAACGTGGTTACTATCTTTGATAGCAGGCATTTGTACTGTAACATATACGTACAATAACGTGTAGAATCAACGTTACAATGCCTGTACAAAAACAATGCTTGTTTCAGAGGTTCCGAGCTGACGTGATGTGTCACGTTTTGTTTAAGTATTTCTCTCAGATTAAAGAAATAAAAGGCAGATATATTCATCCAACTATATACAATCTCAGATTAAAGAAATAAAAGGGTATTTCACAAAACATTTAAGAACTAAAAATAATAAAATTGTTCTTATTATTTTTATAACACAAAAAATATCACCATTATGTTCTCTAAAATATTCATATAATATTATTATTTGTGTAGTAAATTAATAGATAATTAAATAATATTTAATAATAATTGCCGAAAATTCGCCAAGTCCCAAATTATTGTATTGGATAGCCTCCATCAGGGATGGAATGGATGAGATCTCAATCAGGGATCTCAAATTATTTACAGTAAAAATACAATTATTTTCCTTCTCTTTGCATTTTTATTTTTCCAATATTTTCAATAATACAATATACTGCTATTTTTCTAGCTTGATATTGAACGACAATGATGGTGTTATTCTCAAATACCTACTAAGGGTTGCTCATCTACTATGTACAAATGTAGGGTCGCTACATATTCATTTATAAAAAATGGCTTACAGCTAGCCTGCAAGCTAATAAGTGCATCACTTTTATCGTTTTTCTTTGTTATATTCATTTTAGAAACAATAGCTTTCGTAATTTGATTATTTATAGGTCCATAATCTTCGTTCCATTCTTTTTATAACCCAACTTCGTACGTTATTTTCAGACCAACGATACCCAATAATCATAAATTCAATATTCAGTATCCTACTTACACATTTTCTTTACGCTTATTTTATCGAAACCTCTTAGAAATTCTAATAAGCCTTTGAAGGCTAAAATTCACCGCTTGCTAAAGCTAACAAATACAAAATTTTGTTTTAATTCGAACAGAGCTATCTCGTTGTTATTGTGATACATAATTGCTAAACTTTTGTAGATTGACAATATTTATGATCTTGTTTTTATTGCAGGAAATTCGCAATAGAACCCACTTGTCAGACTGAAATTGACGAATGAGCAAACCACAGACGTTCAGCGTGATGGATCACTTTTTTATCCTCTCGTGTATGATAAATATTTTTGGCCTAATAACAAATATTGCATTTTGATATTTTACTAGCTTGCTCCGCTTCATATTATGAATACAATTTCAGCTCGTTACGTCGAGTGCATGCGGTTTATTATTTAATTTATAAGCTTTATTATTTCTCCAATAGATTATACATATTATGATAATATTAATATAAGTTGTTTACTGAGAAAAAAACTGTACTGAGATCTAGATAATTGTATCATTTCCATTGTTATCTAGAATAAATCTCTACAAGCTATCTATTTGGATTTTGTGACTTTAATCATCAGTTTGTGGCACACATTTCTTTGTTAATTAAGATGTAGGTAGGTACATCATATTGTAATAAATATTGATGTTTCTAGTTCTAAATAATAATGACAATTATATTATTATTAAAGCTTTATTTACCATAATATATATTATATAATATATATACTTACAAGTTAAATTACCACAAATTTATACATCCAAAAGCGTGCTTCTTACGTGAACGGTAACAAATGGATTTGATTTCCCAACTTTATAACAGTCGCTGATTTGTCACAACCTTTGTCGTGGACAGAGGGGGCCAGAAGCGGTCTTTACAACTTCCCTCTTCCATTAATCCTCTGGCCGGAAAAGTGTGGTCACAAACAAACTGTTACCCTTCCCTTTTGAGAATTGCCTACATTAACAATACAATCAAATTCGAAAGAAAGGAATCGTTGTTTGTGATCTGATTGGATACTTGAGTATCTTAACATATTAAATGATAAGGTTAGGTTAGGTTTGTATTTTACAAAAAACTCTAATGTTTCAAGCTTCTGAGCGATGTTGACCACATCAATCGGTTATCATTTTCTTTGGTGAAAAGAAAATTTTTTGGACATCCATTTTAGGGATTTCCTATAATTTTCAGAAAGATGTGTGAAGTAATTTGTATAATTATATGAACTATGGATATGAACTGTGGCACAAAAAACGTTGTCAATAAATATCAACGATTGATTAAAAAATATACACGCACACATAGCTCTTCACCATCGTAAAATATTAATACTCGTAGGACAGCCGATTACGGCATATCTATATTCACTAACGGGATAGTGTTTCAATTGTTTTGATGCATATTTTATGCCGTTTAAGGTATGTACACATTAGCCTTCTTTGAGGTACAAAGGAATATATTAATATTAATCAAACCCTGATCCTTGTGAGCGTAATACGATTGCGTGTGAATCGCTGAAATATCAAAAAGCAAGTATCGATATGTTTAGAAACCAGGCACGTACGTAAGACATAATACGTATATTATAATCTATCTGAGACTTAGCTAAGGTGTGCTATCTCACATATTGCAGAAGCAATTTTGGTTTCTTCTTTGTTAGATTTTCGATAATTTTGTTAATAGCTCGAAGAAAAATATACAACGTGAAATAATAAAGCACTGTAGTTACACCTATCGCAGTTTACTAATAAAAAGGTTTTATAAGTAAACTACTCGTATTATATTTTATGTTTAAACTACGTTAGTTTCTTTTTGAACCTAAATATCGATGACTTCATGATTACAACATGTAGCTTAATTATGTGGGGCTCGAATCATTCCTCGTAACGTTATTTCGTTAACAGTTTATAGCCTAATGATACAACGTGGGTCTGATCATTTAGTCTCGTAAATAAGAAAAAATAAAATAGAATTAATAAAATTGTAATACAGTGTATAGTGTGATGTTAGACTAGATGATATTTATTGGCAAATTCTGTTTTTAAGGTACGCATACATATCTTCTTTCACATTGCACAACGCCTGACAGACCACAGTAATTGTACAAAAAAATATTTTGTATTGGATATCCAAATATATCAGTACGAGTAAACTTATCACGAATACACATATTTATGTTTACATTCAATCGAACGCTCATAGCGCTTGGCACCCACTGCGAGAGCGCGAAATTTCCAAGCTGCGATTTCAGTTCTATGCTTAGAATAATAACGCCTAGAAGCCGCGTCTGAACCAAAACATAAGCGTAAACGCGTGCCATCTTCATTATCCTTGTGTGGGTAAGCTGAGTGTATCTACGCTCTTTTAACGCACACGAATATGGCTTCAGTGATACCATCATCGGGCGTTTACCCACAAAAAATAGCAAAACGTGCTGCTATGTTATGCGATGATTTGTCATGACTGTGTTTGGTATGATCTTTACATACATAAGATGAATATGATTATATTCATATGTATATTACATGTTTTTAAAATAACAGCTTTATCAAACATTAATCTAATGATGAATACCGCCGTTCATTGCGTTTAAATTTAAATACCTGTATGTTTGTGTAAATTCACATTAAGACGCATCTTCTGTGAGAAACATTTTCGTGAAACATTTACACAAAACGTAAACAAACCATAAAAATCTTAGAAAAATGTTATGCAAAACATGCTTGTATAGATGTTTATATTTTTTCGCGAAAATCAGTTACAGGAGATACAAATTAAAACTATAATTTGATTTTAAAAAATTATGACAACTATGAAAACCTGTTTGTTAACTGTTGTGAATAAGGGTTTCAATAATAAAAAAAACTTAATTACATATTTTTCGCAAACCTTTTTTCGTTGTGTACATATCTTTTTTGTGAAAATAAATGCTAAATTATTTTCATAGAACTTATAACACCAACATTTAGTTTAAACAGTATTAAATAGCAGTTATAGCAAATACAATATTTAATTTTATCAGTATTAAGAACCAACTAAAAACATTGTGTGCAATTTTTTTCCCCACACCTAGCAACACTGTACAGTGATAAGTGATGTGTTTCAAATTATTTGTTTTAGGTTGATTTACATATAGAAAACGTATAAAATGTAAGAAATAATTTGTGAAATGAAATTTGATCACTTTTATTTTGTTTGTCTGATGTGCTAGAACACTTTTTCACAGTGCAGACAGTCATTTTGAATTATTTTTCGCGAGCTGTGTTCGACGTCACGTTACGTTGAGCACTGACAGCTCGCGGAACGAACTTAGCCAGATATGGCTAAGTTTTAGTTGCGCGTTTTTCGTGCTTGCAATAGGTTTCTAGGCGTTATTATTCTAAGGTTCTATGATACTTTAAATCCTCTTTCGCTAGCAATGCTCACGAAGGAATAATCTTACGTTTCCGTTTAAATGTAAATATTTATTTTGTATCTTTAAATATTTATTTAATGAAAAGGAGAACCCCAATTTTCGGCCTCGAACCATATGTAATCTGTGCTAGAACATCGGACTAGACAAGTGTAAACTATATACCAAAAAAATCGTCTTATTTATAAGATAAACATATTTAAATCTTAGCTTCAGCTGCTCTTGCCAAATGAACTAAATAATGCAAAAAAGTTTTCACAGTATTTACCTCATTACATACGATTTTATAATCGATTGAATCGATTGATATTGATCGATTGATGGAACATAATAATATATTTTATGTATTATTTATTGATTATAATTATAATATTAATTTATTTTTTACATATTTTCGTATTCCATATAAATCAAAACTATGTACTCGTAATATATTATAATTACCATTTAATCGTTACGCTAATTTTATTAAATTACATTTCGAATATTTTGACATCGATTAATCGATTGACAACAAAGATGATGTAATCCCTAATAATGTCATTTTGGTAACCATAGTATTTATAAATAACACCACTGTATTGTCATATTTCTCATCGATCTTTAATCTTTCTACGCGTGTTTTGTATATTTTTACTATCAAATATTTTCAGCGTATTTGGAGTCCTATTTACTATTGAAAGTCATCGACACGCACACAGTGATTTTAATTTTCTATTGTATTCGCTTTCGTACTTGTGTTTTGGTGAATGTGTTTCGCAGTTTCGCTACAATTTCTTGCAAACCAATACTATATGAATATGGACTCCTTAATCGCCTGTTTTCTGACTGACAAAGGTTCAGAATAAGTCCTGAACACTGGATAACGTACCCTATACATCTTTAGAAGATCAGGAAGTTGCTGTGGCCATACTTACAATGAGTATATTATGGTATCTTGATTGGGCAAGGTACTAACGAAATATAACGCCTCCTGCACAACTACACGAAATATTAATATATTATAATAATAACTAATAAAATCTCTTGAAATATGTAATAGCTTTTATTAAACAACCTTTTTATGACATTCGTTTTGGGTGAAAACCATTGAAGTAGTAGATAGTATAATAGACACCCGCCAACTTAGTTTTAGCCATTAAACTCGTAGTTTAAGTGTTAGTACCTATTTGTGAAAAACGTTTGTGTGTTGGTGTTTGGTTTAGTTAGTAAGTGTAACATACATATTAAATAGCACTGTGACACGAGTATGACATAATCATAACCTATAATTAAGGTGATTCATTCTAGGATTTCCTTAGTTGGCCATTGCTGGCAGCCGTGAAAATTGGAGAAATTGAACCTTTTGCAATAATCTAATTAACAGCCAATTTCCAGTCTTGTCTACTTAGGCCTGAGTTTCTATGGAAACTGGGGTTCTCCTTTACACAATACCTAATTTCCAATCCTTCATAGTTTCGTACTCGCTGTAGAACAGCTATACACAACCTGCGGCCCGCCGGGGTTTTGCGGTTGGCCCACCGCCCATCTGGTGTTACCTACTTTATTTTTTTTTCATTAACACCTAAATAATTTTAATTAAACAACTACTTGACCATAGACTGATTGGACCAGAACATTACTTTATTTTAAATATACTAATTAAATAAAATTTAAATATACTAATTTTAATTTAATTTGTAATAATCGCGAAAACCTAAGAAATTATAACCTATTTTGCGGCCCGCGACGCGACGCATTGACTAATACGTGTTTGTGGTTCTTATGATAAATAGGTTGATTACCACTGCTGTAGAATATGATATTACTTTCAGTTTTGTTATGAATTATGAATGGTTTTATATTGGAAAGCCTAATTACCTACGCCACCACTTTAGTAATTCTATAGATGTTAAGTTTTTACACCAAGTTCATATTTCTAGGTAGTATAACTAATTAATTACTTGTAAAACGCGGTGTTAAAGCGGTTTACTAGTTATTTCTTATTCTACTTGAAGTTGTAAGCCTTCTGTAAACGGAATACTTAAGGTTAAATAAATTACACAAAAGTAACAGGTGGAATTTGTTAGAAATAGTAGTTAATTAAAACGTAATTAATAATAATATTATGAATGAATGAAAGGTACCTCTATATGCATAATATGTGTCTACAATAATATTATGGATACCATATTACCATATTACTAAACAACCTTTTATCTTTAAAAATACTGATTTCGTCTCAACGTATGCTTAATCTAGTCTAGAATCTCTCAGTATCTACAATTTCTAGATTTATCGCTTTTAAGTTCTACTAATTAGACTAGAACGATCTTCTTGAAAGGCTTATGGATTTCAAAGCTTACTATCTAATTCTACTTAATCTTAAGATCCATTTCTGTTACTAGTCCTAAATGAATTAAGATGTAGGTATGCTTATGTTTTACAAGCAGTAGGTATTTTAATACATACATACATACATACATATATGTATGAATAAAATAATAACTTAATGGTTTCCTCGCAGAAGTCACAAGCCACTAACTGACAACAATCATTTATTGAATAATAATAAAATGTCGAGTTGTTAATATAAAAAGGGTTCAAAATAAGATTGATTTTTCAATGCTAATTGAAATAACTGTTTCATTATTGTCCCCATCGTCGTTTTTTTGGAGCAATTTTTAGTGATATTATAGGTAATATTTTTTGTACATTGCAGACAGCTGCAACATAACAAAGTGTACATAACTCTGTATATTTAGATTCAAACGAATATAATCCGCATGAAATAATACAAGCGACTCGTAATTAGATATGACAATACGAACTTCATTTTGTTCTTCAAGTTAAACTTGACTACGAATTAATTTGAATACAATTTGCAAATGGTTATAAAGGCAACGCCGTCGTAATTCGTTCATAGATTAAAAGCAAATTACCAAGCTCTTTCTTGCCCACTACTAGAACAATCATGAAATAATATTCAGGGAAAATATTTATTGTGAATTGAGCTCTAAAATAAGCACCTTAATAAATGGAACAGAAACGTGTTTAAATGTTACCATTAATACTTTAAACATAAAATTATATTAATTTACAGTTAGTGTCAACATCCCTATTGAGAGCAATGGTCTTAGAAGGCCCATAATATTTTTGGAAGACCTTTTTAACGATACCCACAATATAGAGTACGCGACGAATAAAAAATTCATCACCTTACCTGTAGGGAAGGTACCCTGAAAAATTTTTTTTCAATATTTTATTCTACGATTTTGGAGTTTTAATAAATATGTATATCCATTATCCATGACAAATTACAGCTTTGTAGTACTAAGGGTCTTGGCGCTTTGCTTCGGACAGATGGACAGACGGACATACGGATGGACGGACGAACATAAGGGTTCCGATTTTACTTCGAAACCCTAAACGTGTCTTTTTATTGTAAATTGAGAAATCGACGTAATGTAGCAATTAATGTTTTATTGAAATTAATTAAATAACAATATGAGTATTTATTTGTAGGTACCTGTAGCTATTTATCTGGATGTCCTTACGATTTCACGAAATCAACTCTTTTTCCCTACACAGTTATTATTTATTATTCACGGAGTTCTATTGAATTATACAGAGTACTCATAAGTAATTGAAAAATAAGCCCACGTAAGCCATTAAATGATTTATTTGCCTACTTTCTTTATAACCTTTCGGAAAGTGAACGTTATTCGAATATAAAATATGTGAAGCCTTGAAGGTGAGATAACAAAAGCATTTGTACGCGAAAGAAAAATAGAGTAATCTTAATAGAAAACACGAAAAGCTCATGGTACCATTATTTTTGTATCTGGCGTGTGCCTTTTAGGATAATGATGCTTTTAAGGAATCCCGTAAACAACGCACATAAAATATAAATGTTCTAATAATATTCGCCATTGTCTAAGAACTATAGGAATAGGTATAGGTATAGGCGCGGTTTGCTTCGTCATTCGTTAAACGCACCGCGAAGGTCTGGAATAACTTGCTTGCGTCGTTCCTGCCTATGACGTGGATGTATTCAAGCAAAGAGTTTACTAAGCTTTTACTAAGTTAATGTGCTTACCATCATGGACCACATCTCCACTTAATATTAGGTGGGATAGTGGTCAAACATTACCTTATTTGTTGTAAAAAAAAAAAACATCTGGACGGTAAGTTTCAGTCAGGTACCTTAAGACTGATCACCTGACATTGTATGAATAATCTCCTCGAGTTCCTTAGCCAGCCAGTAGGCACGTGTAGGGCTTATATCAGATGAATGTTTCCAACGAAGTTTAATGACCCATGAGGATGTGATATATTGTATAATATGGCAAACAAATGATAACAGGAGCAAAAATAATAAGTAATGTTATAAATGTTGAAGTGATTTAGGTGTAGTCCATAATTATATTTATATCTACTTACAAATACAATAAAGCTGAAAAGTTTTTATGATATGATCTCGTTCTTGAAATGTAAAGAGCTCAATGTGAGTTAGGTATACTTTTCAATTTTATTTGGTTTGCTAGGTTGTGTTTGTATCAAAACACTTAAGTAATTGATAGAACAGTAACATTATTTTGAATGAGACCTCTACATCCATATTTATATGAACTCCATACAGAGTAATTAGGAAACAAAAACCAGAATACCACTTCAAAAATCTAAAGCAAAAGGTGTTCTTTTAGCATTATTACAAAGAAATAGAAGAGTCTGAAGGTGCAAAACGCAAAACAACAAGTTTCGAGGATCCTTCAAATTTGCTGCAACAAGAATATAAAAGGAGTTGCTCTCACCCTCGGAAATAAAATGAGCACGAAATGCTTTAAGGTAAAGTATAAATCAGCATTGCTAAAGAGGCCACTCGCTGAAGTGAATGAAACATACGCGAACTGGAAATGTCTACATTTATAAGACTTTGTGACAGGGCATAATAAACTCGGTAGGTACGAGTTACGACAGAGGCCGTGAAAGTGAATTTTTAGAATATATAATGGTTTTAAGTGTGAAAATTTTAAAAGTAGAGGAAAGTAACCAAATATGGGCTACCATTTTGTTTTTGCCTCAAAAATAAAAAACTATTAAAAAATTAACCAGTTATTGACGTTAAAATAATCACACATACATTTTTAAAGAACTACGTAACAATCTTATGTTCTTAATATTATAATATATTATTAAACTGAGCATTAAACAAAATATCAAAATAGATGCTAAATATGGAACAGGTACTGAAATATGGGCTACAAGTAGAAACTTATAATATATTGTACGAAAATAATAATTATAAATCTAATATAAAATAACAATTATAAATAGAAATCACTATCTGAATCAAATTAGATATCTTCTTCACCTTCACTTTCGTCCCTGGTCTTGGCTTTCTTATTTCCTATACCTCTTTTCTTTTGCTTGAGTTTCTTATCTTTTGTTTAATTTTCTTTTTCAATTTTCTTCTTATTTGTTTCAATAAGGTCATTTTTATATGGAGGCGAAGTTATAACCGAGGCCACAGCAGCTTTTCTACCTCTTTTGGGCTAGCCCATATTCAGGACCATAGTCATAGCCCATATTCAAAATTCTTTACTAAAATCAACTTGATCGTGTACTTTACAAATCATAAATATCAAGCAATACATCGACCAAAAATCATACAATTAAACTTATATTCTGCAATAAAACACATAGTTACAGTATTTAGACCTCATTTTCATTAATTAAATAACACATTGAAAAGTACCGCAGAAAGTTTTTTCACAGCAGCAATACAAGTATGGCCCACACTGGCGACAGCTCACGCGCGAATGACGAGAATGAGTGATTGTGATGTTATGTTGCGTCCACACGTATTAAGTAGATAAGTAGTTAAGTAAATTTTAACTAAAATTTAAGTGAATAATTTTAAGTGCGTGTCCACACGTAACAATTTAGTAAAGCTGTTAAGTAGATAAGTGCATTCAAAAATAAAGATGGAAGACCGAAAAGAACTCATGAATTCCATACTGAAATTTGTTATTAGTGAAACATTGAATGAAGTTAATAAGTTAAAAATAAAATACATACATACTTTGTGGTAGCCTTGGTCCAATTGGACCAATGAAAGTGCCACATATT
This sequence comes from Thymelicus lineola, assembly GCA_963932265.1. Taxonomy (NCBI): domain Eukaryota; kingdom Metazoa; phylum Arthropoda; class Insecta; order Lepidoptera; family Hesperiidae; genus Thymelicus; species Thymelicus lineola. Next base: position 14,329,491 of record OZ010687.1, on the reverse strand, counting down.
GGTGTGCATATATACGACGTACTTAATTAATTTGGAGAAAGGATATTTTTTTTGTAAATAGCGCAGTTCAAAATAAGACGTGTAACTTTCATAATTAATGTTGTAGGTACTAATAAAAATGCGTCCTGATCGTTTTATTCGGAATTTGGATAATAAAATTATACTCGCTTTTCTAAGTAGAAATAACATGTACCCTAGTTGGTAGTGAGAGCGACCCTGCCTGCGAAGTGATTAGATTCCCGGGTTCGATTCCCGGCCGGGGCAGATATTTATGAGACAGTTAAATATTTGTACTCGGGTCATGGGTGTTATTGGGATGTGTTATATGTGTCATCTATGCCACCCGCAACACAGGTAAAAACCTACCGCGAGGGTGTGTATGTATAAGCGTATTACAAATAATCTAATTTTTTTTATGGAAATAGCCGGCAAACGAGCTGTCGATCCACCTGATGGTAAGTGGCTATCGCCGCCCATGAACATCAGCAACACCAAAGGCATCACCGATGCGTTGCCGGCCAAGAAAGAAAGAAGAAAAAGAAAGGAAGAAAGAACTGGCTCTCAAGCCCCCAGCCGGAACACTAGTCGTTTGGCGGCTGACTCATGCTCAAGGGTGGTAGCTATCCAGGTGAACCCCTGGAGAAATAATAATAGTAATAATGGTATTCATTAACAATTAAAATCAATACTACTAATATAATCCCTCCGAGGGCCATACCACCAGCGGGCCGGATTTAGTCGCCTTTTACGACACCTTTCCGGCGTGGGATTCGGGTTAGTACCTATTCTAAGCCGCCCCAATACGGCTGTATTTAATTTTAACAAAAAAATAACCGACTTCAAATGAAGTACATCCAATAAAAAAAGAATCGTCGAAATCGGTTGGATATTGAGTTATTCGTCCATTTATCACGCACATACTTAATGCAAATTTAAGACATATGCTTTTGACATGGATGCCATAGTCAGATCTAGATCTTTATGTGGGACCACACGACAAGCACCAGCTTTCGATTAAAACAAAAATCATCAAAATCGGTTCACCCAGTCCAAAGTTCTGAGGTAACAAACATAAAAAAATACAGTTGAATTGAGAACCTCCACTTTTTTTTGAAGTACCGGTTAAAAATTGGAATAGTTAGCAGCGTGTAGGTACAGACAGCAGAGCATAAAAATAAAAATTTTGAAAAACCCCCCGTATCAGGCTACTGCAGCGCCCTCTGGTGGCCTACCGCCATAAAACATATAATTATAAGCCCGCTCTTTAGTGATACCTTTTGAATGCAAAAAAACTACAATGAAATCGGCCCAGTAGTTTTCATAAAAACGGTAATATACATACATACAAACTAACAAACAAACAACCTCTAACCCCTAATGCATATACCTACCGCCTTCGTTTCGTTCCGTCCGCCGTGGGTAAAAATTAAAATGAAAAAGGGATAGATACCATATAGGAATAAAATAAGGCACAATGTATGCAGTATGAGTATTGGTAGAAATTATAATACATTTTAAGAATTAAATATTAAAATAATAAAAATAAATTAAAATATTCATATAATATCTTAAATTAAAATAAATCTTGCATGTCCTTTGGTTTACTAAAAACTATTGATCAACAACGCAAAGAAGTTTACGACTTCGTCGTGACCTACTTAATTGCTTAACCATTTTAGTAAATTTTAAGTAAAAAGTGCCCGTCCAAACGTGTTAAGTGATAAGCCCCGCCCACCTACTTAACAGAAAAATAGAAAAATTTCTAAATTATTTGTTTACTTGTGTACTAAATTACTTATCTACTTATCTACTAAAATGTCCGTTCACACGTATTAATTCACTTAAAATTTACTTAAATTTTAGTTAACTACTTATCTACTTAATACGTGTGGACGGGACATTAGAGCGAATGAATACGATAGACGATCGTCATTTGTTGCGTCTTTCGATTGCAGGTTTTCGAGAATTGTTACTAGCCCATATTAAAGCACTAGCCCACATTTACTTACTCTCCTCTAGGTTACAAAGTTAACATACTAAGACGTAGAAAAAGGCTTTATTACTTACTTAATGTTACGAAAATAGGTAAGCATGTTAGAAAATAAAACATCGTTATATCTCGCTGTGTTTATTCTTCTTACATTTTAACTTATAACGTGCCTTTTGTTCTGTAATAAAAGGCTACGCGCCTCAGATCAATTGATCTGATCTACGCGCATTTTCCCTCATTGTTTTTACACCATTCGCCAATCGTCACATGTTTTCCCATGTGTCGTTCATACCATCGTCTTTTTTTTTACTTTCTATTCTATTCTATTTATTTATATAAATTTACCACTAACATTACAGGAAACTTAACCTAATGCGTTAGTGGAAAACATACAATTATTTAAATATGTTAAAATTATTTCAGTTACATAGATATATTTCATTCAAAATCAAAAACAATAAACTTACTATTAACTTAATATAATAATTACTTCACTTAATATAATAAGTTTTATTAATTGATATAATACATCCACATAAATAAGCGGCGATTGCACATATAACTGAGTGGCTTTTGTTTGCTGATTCTAATGGCTTTTTTTGTCATACTTATACATATTAAAGAGTAGGTGTACGTACATACAGAGACCACAGAGTATACATTATATTGTACATGTACATGCTTTTTTAGGTAAAAGGCCTGCCTGTCAAATCGTAGGACAATCTGGCAGCGTCTGGTGCAAATTAAATTATCTTATTGGCAGATATGTCGATATGTCCTGTGTAGCGTCGTTTCAAGTCTTTAATAAGATTTTATCATTTACTTTTAATATAAAGGAAAATCGAAAAATTCTAAATTAATTTCTACGACGTCCACTTCCAATCTTGTCTTATACGCAATTTATCTCAAATTTTCCTTAGACAACAGAAACAGACAGAAAGGCGGAACACCTCATGAATAAAATGCTATATATTCTAGACAATCTTGGGATTAAAGAAATGAGATGCAAAACTTAGGCAGATTCCACTAGAAATAATATTATGTTAGAAGTCATCCGGTTGGAATAAAACTTTCGCTAGTGTAAACAGTAGCACTCTACCCGCGAATTTCCCCGCGTATTCTGGGATAATGTGCCTACCTTATATGTTATTCCAGATCATAAATTATGCTTAATTTCATGAAAATCTGTTCAGTAGTTTTTGCGTAAATAAATTACAAACATCCATACCTCCAAAAAAACTTTCAAATCTATACTAATATTACAAAGCTGAAGAGTATGTTTGGTTGAACGCGCTAATCTCAGGAACTACTGGTTCGAATTGAAAACAATCTTTATGTGTTTGATAGTCCATTTATCGAGGAAGGCTATATAACATCATATATTTTATTAGTTAGTTTTTCCACAAATTAACGCGGGTGAAACCGCGGGGCACAGCTAGTTTTTAATACTCGTATAAGTAGTCAGGATTTGTGATATTGACTATTGTATTAGGCTGTTCAATCTAACCTCCTAATCACTCATGCTGTTCTGTGAACAATCCTCACTACCGCATAATGTAGATACTTTTCTCCTTTCTCATAATGTCCTTTCTTATAATACGAAATTTACTTTTAATTACTCTTAATAAGAAATTCTTTTATTTTTAAATGATTGAACATTGTTGAAAATTATGTGTATTTAGTGTTTTAAAGACTGATATACTTATACCTATATTGATAGATATTGAAGGAATTGATATCAGATAAAAAAAACTCAAAGCTTTGCACAAAAAATTTCTCATCAAACTCTATTAATAACACTATTTTATTTATTTTATTTCATTTTTTAACTTTTCAGGAAATTAACAGCTAGGTACATTAAAAATAATTACATAGGTAACAATGGCAAATTAAAAGTTTCCACTTATAAATAATCTAATAAATCCACACATCCACCGTGCACATAGAAAACTAAAAAGATATACTTAACAATTAACCATAAAATTTACAGGAATATTTAAATATTTAACTATGCATACTATGGATTTATAGGACACCCTTATGTCCCTTCACATGTTCATTGATTTAAAAATAAGTAGGTACAATTTTAATAGTGTATAACCTCAAAAATTAAGGCTTGTAGGATTTATATTTACATTTCCCCAGCGGTTTTTATTAACCGAGCTCGTTCAAACCAAAAAATTTTTCAAACCAAAATTACTCTAAAATTTTCGAAGCTTAACAACCGAATACCAAATAAATGGTTTATTAAAACCTCATTAATTACTTTCAATTTAAAGTGTTTACGGATTCATTTTATCGAATTTTATTTCAGTTATTTATCTTAATGAAGTCGCTTTTAATTCGAGGAAATATAATCAATTATTTATTGCAGAAGCAAATAAACCACACCAAGTAACATTTTTTATCAAACTGTAACCAATAATTAGTTGACGTAGTTTCTGTGACTTAATACAGACAGAGTAATGTAACGATACATCTATAAACATCCCAATTATACCATCCTATTCCCATAACCACTATATGAGTAAGCAATTTGAGCCTACAAATAATAAACTTAACCAATTTACCGCGATCGTGCCTCCTTAATTCTTTATTGCGATACGAACTAGCTAGATAGGATCTTACATAAATAAAAACTTTACCGGGTAAACCACTTCCAGTGGAGTTGTTTATATCAGAAAGAAATCCTTTATCTGAGCTGGTACTTAAGAGACAATGCATGTTTTTAATAGTGCTACAAAAGTTTAGTCAATTTATCTACAAGGGAATAGTGATATCTCATCAAAAACATAAATGTGAAATGGGAGTCATGTTAAAAAAAAGAATTGAGATCTAAATGGGTGCCAAGTTCTGTGTAGAAAAGCCTAAAATTTTAGTCACAAGAACATGTAATTCAAGCTCTAAATTTGACTTGGTTACTTTTCCCGTATTTGTATTACGAGTAAAGGTCGTAGCTGACTTAAGCTGAACGCACATATATCCGCATCGTCCGCAGCGGACGCTCCGTATGCGGATACCCTCGCACATATGTCCGGATTCGCCATACGGATTTTTTAGTATTGCCAACAATTTTTGCAGTTTTTTCCAACCTCTAGTGAAAAACGGTGCGATGTCATTCGTTTATTCCCACTCGTCTTGTTGAGTAGTCCTGTTGACAATACTAGTAGGACAAAATCCCACTAGTTCTGTGTCAATTTATTTCCGTGTATAGGTATAGTTTAGGTATTGTGTACTAAGATACAGGCCAAGGCTTAGTTTAGACACCGGATCTCCCACAGATTACTTAGCACTTACATATCTTTTGGAACGAAGTTCTTTATCGCGCGTTGTGAAAGGGGGCTAGACGGAAAATTTCGACACTTTTTGATTTTACGAATGACGACACTTTTTTTGAAGTGATTCAGTAAGTTTTACAGAGATGGCGCTGTACAAACTGCGTAACTATATAAGGTAAATGAAACTAAGTATCCAGAGCGAATTCAAAAAAATTAATAGTTTCCTTGAACTTACGTATGTTACAAGTAAAAGTTGATTAATTTACTAACGCCATCTATCCGCAACTAATCAAACTAAATATCTTAAGTCTGAACAGGCGCTGTACAACAATACAATACTTAAATCGAAAGGAAATTCGTTCCATCCGGGTGTCCCTTGACACCTCTCACGTTTTTTCCTTTTATTCATATTTTAAAATGTTACCTGAATGTAATTTGAGGATGAGATGAAATAAAGATTTTTGTATTGTATTGTATTATATAGTTTGCTATCAATCGTCAAGTATTGGCTATTAAATGTATATTATTTCATAGTTTTCATAAACTTCATAATAATATATTTCTTTATTCAACTGACAGTTGTCAGACTCAGATTCTCAGATTGCAAAAGCAAAATATTAAGACTGATGCAGCTATGGAAAAAACTGTTATAATAGCGTGCGCATTGGAAGAGGAAGAAGAAAATGAAATTCAAAAAAAAGAAGATTCTGGGCTCATGACATCAATTTGAAAAGGCAGTTAGTTGAACGGCAAATACTATACGTTATTTCCCGGCTTGGTGGATGATGATCAATGAACCTAGATAGACTTTGTCTCATATTTCAATAACGTAGTTAGTTATCGCAGTTTGAGGAACACCATTCGGAATCTCGAATGTCCGAAAACAATTATATATAGGCATAAATACGAAGGCGACATCTCCTCACAGGATTCGTTTACTATGAAACGTTTCTCCTAATGCGTTGTCAAAAGCATCGTGGCATGGCAACACTATCGGTATTTCGGATACCTTCCGCATTTTCAGAAATGCGTACGGACGGTGCGGATGACATATACCGACGCATCTGTCATCCGCATCGTCCGCATCGCATTTCTGAAAATGCGGAAGGTAACCAAAATGCGGATGACGTCATACGTAGGGCGTGTGCTGGTACTCAGTGTTGCCATGCCACAATGCTTTTGACAACGCATTAGGAGAAACGTTTCATTGTAAACGAATCCTGTGAGGAGATATCGCCTTCGTGTTTATACTTATACATCATTGTTTTCGGACATTCGAGATTCCGAATAGTGTTCCTCAAACTGCGATAACTAACTACGTTATTGAAATATGAGACAAAGTCGAAAACTAATAAAAAATAATAAGGATCGTTTGTGTGTGTGTGGAAATTAAATTTCCCTCAAATTCAAGTTACAAATTAAAGTTTTCAATTATCTAGGTTCATTGATCATCATCCACCAAGCCGGGAAATAACGTATAGAATTTGCCGTTCAACTAACTGCCTTTTCAAATTGATATTATGAACCTAAAATCTTCTTTTTTTTCAAATTTGACTTTCTTCGGCCAATATGCAGGCTACTACAACAATTTTTCCATAGCTGAATCAATCTTAACAGTCTTCACCGTTTTTCACTACAGGTTGGAAAAAACTGCAAAAATTGTTGGCAATACTAAAAAATCCGTACGGTGAATCCGGACATATGTGCGAGGGTATCCGCATACGGAGCGTCCGCTGCGGACGATGCGGATATATGTGCGTTCAACATTATACGACACCGCTCCCATCCAACCGAAGTATGAGAATTCAAATATAAACTTAAAATCGTGCTCTGTAGGTGCACTTTACAGTAACAACAAAAATTAGCAGGCCGCGCGCGGGAAGCAAGCTAACCGCAACCTTGCCACTCAATTGTTGTACCTACAGAGCACGATTTTAAGTTTATATTTGAATTCTCATACTTTGGTTGGGTGGGAGCGGTGTCGTATAAGTCAGCTACGACCTTAAGTCTGTTACATTGATGTATTATAATACCTATGTTACTTTTCTAAAATTTGGTTCGTTAGTTGCTAACAAATGAAAACTAACCAAGTCAAATGGATTTCGTTCATCCCATAAAACATCATTGGTTTGTTAATGTTTTTTATATCTATTGTCTATCCGTAGGTATATCAGTCCATAAATAGAACTGCGGTGCCTAATGTATCTGATTCATACTTGACTAAGTTATTATAATAAGTAATATAAAAGTCAATCCTACTAATAGGTATACGTAATAGATCTGCCCCTTTCAAATTAAGCATATAAGCTATAAATTCGGTAAAACGACGGCCATAAAACAACATTACAAATAGGCTTTATACACAGACATATATCAAGAATAGACGACGCATGTACCTCGAATTGTATGAAAACCAAGCGTGTCACTTTTTTTTGACACATTGTGCTGTCACAAGAATATTTAGTGCTGAAATTCCCCATCCTAGCGATATCAATTCGAAACTGATTCGTTACAGATTCTCGACAACGATTAATGATTCTCAAAATCGATTACCGATAATAATTAGGTAAATAGAAAAAAGGGTGCGTGTACTTTTGTACGCGCGTGAGAAGTTATACTTCTTTGACATGAAAAAAAATCAAAAAACAATATTAAAAAAACATTGTTCAAAATACAATATTCAAAAACAGCAATACTAAAAATAAAAATGAAATAATATTTTGAAATAATTTAATTTACGAATCTCTATAGCCAAACTATATGTGTTAAGCGCCATCTGTGATTAATTTTGTAGTATATTCTAATATTACTTTGCTACGTATCGTAATAGTTCTCGTAATAGAACATAGATGGTGTTTTTACAATTGCAAAAACAAATCAATTGTAAATCTTTCTTTTTTCTGTTTTTACAATTGTAAAAACACCATCTATGTTCTTTTACGAGAACTATTACGATACCATGCTGTAAAACAAGTTTTTGTGGGGGGGAGGGAATGATAGATTTTATTCAGTTCAGTTGAAGAATAATTTATTTTCCGACAGGCATTAAACTTTAATACAGATTAAGGAGAGAAAAAGAATGTGCTCCTAGTCCCAAAGACAAGTATCGATTACTATTTACTACTACAGTCCGTTCACAGTTATTTTACCTCTGACAAGCTGTCATTACCTTCCCATTAGATTAGCATTACTTGCTGTCAAGTGACGAGTGTTGCAAAAGTTCCCGATTTATCGGGAGATCTACTGATTTTGGTTATCGTCTCCCGATATCCCGTTTTAGCGACCGTTTCTCCAGATTTTTTGCATTTTCTACCAATGTAATATAATATTGAAAATTAAAATAGAAAATAGTGTTATAAATACAAAAAACAAAAGAAACTGAGTCGCTCAATGAAAATACAGAAGAATTTTGGGCAAACGTAGGTACATTTATAGTATAAAACGTGGTCATGGCTCACGAAATCGTGTTCTAATATTTTTTCCAACTGAATCAATGATAGGTCTATTACACACAAAAAAATTAAAAAATACAAAAAACCCGACTGCGTATAAAACATGTGCGACATATTGAGGATAAGTTTTGTAAAATGGATGGAAGCTTAGACGCGGAAATTGATAAATTTATTATAGAATTGAAAGACGAGTGTGATACGGAATCTGAGAGCAGTTTTGATGATTCATGTTCGTCCGATAGTGATTATTTATCATTAGGCGTGCGTTTGGATCATTCGTATGCCAACCCAATTTAAAGCAATTCAATTTGTTGTAATTTTAATATAACTAGGTACCGAGAATGTGAACTGATTAGTTAGGAGACTGTAAAATAATACAATATTTTATTTGAACGTGTATCATTTTTACTATCGTTACTTTTGGATCAACCTAGTAAATAATATTTATATACATCAGAAGAAACATGAAATATTTCATGTTAGGGAATCGTACAAACTAAACATTACAACACACAGCTAAGATTAACCAACTTAATAAATTAATACTTAATGTAGTTTTTATAAGGAAGAATATAAACGCGTATAAACAAAATTTTGATATTAATAATCGCCAAACAAAAAGAATGTATCAATTAATTACGCCTTCATTCCGCCAAAGTAAAGTGCAACGATCTTTTATAGGGCTTGGTGTACATTTCTATAATAAAATCCCAAAATTAATACGTGACTTGCCAATAGAGTCTACGAGTTTAATGGTTAAAACTAAGTTGGCGGGTGTCTATTATACTATCTACTACTTAAATGGTTTTTACCCAAAACGAATGTCATAAAAAGGTTGTATAATAAAAGCTATTGCATATTTCAAGAGATTTTATTAGTTATTATTTATATTAATATTTCGTCTAGTTGTGCAGGAGGCGCTATATTTCGTTGGTACCTTGCCCAATCAAGATACCATAACATACTCATTGGCCACAGCAAACTACTGATCTTCTAAAGATGTATAGGGTACGTTATCCAGTGTTCAGGACTTATTCTGAACCTTTGTCAGTCACAAAACAGGCGATTAAGTAGTCCATATTCATATAGTATTGGTTTGCCAGAAATTGTAGCGAAACTGCGAAAACACATTCACCAAAACACAAGTACGAAATCGAATACAACAGTAAATTAAAATAACTGTGTGCGTGTCGATGAGTTTCAATAGTAAATAGGACTCCAAATAGGTACGCTGAAAATATTTAATAGAAAAATACAAAAAACCACGCGTAGAAACATGAAAGATCGATGACAAATATGACAGTACAGTGGTGTTATTTATAAATACTATGGTTACCAAAATGACATTATTAGGGATTACATCATCTTTGTTGTCAATCGATTAATCGATGTCAAAATATTCGAAATGTAATTTAATAAAATTAGCGTAACGATTGAATGGTAATTCTAAATATATTACATAGTTTTAATATGTATGGAATACGAAAACATGTAAGAAATAAATGAATATTATAATTATAATTAACAAATAATACATAAAATATATTATTATATTCCATCAATCGATTATTATGAATCAATTCAATCGATTATAAAATCGTTTGTAATGAGGTAAATACTGTGAAAACTTTTTTGCATACAGAAAAAATACAGAATTTAGCTAACTTCACGTTGTAGAATTTAGGTGTCGGTGTGCGCGCGCATCGTAGAAATTCACTCTCATCATTTTTCACCATCGCGCCAAAAGAAGTATAACTTCAAAAATCGTATGATCGTTTGTAGGCGTAGAATATGTACAACATAAAAAATGCCTTTGGTTGGTTGTACATAATAATATAGTATAGTGCTTGAATATGACCGAATAAATAGTTTTGTGTTTTATTTAACTTGATTATTTGTTAATTATAAACACAAGCTTCAAAAATGTAAAGATAAATAAAGAGATCATAAATATTATGATTGTTTATTATTTCCTTTCAAGAAATTAAATAAATGAAAATTAAAAAAATATTTATAAACATTTCTTTTATGAAAATCAAAACATCATATGGACACATTTAAACTTACCTGAAGTAAAACGAATAATTTTTTCTAATTAAAAATTCAAAATAAAAAAACAGTACATCAATATTCGGTATTGCGCTTGAAATCAGCCTTCGTTTCTTTTTCGAATCCGTAAAACAGTCATCATTGAAATGAATAGAACATATACGCCTATGTTTTGTTGAAAACCAATATCTATGCCCCGTCGCTATAATTCATTTTGCTTTAATATTGGGGTTACTTGAAAACCTTTAATTATAATGTTATCATGAATAAAATCACTATACAAAAACATTAATATTGTAATGAAAAATAATTTGCCTGTTAAAAACTGTCTCTATGTAAATATTATTATTCATTGGTTTTCAAAATCGATTAACATCGAGACCACACCGAGTAAATGAACAACACTATAAGCTATATTTTACAGAAACACGACAATATTCACCGTACTACGAAGCTAAGCGACGATTTATAGTAACGATTGTTTTACTTTCATTGCGTGTTCCAGTAAACAAGCCGTATAAATTTTGCTACCAAAATCAGCAATGTATTGAGTAGTATGCAGTACACAGTAAGTTAGTGCTTTTCGTTGTAAAACGTGGTAGAAATGCAATAAATATGAAAAAAAATATTTTAAAATAAATTACTTCACAATTTTATAAATAAATTACTTAACGATGAAAAGAAATATTTCTTTTACCTCTGCTAACTGTATTTGTAGAATTCCTACAGTTTAAAACGTTACAATTAGGCATTTTTCGTTATTTCAGTTGACATCTATTGCCAATAGCAGTAAAACGCCAACTAAATGACACGGCGCTCAAATAGGATTTAAAATCCTTTCTGTTACACGTGAAATGTATGAACATGCGGCATCTACTCTAGGTATACATGTCTGTGGCTTTATACGATTCTTATCTCGGCATAGACGTATGAAAGGGATAAATCCTTCATTTTACTTCGGAATTCAAGCTCAATAATCTCATACCATCTGGCTCACGCGAAACTCGGATCAGAGTTTTCCGAGTATGGTAAGTTTATGTTAGAAGACTTTTATGTAGTAAATTGTAAGATTTATTACAGGCATTTAAGTTTCTCCCAGATGTGCGGCATCATCTGCAAACTTCGATGTTATACGCATTTTGTGCCAAGAAATAAAATAAATTTAACAAAACGGATTACATGTGCGTACAAGTATTCAAAGCTTGAGAACTTTGGTGCTGAGGCATCATACGTGCCCTCTGAAGTATGGAAAAACTCAAGCATTTTTTGCCATCAGCGGACACCCATCTAACTACCGACCGCGTTCGCTGTTGTTTAAGAGCCATTTCGCAAAACTCGGTTGATAAACTATAGGTATTTGAAGCGGCTCCGCGGCGTGATATTGCCTCGCGCGGCTCGCGTCGCGCTTGACCTCAGTTCTGTGCGAGTAATCTTCTTGATACTTTCAAACGTAAAAATTTTAAAATTATGAACATATAATTTTAATTATACACTTTGTGACCACATACATGTATCTGGTTTGTGACAATATAAGTTTATATAACAATTAAGAGTACAATGTAGTAGTACCATTATCGGTAACTTATTTACATAATACATTTTAGGTACCTACAGTAGAATCCGTTTATTATGACTCCGCTTATATTGACCAACCGCTTATTATGACGTAATTACAAACGAAGTTTGGTTTTCATATAAAATTCTTTTAACAAAGTCGGATATAATGACTTCGCTTACAGTGACATGTCGCTTATTATGACCTATTTTTAATAAATTTTGCCCGTTTATAGTGACCGACATGATTCTTTACACCTTCGGCAATGTTCGTTGATTCCCGACGACGTTCGGCACATGGCTTGTATTTGTTTTGAATCTCAAAAAATGAAAATACGTGCATTTATTACGTGCAATTTTAATTTTTATTTAATATGCTATGTTTCATTGTTAAAATAAGTATTTATTTACCTAAAAAAAATAAGGTTGGTTTTTTTTCACAAAAATGCTTTGTATGACGTCCGCTTAGTACGACGTATTTGTCAATTCCCTTCGATGTCATTATAAACGGATTCCACCTTAGGTACATCACAATAAAGATGTCCAATAGATGCATATTGCAAAAATCAATATTTTGGCAAATCAACGTGAAAAATTAAAAATCACGTTTTTTCAAGGTGATCTATAAAATGCAATATGCGTCCATTTTGCCTGCGATATTCGCAGCGCGTCGAAATACATAGGTATACCTAAATTCAAATCAATCGGAGGGTATAGAACCGGGAAATCCCGGAACCGAAAATCCCGGGATTTACAAAGGAATACGGTACTTTTCAAAAGAACCAGGAAACAAAATAAAAGAACCGGGAAACAAAATAAAAGAACCGGGATTTTCTGAACTTTTGGGAAATAAAAATATGTCGCGTCGTGATACAAAAGATAACGTAAAAATAAAGGTAAATACAATCCATACACAAAAATGATTACAGCTTTAAAAAGAAGATATTCAGAACGTCGGCTACATGAAGCAGCTATACTAATATAATATTATTTACACAACCCAGATCGATATTTTTCTAATATAAATGAAGATGATTTAACTCTTTTTTCTCGTCCAAGCAGTGCTGAATTGTGCAATACAATTGTGTTGCTTTCATACAATTAATACGAAACTTATGTTTGCATGTAAGGTATAATAGTATGATGGTTACTCAATCACGGCAAACGACTATACGGATTTGGGTAGAAAACAGTTTTTCCCTATTTAATGCTCCTGAGAGATAAAATAGGAAACGCGATACTAACTATTTTCACGCGGGGAAAGCCGTGGTAAAATAATCCCGAAAGAACTGAAAATCCCGGGAATCCCGGTTCCAGCATAGGCGAGTACCGAAAATCCCGGTAATTTAAAACAGGATCGGTTTTCGATACCCTAATCATTACCGTGATACAAAAGATAACGTAAAAATAAAGGTAAATACAATCCATACACAAAAATGATTACAGCTTTAAAAAGAAGATATTCAGAACACTATTCTTTGAATGTTAAAAACGAATTCTTTATTGTTTTCTGTTGGTTTACAAAACAAAATATTGACAATAGTCTAGTATAATAAATTATGAGAAACGAAATTCGCACTTTCCTCCCAAACCACTTGCTCTACAAGAAAAATGTATGGCACATAAAATGTCAATCTTTTTATGGGCTACAACTTTTACTCGATCCTTTCGGAAATCGTCTAGGACGCACCGTTTAGGAGATATAAGGAGTTTTCGGAAAATTTGGGAGGGGGGGGGGGTTAAGGTTGGGCCCAATAAGATTGGGTAATGTTGCAAGTATGAGTTCCACAGGGCGGATGGAAATTCAGTCGGAAATCGTCTAGGACGTACCGTTTAGGAGATATATGGTATTTTAGGAAAATTTGGGGAGGGGGGGGGTAAAAGTGGGTTCAGTAAGATTTAGCAATAAGGTTTGGGGCTTTACTAAAGGGGGTTGAAATTTCCGTCTAAACTTGTCTAGGACGCACCGTCTCCGAGATATCCGGGATTTCCGGTTTTCCAAAAATCTATATCCCGATATCCTGATCTGCCGATCTGCGCCTACCTGATGAGTGCGGTATTTGCCCGGATGCCTCCCAGATTATCACGACGCAAAATTCCACTTTTGGGTGAAGAACTGAGGGGGGGGGGGTATAGGGGGAGGCGAGGGGTTGTGAAGGGAAAAAATGAGAGGGTGATTTGTATTTGTGTTGTGTATTTGAGATACGTGAGTTTTGGGGAGTTGACGGAACTTGGGTGCACGAGAGTTTCCAAACAACGAATGTATTATCTTTGACTAATAATAAGTGACTATAGCTGACTAATGTCGGAGCTTCTATCATTCCAACATTTTGGCTTAGCAATAGGGTCCCGTTGACACCGTTTGGGTACGGAACTCTATAAAGTACAGATTGATCTAAAAGTTGTATAAATAAAGGGTATGTGTATACAAGTTATAATTATTTATTATTTTTTTTCTATGTAAATATGTAATTTACACATATAACAAAAAACCTAAATACTGTAAACAGTAACTAATGTCTAAAAACGGACAATGTTTTATTTCAAATTACAGCAGTGACTTCCAACCCAATAGGGGTTGAATTTCCAAAAATCCGATAGCCTAAAGCCTTCTTCGATAAATGAACTATCCAATACAAAAAGAATTTTTCAATTCAAACCAGTAGTTCCTGAGATTAGCGCGTTCAACCAAACAAACAAACAAACTTTTCAGCTTTATAATATTACAATAGTAATAGTATAGATTAGTATAGATATAGTTATATTTTGTACATATGTATGTTCGTGATTTTCTCCGTTACTACTTACACTACATAAATTGGAAAGAAATAGTTACTTAATTTCTATTGTTTTCTTCAAACCAAAGATGTTTAAAGCAGAATATTACGCAAACGGACCCCTGAATTGAAAAATGGTCTTTTGAAACCTATAATATTTTTGAAAGACCTTTTCAACGATACCCCACATTAAGGGGTAGACGAAGAAAAAATCATACGGAACGGACAGACGGACGGACGGAAGGACGGACGGCCGGACGGGCTAGCCGGCCGGTTGAAATAACGAACGGACTAGACATGATTCCGATTTGACTACAAAACCCTGAAAATTATAGAAAACTAAAAATAATACAATTGACTGTAACTAAAAATTCTCACGTGATCAAGACTGTTCAATGGCAATATAATTACGTTACTTTTACGAAATCTATTCCTTAGATGGCTAAAGCAAAAATTGACATAGGTCCGACGTCCAAGAGTGCTGCCGCACGACTGATTTGATTTCGCGTAAGTTCGTATCTTTATATGGTAAAGTAAATTCGTTTTAATAAATTATTTTTTGCAGTAAGATAAAAAAAAAAATACGTGTCATATTCGACAAAGACCATATTTTATTACTACATAAATTTTTGATGGGAAATACGCTTTATTGAATACAAAAATCGATGGTAAAGTCATGGCATAAACCATGAAAATTGGTAATGTTATTGAATTAATTTTGAAACGAATATTATAGTAATCGTATATCCCTTGTAATAAATGCAAAATATAATATATGAGTGTTCTCTAGACATTTTTTTTTACTCAATTTAATAAAACTTAATAAAGAAAATCAGTGTATGAAATTGACTCTGTCGTCCTTTTGCTGAAAAATAGTTATGCTAGATTGACAGTTACGCAGAAACAAATTAATATTTTCAAAATTCCGGTAAATGAAGATCCAAGATGAAGGATTGATCTATTTTATGAGTTCATTTGCCAGCATTAATATCTTTCTTATGATACTAATTTTTGACATCAAATTCTTCATTCCGCGCGTCTAACCGCGAAATGGCTCTTAACTCGGCCGAACATTTAAAATTGACCAAGTCACAGCTAAAAGCGCAGCGCTATTTCCCTCTTTATTAACATAAAAAGCTAATTAAGTGTAATCAATTCGCTGTTGTTGTGTGAACAGAATTATTTTCTACTTACAATATGAAATACGATCCCTGAATCCATTATGGTATACAAATGTTAGGCGTAATAATGTCTTCTTGTTAAAAGTTCCAAGGTATGGAGTACATATAATGACTCATGCCATTACCGCCCTATTATTTTCGTTTTAAGTAACCTTATACCAGTGTTTTTCAAAGTGCGTGACAGATCTTCAGAGGTAAAAAGCTAAAGTTATAATTGGAGGCATTCAGGTGATCTAATGACAATTGAAAATTTGACATAATAAGACAATACTTGTAACATTTGGTAACAATAATAAAGCAGAGACAGCTTAATAATCTTATTCTGTCATTGCAAGAACATTAATAAGCGAGGGCAAGACGGGATTAATTGCTTTGCGACCGAATCTAAAGAAAACGTACTTCGGAAAAGGTAAGTAATTAAGAGCAACAATGAATGATGTTGTGTTAATGTCATCCGTCACCTAAAGTAAATACCTACATAACTAAATAATTCTTGACAAAAAATAACTGACATTTTTTGGAAATTCCTTCAAGGGTTAATTTAGGGGATGGAACTTGGTGCGCAATTTCGTCATTATTGATGTTAAAAGCATGTAAATTGGTATATATATATTAGCGCAAAATTACACACAAAATTCATATGTAGTTTATAGTTAGAAAAAATTAACTGTAACAGGTATTTTTATACAATATCTATACTTAAGAATTGTGATAATAATATGTAAGTAAGCTAAATGTAAGGGAGACGGAGGAGAGTTAGAGGGAGGAGAGGCTAAGAACGGCTGTAAATGTATCACTACATTAATTAATAGTCGATTTTCTAAAGACCGCGTTCTTTTTCTTGTATTTGTTTTTGTATGTACCTACTCGAAGATTTTTGTTACCCACACTTCATACTTTATCAATTTTGGTGAAAGCTGTGTTTTCACATGGTTTCACATGTAGCATAAGACATTTTGTTTTGTACCTACACATTGTTATTCATGTAGAAACTGTTGGTGAACCTTAATAAATAAATAAACAAATAAATAAATAAATAAATAACTGACCTCAAAATTATCGATACATGAAAAATTACTCGTCAGATCTCGCTCAAATTTAAATAGGACTACATGACAAGCACCAACTTTGGATTAAAAAAAGAATCATAAAAATCTGTTTACCCAATCGAAAGTTCTGAGGTAACCAACATAAAAAATACAGTCAAATGGAGAAACTCCTCCTTTTTAACCGACTTCAAAAACAGGAGGAGGTTCTCAATTGACTGTATTTTTTTAAAGTTGGTTAATAAACGCTACACACTAGAATTCCCTGAGTTGTGGGTGCCATGGAAAACACACCAAGACAAGAATACCTACACAAAGAGTTTTGAATAATTTTCAGTAATAATATAATTCAATAATTGATCGTCGCAACAAAAAATTCTGTGAGTTTACGAGACACAAATAAAATGAAATTTAGTACCTTATTTATGATGGTAGAGAGAACTACAAGTGATGAAAAGATTAATTGACTCTTTTTATCGTTTTAGAGGTTACTCTGAACAAGCATTGGTAATAGATAGTCAATAACTACATAAAAGTATTATATCAAGACATTATATCAAGTGAAAGTAGGACTAAGTAACTTAATAATATAAAAGCAACAATAAGGCTTTTTTTATTATCTAGATTTATGATAGTTAGGGATTGCAATCCCGCAAAACGGGATCATGCATTCCCGCAAGATCCCGCTGCTTTTATTAATCTGCTGGATCCCGCACCTTCAAAGCGCGGATTCGTGGATCCCGCAAATTAAAAATTATCCTGACGGTTCAGCCTACTAGCGTAGAAGCCGAAAGAGCGTTTTCAGCATCAGGATATTTGCAGTTCACTCAGAAGCAGGCTTGGAGATGATACAATAAATTAATGTCATTTGCTTCTTAATAGCGTATTTTCAAAAAACTATCACCATAAGTTGATATCATAGTAAAAGCAGCTATGAGAGAGTTGATTTTATTAGTCCACTATATGAATAAGACTGAATTAAAAATATAAAACTGTTGTTAGGGGTAAGGGTAAAATTTAACAAAACTATTAAACTATGCCAAACATTTAAAGATGAATCTAAGAAAACAGACTATTAATTAGTTATACTTGATTAATAGAAAAGAAATAATTTCTGTTGCTTATCTAATGTAAGAAATGTTTAATGAAAGTTGATTTTTGCACAAAAATCTATAGTTTCAATTTGATATTATAACAATATACTTTCAAAAAACATAATCCCGCATATCTATCCCGCGGGATTGAATGAGCTGCGGGATTGCAATCCCTAATGATAATTCACACCAATTTAATTCTTTAGATGACTGCAAGAAAAATGGTTTCCTCAATTATATTTTGATGTTTTGAAGGTTGTTCTTTTCGCCCTTTGTGCGAATAAGTGAGGGTAAGAATATTTTGGACAAAAGCTTTGTGAAATGATGAAATCCTGAGAGAAATCATAATACAGTACGCAGCTTTGATTATTCTACGTGAGGTTAAGATTTGTTCGTTTGATACGAGTGTTGTTCATCACGTTAATAACGCCATATAACAAACTGTTATATCATTAATCATATCTTTATCATACGTCAAAAATTTGTTTCATTTTGAACCATTTTCAACCCAAGGAATTCTTTCATAACTTACGAATGAAAATGAATATGAAATGTTTTTAAAAGGTGTTGAGACTTTAATAGTTATTAGACTTTAGTAGTAAATAGTAATGATATATTTATAGATTATTATAATATAAAAAGAACCCAGATGACCAAGCTTTTGGTTTAGTGTTGCTTAACAACACCATCTACTGAAGTAGCTTTAATTTAGCAACATTACATTCATAGATTACCCCCAAAAACTCGCCAATAAATAGCAGGAAGAGTCTATTATAGCAGTTTTTCATTGCCTGAAAACACGGATAAAACAACCTTTTTTAAAAATGAATCCTAGCTAGATCGATTTATCGCTCCCGAAACCCCTTGCATACTAAATTTCATGAAAATCGTTGGAGCCGTTTGCGAGACTCCGAGAATATATATGCAAGAATTGCTCGTTTAAATGTATTACATTAAATTAATTTGATAACCTTGTAGCCCGTTTGAAGTGAATTTGTCTGCGAAGGGAGGTGTCCCCGGGTTCAATTCTTATTGGAGAGGTGAGAGCAAATGAAGGTTAGTATATGTACTGGTTAGAGGAGTCCCAATCTAAGAATCTATTTGCTTCGCATTAGATATTCGTATTTTGAGTAGCATCCTATTTATTTATTTTATGACGTACCAAGAGCAAAATTATTAAAAAATATATATATTGCTATAGCTAAATTAGTCAAAGAAATTAATTTAGATCTTATAACTTTTAGTCTTAATTCCTACTCAAAGAAGAAGTGAACAATTTTTTAATTAAATCTTTCTCTTGGCTGTTAGTTTTAGAATCTGAAGTTTTTCTGCAGACGGGTTGGAGTAATCAGTCTCACGAGATTAATTTAATTCCGTAGAAATAAAGATCAAATTATCAACCGTTATATAAAAAGTGCCCTGTGCCGATGACTTACGAATATTCTACGTAGAATCAGTTAGGTACCTGAAACCAAAAAAAAATTATTAAACATGCTTATATTTAAAGGGTGTTATTTATTCACATGCAATTTAGTTACTTAATATTATAATTTCATCACTATTACATAAAAAAAATATTAAAAAACAAAACATCCGACTGCAACTAAAATAAAAAAAGTCCAGTAGTTTAGAATGTTCTTAAAAGTGTTACTGAACAACTACACCATAGAAAGTACATGATTTTACCTAAGATTATACCTAAGGTGGAGGCTGATTTGTATCATTTTGGTGTGATGTATTGAATTTTTGTAACTCAAACCAAAGACACGCAGCAGAATATGAATAGTGTCCCTAATAATTTGGCCAGAGACTGTATATACAGTCCCTGACACACACATACATATATCGTTCACCCAGTAATACAACGGTACATCTAATTTAGTCATATTTTACAGAAACGAATTTAATTTTTTTATAAAAATGTTTAAAATTCATTTATGGGTTCTGTTTAAGTATTTTACAGATTGTATGGGTTTGGTTACTAGTACATTAATACATATTTACCACTGTGTAGATTATGCACTTTTAAACATGTAGTATGCCATATGAACTCAATTTCGCATTTTTTGCAGATGTGCCATTATATTACTAGGTGAGCGATATATGTATGTAGGTATGTGTACATTTTGATGCGTTGAAGGACCAGTTTAAATTCCTAGAGGTTTAATTGAATGCACTTGGTTAATTGAATCGCGTCATAGGGGCATAATCAAGATAGGGTTGGGCTGGTGATAAACGGAATTGATAGGGACTTGTAGGTACTTACATTTAATTCATTATTATTTATTACGTAGATGGAATGAAAATAGATTGTGAGTATTAGTGAGTAGTAAAACTGCGATGGAGTTGCCAAACTCCAACCGTTTAGCCAGCAAAAGGGAGGGGGGGGGGGACACTTGATTCCAACCAAAATTAGCACTTTAAAGCCAAATATTTCTCAAACGGATCCGTAATTCCAAAAATGGTCTTAGAAGACCCATAATATTTTTGGAAGATATTTTCAACGATACCCCACACTATAGGGTACACGACGAATAAAATAATCATCCTCACGTTACCTGTAGGGGACCTCCTCCACGGGGACCCTGAAATAAGGTTTTTTAATATTTTATTTCACGATTCTGGTGTTTTAATAAATAGCCATGCCAAATCCAAATACAGCTTTCTAGCACTAAGGGTCTCGGTGCTTTGCTTCGGACAGACGGACAACCGGTCGACGGACAGACGGACCGATGGACAGACGGACGGACGGACATGACGAAACTATAAGGATTCCGATTTTACTTCGGAACCTTAAAAAAAGAGATACAAAATAGGTTGCATCTTATCCTTAATTAAAATGAATAAAATAACAAATATACGTATAATAAATAATTATTATGACATAATACTTATACATATTAAATAAATATATGTTTTTGTTCCCGAAATAGAAACTCTTCTTTCAACAGGTAGGGTAAAATTCAATACTCTATACCTAACAGGATACATCTGTGAACCCTAATATTCTTAACAAAAGAAATATAATTATATCAAGTGATGTCAATCGGTCAAAATATTCAAAAGTTCTACTCACAGATTCAGATTCGCTAAAGATGGGCATATTTTTCTACAAGTACCTGTCCCACTTAAATATATTCTATTAGCTAAACACATTTGTGTGACAAAAAGCTGAAATCCATACGGGATGCCATTTACATAATATATGGCGATGTTTTTCCTACAATTCATAAATTCATTGTTGGAAAGGAGATTTAGGGGAAAAATGTCCATATTGAATGTGAGGAACTTTTCAGTGGCCATTCGGTATGCTTTTTCTTGATCTTTTCAGACTGGCAAGATGCCAAAAGCAATTTTGATTCAACAGTAATGAATAATAGAAAGTAGTGAAGTGTAGTTGTAATATTTGTCGGAGTAGTAGTAAGTAGTACATATTTATATGTGCGCCACACTGTGAAAGCTGGCATCGGCGCAGGGGGACTTTTCGTTGTCGGCAGCAGCGTCGCGCCCGCGCGCGTCGTGCATGTTCTTAATTTTATAAAGAAAATTAGACAGGCGAATGAAACGTGAGCTACCTTGACCTGATACTATTCCATACATCTCGGACGTCAGCCTGAATAAACTTAAGGAGGCCTTGAAACAGCTAAAGAACAAAAACGCACCGGGCGATAAGAGCATCACAACTGAGCTGTTAAAAGCTGTCGGAAAGCCTTTCTTTGCTGGTACTCCAGATTATTTGATTCCATTTAAGTAGCGATACTACCCCGAAAGCATGGAGCAAAGTCTGGTAACACTGTTCTTCAAATAGGGCGATCAAACCCTTAGCACACTGAGTTGACGATTGACGACTTCCAGCCTTCCGAACAAGCCCGATTCCGAAAAGTCATTTGTACCATATAAAAATACGAATGTACTCATACTTAAGAATCTTTCACTTATTTCCTTCAACGGATATTTCCAATATATATATTTCAAATATACAGGGTGTCCCATAAGTAGTACGACAAAATAAAACTGGAAATAAGGAAGGTAAGGTGCACGAATAATATGGAGGAAATTACAAATATTTCAAATAATACATTTAAAATAATATCACAAATATGGGTGACAAGAATAAGAAGAAAGAGAGGGGAGGAAGGAGAAAAACTGATTAGTTAGAGAGATAGTTAGAGAGTTTTTAACTAGTTTTTAAAAGAATTTAAAGTACTTGCGTTACGAATAAAGTTGGGAAGGGCGTTTCAGAGACGGACAGCTGTAACAGTGAAGGAATGTTGGTAGAAGGAAGAAGAATATGCAGGAATAGCAAGGCGCAGATTTTATGAGGAGCGAAGAGTTTGATCGTGGGTGAGGTAGAGGAACTAGAAACGTGTTTTAAGGTAAGGAGGATAATATGGGTTGAATAGTACACCGTACAAGAACAAGGGTGACCGACATAGCTCAAAGAATTAGCCGGCTGAAGTGGCAATGGGCTGGCCACATAGTGCGAAGGACCGATAACCGTTGGGGAAGAAAGGTCCTCGAATGGCGCCCGCGTCTCGGAAAGCGAAGTACAGGACGCCCCCCGACAAGATGGACCGACGACCTGAAGAAGACAGCGGGCATCCGCTGGATTCAGAAGGCTCAGGACCGGTCAGAGTGGCGCAAGTTAGGGGAGGCCTATGTCCAGCAGTGGACCTCCAAGGGCTGATGGATGGATGGATGGATGGAGTACACCGTAGAAAAGAGAAAGAATATGAGCATAATATAACATAATAATATATAGATTTTGTGTCATAAAAGTGAAAGCCATGACAACTGAAATAATTTCGTATTTCGTTTGTGGTAACTTCCTGTTTAAACTCCATAAAGGTAAACACTGCGGTGAAAACCCTTGTAGACAAATAAGACAAGGGTGTGACAAGATTTAAAGGAACAAAACAGCAGGACAAGTTTGTATTCTGTCATGTTAAGGTTGACAGGAATAATCTTACTTAATTCGGTCAACAACGCTTTGTGGCACTATCATAGAGTTCATCCGATGTTGAGTATCTACGCAATACAATACATTCTATAGCAGAGCGAAAACTCTATACGTGAAGCAATACTTATATACCGACTAAAGTGAATTTGTATCATGAGGTATTTTAACTTACTTGAAATAGTCGAAGCTGAAATTTTAAAATAAATGTTTAATTTATAGGTAGGTACATTAACTATTTAATGTACTATTTAATTAATTAAAACATAATTATTTTCATATTTTTCTCCACGGGTTTTTTCACTAGAATAGATCTTGAGATTAATAATGGTTAAAATTCATCAGTTTAATAAAGCCACCCTGGCCTTAATATTTAGTGACTAATTACTAAATACGCCACTCTTGTTGTATCAGAATAATTATATCTATTGTAAATTAATACGATGTCTTACTTCATCCATCCATCAGCCCTTGGAGATCCACTGCTGGACATAGGCCTCTCCTAACTTGCTTACTTGATGTCTTATTTACTTGAAGAAAACTTAGATTACCTTAAGAGTACTGAAAGTGTGAACCTACATACCTAGGTACTTTACAGTACTCATATTTATAGTATTATGGCAGCTCTTGAAAACTTTGGCGAACTTTTGAGCAGAACCTTTATGCAGTGACCCAGATAGGTTTCAGAGCACAAAGAAATTCCAAATAGACACGTCTAAGCTTTTGCTGTTATGGAATATCGAAGATTCAGACTGTAGTACCTACTCGTATCTCCCGATGCACTCTTTTACGTTTGACGTATTCTTTTGGGACGTTTTGTTGCAATGTTTCTATATTTCACCATTTTAACCGACTTCGACAAGAGCAAGAGATTTTCTGTTCAGTTGTTTTTATATATATTTGTCGGCGAGACCGAGAATCTCCAGTGAAGGTCCAGGGACGGACCTCTTTATTTTACAACGCTTGTCCGATGCAGAGGTTATCATTTAAGAAATTTCATGAAGAAAATTTAAATATTTAGATTAAGGAATTGTGCTTTGGAATATTTATGTGAACGTTAGGAGAACTGGAAATCATGGTCAAAAGTAAAAAAAATATTATTGAATAACCATAGAATACTCCTTCTGCTACTTATTTCTTTCTTTCAATAACTTATTCTAATTTGAAAATTTAATTAAGTTAAATATATAGTTTGGGGAACATGCTTTTGTTTAATTTGAGCTTTCTGGTAATTAGGTACATGCAAGAAAGTAGGTACACAACATAAATAATACTATTTTCATTCCATGCCATTTTACATAGAGGCAATTACGGCTTATAATCACAACTTACCTACTCAATTTTGTACTGAAACCCGTTACAAACACTAGTACGTTTGACGCAAGCACTGATTGAAAACCACTGAATTTTTAATTAGAAGAGATCAAAGTCCAAATGCCCATGCTTTTATTCGGCAAACAAAGCGTAATTGCAAGTTAGTGCGCACAGATGGTCTTTGGTTAATGAATCGAAATGCCATCGGGCGGGCCAATGCTAATTAGCGACATCGAGACTGATTGAGTTGGGTCCACGGTTTTTGGATGAACTATAAGAGCAACAGAACGATATCGGTTCAGTAAAAGACAAAAAAAGTAAGATACAGAGATAGGTGAATGATCTAAATTCTAATGTAACGTTATGTATAATTGAGTCATCTTATATCATTTCATAAAAATTCGGTTTTGGTAACGTTGAATTTACATTTCTTGTATCATTAATTGCTGATTTTTTGTGAGGTCATGTAAAAAGTTCTTGTATGGTCAAAATTCTTTCTTGTAAAAGACATATTTTATTGTTAAATAAATATTTTTTGTCTCATCAGTCATCATGTGATAAGTTAAGGACTCCATGGAATGCCGCTACGATACGACTAGTACAAGTTACACTATCGATAAGGACCCAAACAAGAACAAACCTCTCGTAAGGTGTGTAGAAACTTAATTTACTATTGATTTGACTATTACTTTATAGCTGAAGTAAAATACTCACGTCACTAATTCACTACTTTGACTCGCAAAACATCGCCTCGGTTTATCTGCTTAGTATTCCTCTCACACAGTGTCATAACTTTGAATCTGACTCCTAATTTAGGCATGTGTATTTGGAAAATGTAATGTAAATAAGTGGCTTACGAGTTTTATAAAGATAAATTAGTTCTGTTCTTTCTTATGACATTTCGTACCCTCAGTTAAAAAAGGCATAAGATGATAATTGCAGTTTTACAGGAGAGCAAAAAACTGTTAAAATATCAGTACCTAAGTAGTCAAAGGAATTTACGTTACGATTTCTGGCACAAAACTATCAAGATTAATGATAAAAATTTGTAAAAACATATGAAGCTTTTGTTCCTCTTTCCAAACATATTAATAACTAAAATTCACATTTTTTTTCACTGAGGGTGGTACTTTATTTGGCTACTAAGCTGTACCATCACCCGAGTAGAGAAGCGTCGTGAATGTCTTCAAAAAAGAGTAAATAGGCTTTTACTAAGTGAGTGCGTTCACCATCGTGGATTACATCCTCACTTACCATCAGGTGGGATTGTGGTCAAGCATTAAGAAAAAAAATTAACGTAGTATTCCAAGCCTCCCACAAAGAAAAGAAAAGCCGTGCCTCGTAGTGGCCTTCTAAGTTACTAAAGATAACTAAGGAGAGATCCGTGCCTGGCTAATGTGTTGATTCATAACTTGTAGTAATAAGTTATTGGCAATCCTTAATAAATATAATGTTTTGAGACCTAACTCTTCACTGCGCTCACTTTATTTTAATACAGGCACTCATGACCAATACGAGAAACTAGCGAAGTATTTATTTAGTATGCCGATATTTCGACCCAGTTATGAAAATCGTTGTCAATTCTGAACTTGAACTAAATATCAGCATACAAAATACGTGGGTATTCGTTACTAAAGTAAAATATTTTTTTAGTATCCATATTTTGAGTTACACTTTGTGATGACTCTAATTTTTTAAATTTAAAACACCCCCGACACTTTTGTTTTCTAAACTAATATTTTATTATAAAGAAGTAATAAATACAAACTCAAAAAGTACTTGACCGATTCCAAAAAATCTTTCACCAATATAAAGTTACATTATTTCTAAGTAGCAAAAGCTATAAGTATTTGATTATGATTAGTAATATTTTTATATTTTATAAATAAAAACATGTTGCACAACAAAAAACAAGAAACAGCTAAGAAACACCTCGAAAAGTTTTGAAACAATAAAAACCGCACCACAATCGGTCCATTCCTTTAGGACGATATCTTTTATCGTCGGGGGTTAAAAACAGTTTACTGTAAGCATGGGATGTTGATACTAATTATAAATTAATATAAATTTATGTCTAAAGTATTAGTGGTAACATTTAAAGGCCTAAAATAAGATTATTTTATCGAAATCAATCACAATTTTTAAAATGTTAAAAACTATACTCACTGTCACGTGACCTTAAACGCTATTTTGAGAATATGTCGTCATTGTTCCTATTTTATACAGATAGTATTGAATATCGGATATTGACGTCACGTGACGTTTTTGGTGGGAAATTTGGTAATGATTTTTATTTATCAATTTTGTTTTTAAATTGAAGATTATTATTTTTATAATATTTTTTTCATGAATATTGAGGTTATATCTATGAAATAAAATTGAATACTAAAATTAGTCAACATCCCTATTGCATAAAGGTTAACAATGAAGGTTAACAATATGGTTCTAAAGTCCCAGGCAACAGTTGTGTTAAACGTAGCTAGCTGTTTTAGTTCAGAATAACAGGGTTTGCGCGATAGATCGCTCTCACGTAATGACGTAACGAATTCGTCCTTAATCGTCGTTCTGGAGCCGATTCCAGGGGTTATGGGCTGGAAGGGAAAGACAAAGGTTTTCAGATAAATTTCCAAAAGATATATAGGGTACATTGAAGTACTATTACTTCGTATAGAACAGACACCCCGAACATTGAGTCGGGTGCATTCATTGTGGCCAGGGTGGCTCACTTCATTCACTCACTCGCTTGTCACTCACCTGCGCTCATGGCGGCCGCATGTCAAATTTTTTTAGCAAAACACTGAAACAATGCCGTCGTGCGTAATAACAACGTGTCACAATCGCACGACAAGAAACAAAAAAGATAACGGTATTACTTATCATCGGTAAGAAAACAAAATATTAACTTAAATCAAATAAACGAATAACATTAAATTATTGTGCAATGTTCCCGCCATTTTGAATGAAATTAAGTACTCTGTGGAATGAAAAAATTATGAAGCGGATTTACACACTTGACAAGCCGTAAGCATGTTAATGGACTAAATAGACTTGCTTAGGCTTGCCGACGCTTGTGGTGTGACCAATATATTGTGATGTTGGTTTTTCGACACGAATCAATGGTAAACGATTGAAAATCATTCAAACGCTTTTGCACGCTTTTATTTTTAATTTTGTTTTGCACGTTAAATATGCGTAGTAATTATGGCAATAAGATGTCGATTTGTGTTAAATGTTTTGTGATAAATTAGATTGCTTTTAATAAATTTTCCTTAAATTGGGTTGGCTTTAGTATCCTGCGGCATCAGTATCTGGGTGATATCATGTTTAATCGATAGGCAATGATGTCCCAAATCATAATCTAGTTGCTTTTTGTGAGGTAGTGCGTCATTTTTGAAAAATCTTAATTTTAATTTTTGAGGTTATTTCCAAAAAATACAACACGAATTATGTTACTTATTTATAAAATTTATGTTATTAGGTATATTTTATTGTATTATATGTATATTATAATTATAATAATTAGATAAACAAGAGTTCATT
Source organism: Thymelicus lineola (assembly GCA_963932265.1). NCBI lineage: Eukaryota > Metazoa > Arthropoda > Insecta > Lepidoptera > Hesperiidae > Thymelicus > Thymelicus lineola. The sequence continues at coordinate 14,301,259 of OZ010687.1, read as the reverse complement.
GGAAAGATTGGTGGCCCGGGGAATTTGGTCGAGCTAGATAAAATTTAGAAAATATGAAATACAAGGAAGGTTTTTTTATCAATACTAATATTATAAAGAGGAAAGATTTGATTGTTTGCATTGAATAGGCTCCGAAACTACCGAACTGATTTGAAAAATTCTTTCACTTTTGGGAAGCTACACTATCCCCGGGTGACATTATAATTTTTTTTTACTATTTTTCCCGAAGCGAAGCAAGGGCGATTTCCTAGTATATAATAAAAGGGCAATATATAATATATAAATTTTACTGTTTATGTCATACTCTATGAAATTTATTTATTACATTCTAATAAAATTTTTCAAAATTGGTGACAGAACCGACTTAGTCAACCCCGACCCCACGTGGTACTAGTCTGCCCTACCCCTAGAGTGAATGTAAACCCCGGAAGCGCGGAGGGAGAGCAGCCCCCGCCCGCTGTAACAAACTGCAGGCACCATGTGAGCCGAAGCTGCGTAGGCGAGCATGGAGTGCCTGCAGTTTTTTACGCAAGGGCGGAGGGGCTGCATTTCCCGCAGCGCCGGAGACGTTTGGAAGCCTGTTTATGTATCAAAAACCCCTAAATTTTCCCTAAAAGTGCAGATAATGGAACATTGTAATTATAATGATTTGTCATAAAAGTGGTGCGTTTTGTGTGTCTCCCCATATGGAGGTCGAAATTTTATTTCTTCATCCACCACTTGATATTAATTTAGACTAGTTTAAGACAAATACTGAGCAGTTTTCACAGATTTAACCTCAAAATAAAAATAAAAAAAAACTCGAAAACTATGTGTTTCCTCACTTAGCCCCTTTATGGGGGGGTTCCTTACCCTACCCCCTACCCTCCCCCCCTAACTCCACCCCCCTCCCGATGCCGCAGGATACTAAAGAAATACCCTTAATTTTTTACCATGTAAAAGTAATCAAAATATTATAGAAATACCGGTATTAATTAAATTGATATTTAAAGAAAATCTGGTTTGTAAAAGGTTCCAATACTTCTTATTGTCTCTTTTGTGTTGAATGTTTTGGGATAAATTGCTTTCAATAAATTTTCCTTAAATTTTTACCATGTAAAAGTAATCAAAATATTATAGAAATACCGGTATTAATTAAATTGATATTTATATAAAATCGGGTTTTTAAAAGGTTCCAATACTTCTTATTGTCTCTTTTGTGTTGAATGTTTTGGGATAAATTGCTTTCAATAAATTTTCCTTAAATTTTTACCATGTAAAAGTAATCAAAATATTATAGAAATACCGGTATTAATTAAATTGATATTTATATAAAATCGGGTTTTTAAAAGGTTCCAATACTTCTTATTGTCTCTTTTGTGTTGAATGTTTTGTGATAAATTGCTTTTAATAAATTTTCCTTAAATTTTTACCATGTAAAAGTAATCAAAATATTATAGAAATACCGGTATTAATTAAATTGATATTTAAATAATTTAAAATACAAACTATTAAAATACTCAGTGTCGGCCTTACTCAAATAATAAGCCCGATAAGAATGACTAATGTACCTACTCTGTGGTAAATAATAAATAAAGTGTATTACTTTAATCAGTAAATTCAATTAAACATTAAATCAAACATTTGGAAGAGCTTGTAAAAGTTTGGAGTCGTTGACTGTTTGTCGTGGTTCGGCAAGTGTCGTATACAAAGTTACTCTATTGCAAGTGTGTAAATCGCCATCTAGAGTTTGAAAAAAGAACGCGTCATCGCAGTTTCGGGACACACATTTTGTTCGAGATGTCTGTTCTATGTCATTATACTTCAATGATAGGGTACCAACTTATTCAAATTTTATAATACTTACGCATTGCAAGGATATTCCGAGATAAGGCTTTTCCTACAACTTTATCAAGATAATGTATAAAAATGATTTTAATTGTTCAATTACTCTATGGTTTCTTATGTTATCCCGTGTGTATCACACAAAGAACTTAAAATATCGCGTGTTATTGCTAATATGGAACACGGGTAGCAATGTTATAATAAAATAAAGAAGGTTAAATTAATATTATTTGAATAAAGCTTATGAAACCAAGCTTAACACATTTTGATTAATTATTTTCTCAGTTCATTCACATTTCAATTAATTTTTTTCTCAGTTCATTAACTTGAATAAAATTACTTCGTTAAAGATAATGATAATAAATTTAATAATAATCTGTCCGTCGGTCTATAAATATTAATTTATCGACGACCCGTGTGGCGCAATGGTACCATGCCATGTTACCATCGCCGCGCCAAGGGCCCTGGGTTCGATTCCCAGCGATGCAGAAATTTGAATGATGACTTTGAATTTCTGTTCTCGGTATGCGTGTAAATATCCTAGTCTTTGTGTGTTGTCCATGGCACCCACGACACAGGGAATCCTAGTGTGGGGTTATGAGTTTGAACCGTTATACTCGTAAAAAATAGTAGCACTCTGGGAGTGCCGACAGAAGTGAAAACTCTCGTAAAAAATAGTAGCATTCTGGGAGTGCCGACAGAAGTGAAAACTTGAACAATTACATGTGTATTTTTTGAATCGTCAGGAAATATTTTATTGTGCAGGAAATACTTTTAAATGAAGTATTTTATTCATTATTATAATCTACTACTACAAAAAATATATTACAATTTTTATTTAACACAATTATACATACTTACTTATATATATACAGAGGTCTCGGTTACGGTAACAGTGTGGCGACTGTCGCGAGTTCAATGGTTTTTTCCCATCTTAAAAATGCCCAACGCGCCTAACGAAGTTTTCACTTAAATAAAACTCTTTACTTGAAGCCTTTATTATAAAAAGAGGCTGTTTGGAAGAGTAAACAAATGGCATTTTTAACGCTATTTTCATAAGTCCAAACACTCACATAACAAATGACCCTTTCGGCCTTTATTCATAGAATCCGAGGATAATCTTATATTTTATTACTGAAATCCGTATTGTAATCACATAAAAATAAAATTATTTCTCTCGAGCACGTGCACACTGTATTATGGTAAAAGCATTCCGTTGAGGATATTCGTGTGTAGGATGGGTTCATGGATGGTTCTAAAAAAATTCCGACAATGTAAAAATATGTTTTCCCTGTTAATTATCCATTTCTCGAAATCAGAAGACTACTTACTGATTTATTTTTTAAAAGACAGAAAAAATAACGAAAATTTTAAAGGACCCCGCACTAATTGTTTGAAAATTGTGTTTCAGCGGATTGGTCTGAATTTTTGGTATGTTGTAGCCCTAACCGTACTGATCAAAAGTCTCAATGGGCACGACCCCCCCAAATGCGTATTTTGTCCTCCAGGGGGCACTTTCCCCCAAAGTCTATTTATTCGATTTCTGCGGAATCATTCTGAATTTTTAGTATGTTGTAGTCCTAATCATGCCAAACAAGAGTCGCAATGGGCATAACCCCCCCAAATGCGTATTTTGTCCTCCAGGGGGCACTTTCCCCCCAAAGTCTATTTATTCGATTTCTGCGGAATCATTCTGAATTTTTAGTATTTTGTGCCAAACAAGAGTCCCAATAGGCTCGACCCCCCATATCGCGTGTGTTCTCCTTCCGGGGGCGCTAACCCCCCCCCCCCCATGTTCTATTAATTGATTTTAGCGGAATAATTCTGAATTTTTGGTATGTTGTAGTTCTAACCGTGCCAATCAAGAGTCCCTATAGGAACGAACCATATTCCGTAGACGTATTTCCGCCATCTGGAGAAAGAAAAACCCCCCAAAGCTTTAATAACACTAAAAATCTTAAACAACAAAATCTGGATTTTGAGTATGAAGAAAAATGTTGAAGTGAAGTTCACACGAAAAACAGGGCATTAAGGACTTGCAGGATTTCTGAATAAATATTATGCAGTTAAGAGATCGTGCCCATTAGGGATTTACATTACATTAGTAAGGGCTACAACATACTTAAGAATTCGGAACGATTCCACTGATATCACATGAATGAACTTGGTAGGGGGTAGCCCCTTGCGAAAAAACGCTCAGAAAGTTATTGAAAAAATGTAGGTTTTAAATTAATTAGCTTTGGGGGGTTTTGCTTTCTCCAGGTGGCGGAAATACGCCTACGGAATACGGTTCGTTCCTATAGGGACTCTTGATTGGCACGGTTAGAACTACAACATACCAAAAATTCAGAATTATTCCGCTAAAATCAAATAAATAGAACATGGGGGGAGGGTAAGCGCCCCCGGAAGCGGAATGCAATATGGGGGGTCATGCCTATTGGGACTCTTGTTTCGCATGATTAGGACTACAATATACTAAAAATTCAGAATGATTCCGCAGAAATCGAATAAGTAGACTTTGGGGGGAAATTGCCCCCTGGAGGACAAAATACGCATTTGGGGGGGTTGTGCCCATTGGGACTCTTGTTTGGCATGATTAGGACTAGCTCATACTAAAAATTCAGAATTATTCCGTAGAAATAGAATAAAGAGACTTTGGGGGGAAAGTGCCCCCTGGAGGACAAAATACGCATTTGGGGGGGTCGTGCCGATTAAGACTTTTGATCAGTACGGTTAGGGCTACAACATACCAAAAATTCAGACCAATCCGCTGAAACACAATTTCCAAACAATTAGTGCGGGGTCCTTTAAAAACATTGGCTAATCTTTTTTATATGCTGTACAAATAAAGTATACATACATACATGTATGAGTAGAAAGACTTTTTTGATTATTTTTATTAATTATTTTTACTAACGCAATATTTTTATTCACGGTTCTTCAGTTTCGTACCTTACTTCTTATTATTACCTATTTATTTATTTATTTACCAGAAACGATTCTATAAATGAATCACTAATTTCTACAGAGTCACCATCTAGTATTGAAGAATGCCATTTTGTTATACCTAAACTGACCTGTGACATCAATGGCGTCATCCCTCGTCTTCAAGTAGACCTTGAAGCCGGTCAAGGCGCGCAATTCGTTTTACGCCCACGTCATGTGACGCTTTACCCGAGACCCTTCGATGTAATGGATAGTTAACGTATGGAGACCGCGGCTAGGGTTGCAGTTAAACTACAAGGTCCAGAAATAAACTGCTTACTTCTGCGATGGATATCGTATTTTTATTGACTCATAAATTGACTCCTTTTGAAACTAAGAGAAAACACTTTCAGCTACTGCCTTTTGTTCTCACGGTTTTATTTTGTAGCTCCATGTGTTATTGCAACCGAATATTCCAAGTAATCTAATACCTTTAAACGAGCAATTCTTGTATATATATAAATATAATTGGAATCTCGGAATCGTCTCCAACGATTTTCATGAAATTTAGTATATAGGGGGTTTCGAGGGCGATAAATCGATCTAGCTAGGATTCATGTCGTTTTATCGGTGTTTTCAGGCAATGATAAACTTCTACAATATACTCTTCCTGACATCTATTGGCAAGTAGCAATACTAAAGCTACTTCAGTAAATGGCGTTGTTAAGCAACACTAAACCGAGCAAAGCTCGGTCATCCGGATGTTATCATGATAAAATGTAGTTAATTTTCACTATGAGTAATGTTTAAAAAACGTCTGGTTCAGGTTATACATAAATGCACCCATTTTCGAAAACCTGAAAAATTAGTTCAGCATATTTTCGTAATTTGCATAACAGGACTGAATGTCCTCGGCAGGTAAACGATTTAGGGCTTGTGCACAATGAACACGAGTCAAGAGACGTGCATCTTATATAAGCATTTAATTTAGTGTATTATGCAAATTACTATACAGATGTTATTTTATAGTCAAGGAAATAATTCATGTTTCTGTTCAAAATCAATTCGAACAATTAAGATTTCTTCGAATGAAGTGTTAAAATAATGGCCATGGGTTGAAATGGCTGTTAGCCAACAATTTAGCCAGTTTTGAATTATCCAATTACTTTCACATGGTAATACTGCGTTTAATAAGTCAGCCTACCCAACGAAAGTGATTACGGTCAGGTCTGCATTGAGCCTAATGAGTTCAAAACTACGCGGATTTTAAAGGATAAAATGTACCACTGACAGAGAGAATATTAAATATCTTCTAAAATACCTTCAACAACCCTTATCTAAAAGTTTTGAAAGGCGATAACTGAATAAGGGTTAAATCATAGCTATGGGTTGAATACAATGAGTTATTGACAGACACAGACTAAAAAAAAGAATGTTCACGTCCGTGATATTTTCACGACGTTTATCGTCACGTCCGGGTTATTTTCACGTCCGTGTTGACAGAAAATTAATTAAAAGCGTCAAGTTTAGTTTAGTTTTTTTTTTACTTTTGTTGGAATTTATAATAAAATTAAAACATATAAATTATTTTTTGATTTTAATAATAGTCGCTGCGGAAATCGCTCTTGAGCTGTTCTTGAAATGTAACTAAATAATTAAGATCTTCATGACGTAATATTTTTTGGTTTCGTTTAATTTTAGGTTTTTAATCGACTTCAAAAAAGGAGGAGGTTCTCATTTCGACTGTATTTTTTATGTTTGTTACCTCAGAACTTTCGACTGGGTGAAACGATTTTGATGATTCTTTTTTTTTATTTGAAAGCTGGTGCTTGTTGTGTGGTCCCACTTAAATTTGAGCGAGATCTGACAATAGCATCCATGTCAAAAGCATATAAGTCTTAAATTTGCATTAAGTATGCGCGATAAATGGAGGAATAACTCAATAACACGCCAACCGATTTCGATGATTCTTTTTTTATTGGATGTACTTCATTTGAAGTCGGTTCTTTTTTGTTAAAATTTTAGATTATTACTTTGTGTTAAAATAATGTAATATTTTCATCTTAGTAGATTTTTGTAATACGGTATTTTGTTTAAACTGGGTTATAATATGAAAATAAATGGTCCTAATTAGAAAGTTTCTTTTTATATTACATACTTACATAATATTTTATATTAATTTAATTTATTTAAACATGTAGTAGAATCTTTACATTCCACTGAAGGTAAGCTGGTCGTGTAACTAGACCAATAAAACGGAGCTTGCTACAATTTTTTACCTTAAATAAGACAAACACAAGCTTGCAAGGTCCGTATCGGACTCGTATCGGATAGTAATGTGTTCAGAAGCAGTCCATTTCCCGTGGAATTATTAAATTGGATTACCGTACGTTTCCTCGTAACCTGTAAGTGAACCTGTATATTGAACGTATACTTCCACTTCACGTATTATTGCGATAACGTGTAACTGGCAATATTTACGAAACACTTTATACTAAACGAGTAACCGCCCTCGCTTTGCTTCGGTTTTCTTTATTTTTTACACCTTGGGTTACATTATTGGAGTTTTATTAAGGATCCCTAATTTTTTGAAAATATAATATAGCCTATGTTACTCGGGGATACTGTAGCTTTCCAATAGTGTAAGAATTTTTCAAATCGGTTCAGTAGTTTCGGAGCCTATTCAATGCAAACAATCAAATCTTTCCTCTTTATTATTAATATAGATAAATATAAATAAACATTGCCAATTCAATGTTTTACCTGTATAGATATAGAGATAAATATTTCCACTTTCAAACTGTAACGTTCATTTTTAAAGTAGATGATCTCTACTCGTAATATGGAATATGGAATATGCAAGTGATTTCAATTTACATGATTTTTTTTCTACGATACTTTATGGTCGTAAAATTATACCTAAACTATAATTTTCTTATTTCGTTTGTATTTTTAATTGCATAAAACTTAAAATGAAAAAGTGTAAATTATGGGAGCGAAATTTAAATTTACGAAACGCATCGAAACGGACGTGACGTGACGTCACCACGGTACAGTATGGCATTTATTTTCATACATTGCTAGTCGTTTTTCGAGGAAAAATTGTTTTCATCTATTTTTCTATAGTGTTTCGTATTACTTAGTGCGTTTTGTACTGAAAAATATTAAATAATCTCTAATACTCTGTACAACACAAAACGTGCCCTGGTGACGTCATCCAAAAGTGCGCCTAAAATTACGCGTTTGAACATGTGAAATTTAATCGATATTTTAAAAGTTAATTTAAAAATTGATAACTACACTTCCAGCTATATTTATGTTTTACTATATTAAAGCGAAAAATTAATTAATCAAATAAAAAAATATGCATATTATGTCCATCATTTCGTGACCTAATGTTCTGACTCTGTATTTTTCATTTATTTATATAAACAAGTAGATTATCCGATGGCAGTTGTCTCCCATAAACATTACGCTTCACACGCTTCACACTCATAGCCCCACACTAGGAATCCCTGTATCGTGGGTGCCATGGACAACACACAAGACAAGGACATTCACACCCAGACCGAGAACAGAAACACATTAATAACACACAACACAAATTCATTATTTCGTGAAAGTTCATTATTCAAATTAAACGCAATTATTGACTACTTAGAGTCGCTGATCGTATCACAATTTACTATTTTAATTCCAATCTCCAACTATAGAATTATGAATCACAGAATTAAATATAAATGCAAATTTTATAGCTTGATAGCGCAAGGAGAGTGAAATCAGTTTAAATTTATCATTTTCAAACACAGATAGCTGCGAATTCCTGTAGAAAGATTGAATCTCTTACGTTGTAAGGATGGATGAACTTTTTAGTATAATACGCGTACTCACGATATTTATTTTCTACACCGATATTTCGACCTAGTTGAAAGTAAAAACTTTTGACAGTATGACAGGTGACATTTCACACTAGTACATAAGTCTATCAACATTTCATCTACCTACTTCGTGTTTGCGTTAACCACCGTATTTCCTATTTAATATCCTTCCAATTTTGTCAGTTACGCCTTTAATGAAGGGAAGCAATGCTGATTGCCGTTCAACCGTGCTAATAGTGTTAAGCCTCTTGTGTGCTAATAGTGTTAAGCCTATTGTCTTCGTGCTTTCGATGTGTAGCCGTTGTGACGCAGTAGGTACTTGATGTACGTGGTCTAATAGGGTATTCAACATAACATAGTAATAACATAACATAGCATAACATAGTAATGTTTGAAAAAGTACTTCAAAATATTGATTTTCCTAATAAAAAGCCACAAAAAAATATATTTCGGCAAAATGAACACGCTTTCTTGCCATAAAATTAAATTAAATTTTAAACCTTTTTTATTCCCGCGAAAACGCTGTCATCATTTTGGTGACGTAATAGTGGTAAAAACAACAATCGTGTATGTACGACCGGCACACGTAGCATAGCTGTTTACACTGAACTGACAGTCACAGAGTACTTTATCACTATGCTGACAGTTTCTTGTTGCCTGTATGACGTCACACCGTGGCGGCTCGTGTTTTAGGTCACGTGATATAAAGATTAAAAATTACGACTTTTAATTTTAATATAATAAAATAATAATGTGATTTTATGACTCAAAATCAAAATATTTAAGTATATTTCTACATAAATTTTAATTTTTATCAAATTACATAATTTATTTTTCACTAACGAAAGTACCCTATTCCTGCGCCAGGTGTTCATCATCACATAAAGCATACATGTCGCAACCGACCGTAGATATTTTGGATGATGATGTGACGTGCCGTGTAAGTACCTATTTATTTATTTAAAAATGTTATGTACACGAATAAACTTAAATTAAAACGTTATATAAATCTATAATACGTAGGCACCTATCAGGTGGTGGTATAGGTGCCTATCAGGGTGAGTCGGCTTTCTGTATACTTTATGGCTCTATGTACCGTCCGGGCTTCTACCTACTTAGTTTAAAATCATGGATGGACTTATTCGAGAAAGGTGAAACGATGTATTTCAAGACTGCACAATACTACTGCTCAATACTTCTACTTACTCATATTCCACGATTGTGTATACAGGCAAGATTTTTAGTGTTTGTAAGATTATCTCTGGGTCTTATGTAAACGTGCCTTATGTACCGCTGCGCTCCTCTTTTCGGTCGGTATTACCGGATTAAATTATAATGACAATACGGATTGACCTGTAATAATGTTCACTAAAGCTATGAAACACTCAAGAAATTTCGCCACGTAACTGCCTACTGCAGCTTGCTTTATCTTCCTAATTATCTTATCGATCGCTATAGATCGACAAAGCCTTTTGGCTATAAGCTGTTAAATCCCGTCCTAAATAAATGTTAAAACAGCTCCATTGTTTGCTTTAATCAAAACAGAGCTGAAAAAATTTGGGGAAAATTTCTTCTACGCATTTTCTCATTTTGTGGTTAATTCTGCGCAAATACCCCATAATCCTACTTTCACTTGTGAACTTTACGTTAATTCAAGATTTGCCTCAGCTTTGAATTCCGAGGACAGTCCCCTCCTGGAGTGTTTACTTCAATTTGTTGACATGACTGCCTTTAATTTAAAGTTTTCGGTTAGTCTTTAATTTAGTCCAACTTGATGACCCTTCATACTGAGCAGATTATCCCGGGTTCGTTGGGTTGGGCATCTGTGACATTAATATCTAGAATATTTTATTTATTTTTGGAACGAAGTTCCTTATCGCGCGTTGTGAAAGGGGGCTAGACGGAAAATTACGACACTTTTTGATTCTTACGAATGACGACACTTTTTTTGAAGTGATTCAGAGAGTTTTACAGAGATGGCGCTGTACAACAAAACAATACTTAAATCGAAAGAAACTTCGCTCCATCCGGGTGTCCCTTGACACCTTATCATGTTTTTTTCAATTTTAAATATTTTTATTTTCTTAGTAAGTTTTATTTTCGCTTTGATATTGACTTGATCAACGAGAAACAATAACTTTCACGTTTGTTATAATTTGCACAAATAAAAAGATATTTATGAAATGAGAAAATATTGTCATTAATATATTAGATGAACGACTGAAAATTATACACTGAACACTGTCTGTAAATCTTTGGATAGAGAAGATTGACTAACTTTAAAGTTCATTCATTCAAATATTTGTACGAATACATTATATATGTTTTTTGACAATGATTTTATAAAACTATATTACTTTATCTAATGTTCCTTATAATGTCAAAATATAAGGAAATCCGTAAACTAGGCCTACGAGGTTTTTACAGCTGTAACATATGAGTTATAGAGCTTAATGCCTCCTAGGCTAGGTAAACCTACCTTTAAATCACGAGAACATTACAAACGCGTGCGCTCGTAAAAATTCAGCTCGCATACGGGATGCTATCTTGTGTAAATTCACGGCGTCTACATGTGAAAAGGGGAATGGTACTAAATCGCTTATTTAATACCGTAGAACATCTCTGAAACATTGCGGTACTAGCAAAAGATCTGATAAGTGTTTTCACCCTCCTACTCTGAGCTCTCTGCAGACACGTTGAAACAAGAAATGGTTTATTTCTGGTTCATGTGAAGAAGGTAAATATTGAAATGGTTCTTCATTTAATTTGATTAATTTAATTTAGTTATCTAAAAGGAATATAGTAAATTATATTATTGACTAAGATGTTTGATTTCAATCTCACCAGATGGTAAGTAGCATAGAGTTCAGGATTTTAACGACAACTACATATATATACCCTAAGCACTAAGTAAAGGCTTGTTCACTCTTTTTCATACAGTAACTTTTGCTTTTTTAAACGCTTTTATTTAGCTTCACTTCGGAGCATCAAAGCATCAAAGCATCAAATCTTGTAACGTTAATTTGAATGACTTCCCTTTAATGACAATTGATGAAATTTGGCAGACATGTGTATTTCCGATGACAATACACGAAAATCATATTTTAAACTAATTTTCATTGTTTATTTGTTGTTAAATTAAAAAAAACGATTTTCAGACTTTAGACGCATAATTCTCTATGTTCTATTTTACGTAGAGACTTGAAATTTTCACAACTTGTAGCTAATTTTATAAACTAAACATTATTGAAATAAAAGCGTTTAAAAAAAAAAATTTTTTAGGATTCAACTTATTTATGTATTCTTTGTGTTCGACAAAAACAGTGCTACATTTGTGAAGATGTCGTAAGACTAAGTATGTACCAATTGTCGTGTGTGTCGTGACAATATGAGTCCACAGTTTCTGTTTTTAGCCACGCGTTGTAAGCATATACTCTTATATAACAGTTGAAGATAAAGTATTTACGATTATACCTTAATTTAAAATCGCGGGTAAAATAATCGCCATATCTTAAAACCTGCGTGGACATTTCGTTATGTTCTGTAGGCCTGTAGTGTTATGCTATTACCTTTACCATTAAACATAATATCACCCATTTTGTAAACAAAATATTAACAATATTATAAAGTAATTAATAGTGTTTATACACTGTTAAATTATAATAAGTTCGGTGAATGCAGCGTTAAAATTAAATAGTTTTGTGGCTTTAAACGTTTAAAGCGAATTGCTAATTAGCCGAGCGCACAAAGTTTTCCATCTACGACCAAGAAAATAAATAGTCTTAAGATTAAATTATCCAATTTCGAACTAAGAAAAGTGATTTCATAATTTATTCATTTTTAATTACAATTATTCTTCACGTTTCTGACGAAGAAAAAACTATGTAGGAAAAACTTATTGACTAATGAGGAAAAAGAGACAAATATTAATTCACTCATATCAGTCAATAAGGAATTGCATTAGTTTTAGATCCAAAACTTCCACTAGTAAAGGAGCACTGAGTGAGAAATCCAGAATCCTTTGTAGATAGGTACGAAACTGTGTCAGAATCCTTTGTAGTTTTGTACCAATGTCCTTGCCGTATCGGCTAATGAAGATGCGCCAGTTGGGGTGTATTTTTTTATGGAAATAGCCGGCAAATGAGCCGACGATCCACCTGATGGTAAGTGGCTATCATCGCCAATGGACATAAGCAACACCAAAGACAGAAGAAAAAGATAGAAAGAACTGGCTTACAAGCCCCCAGATGGAACAAGAGTTGTTTGGTGACTAACGTCATGCTCAAGGATTGTAGCTATCCAGGCAAACCCCATGGAGAAATAATAATACTAATAATGGTAATAATTACCAATTAAAATCAATACAATACATAATATAAAGGGTTCTAAAAGGTATTTTGCCAGTACACTGCCGTCATTTATGATTCTACAACCGTCAACCAGGTTTACTTCCACTTTGTACGAAATTTGTGTAGATTCAAAGGTAGAATACCAAATCACACAATGGATAAATCGAAACAAGAAGACGTGTATCTACAGTAAATCTATTCTCTAAATGTAATTATGGTAATGCCGTCTACTAATACCTCTGATCCTCTGAATGTATACCTAATGACAGTATTATCGGTAACTGTAATCTATAGAAGCCGTCGTTTAATGGAGGATTTGGTATTATATTCAGCCATCCAAGTAGGTAAGTATACTTCATTTAGGTATGTAGAAAATAGCATGCAATCAATATGCTCTTTCTATTGTAAAAGTAGCCATAATGGAAGCATTTTGCATACCTTATTGTTCTGGCCGCAAGCACGCCCGTGTGTTTTTAAAATGAAACTTCTATATTTATAGACGAGGTATTGGGATTTTTCTGTCACGAAGAAACGTTACGGCCGCGTGGAGGGGGTAGACGATATATCTTGTGGAAGTAATATATTTATATTTAATATTTATTTCAAGTACCTACGTTGCCATTCGTTTTAAATATTTAGAATATTTATTTTTAAATATTTGTTTTTTAAATATATTTTTTTGGTTTTTTATGAATATTTTTTGACAATTTTTTTTTAAATATATTTTTTTGGAATGTTTTTACTTGAAATATTTTTTATTAAAATATTTTTTAAACAAAATGTTATTGAATTCGACTTGTCCGTTGAAGTTTCATTTCTACTATGTGTCCCATCACACATTTCGTTTTATTCTATTGTTTTATATCTATCGAGTGGTTGAAAGTGTTATTAGCATGGTTACCAAAACGGAAGCGGGGGTCTTGCATTATTTGTGTCTCAAACATTTGGCGGATTTTGAGTTAACCCCACCACCATACCATGTAAGTACTGATAGAATCAAATTTGGTGGTACAGAGTTCAGCAACCTACGACAGGACGGATCTGGTCTTATACCATGAGCGAGTTAAGGTTGAGAGGACATTAAAGGTATGAATAAACCGATCCTGCGATCTCAAGATTCGGAATTATAATTGACTAAAAGGTATGTATATACCATATACTTCCCAGTCAATCGTATTCAGGTACTTCTCATCAAAAGGTGGAAATTATGGAAATATGATTTAACCTCGACACCTCGGTGTGTGCATGGTACACATTCATTTCCCTAACGACGTCATTATCCCAAATCTATTCTCGCCTACCTACGATTTACTGAGAAATAATACATATTATAACGAGATAGTAGATAGAACTTATATTCTTAAAACAATTCATTGGTTTCGTCATGTAAATATTACATACTTACTCGAGGCCGAATTGCATCGATGAACTGTGCGGTTAATCAGAAAGTACATGTGTCTATTCTTTACCGTAACCTTATTTGTCTTCTATCAATCATGTTTCGAAGACAACGTGACCATAGACTTCATTTGTTTTGGTATGTAGTGTATGTAACATTATATTTTAAGTCCTTCTATTTTCTGGCATTCCTTCTAGAATATAAATAATAATAAAAGAAAAAAAAACTAAAAAACACGCTTATATAGAATTTTTTTATAGAAAAACTAAAAAATAGAAAATTTTAAATTAAGATTTGTGTAATTGTAGTAAAAGCGTGGGGTGCTTTTTAAGATATTATCAAAATAATCCTTCTACTTATTTAAATTTAGGTTTTTTCCTTTCTTTCTTTTTTTCTTTAAATATTGAATTATCATCGGTCCTCGATAAGTCTACGAAATTTAAAAGAAATCTGACCGTTTGAAGTAGGTCAAAATCAAGTCCAAAGAAATCGGTTACAAGTTACAAAAAGAATGCGTTTTTATCAAACATGATCCAGAAATAAGTGAATACACACACTGTCGACGCTATAGTTATAAGCACCTATCTATGGGAGACTTTGACCTTGTACCATCAGATGGCCTAGCTGCCCATTCATCGGCTAAAAACAAGAAAAAATCTTAGTCGTCTCAACTAGCATACATTTGTAAATTACATTGTGGCGATTCCCATACTTTTCTCTAAAATGTGTCCCTGAGTTTTTCATATTCATTGTATTACCGTCATTATCTCCGGCTTTTACTAATTACGACTCGCAGATTCGAGATCTTTATTAAGCAAAATAATGGTACGCACCGAGGTGTTAGGTTTCAGGAACATTATTATAATTGTGTAACATTACTGATATAATTGCCAAAGTTGGACACGCAACACCTGTTAAAGACTTGAGAAATTAAAATTGAAATATTATTTGAAAACAAATTCAATGATATTGCGTTACACAAGATCATACTTTTAAAATTCTCTTACCAGCATACTGGTTGATAATAATGGGTTTATGGTGTAGGATCAATTTTATTTATTTTTTATTTATTTTAATAACTCGTCCTCGTCCTCCATGTAATAAGTTTCTCAGCCTCAGCATCTGCATCCAAAATACTCAATTGCTACTTTATTTATTCAGACAATATTCTATAATATATCGTATTAATACATTTAGTGTTCATAATACGTATCGTGGTCTGTTTTTGTTATTCCTGTATTTAGAAATATATTCATTTGTGACAATAGTTACACAAAGGCAGTGAAACAGTGAACGAATGTACGTTAGTATATTAGTTCATTGCAGTTAAAACATTAATGAAGTACCCTGTGGTAGTACATACTAAATAATTCAATTCATAATTTCTTTATTGCATACACATGTTACATTACATTAAATATCATAATATAAATACAATGAACACATGCACCTTGTTAGGCATAGCAACTCGAGTCAAGGGAGAGGCTGCATTAATCTTGCTTCTTTAATGTAGTAGAGTAATTTTATTCTAGTTATAATAATAAATTGAATTTATTACCGGCATTAGTCAGGATTTATATTATTATTTTGTTATTATTATTTATTATTATTAGTAACTAATTAATCTTTTGTCATTGATAGCGTAGTGTTGAATTGCGAATAGACATTTATTTATGATATTGTTTTATAGATAACCCGTATTTAAAGGCATATAAATTTGAAGTTCAAACTAAAAAATTGTAAAAATTTTATTCAAATTCAAAACGAAAAAATTATGTGAATGGTTTGTTTATAGGATAAAGAATTATTAAAATACCGCACTGTTCTATGATGCTTTGGTCCAGGTACCGCCTCTGAAGATCTAGTTATAAAAGTTCACGTTTTTAAAATACTTTCAATAAGCCCTGGATAAAGCAGGCATTTGTTCAGCGGCCGTGAAACAAGTTTTCGAAGTAGCTTGTTCACGGTTAGTTGGTGTAGAGCGAACAAATTAAACATACTTTACAGTCTCTACAATTCTTCTGTAAAAAGCATTTCATCCAGTATCCAGTTAAAGATCGAGAAATGAGAATTGCAATAAGACTTAAAGTACTAGGTTTTGCGAGAACTTTTATACAAAAACATACCTGATAGGTATGTATTGTTTGTAGGATTCATGGATTTTCAAGTACAAATGTCGTCTTTTTTAAGTACAAAATTGACGTTCCGTAGAGAGAGTAACTTTATAAAATATGTTTCATGACAAACTGTCATAACACTATTCAGCTTTTCAAAATGTCAAATATAACGATATTTTAAAGTATGTATGTTTTGCTTTGAGCTCTACACCAATTTCATTCTCATCCTTTGAAGCAACTTGATTTGAAAATAATAAACGACACAAAAGAGATAGATCTCTTCGTTCACAGATCACTGGGCCGTTTATCACCCAGCTTAATACTACACCCAGCTACATGATAATGATGTTTGTAGGATGGTCGTAGATGGTTATAGGTTTCGGCTTTGCTAGCTGCTAATTTGAAATATCAATTTAGAAGTTATTCGATTGAAGTCCTGACTAACCCGCTTACCAATCTTTCTATTTTATTGCAAGCTGCGTAATAAAATTTAATACGAAAATATTTTTTGGTTTATTATTTCATAGCGAGAATTGCACTTCGATTCCGAATTAAAAATTGTCCAAATTAAATTTCCGACGCTAGTGAAATCTGGAGTGGATTAAAATAAAGCAATTTAAAGCAATATTTTAAGGTAGAGGTAATTAATTAATTATAGGCAGCAGTTGCGTCTGTGATTCTATAGGCAACGCGAATAAAATATTTCCACTCGTTAGCAGCCTTTCTCGAGAGGGAGTAATTTGTCCCGCCGTCACTTGTCGCTGGGTTTGCGATCTATTTTGCCACAAGTGCTATGGAAATCAAAATTCTATTTCTGGTTGACCTAGTCGTTATGCTTGACTTAAAGCATAATAGGAGCAAAATTAATAAAATAAAATCACAATCTACGAGGAGTAATTTGTGTCTCACGTTCAATCTTACATTCAATATCAACGGATTTACTGGTTCATCAAAGAATTAAGGAAAAATAATAAAGACAGTAAATTATTAAACTTTAATAAACTAGGAAATTGCCCTCGCTTCGCTTCGGGAAAAATGGTAAAAAAATATAAAAATATAATATAGCCTATCACCCGAGGATAGTGTAGCTTCCCAACAGTGAACAGTGAAAGAATTTTTCAAATCGGTTCGGTAGTTTCGGAGCCTATTCAATGCAAACAAACAATCAAATTTTTCCTCTTTATAATATTAGTATAGATAAATAACAAAAACCAGGTAAGTGCCCAAGTAATAGTTTAAGTGTTAGTTTTCCTTGTAAATTCATCAAATAACCTATTTTTGAGGATTCTTCACTTATCCAACTCCAACCGTTTAGCCTGCAGGTGTCCCCTACACTTGACTCTATCCAAATAAGCACTTTAAAGCCAAATATTTCGCAAACGAACCCCTGAATCCAAAAATGGTCATAAGAGACCCATAATATTTTTGAAAGACCTTTTCAACGATATCCCACACTATAGGGTACGCAACGAAAAAAAAATCATCCTCATGTTATCGATAGGGGAGGTACCCTGAAAAAAAATTCAATATTTTATTCTACGATTATGGAGTTTAAATATGTATAGGCATGCCAAATTACAGCTTACTTGCACTACAGGCCTCGGCGCTATATCTCGGATAGACAGACAGACAGACAGATGGATGAACGGACGAACATGACGAAACTGGCATTCCGATTTTACTTCGGAACCCTAAACAGAGTGCACAAACTGATGAAAGAAACATCATGCTTGTTATTTTTAATTACTAGTTTAAAGTAGTAATAGTACCCACAGACAGGCAGCGGTAAGCAGCGGCTTTAATCAATTTTACCTAATAGTGAAAAAGATTAATTTATAACGAGTAACCGCAAAAAGTTTTAAATTATCTACCTATGAGTAAATTAACGAGGGTGTGTGATATGGGAGAGGCCAGTTTGCACTCAAGGGAATCATGGGATAACCTTGAAATGTAAGCTAGTTATAACATACGACTATTATCACCTCAATAAAAGTTATCTTTGAAAAATCTAGTAAGCAATATGTGTAGAATATTATGTTTCGGTTAACAATTGCCGGAGCTCTGATAATTTTCTAGGAAAATATTATTTTTTATTACAAAAAACTTGTCCAGTTCTAGAGTTTGAATTTTTTTGCCTGGTTACAATTATGTAGGCCTACTATTACGTCTTCTGTGCTTCTACCTTACGTGTTACGTTTGCACTTACAATAAAATATAGTCTTCTCAAACTACTTTATTACGGTCTCCTGAAGTTCAAAAAATATTAACCTATAACCTATATTACATATTGATTAACCATCTGATTAATTTTGGTTCATTTTTGTGTAAAATTTAAGTCACTATTCGATATAATATAAACAATACCTATACAATAATTATTGTCGTGTCGTATCGTGATCGCGTCGGCGATACTAAATAGGTCCGGGATTATGGGCGTATGCTTATTTTGTCCATCTAATAGTGTCATGTTACTCTGCCATTACTCAGTACAAACATTTTCAGCGACCGCTGGAAAAATACTTTGCGGAACGTAATTTATTTGCAGGAATATTAAAATAGTAGACCGTCAAAGGCTGACATGACATTCTGTATACTCGTTTATTCTCGTGGCATTTTTACGTTTTGCCCTATTCGTATTGTGATATACTCGTAGTCGACAAGTACATACTTGTCGCGTACAAAATAAATGCCTATTTACTACAACAACATTTTGTAGATGGGAAACAAAGCTGACGGTGGTGTAATTTCGAACCTTAGATTATTTATTGTAAAATATCTAATTATTATTATTAACCTAATCCATTATTTAACCTAATTGTTACCGATAAAGTTTATTAGGAAGACGTTCAGTATAATTTGATCTGTTATCGATTGTATTACTCAATTCGCAGCATAATATTATATTTTTGTAGTATAAGGGAGTCTCAAACCTTTTTTTACTTCTGCGTAGTTAAGCTCCCATTTAAAGGATATGGCCAACATCTGTATGGGCATTTGCCCCACTTGTGAAATATAATGTACACATTTTAATTTTACCTTACATTAAAGCTTACAATATCTGCTTTGATAATTTCGTCAATAAAAATCTTCAGAACTTGAGATTCTCCTTTTACGGAGAGTTTTAGCTTTTGTAGTTTGTCATTCTGCAAAACATAAGTAATTGTGGAAAAGTGTTTGAAAGAGAGATTTTTTTTTTGTTAAAATAGCGAGATATTCTATGAGTAATATTGCAATAAAAACATAGTAATATTGTACATTGCCACGTGAACCTAGTCTTAGCTGTAAGCACTACTTACTTAATAGTAAAGACAAATGCCATAACTGTACTGCAGTGATCCATTCTACCAATATGGATTGAAGGTTTCTTGCTAGCGAAGATATTGAGTGACGCGCCATGCACTCAATATCAACCGCGCAATTAATGCATCTCACGGCAAAAAATTAAACACTATTAATTATTATTTTGCAGAAATCAAACTCAAAAATCAAATGTCAATATCACAGAGTACTTAATCACTACGTTTCTACTGGTCAATATAGCAGACATTTGCATTTATGTCAGCCAATTGTCAACCTCCAGTAATAGCAATGGAGGAAGTAGAAGATTATACAACTTATTTTTATTTTTAATTTATTATGACTACTAATGGCGGAGTTCAGAAGAAAATTAAAATTCTAGTTATGTTTTAATAAATGGAAAACATGTCTTTTCAAGGGACTAAAACCTTGTACAAATAAGAGTATTTTAACCATTTCCGGGGTACATGTTGGCCACCTCCTTTCAACACTATTGTTGCAAGGAACACGATGTTATCAGTTCTTAACCAACTCAACAAGAAACTTAAGTCCTTCCCTTCGTTGTTGTTACTAACGTCTCTGGCCTACGATATATTATTGATCTTGACTTGAATAAAGTTCCATATTAAACGGAAAAATGAAAGATTGAGTACAATTTAAATAAAAACCAACGGCAATCAAAATTGACAGAACAAAATTTTCTCCCCTCTGAAAGAAATTGGTTAAAATTTTATTCATTCGGAAATGGGATTGCTTTGTAATTTTTGCCTTTACTCCCAACAGAAATCAGATTCCGTTTCAATAACACAAAAATGTTTTGCACGTTCCTATGTTCCAATACTTTGTTGCTAAGAGTACAGAAATTATTTTGCTTTCGAAATAATGCGGTCCGCGGGAAGCAAAAAAGATGAAAACTTCGCGGAAATTAAATTACTCCTGTGCAATGAGATGGATGAATTGATAAAGTACTGTTGACGCCAGATGTCGAAATTCTGGAACTCTGCCGTTTGTTACGCATATTATTCAATTATATCAGTTATACGACTGATTAAAACTTATATTACAACATAATTGGTATACCTAGATAAAATAAAACCATCCTGCTTCGGAGAAGAAAAAAATCGTCAAATTTGCTCACCTGAGAGTTCTCCATTTTTTGTTTACTTATAAACTTTTGTGCTTTGTGTATAATACTATTATTTCTTCTTGTGGTTATACGCAATGTGGTATACATTATGTGCTTACTTATAATAATACTTATCTATAAAACTACGTCCAATAACTGCTAGGGCTGATCAACGTACAGGATATATATTTTGGACGTATAGTTAACACAACCCGTGTGACTAAATACAAATAGTAGCATACAATATATTTTTACTTATATAATTGTAACAAAGAGATGTTACAGTCCAATGAGAGGCACGTATGCTTATAAATAGTGTTTACCCTTCAATAGGTAGCTTCGTATAACTCAAAGCGAACTCATTCATAGTGTAATATATTCTGAGATAATATTTATTCATGCTACTATTATTAAACATAACAGTTACTAGACTATTTATGGAAGGCTGAGCAAAATTTACAAAGAATTAAAGTTAGAACATTTAGGTTTTCATTTGGCAGCCTCCTTAGCTTGTTTATTTAAGGTTGTGAGCCTTGAAACAATGCCAGTTGCTAATCGAGTTTATTACCGCCTAATTAGGCTACACCAGGAATTTTAGCAAAATTAGTCAATATGTTGTTGAGATGAGAAAACATATGTACATAATTGAGTGATTTAGATGTGATATTTACAATGCTTTTCGAACGAAAAGAAATAGTTACGTAAATACGCACTTAAAATTCAGGTACGTACTAAGTCTACCTAATTCGTAACATACATATTTGATGCAAACGCTGTGTGAAGTTTCTTGTAATATAAAAAGTGTATGAATTAAAACTCGAGTCATACGATAATAGCTTAGAATTCGGAACATTTAAGGAACTTACTAAACGATTTCAGTTATAAAAGCACTTTGTTTATAAAAGATTAGGTAGTCCTTCCCTAACAAATAGCTAACTGTTGACAATACGAGTATATCTGAGATGTAGAATTACACTCAGTTACTCGTTTCCAGTTACCCGGATGCGGGTATAATTTACCCCAAACTCCTAGTCTTCAGGAGCTGTTTGTCATCTTAGTCTCACAACGATTAGCGCTATACGATCTTAGATAAATAAAATAGGTAGTTAAAGCCTTCTTAACAAAAAAGTGTAACCAGATTTTGATAGTGAGTAGATATGCGTGCGTAAATGAAGCGTTGCCAAGTTTCAGTAAAATTAAATCCCCCTAAAAAGTTCAGTTAAGAATAGGTTAGTTTTAGACTTTTTACTCGATGTTGTATTGTTTTTGCGGCAACTTAAAATTGGACCAAGTTTAAGATATAACCCATCCATTTAAAAAAGAATCATCAAACCCTGTGCCGATTTCTGCGTGATCATACATTAAAAAAAACAAATATACGTGTCGAATTGAGAACCTCCTGCTTTTTTTTCATCGGTTTAAAATCGTCTAATGATTTTAACCTACCTTTAATCAAATCCAGTGATAATTTATTACCTTACTTTATTATACACTTTTATTTGAAGCCAAGCAACCATTGAAACAATTGAAGTTAATTTCATCTTTATAGTTAACTTTAATCAATCTAATAAACGCCTAGATTTATAGAAGTTCGCCTCAGAAAATAGGGGCAATGAATGTTGAATAAAGGATCCGAAGCTGTTTCCATCCGCCACAACGCGGTGAGTGATATCGGATATAAATCCCATACCAACTGTGTGTAGAGCGTTTAGTAATTGGAAATGGTTAGGATACCTCCCAAGTAGAACTGGGTATTATAATATGTAACTACGAGTATATACATGGGATTTCTCACATATACTACCGTTATTATTTACAACGTACGTTTTTGTTTATTAAGGCAAAAATATCATAATTTAAAATAATTTATTAAAGCTTTCACCAAAGAAAGCATCATGAAGACCAGCTTTAGAGTAGGTAGTCAGTAATGCTCACAAAGATGCGTAAGGAAAAATCTAACTGTAGTGGATTATGACCTTAATTTTCACACTGACGAGTTCAAGGGGAGATAAGAGCCAGCAATGGTACAATTAGGAGTTTTGATGAATACTAACTAAAATCTTTTCAGTTTCTTACAGGTCAAAAAACACCCATTAAAAGCTTATTTCTACTTTTCTCAAAAGACTGACATTACTGTCCAATTATTTCGACATTGTCGTCTTAAATTAAATATCACTAACAAGGGACATTCAAAGGAAGAGAATGGCCTATATAAATACTGAAGGCCTTGTTTGACAAAGGTCTTTTGTCTTTGAGGTACAGCTGACTACAGCCCCTGCACAGGTTTAAGTTGTTTGTCGTAGCATGACAATGGTATTACCTAAATGCAAAAGCTTTAGTTTCACGAAGTTGCCAGAAAATGGACATCAATCGTCAGATTCAAGATAGGGGGTTAACTATTTTGATACAGTTGGTTTGTATAGACAGAATTTACAAAACCGAAGAAGGTGATCATCACTGTTTTCAAACAAGAAGTATAGACGCTTGTGAAAAAGGAATCTCATTTTTAATGAGTTGATAGCTAACTTAGCTAAGTTGAAACTTAAATTACAACATTACGCACGCTCGTTCTCAAGTGTACCAGAGTAATGCGGAGATTCTTATTTTTGAATACATGGATGTTATTAATAACTCAGATATTGCTAAAACCTTTATACACATCTGTTTTGTGGTTTAAAATGATTAAGTGCTAAAATAGATGGTACAAAAATACTAGTTTTCTTTTATATCGTCTGGTTTAGACTTTAAAAGATATGATGGCGAGTTTATTGCCCTGTATTTCTTCTACAATGACCACAGCTTCCGTTTAAAGCATATTTTATCTTTTGGTACCGACATGAGGTACTTTATGTGTATCAATAATGTACACATGTTGAAGAAAAATTGGACATCAGGGATTTCACGAAATATCTGAGAATATCACGAAATTACAGAAGATGCCGAATCCATTCCGAATCCGAATCTGATGCCGTTCTAAACTATGATTTATTGCTCAACAATCACTTCACTAGATTCTTATCAAAGACATGTGGTAGAAACGTAGAACTAATACATCTCATATTGTTTAAAGAAATATAAAGAATTGATATTATAAATTTTTAATTAGAAAACCATGCGTTATAATTTTTTTATTGAAGCAGGTATGTATGCAAAGCCGTATTAACTATATACAATAATATTTGAAAAAAAAGGTAATTGAATTGTTTTCCTAGTGCAATTCTGTCCGCGTGATTCTGTAGGCCTGAAGGGCAAACAGCAAATGTCCATAAAAATACAGTATGCATATTTAACACTTCGATTTTGTTTTGCAGTATTTACATATTTCAAACGAACGTTTTGTACAATTTCAGAGTATACTAAAATATTGTATTGGTCGACCGTTTCGTGCGTGTATGACGTAGGTATGTGGTAGATTTGCTGAAACCATAGATTATACTTTTTTGTTCCCGTCAACGCTAACGAGGTCGTACAGCGTGTGGTTTCAGTTCATGAAAATGGCAAAATAAATCGAAAGTCTACTATACAAGTTGCTATCATAATTCAATACGTATATATTAAATGTTACGTATTATGTATTGTTAATCATTAAGGAATTTCCTCATCCATCATCATCCATCCATCAGCCCTTGGAGGTCCATTGCTGGACATATCATTAGTTTCCTCGTCTGGAACCAATCCTGAATATCTGGTCATAATAAACTAACTAACTAACTAACTAAAAAATAACACTTTTTAATAGCCTTATTCGAAGCAACCTTGAATATTGCTGTGTTGTATGGAATCCCCATTATGATGTTTATGTTAAACGTATAGAAAGAGTGCAAAAACGATTTCTTTGGCACTTAAGCTATCAATGTAACTTGACTAAACGATTACCATCATATCAAGACCGTCTTAAACATTTTAAATTAATCAGTCTTAAAGAACGCAGAGATTTTCTTGACGTTGTATTTCTGTGTAAATTAATTAATGGCGAAATTGACTGCCCCGACATTCTAGAAAAAATAAAACTAAACGTGCCTTTTAAAACACCTAGACAATCAAAACATTCGCGAACGTTTATCTTAAACGTAGCCAAAAGTAATCTTGGCTTGGTCGTCACTCAACTCTCAACAGAATACAACGGCAGTACAACTCTCTGGCCAAATCAACAGAAATGGATATATTTAGCAATAAAATTTTCACTTTTAAAAACTGTGTTAAGAAATCTTTTAGCAATAGTCAATAGTCAGCATTTATTTTGTATTCTATTTTTATTTTTACTTTATATACAATTTTTTTTTTAATTAAATTTTTTAAATGTGTAATTTAATTAAGGTGTAATTTAATCATTTAATGTGTAAATTAATTAATGTAATTTATTTAATTGTGTAATTTAGTTTCAATATGTAAAATTAATTTTGATGTTGGTCAAATTGTGAATACATAATTATGTTTGTAATAATATTTGTAATAATATTTGTATGCCTATTATGGGCTAAGTGCCTAAGTACTTAATGCAAATAAATAAATTGAATTGAATTGAATTGAATTGAATTAAATACGTTATAACAAATTGATTAAGTACCCATTATAATTTTTAGAAATTATATTTATGTTATATTTCTCCGTCCACGATGCATGCCGTGGTAACCTATAATTAAGGCAACATTTAATCCTTAAAATATTTGTCTCTTGTATTTTTGTATACTTAATGTGTGTCTTGTTGGTTATCCATAAATAAATAAATAAAATAAATAAATAATATATATCTGGTCATAAAATTTTACGGTTTACAAATCTGGGAAAATACGTATAAAATTACACAAACCTAGGATATATAAAACAATTTTATTAAAGGTTTATTATAAAAGGAAGAAACAATAGAGCCCCTGGATTGATTTAATGAAATGTAAAAAAAATGAAGAATATAATCCACCTTGATAGCGCTGTAAAGTCCTAAATGTCACCTGGTTTGACTCTGAACTTCCCACGAACGCTTATAAACTCGCTTATTAAACTTTATATCTAAATTTCCCAACCGTTTACGAATGCTATAAAGATTTCTTCCTCGAAATTTTGCTTAAGACAGTAAATATTTGCAAAAAAAGCTACGTTGACGAACTTCTTAGATACACATCTGTCGTAAAGTTTTAGGGGTCCGTGATTCTTGGTAAGCTTGAAGTGAAAATGTAAAATATGAGGAAAACTCCTCATGATATGATATAAATAGGTAAAGACAAAACAGTTTAGTACATTTTTCTCCTACGTTTGCCTTTTTTTACTTGATGGCTAAAAAGTTTAGATTTTAGAGACTTTTTAACTTTTCTGCCTACTTAATACATTGTGGCGTAACGATACGTCATAATATATACGTATTAAGTAGGCAGAAACGTTAAAAAGTCTCTACGAAGACGAATACGAATTCGTCCTATGATTATAACCTCATGATCGCGTATTTAATAATAATTACTATGTTTCTAACATTCAAAATAATATTACTTTTATTTTGTCACAATTTTATACAAATTCGCACATATCGACTTTAAAACTGTTTTTTCTGTTTGTAACGTTTGCAGGGGTGCCCAAGGTAAGTGTAAGGTAATTAGTGATATTTCGCTATATACTTACCTACATACATATTATGAAAAGTGGTAAGATATTTTTTTATCCTCAAACCTGATTCACACTTGACTCATATTTTATGTTTTCTTCGCTATCATTTATAGTTTCTTCTTACACAGCCGAAGGGACACGTCACTATAAGGCACGTAGTAAAATCAGTCACCTTATATCGTATCGTACCTATATGGATCAACAGTGTCGCAATTCTGTTATAAAAAAAGGTTGCCGTCGTTCAAATTATAAAATATTTCTGTAATAAAGCGTATTTTCTTAAAGATGCGCTTAAGAGTTTATTAAAAAAATATTTTGATTGTGACTTAGATCTAATAACTCATCTGATTGTATAACAAAGAAGCAATAAAAAGCTAAAATGAGGTAATGAGCCGTATTATACCAATTTACCTACTTACTTATCCTGGCTTAGCGATCCAAGGAGAGTCTTAGCCACCGACACAAGAATACGCCATTTCTTTCTGCCCTGAGTACTTCCTGCAGAATAGGCGAGAAGGCAAGAATTTGCCAACTAATTACACATAATTTAGCTGTGTAAATAATGAAGAGCTTGTAGCGAGCTTTATGGCGTGTGTAAACGTAAGCTGTACGTAAGATGTTAAGCAATTTACAAGTCGTAAGCTTGCAATGAGGCAGGTCAAGTCACCCGGTCCATTTATTGTCCTAGGACAGAAGTTTGTTGGAGGCTTCCGAGCTATTAACCCAAATTCACTGAAGTATAAGGGACTTCATCCATGCTTGAGACTATGTTAACCTCCCCAGGCCGTGTCTAACCAATAAACGAGGAAATAGCAACAGGTCCTTATGTCAAAGGTCGCTGAATTAATATCCAACGTAGTCTTGACTTTACTAATACTACGAATATATTTATCAATCTCAAACTATAATTGTCAGTCTTCTTCTATAATAATCAAATGCATTTTTTTTTCATGACTTAATTCAATTACAAGTAATTTACTTGTAAGTTTTGTGAAAAAAATCGTTTTAGTTTTGTCGATTTCAATCATTTTGAATTCCTTTTTCTGGATAGGTAGTTTCTGTAAAGGTAAGGTAACGGAATTAAATCTATAAGTATAATTTCCAGTTTAAATATATATTATATTGCTAAAGTCATATAAACTATTGTAAAGTAAACATACTTTCCTTATGTGAATAGAAAACAAGGAAGATAATATCTGATCTAATATCTTAACGTAATCCACCTAATAACGCTTACATTCTCAAAGTGGGCCGCACAAAGTGTTTTCCCAGGTATGGGTTTAGGATCCGAACGCTTCGAGAACTAAATCGTTCACCGCCTCTACCCAAATGGTAAATCGTCTTTCTACAACTCACTTAGTGATTTACTCGTAAACCCCATTAATTCTTAACAAAGACTTTGTTAATGTAATTCAGGGTTAGTCTATTCTTCGATTACTCGTAGTGGTAACAGTGGTAACAATGATATAGTCAAAAGTGATATGTACTTTTGTACCTATAAATAAATAAATAAACGCTTACACACTCATACCCCCGCAGAGTTTTTATCTGTGTCGCGGATGGCATGGATCACACATAAATATCTGCCCCGGCCGGGAATCAAACCCGGGACCCCTCGTTTCGCAGATAATGTCACTACCAACTAGACTACAGGGTCATCAAAAACCTACCTGTCCTATGATTTATTACAATTCACTAACAACTACGCTACAATTACTGAAGCGCAATTAGTAACCCTGCTTGTGATTCGAAGATTTCGATTCCCCGCTTGAGCAGACATGTGTGTAACAGATATTCGTGAGTTTTGTGACTGTTTAACGCTATTTAAAAAAAAAACATTCATAGTCACACAGCCTTGCAACTCCCAGACGATTTTTACGCTCCAACTCAGAGTCACTAAAGGTTATTTAAATCGCTCCTTAGTAAAGAATCACCATACATATTCAGTACTAAGGAGCGATTTAAGTAACCTTTAGCGACTCTGAGTTGGGGCGTAAAAGTTCAAACTTTAAATACAATATAATTTATAACTAAAGTTTAATTTATTTCCTTTCGTGAGCCAATACTTCATTAAAACTTTAACGGAGATAGTTCACCACTGAATCGGAGCGCAGAGATTCGTCTTGCAACTGGAATCGACGTTCAGTCAGGCTATTCAGTTCCGAAGCACACAGTTCAGCTATAAAGCACGGATAGGAGCTATCTCTCTTTCTACAACTACAATTTTTCACCAACCGTCGCTTAAAGTTCACTGCTATTATCTATATATCAGATTTGTTTATATTCTCAAAATAGGCCTTGCTAAAATTTGCTCGGGTGTGAAATCCATTTTTATTTAACCGACTTCAAAAAAAGGAGGAGGTTCTCAATTCAACTCAGAACTTTGGACTGGGTGAACCGATTTTGATGATTCTTTTTTTAATCGAAAGCTGGTGCTTGTCGTGTGGTCCCACATTATTTGAGCGAGATCTGACAATGGCATCCATGTCAAAAGCATATAAGTCTTAAAAAATTAAGTATGTGCGTGTAAGCATCATTAGATAAATTACCGTCACGTTATTGTTAAATTAGTACTTAACTTGATTTCACTGACAACAACGGCCAATGAGCGGGCAGCTTTCTCGACCAATCACAAGCTCTTGTGGAGAGGGTACTCGTGGAGTGGGGATTTTCCCCGAGGTGACAACGCTGCCCGCTCGGCAGTTAGTCTTGGGACGTCGAGCAAGAAGCTCGACAATATTGTAATAGTGTATAAGTGTAACAGTGTTTGAAAGTGGTGCATAAAATAATATTTAAACAAGGGAATTATCTTTTATTTCACTATCATCTATAGCAAGAGCCAGCCCCTAGTTTCGTCGGATTAGCAAGAGCCGACATTTCAGAAGTGCGATCGGACGCAAAATCCACAAAGATAAGTAATATAAATTAATTTATTTTTTTTACGATCTTGCCGAATACACTGATAACATTAAGTGTAGACCGCATGCCATCTAACTTTATTATGAAGAACATACAGTACTTTAAGCGTACAGGTAGCTTATTATTATTATATTTTATTTCATTTTTTCTTTTCTTTTCTTTCTTTTATTTTTGATAACTTTATAATAAGTCGTTGTTACGAATGAATGTCACCTTGAAAATAAATTAGTGGTCAAGCTGGAAATCTATCCAGAACCTTAGTGGCCAGTAGGACTGCTGACAGCCACGTTAGTAGTGTAGATAATAAATAAATATATATAAATAATATTACTCTTTAAAAAAAAGGGGGGAAAGCGCACCCTCGTTACTTATTAATATTTTAAACGGGCCAGTCTTATTCGTTCTGATTCGCATTACTCCTTCGGTTCTTAAATTTAAAGCAGGCTACCTACTTTTAAGTTTTTATTCTGCTAATATTGCTTAAATTTGTGGTGCCATGTTTATTCCAGGCGATAATTTATGCATGTATTTGTAGCTGAAACAAATTAATCAATAACGTTTGTTTTTCAAGTAAGCTCTAAGAGTAATTATAAAATTTGTGTTACTCTCTCAGTCACTGATTATAAAATATTGTAAAAATAACTGAATGATCTTCTAATCATAAAATTTTAAATAAATGCCATCTATGTGCATTGCTGTACCTAACTAAGCGAAACACTTCAAATTTTTGTATACCACAATTAAGTTTTGTTCCGTTTAGTTTTTTATATTATGGGACCCGCTGAATCTTAATACTTATATTCTAAATAAATAAATGATTAATAATAATAAACTTTATTGTACTTGTTGAACCTTTATTGCCTTCTGTTTGAAAATGCTTTCAGTGAATCCTCCCGAACAAGGATATTCTCCGTCCCGTCCGACGGGGATGCAAAGTGGCCACGAGGAAGGAGGTGCAACTCGCCTTGACACGAGCGGCCAAACCAGCTGCCGCTCGCATAGTCGGGCCACTCGCTGCTCGTGCAACCGCTCGCACAGTCGGGCCACTCGCCGCTCGTGCAGCCGCTCGCACAGTCGGGCCATTCGCCGCTCGTGCAGCCGCTCGCACAGTCGGGCCACTCGCCGCTCGTGCAGCCGCTCGCACAGTCGGGCCACTCGCCGCTCGTGCAGCCGCTCGCACAGTCGGGCCATTCACCGCTCGTGCAGCCGCTCGCGCAGCCGCTCGCACAGTCGGGCCACTCGCCGTTCGTGCAGCCGCTCGCACAGTCGGGCCACTCGCCGCTCGTGCTGCCGCTCGCACAGTCGGGCCACTCGCCGTTCGTGCAGCTGCTCGCACGGTCGGGCCACTCGCCGCTCATGCAGCCGCTCGCACAGTCGGGCCACTTGCCGCTCGTGCAGCCGCTCGCACGGTCGGGCCACTCGCCGCTCATGCAGCCGCTCGCACAGTCGGGCCACTCGCCGCTCGTGCAGCCGCTCGCACGGTCGGGCCACTCGCCGCTCATGCAGCCGCTCGCACAGTCGGGCCACTCGCCGCTCGTGCAGCCGCTCGCACAGTCGGGCCACTTGCCGCTCGTGCAGCCGCTCGCACGGTCGGGCCACTCGCCGCTCATGCAGCCGCTCGCACAGTCGGGCCACTCGCCGCTCGTGCAGCCGCTCGCACGGTCGGGCCACTCGCCGCTCATGCAGCCGCTCGCACAGTCGGGCCACTCGCCGCTCGTGCAGCCGCTCGCACAGTCGAGCCACTCGCCGCTCGTGCAGCCACCGCACGCACAGCCGCCGCTCGCATAGTCGGGCCACCCACCGCTCGCGTAGCCGCGCCAACAGCCGTCACTCGCGCAGTAGAGACAGCCAAGTGAAGGGTGATAGTATCACGACTAATACTTTTAAAACTGTAAGATGCTTTCAATGATAAAAAAAAACAGATACGCCATGCCCTTATAGCTCAACAAAAAAAAATCTGTTCCGAAGACAGCAACAACACACGCGCATTTGTCTTTTGTTTCACTACACCAATCACAGATCCCAACACACAATGCATAAATGCGGTTCAAACAGTAGATCAGAGAATGTCTTGGACGACCGAATTAAACGAATCCGTAATAAGATGTTATTATAAAGTCACAAAAATAGAGACCCACCTGACAGCCTACAGGAAAAGTCTAGCGCACCTATCAGACCAAAGAAGGGTTATAATGCAGAGTAAATTTATTAGTAACGTTAGACTTCAGACCATATAGGAGGATTTCTCTTGAAGAGATTAGAAACCAAAGCTCTAACAACGACAAACAACAAGCCGTGTTTCAACGAGTAAATGTCCCGAAGACACCTAATCAGTCCAATCATACACACACAACACATACCATGCAAGACACGCGACAGAGTATATCCCATCCGCATAAAATGTTACTTATTTTTCAACTCACACCCAACAACCCGACTTTACGTACCCAAACAAAAAAAACCTCCAAAAAATTCTATAACATAGTAGATTACACAAATTCACACATACAAAAAAAACGTGTCACAAAAGATGACAATTTCAAAGTTACTCACTGTATACTGCGGCTATTTGCAATGGAGCTAAAGTTATCCAAATTAATTAGGTACACCCCCACACACTAATAGAAATTGTATCCCAGGTTGGCAAAAGAGATAAATGGATAGATGGCAAAATAAAATTGCAAACCTTAGGAGAGATATTGCCAGATTGTACCAATACATCCAAGGTAACAAAAGTGTACGACTCATACGTTACATAGACCAAATAAACAGCACACACAAAACTCATTCAAAACATGAAGAACCAAACCTGAGCAATTTTTAGATATCCTATAACAAAAACTAAACACTGCCTCTAATAGGCTTAAAAGATATTTAAACTGTACTAAGAAAAAAAAATACACAATTCAAAATAATGAATGTCAATTTTATAGTACACTTACAAAAAAAAATATTCAAAACCACCCAGGTCATACAAAACACAAACAAGGCTCCACCTCCTGATGTATTACATCATTTCTGGGTAAACATCTGGGCAAAACCTGTACAACATACATATCGTGCTGATTGGATACAGAGAGGGTATGAAAAATACTCTTTTGCCAGAAATGGAATTTAACACAATAACAATGGACACATTTATCAAAGTTCTCAGTAAAACCCATAACTGGAAAGCTCCCGACACTGTAATACCAACTAACGACAATATATTATATAGTTTCTGGTATAAGAAACTCACAACTTTCCACCCAATGTTACACAAACATACTAACGCGATTTTATTGAAACATCTAACATGATGCCACATTTTGTTATACAGGGAACAACATAGGTATATGATACCAAAGAATAATGACACCCAAAACCCTGCTAATTATTGACCAATTACTTGCCTTGAAACGTTTATCAAATCATCACATCGTGCATAGCAGCGCACAAAGATAAACACATAACAACATATTAGCTGGAGAGCACAAATGATGTCTTAAAATGAGCAAAGACTGTAAAGAGCAACGCATTATAGATACGGCGACAATCAAGCAGGCCCTAAAAAGAAAAGCGGACATAGCCACTATGTATATAGATTATCAGAATCACATAGCTGGCTAATATACATATTGCACCATTACAATATTCACCCATCACTAATAACATTTTTAGAATACTCCATGCGACACTGGCGAACGAAACTCAAATTAATGAGCTCAGATGCGGAT
This sequence comes from Thymelicus lineola, assembly GCA_963932265.1. Lineage (NCBI taxonomy): Eukaryota > Metazoa > Arthropoda > Insecta > Lepidoptera > Hesperiidae > Thymelicus > Thymelicus lineola. The sequence continues at coordinate 14,268,114 of OZ010687.1, read as the reverse complement.
GAATCTGATGAAATTCCTATACGAAGAGAGATCTTTCTAGGATATGCGCTTAGTTCCTTATGGTTTTGTCTCGCTCTCAACCCTCTATCTAATATATTAAGTTCATCTGACCAAGGAGTCACTGTTACCTACGGACATACACTCACTTCATTAACACATCTTATGTACATGGACGACATTAAGTTATATTAGTAACAGTTCCCAATCACTTCACAACCTTGCTGACATCAAATACACATTTTCTCAGGGCATTCATATGTAATTTGAGATCGAAAAATGCAAAACATTCACAATCAATAATGGTAACGTAGTAAATAATAACTATACAACTAGCTACTGGAAACCAAATCAAGCCACCTGATTACAGAAGTTCATACAAGTATTTAGGGTTCGAGCAAACTGGGAAAAATTTACCAGAAGCAAACCAAGACAGACCTTAAGAAAAAAAAATTCAGACATCGTCTCAATGCTATACTCCGAACACAATTAAGCTCAAGTATCATCATAAAGGCAATGAATACATACTCCCTATTCTTACCTATTCTTTTAGTATTATATCTTAGTCACAATCGGAACTAAAAGCCCTCCAAAAAATAGTTAATATTTTCTATTGCTGGACAACGCAAACACCACCCCGCTCTTGCGTACAGAGACTGAGTCTACCCCGTGATGAACGAGGTAGGGGAATTATAGACATAAATAACTTACACAATAAACAGATCACTTTGCTTAGGTTTTATTTCCACAAACGTGCTGAAAAATCTTGACTACACAAAGCAACTGTACAGATGGATAAACGACCGACCCTTCTTAATCTACGTAATAACAATATACAGAGAAATGAGCAAGTGACAAACGGGAAGAAAAAAAAATTGCAGCCTGGAACATAAGTCTCTTCATGGAAGACATCGTCAGGATCTTCTGCAGCCCCATGACGATAAGAAAGCGTTGAAAGCTTGGCTGCGATATGGCGGACTTCTCCCCGAAACGGAGGGATTTATGATAGCAATCCAAGATCAAGTCATCGAAACGCGCAACTACCAAAAGTTTATCTGTCACATACCTAACTTACCAACCGACTCCTGCCGACGTTGCCATAGTGCCTCCGAAACCATACTAGAAAACAGAAACTTTAGAGTATACTATGATATAATAATTAAAAAAAAAATACACTTTAATAGCCCAGATATAACTGTATTAGATAAAATTAAAAAAAAAGATATAGCATTTCTTATATATGTATATTGCAGTTTGTAATACACACATACATACCGAAAAGTTGGTTAAATACATGGATCTCCAAATAGAATTAAAAATCCATTGGGGGATTAAAACTGTTAAAACTGTTCCAATCATTATTTCTTCTACTGGCATTACACCTAAGACTTCACACACTAGTCTCAATACATTAGATATACACTCATCCATAGTCGCACTGATGCAAAAGGCTACAATACTAAATACATGTCGAATAGTTAGGAAATTTCTGCATTAGTAAATAGGCACTTGGCTTCGGCCCGTGCTTTGACCTCTTAGGAGAGTTTGACGTAACTTTTACATAATATATAATAAATAATTATATTGTGATCATATTATAGTGAATAATATTAATTACACGCAACGTCATAAAGTATGATTGTTCCTAATAATATGATGATAGATATTATTAATATGTAAATATAAATAAATAATAATAAATATATATTCCATCCATCCATCCATCAGCCCTTGTAGGTCCACTGCTGGACATAGGCCTCCCCTAACTTGCGCCACTGACCAGTTCTGAGCCTTCTGAATCCAACGGATGCCCGCTGTCTTCTTCAGGTCGTCAGTCCACCTGGTCGGGAGGCGTCCTATGCTCCTTTTTCCGAGACGTGGGCGCCATTCGAGGACCTTTCTTCCCCAACGGTTATCGGTCCTTCGCACTATGTGGCCAGCCCATTACCACTTCAGCCAGCTAATTCTTTGAGTTATGTCGGTTACCCTTGTTCGTCTACGGATCTCCTCATTTCTGATTCGATCACGTAGAGAAATACCGAGCATAGCCCTTTCCATAGCCCGCTGCGCTACTCTGAGCTTGTGGATTAGGCCAATAGTAAAGCACGACGTCTCGGATCCGTATGTCATCACTGGCAACACACACTGCTCGAACACCTTCGACTTCAGGCACTGAGGTAGTGTTTTGGGCGACAAGATATGACGCAGTTTCCCAACGCAGCCCATCCGAGATGGATTCTACAAGTGACTTCTTTCTCGAGGTTGGACTTACCCACCTGGATCACTTGTCCCAGGTAATTGTATTCGTCTACAACTTCGAGAGCAGTGTCATCAACAACAACCGGTAAGGGTGTGACATGGACATTCGACATGATTTTCATCTTGTCCATGTTCATCTTAAGACCTACCCGTTGTGAGGCGCTGTTCAAGTCCCCGAGCATTGTACCAAGTTCTTCCAGGGAACTCGCCAGGATGACTATAGCATCGGCATATCGCAGGTGTGTGATGTATTCGCCATTGATGTTAATGCCACGTCGTTTCCACTCCATCAGCCTGAACACGTCTTCCAGCGCAGCGGTGAACAGTTTTGGGGATATGACATCCCCTTGTCTGACACCTCTCTGCAGTTGGATGGGGTTCGTTGCTGTGTCGTGTACTCTGACTGCAGATGAGTACACACACTTCAACACCTTGATATACGTAATAATATATATTTATTAAATTAATAATAATATAATAAATATATATTACGTTCAAGGATTTCCCTGGTCCTTGATTATAATATTTCGGGACGTCCCTGGTCCATTATATCTAGGACATTCCTGGTCCTGTTACTATGTTGTACATCCCTGGTCCATTATTTCTAGGACTTTCCTGGTCCTGTTACTATGTTGTACATCCCTGGTCCATTATTTCTAGGACTTTCCTGGTCCTGTTACTATGTTGGAAATCCCTGGTTCATTATTTCTAGGACTTTCCTGGTCCTGTTATTATGTTGGACATCCCTGGTTCATTATTTCTAAGACTTCCTTGGTTCTTTATTAGATTTTGGGACTACCCTGGTTCCTTGAAATGAAATTAAATGAAATGAAATGATATTTATTTGCAAAAATGTGGTTACCGAAGGTGTTGGCTGGATGTCGAATATCGCTCACATTTGCCAAGAATAGAGGCATACAAATTATTTCTTAAAATAATTAGTTATTATCAACTAGCAATGATATTAAGAGTTCGAATCTATAAAGTTTATCATTATACATTTTAATTGATTGAAGGTCATGCACATACCTATTTACATTGAATAATATGAATTAATTACTTATTAATGTCAAAATCCTAATTAAGTTTAAATTATAAGAATAAATTTAGATGTCAGTTTTATCGGATTCAGTCAAGTTAAAATGTGAGTACAGAATTGACTTAGTTGATTATTAAGCGAGTTATTTTACATAGATTACTTATTGCTATTAATTTGTTCGTCCATAAACTCTTTTAAACTATAATAACACTTTTTGAGTAGCCATTGATGTGCTTGCTTTTTGATATACCATTGATGTGCTTCCTTATTTATGTTTAGCTTATTTTAGTTTAGACCCTTAGTTAAAAGTAAATTATGATCAACATGTAAAATAGTAATAGCGATTACATTAGTATTATAACTGTAATCTACCCATGTAAGCTACACATGTTTTATCATCAGTCGCTCGAGGTCGAACGACCAAATTGGATGGCCGACTGTAAGCATCATTAGATAAATTACCGTCACGTTATTGTTAAATTAGTACTTAACTTGATTTCACTGACAACAACGGCCAATGAGCGGGCAGCTTTCTCGACCAATCACAAGCTCTTGTGGAGAGGGTACTCGTGGAGTGGGGATTTTCCCCGAGGTGACAACGCTGCCCGCTCGGCAGTTAGTCTTGGGACGTCGAGCAAGAAGCTCGACAATATTGTAATAGTGTATAAGTGTAACAGTGTTTGAAAGTGGTGCATAAAATAATATTTAAACAAGGGAATTATCTTTTATTTCACTATCATCTATAGCAAGAGCCAGCCCCTAGTTTCGTCGGATTAGCAAGAGCCGACATGCGCGATAAATGGACGAATAAAGGTCGTAGCTGACTTATACGACACCGCTCCCACCCAACCAAAGTATGAGAATTCAAATATAAACTTAAAATCGTGCTCTGTAGGTGCACTTTACAGTAACAACAAAAATTATCAGCCCGCGCGCGGGAAGCAAGCTAACCGCAACCTTGCCACTCAATAGTTGTACCTACAGAGCACGATTTTAAGTTTATATTTGAATTCTCATACTTTGGTTGGGTGGGAGCGGTGTCGTATAGTGTTGAACGCACATATATCCGCATCGTCCGCCCCGGACGCTCCGTATGCGGATACCCTCGCACATATGTCCGGATTTGCCATACGGATTTTTTAGTATTGCCAACAATTTTTACAGTTTCTTCCAACCTCTAGTGAAAAACGGTGAAGACGGTTAAGATTGATTCAGCTATGGAAAAATTGTTGTAGTAGCTTGCATATTGGCCGAAGAAAGTCAAATTCGAAAAAAAAGAAGATTTTATAGTTCGTTCGCGTTAAGAATCATCAGTGCAACTACAGGGTAAAGGTGTATTCCCAGTGGTGTTACTATTCAAACAAATTATATTTTTAAAGATTAAGTTTAATGAATTTAAAAATACACTTAAAAGTAAAAAATGAAAATTAAGTCATTAATATTTTAATCACTGTCACTAGTATCTTACTGCATTCTTAACGCGAACGAACTATAGGTTCATAATGTCAATTTGAAAAGGCAGTTAGTTGAACGGCAAATTCTATACGTTATTTCCCGGCTTGGTGGATGATGGTCAATAAACCTAGATAATTGAAAACTTTAATTTGTAACTTGAATTTGAGGGAAATTTAATTTCCACACACACACACACACACGATACTTATTATTTTTTATTAGTTTTCGACTTTGTCTCATATTTCAATAACGTAGTTAGTTATCGCAGTTTGCGGAACACCATTCGGAATCTCGAATGTCCGAAAACAATGATGTATAGGTATAAACACGAATATATATAGGCATAAACGAAGGCGACATCTCCTCACAGGATTCGTTTACTATGAAACGTTTCTCCTAATGCGTTGTCAAAAGCATCGTGGCATGGCAACACTGAGTACCAGCACACGCCCTACGTATGACGTCATCCGCATTTTAGATACCTTCCGCATTTTCAAAAATGCGATGCGGACGATGCGGATGACAGATGCGTCGGTATATGTCATCCGCACCGTCCGCACGCATTTCTGAAAATACGGAAGGTATCCGAAATACCGATAGTGTTGCCATGCCACGATGCTTTTGACAACGCATTAGGAGAAACGTTTCATAGTAAACGAATCCTGTGAGGAGATGTCGCCTTCGTTTATGCCTATATATAATTGTTTTTGGACATTCGAGATTCCGAATGGTGTTCCTCAAACTGCGATAACTAACTACGTTATTGAAATATGAGACAAAGTCGAAAACTAATAAAAAATAATAAGTATCGTGTGTGTGTGTGTGGAAATTAAATTTCCCTCAAATTCAAGTTACAAATTAAAGTTTTCAATTATCTAGGTTCATTGATCATCATCCACAAAGCCGGGAAATAACGTATAGTATTTGCCGTTCAACTAAATGCCTTTTCAAATTGATGTCATGAGCCCAGAATCTTCTTTTTTTCGAATTTCATTTTCTTCTTCCTCTTCCAATGCGCACGCTATTATAACAGTTTTTTTTCCATAGCTGCATCAGTCTTAATAGTTTGCTTTTGCAATCTGAGAATCTGAGTCTGACAACTGTCAGTTGAATAAAGGAATATATTATTATGAAGTTTATGAAAACTATGAAATAATATACATTTAATGGCCAATACTTGACGATTGATAGCAAAGTATACAATACAATACAAAAATCTTTATTTCATCTCATCCTCAAATTACATTCAGGTAACATTTTAAAATATGAATAAATGGAAAAGATAATGTAAGTGCTAAGTAATCTGTGGGAGATCTGATGTCTAAACTAAGCCTTGGCCTGTATCTTAGTACACCATACCTAAACTATACCTATACACGGAAATAAATTGACACAGAACTAGTGGGATTTTTTCATACTAGTATTGTCAACAGGATTACTCACCAAGACGAGTGGGAATAAACGAATGACATCGCACCGTTTTTCACTAGAGGTTGGAAAAAACTGCTAAAATTGTAGGCAATACTAAAAAATCCGTACGGCGAATCCGGACATATGTGCGAGGGTATCCGCATACGGAGCGTCCGGGGCGGACGATGCGGATATATGTGCGTTCAGCTTAAGTCAGCTACGACCTTAACTCAATATCACGCCAACCGATTTCGATGATTCTTTTTTTATTGGATGTACTTCATTTGAAGTCGGTTCTTTTTTGTTAAAATTTTAGATTATTGTTATACATTAGGTACTCCAGTCCTCCTATGATTACACAGTAAATATTCATCAAATTATTTTTACTCGTTCGCATTACAATTAATAAAGTCAAATGTTACTTTTGAACCATACAAAAAATGCAACAGAATGGACCTAGTGCTAAAAGAGTTTAATAATCTTTTAATAATCCACGATTTCAACTTTTAGGCAAAATAATTAGAAATACGAACTATACAAATATAAATTGAAAATTTCTATTGTAAGCCAATGTATCCAGTGCTGTGGGGATTTTTAATTGTAACCCGATATCGCAAGAGGATTCTCATGTTTCCTCTAAGCTTTGCTCCGCGAAATCGGCTTAAAGCGTACCCGGTCAGTGGTTTTCGTGCTGTAGAAACTTCAAGCACTAATAATTGTAGAAATAAAATAGGTCCTCAGGGTCCTGTTAAAAATAATTACGCTTTTTCTAAGTTTCATTCTTAACAAAAAATCTGATTCTACGGTTGCGGAAAACTAGGTTCAAATAGGTATGAGTAGATTCTTTTAAACTTGTATGAGCTATAATATGTAGTGCATGTACCTGATCGTATTTTGTCAAAAAAATCACATTCTTGATGATAGCAGGTTGCTATCGTTAATTAAATTAAATATAAAACATGAACTATAACTACTGCGAGCGATCTGTTTGTAATCGGTTAGAGCAGCGGCTTAGAATGAATAAACCTCCAAATACTATACTATAAATAAATACTATACTATAAATACTACACGACTCATACAAAATTATAGATGCAGGCTTCGTCAAGATGTTTTCCTTTACAGAAGCAACTGATAAAATATCGTATAATACCCACAGAACTATTACAGAATAGTATTATTACAGAAGTGCGTGAAACACTACACTATTATTGGACGGGTACCTACCTAAGTTTTGTATTTCACTGTATATTATTATGGATTTTGGTTCAAATATCGTGTTATATTTGATTCACCACCTGATCCGATTAATTCCCAATGAACTATAACTCAGATGCCATTGTAATTACCAGCAGGGATAAAATAATTCATGCCATTACGATGATGATTAGAATCATATGACTTATAACCACAAAAAGTGGAACTAGCCCAGAAAATAGTCATGAGTCAATAATTATCAGGTGGAAAATGTGTGGTTTTTAGTGGTCTAAAGAAAATTGGCGAGCGGCCACGGTGGCTCTGACCGATCGTCACCGGCTGCGATAACACGGAGTATTGTGTTAAATAATCTGTTCTGTGTTGAATTGTGTGTGTGTGAAATAATGTGTTATCTCATTTTCTATATACAATACAAATATCATCAAAGTAGGAATAAAGTAATATTGGAAAGATCTTCCTTAAGGCGGTTTGTGTGAAGTGCCAGAATATCTCTAAACTTATTTCATTGTAATATTCTATTTTAATTTTATTATAAAAAATGAAAACAATGTTTATTACAGTTTCCAGTTTTTATTAAATCTATTTGGGTCTTATATCTTCAGGTGGAATTTTGTAATAATTTTTACACAACTTCCAAGAAAGCAGAAATGCTTGAAATTTTCAACGTAAATTAGATTCGGTTATAGAAGTGGCATTATTTATGCCACTTGAATTTCTACTTTTATTGTTTTTACTTAATAGTTTTCTGAATATATAATGATCCTTTTGATCCGCTATTCTCAGGATAAGTATTATGTAACAGTTCCAAAGTATAGATTTCCAATACCCAATACAGGTGGCTGCAATCGACAAACGTCTTACCAAAGCGTCTTACTGACTGAGTAGGTGTTTTTGACGCAGTGAACTGAGAAAATCTCCTTTATATTATATGTATTTACGTATTATTTCAGTGCACAGCTTTCTAATATTTAATGTGGAGCACATTTTATCATGTTGACCAGATAGTGGACAACGTTTAACGACTACTACGAGTATAATCTAAAATTTTACAAAAAAAAGAACCGACTTCAAATTAAGTACATCCTTTCCAATAAAAAAAGAATCATCGAAATCGGTTGGCGTGATTTGAGTTATTCGTCCATTTGTCGCGCACATACTGAATGCGAATATTAGACTTATATGCTTCTCTCATGGATACCATTATCAGATCTCGCTCAAATGTAAGTGCGACCACATGACAAGCACCAGCTTTCGATTAAAAAAAGTATCATCAAAATCGGTTCACCCTGTCGAAAGTTCTGAGGTAACAAACATTAAAAAAAATACAGTCGAATTGAAAACCTTCATCTTTTTTTTAAATCGGTTAATAAAAGAATAACAATCAGACCTGTTGATACCACCTACCTTCCTGCCTTCCAAAGCAGAGAACTTGTGTTGTGGCCCTAGCGGTCATCCAACTTTCAACTGACACCCAAGTTAACATATTCAACAGTCTTCTAAGTCGAAGGCAGAACCTAATTGCGTGCAAAAAATAAAATCAATCACCATAAGGATTTTATATATATTCATTTAAATTTTATAGGATATCTTGTAAAATTCTTGTACGGTTACGTATGCTTATGATGGATTTACAGTTGAAGTGCTAATTTTGGTTAAAAGTCAAGTGGCTAAACAGCCAGCAGGGGGGGGGGGACTTGTCCAACTCCAACCGTTTGGTTGACAAGTGAAAATTTTGACAAGTAAAAAAATTTAAAAAATAGGTTATATGATGAATTTACAAGGAAAATTATCACGGCTAAGTTAGCATAAGTAGGTAATGAGTAATAGTCGATAAACTTACTACTTCGGAACCCTAACATTGCGCGTGGCCTGAAACGCACTTGCCCAGTTTTTTGCTTCTAATTCAGTGTCAAAAACTGCTTTATCATCATGTAGGGCGTAATTAATTTTGTGCGAGTATAAGGTTGATCCTTCATACCCTTTTCACTGGACTGGACTGGATAAGCCGGAGATTACGTGTTGCTTGCTAATTTTTTCTGAAGAGTACGTGGGTTAATAATTTTTTTAATATCTTATGCAACTATATAAAAAAGTTAAACTATTGGGCACTCTGTGGTCGAAATTCTCATTCGGTTTTTAGGCACCATCATTACTAATTGTATTGTTGCAGGATAATAAGTAGGTATTTCGATTTTAATAAAAAAGTAAATAAGTTCAATACTAATCAATAGGATCACAAGATAAGTGCGAACTATTATTTCTATAACACATAGGCATATGTGTTAAACAGCATATCGCTCACCTAGTAATATAATGGCACATCTGCAGCTGTGTTTAAAAGTGCATAATCTACCTACATAGTGGTCACAGTACCCACACTGCTCTTCTTAAGGTGACTGAAGATATACGCGAGGGAATGGAGAATAGATTACTTACCGTTCTTGTTCTTGTTGACTTCTCTAACGCGTTTAATATGGTCGACCACGATCTTCTTCTCGCGTTACTTCATAGCCTTAACTTTTCTTCCACTGCCCTTAAATGGTTTTGCTCGTACCTAAGTGGTCGTCAACAAGCAGTTCGTGTCGGTCATAATTCTTCGGATTGGTGCGAGCTCTCTTCTGGTGTACCACAAGGCGGAATTTTATCACCCCTGTTATTCTCCATCTTTATTAACTCCTTATCTTCCTTGCTTCGCTGCTCTTACCATTTCTATGCTGATGATTTGCAAATTTATGCCCAGGCAGAAGCTCAGTTTATTAATAATGCTATTACTAGCATAAATAATGATTTAAAATCCGTTGCGACCTGGTCGAGTAACTTTGGCATAAAAGTTAACCCTGACAAATGTCAGGCTATAGTTATAGGTAGTAGTCAACAATTAAGTAAAGTGGATCTTGGTTTTGTCGCACCGGTCAGGTTTGATGGTTCCATTATCACGTTTTCCACGTCTGTCAAATCTCTGGGCCTGTATTACGATACTCATCTGAGTTGGAGTTGTCACATTCGCGAAGTTTGTCGGTCTGTTACTGCCAAACTTTGTGCTCTCAATCGGCTCAGAAATTTTCTTCCAGTCAAGGTGAAAATTGTCTTGGTGCAAGCCCTCATCTTCCCCTTAATTGATTATGGTGATGTGTGTATGACTGATCTCAACGAGGATCTGCTCAATAAACTGGACCGTCTTGTCAATAATAGTATCCGCTTCATTTTCTGTCTACGAAAATTCGATCATGTTTCTTCCTACCGGACCCAACTTCAATGGCTTCCGATTAGACAGCGTAGACATATGAGGATACTTTCCACTCTCTTCTCCATCTTACGTGATGATCTTTCGCCAGCTTATCTGAAACGAATGTTTCAGTTCCTGGACGACACTCATGGGCGTCAGCTTCGCTCGTCCGGGACACAGGCCCTCTCTATCCCTCTTCACCGCTCAGGCTTCCTATCTAATTCTTTTGCTGTTCAAGCCGCTCGGCTTTGGAATGCGCTACCTGAAAATCTTCGGAAGCCTGTCAGTAAATTAACTTTTAAAAAGAATCTCTTCAGATATTGCTTAGGTGCGTGATTAGGTGTCTCTGTGAAGTGTTTCTTTATCATCCCACTTTGTGTTATATGTATTTATATATATATTGTATATATTTATTTATTTATTTGTATTATATACTTATATATATATATTTATATATATATATATCATATATATTTTATTTTATGTTTTTTAAGTACCCTTTTAGTTTATATTATTTTGTTATTCTCTTCATTATTTTCACAATACCGCCTTTGATGTTTCTCATACTTCCCGAAGGTTGACTGGTAGAGAATGCTTTTAGCATTAAGTCCGCCTTTGTACCTCTTACATTGTTTTTTGGTTCAGAAGTTTAAATAAATAAAAAAAAAAAATATGTATTAATTTTTATACTAGTAATCAAACCAATGCAATCTGTTAAAAAACGTAAAAAGAACCCATATATTAATTTTAAACATTTTTATAAAATTTTTGATCCTCGTTTCTGTAAAATATGACAAACGTAGATGTGCCGTTAACTGGGTGAGCGATATTATTATGACTCGATTACTAAGACTAACTGAGGATGTAAATTAATGTACTAAGATAGATAAGAAGTTTTTATCGTTACTGCTATTAAGAATAAACTTTAAAACAAAAGTAGGTTATCATTTGGTTCGCAGAAATGCTGTTCCGAAGATAAACCGTTATGTTTGCCTGCCCTTTGACGGATCTTTTCGGACGGAGAGCGGATTTCAGTACGAGTTTCATGCTACATTTTTGTGTGTGGACCTAAATCCGTTGGGAGTCCGAAATGGAGAGAATTTTTTAAGAAATTGTTATTTTCACTTTTTTGCTACGAAAGATATTTTATGTACCTAAGACATTTGTTTATTTTAACAACAATTACTTTTTGAAGTTTGCTAAAACTTGACAGTTGTCTTAAGCGCTAATTTACCCATTTGTCATGATATAAATTTTTAAAATAATTTATATTTAATTCACCGTTGAAATTAACTTTTTTTCTAATAAAATTTACTTAAAATATTTTAACAGAATTGCAGTTTTTAGTAAACAACCAATGCCTCTAACAATGCCTTTTTACAGAACATCGGATACAAAAAGTAAGCAAACAGTATATTGTCTCGCTAAAATGCTATGAAAAATAATAACAGTAAGTCTAGAAACAATATTTACGGCAGATTTTGTAACAAAAGAAATACAAATGTGCATTTGAGGTTTTTGAAATCAGTCTGTATTGTTCTTTTTGGTATTGTAAGGAATTGGATACGGACAGTTTGAATACGAATTGTTTCTGTTTCTGACTACAGTATTACAGCTAAATGAATATTATCTGCTGAACATTACTACCTATTACAATTTGGTACTACTAGAGTAATATTTCTATTTTCTACCTATTACATAGCAATTATTCAGGAGATAAACATACCCGAAGCAATGCCAGATTTTTATACGTAAAATTAAAAAAAATGTCCTATTATTTCTAATGTTTTCTATAATAGGTTACCAAATAGATATACGAGTATATTATCCAAATAATTATTATTTTGATGTAAAAATTGCTTTACATTTCTTACTGCATTAACTCTGTGAATTACGTTATTAAATGAAGAAATAATAAGCATAGTCTTAAATTTTAATTCAAAAAACGCCAACAAAAAAACTATATCAAATTCGGTTACAAAAGAGTTACAATGCCACAGACATACAGATACACAGATACGTCAAACTTATAACATCCCTCTTTTTTCATCAGGGGTTAAAAATATGCTATCAGCGTCAGGAAATTCACACTTCACTCACTGTTTGAATGCCGGCTTCAAGTTATTAATTAACTTTTAATTGCCCCATTAGAGTCCCCATTTCAAATATACTATAGCGATAACGACACGTGATATAAAACTGTAAACACACTGAAACCTATTGCTTTTAACATTATAATCTAAAATTTTAACAAAAAAGAACCGACTTCAAATGAAATACATCCAATAAAAAAAAGAATCATCGAAATCGGTTGGCGTGATATTGAGTTATTTGTCCATTTATCGCTCACATACTTAATGCTTTAACACTCACATGCTTTTGACATTGATGTCATTGTCAGATCGCTCAAATATGTGGGACCACACGACAAGCACCAGCTTTCGATTAAAAAAAGAATCATTAAAATTGGTTCACCCAGTCCAAAGTTTTGAGGTAACAAACATAAAAAAATACAGTCCAATTGAGAACCTCCTCCTTTTTTGAAGTCGGTTAAAAATGGACATAAAACGAGTTACTCTTTTCTATACAAAAAATAATTTTAATTTATAATAATTACCTACGTCCTTCATAATATGTTATTTGTTTCAATGTAATGTTCCGGGCCACCTATTTAACAGAGAATTTTACTGCCTAAACGATTATATTTTAATGTTTACTGAGTAAAATTCTACACCACCCGGCGCTTTCCGCGAAATTGGAGCGTATCTTTTAAAAATTCATGTGCCAAAAACGAAGGTTAGGTTACTGAAAAAACACTGGCCGCTACAAGATTCATTCACTAGAATTTTTTATTGTCTGCATTGAAATAGTATCTAACTAAATCAAATGTAGATACTGATAGCTGTAGATACTTATTGCACTTTATATTATTATCCCACGCAAACCCAAATAGTTGTAGTATTGCCCAAAGATTGAAGGGTTCCTCGTTTGATTTGGCCTAGGGCAACAGTCCTCTTTTTCCTCAGTTCCTTCTTTTTCTTCTCTCTTTCTTGGCCGGCAACACATCAGTGATGCCTTTGGTGTTGCTGATGTCCATGGGCGACGATAGCCACTTACCATCAGATGGATCGTCAGCTCGTTTGCTGGCTATTTCCATAAAAAAACAGTAGGTACTCGTCAACAGGAGGTACTCGTCGCCAAAGAAAATGAGGGGTGAATGCATGCTTACATTTATTTAATATTTCCTTATTTTTTTCTATCAAAATAATGTTAAACTTTTTCTTTGTAGTCTGTATGTAACCCAAACTTGTATTATAACACAAACGAATAGATAGCGCTGATTCAGTGCTAGAACATTTTAATTCCAAGCGTGCTTATTTTACCTACTATAAAGATACCTATAGTATAACGAAATACCTCACAAGTGACGAGGTCGTGACCCCATATCTTGCAGAGAAACCTAATGTAATTACTCCCTGAAACTTATACACGAATTCATATAGTTACTGAGCTATGCTTTGAACGGATTCGGCTTTACCGAAATCAACGGCTTTTTACTAATCAGTGTTGAATTAGAGTAGGAAAAAATCAGCACATTTCACCACGCTGCTCCAGTGTTCATAGTACAATAAATAAATAATACTACAATAAATACTATTTCGCAAATGCTGGCTAGCTTCTTTTTTATATAATTTTTAAAAATAAAAAAAAATTGCTACATATTCAAACACATAAGAGTTAATTAGTGCGACCCTCACTAATTCATAATTCTTAGCCTACTCATAATCAATGTTATTTTTAATCACGATGGTACCTGCTTTGAGCTTTTCCCGTCGATGGCGACTCTACAAGTTTAATCGACTGTTTGACTTAGCCATACCTGAAACAAAAGATATTGATAATATTTGTATTAAAAATATTTTTAATATACTTATCTGTAAGCGGCAAACCGTAGTAATAGAATTGTATTTTTAAACTTAACGTTTTGACATCATCAAATAAGAAACGAAAATATCGTCACTCAAAGAGCGAAAAAAATGTTCATGATTTCAGTTCCAAGCAAGCATAATGTTATAAGTTACTCTTATCGTGTGCGACTAAAAGGGAATATTACAATTTAGTATTCCCTGTCTACGGCTTTGCCGGACCATTGAAGTTTCTAAGCACTCCACCGAAAGGGTAAGCTGCGTTATATACACCTGAACACCTTCCAACTCGCTTTATTTAATTTCACGTGGGATAACAGGTAACGAACATGAACAGAATCGGAAATGTATTTTTATTGGTTTTATTGGTTTTATTAGAGTTGTTTTGTCACTAGAAAGTGGCACACGCGATTAGTGTTTTTGTACGTCAACAGGTACCCATCCTGCATGGTGATTAGGTATACGAGTAGTCACGATGATTTTCTTCACTAGAAATGGACTTCAACCTATTAAAAGCCCACTACCGAGCACGGGTCTCTTCTCTTGAAGAGGACTAGAGCATACTCCGCCATGCTTCAGTGCGGAATATTTTACCTCTTGCGGTCACCCATACAGTACAACCACAGAACATCTAATAATTAGTTAGAAGGGGCATAGCACGTAATTTGTATGGGAACCGCTGTCGCCGTTTCAATAAACACTACTAACGAAAATGAACAAATACGCACGAGGATTGTTATGTGTGCATGAAGTAGGCGTGACTCTGTAGCTAGGGATTGATTGTCGATAAATTTTTATCGGTATTTATTTTCGCAAGGTATACTTATTCATTATATACTTTTATACTTTTTGATTGAAATTACTTACTCCGTCGACAGACTCATATTTCATCATGGCCTCCGAAACAAAGTTTTTTCCAATTACCGCACATGAAGGCATTTTTACGTAATTAAGTCGCAGTATTTTGCAGTACTTTTCTCCGTTGGAGTTTGCGAGTCACTAAACAGCGCAATCGCGTGTTTTTGTGCGATGTGCGCATTTGATCACAGTATTGGCGCGCCTACCTTGCCCACAATTCCTTTCTAACTAATTATTAGATGTTCTGTGAGTACAACTATCGACAGCGTCCACTGTTGCTTAACTCAGTTAACTCAGTCAGTCACTTAGGATCAATCTATGGATTGTAAGTGCTTCAATTTTTAAAGAAATGTATCTATGTAATTAATACATGAAAAGAAAATAGTTTTACCTCTTTTTCAGGAAAGATCTGAGAATGAGTAAAGTTAACTTGGAGAAGTAAAGAAAGCTAACCTTTAAATGAAATATAATTTGCGCCAAATATTCAATATTATAATTATAGTGTCAGTGTGAAATAAACCTTTGAAAATGTTAATTACAATATAATTTCGAACACAGAGCGTGTGTCACTTAACTAGTTAATTATGTTATGCGTTTGACGTTGAAAGATTCGAGCCCCATTTCACGGCGAAGGCACTACGCTATCTCTGACAACTGACCTACAAGGCTGTTAAATTTGGTGGCACGACGAGGAAAAACCGAATCTATGCCAGATATGCCATTTTATTACTTACATTCCGCAAGATCAGAGTTAAGAACTGGCAAATTTATAGCCTTTTCTCTAGACTAGACACCTCATGTTCTCAGATATATCGACGTCAATATTCTTTGAACGGCTGACTTCTACTTGATTAAACGTTCACAAGAAATACGTTCACTTTTATTTGTCTGAAAAGGATTTATATGAAAGTAAATTGCTCTTCTTCGTTGGAACAAAAAATAGACAATCTTAGGACGTGTTGTAAGAATTCGACAATAATATTTCGCTTAGTATGTGCCAAGTCAAATAGAGTCTGGGTTCAAGGAAAATAAATATTCTATAGAGAATACATTGCTGTATTATAAAGATTGTCCTATTCTTCCACCAATCAATATTGGAGTAGCGAGGTGGATTCAGTTCTAGATCTCCTTTATTACAAGGAGAGACCCGTGACCTGTATATCTAATAGATAGGAGATTGTTTTATTAGTAATCCGTAGAGATAACTTTGAAGCCTTGAGTGACTGTAGAACTTAGGTCATTCCTCATCACTTAGGCTTAGGTCATACCCCATCACGCTGCTAATTTATAATACTTAAATTATTTTGGGTAAGTTAATTCTCTAAAGTTATGTACATGTATATAGTAATGTTACATTTCGCAAAGTTTTTCTTTTGATATAAAAGAAATACTGGTAAGTATTTGTATCTTAAAAGTATCATAGTTTTTCATAGAATTATGAATATTTGGTTACTGGTACTAATCGTGTTACAACTTAAAAATACTTTTTATTAAGATATACCTAAAACTTTTATTAACAAGCCCTAGTCGTTCATTCTCCAACGTTCTGCAACTTATTTGTGTTTCCAGTTCAAAGTAGCGTAAAGTGGCTTGTCAGGAATGTTTATTGAACAAACGTCAAAGTTTGCTGTATCGAAGCAGAAACTTCTAAAATTTCCACATAACGCTACGTGTTGTAGATCTATGTATTGGTTTTGGCGGAGGTGTCAGAACTTTTAGGTTCCAGGTTCCAGTGACACTCAAATGTTATGTATTGTGTAAATATTACGCCACGTGGGCAGTGATATTATAAGTAAAAAAGAGGTAGATATGTCACTAGCGCGCCGAAGATGAAGATCGTCAGAGCAGTCAGTTGACCTCGTCTGCTCGTAGTCGCTCTTTCAATACAAGACGATAGACACGCTTTTGTTGTTGTTAGAAGTGATTAAGATTTGACATACAACGTTATAATGGCTTCGTGTGTTATTGTAGTATGATTGGTGTAATGAAACAAAATATAGGCGTGTGTGTGTTGTAGCTCTTTTTGGAACAGATTTTTTGGTTGATTTGTAAGGGCATGACGTATCTATATTTTTTAAATATCATTGCACGTGGGCCGATTATTTATAAAGTTCATGTTAAAATATGAACATAAAAAGGATCTGAAAATCTATAAAGCGTATTAAGCCTTTGCTAAGACTTAAAATTATCTGAACAAAAATAATGGTACTAAATCAACCTTTACGTTTTACCGTTTTGTATGACTTTCTATTTATTAACCAATATTCGGAAAAAACTAATGTTCCTAATTCAGCCTTAACGTTAGCCGTTCTAATGATTTTGTTTGTGTTAACAAACTATCAGTCATCTGGTACATTTAATTGTAATCTGAGCAAAATCTAAGTAGTTACGGGTTATACATATCACCCTTAAACATTCAAAGCTGTCTTCAAAATACTCGCGTTTTTCAATAACATAACAATTAACATTGTTATGGTTATTAAAACTCGCCATTTATAAAATAGTGGAGAAAAGGATAGTGTTACCTGTCCCACCAAACCAGATACCTTGACTCCACCTATCCCACGAATAAAATCTACACCACGATTAACCTGCAAACTTAATTTCTCCATTATATAGTCGAAATTTTACAAAATAACTTTCCAAGCACTTAAAACGATCCATAATATTTTTTTGAAGCGCTTACAACGATCCTTAATAAATTCTTTGTTTCGTGTAGCGCATGTAAACTATCTTCTGATGCAAAGCTAATAAGTGCATCAGCTTAAGTAAGCTAGTAAATGTTATAACTTACTTACAAGTTGATTGAAATGGAATGAACACATTTCAGATGGAGTTAATATCTTTTCTCCAGTACTACAGTAGCAAAGACTATTATTTCACTACTGACTACAGCAGTTTTCATCGCCCTTTGATGCGAAAAATTTTCTCATTCCGTCACTTGAAACTGGACTTCCAGCAAAGAATATTTAATAATATAGTACAATAATAGTCTTCCGGATGATTTTAACTTTTAATGAGCAGAGATTATAGCGGGCATTGTTAAAATACGCTTGTCTTTGTTATTAATAATTAACCCTTAGGCTATTTTTGTTATCTCAAAAAGATAACAAAAAAAGAGTTCCTAATTCATTAATGACTAACTTTTGTCCGCGGCTTCGCCCACGGTACAGTTGTTTCGAAATGAAATTTATAATTATAATAATTAATTTAGATTTATATGCACGTGGCTTCGCGCGCGTAGTTATCGATTTTGTACGAATCCCACGGGAACCCTGAATCAAGGGTATAGGCTATCTTCATTCCAAATAGCCAAATCGGTTAAGTAGTTTTGGCGTGATTGAGGAATAAACATCCAAACATCCAAATATCTTCACAAACCTTCACATAATACATGAAATATTGTCAAACATTTTATCTATTTAATTAAATTTACACAAAATAATAGTTTTATTTACACAATACATGTCATCAAAGGCGGTGATATCATTATTAGCGATTGCATCAAGACCGCCTCTGGCCAGAGGACAAAGTACAAGATTACGTTATGTTGTAATTGCAAGTTACATGTATGTTTGTTTTTGTAAATCAATTAAACCAGCTTGTTACAAGAGATGAATACATTTTGTTTATGTCATCATGAATAAAAAGGCAAGCACATAATTATAACCAAACAAACAGAAATTTAAACTCATCCAATCACATTTCTGCCTCACTGGGAATTGAACCTAGGATGCATCGAACGGCGATCCGTCTTTGTAAACATTACGCCACGTGGACCAATTATTTATAAAGTTCATGTTAAAATATGAACATGAAAAGGATCTGAAACAAAGAGAGTAATTACTCTGAAAAACTGCGTGGGAGATCATCCCTAGATATTAATTAAATAGCTTAAAAGTAGTACCGATATGTTTCGACCTTTGTACTAATGAATTAATATTGCTCATTACTTTGGAATAGCAAAGTAAATTTCTTGCTCTATGTTTTAAAATTGTGGTCCTTTGGGTATAAATTTGGTCATCGGGGTATATATTTAACTGATATAATTCGTTAAATATTCGCAAAAAGTCCATTATATCATAAAATATGTATGAAAATCATAAACAATTTTAACATTTTGCATTTGTAATAAAATTTTGTGCTGTTCGTTGCTTATTCTTTGTAACGTAATACTCTTTGATACGATTACTGATCAGGAAACCGTGTATTTTCGGTCAGCCATATCAAAGGCTGTGTTCGGGCTTTTCTCGTTAGATTTTTCCTTTTTTTAATTGAGGACGCGCGGATTATTTTCGAAGCGAACGATAGGAATTAATTATTAATCATCGCAACCCATAGCCTCTCACAATACGAAGATAATGAAACTCAACATAATTTTTCCGCCTCAACATAATTTAAAATCTCTGGACAAGTCAGTTTTTTTATGGAAATAGCCGGCAAACGAGCTAACGATCCACCTGATGATAAGTGGCTATCGTCGCCCATGAAGATACATAAACAACACCAAAGGCATCACCTTTGGCCTTGCTTAGAGTCAGCCGATTCATGCTTAAGGATGGTAGCTATCCAGGCGAAACCCATGGAGAAATAATAGTGGTAATAAGGGTATTAATTAATTATTAAAATCAATATTACCAATATAATCCCTCCGAGGGGCCCTACCACCAGCGGGCCGGATCTAGTCGCCTTTTACGATACCCATCCGACGTGGGATTGGTGTTAGTATTCAAAGCCGCCCCAACACGGCTAACTATACATCTGGATCCATCTTGAGGTACCTCTTCAAAGCTTGTCATCCAGAAGTATATGTAAAGTTCTTGACTGACTAACATTGTGAATTATGTAATTAAAGTTGCTAGGTAATTGACTATAGATTGTTTAAGAAATATATATAGATATAAATTATTATGGGAAAATTTAGGTTTAATGCGATTTATTTTAAAATAACTTATTACCGGATAAGTTTTTCCTTTCATTATAGCTAAACCAGATTTAGTTGTAATACTAAATAACGTAGGGACGGAATTGTAATTTGAAACTTTCTGTAACTTTTTCGTGTTAGCACATAATGGAATTTTTATTGTAATCATTCTCTGACGTCTATAGGTAGTTATAGAGATGTTTTATACTTACGGAAAAAAAACATTGACTTTCTTTCAATTGGGAAAAAGTTTCTAGATGTTTTTTTGTAGTTTCAGTTTAATTAAGATGGAACTCGCAGTGATATCTACGTGTCTGACTATCTATGTTCCTTCCAAAATTCTTTTTTTTCATTTTGGTTGCAGTACTACGACCTATTCGTTAGTAGCTCCGTGGTCATAGTTCTAGTAGAAAAATACTTAAAGTATTATTTTGCTAAATTACCAATACTTGAAATAAATAATGATTAATTATTATACAATAAAGTTAGGATAGGTCTGATACAATCTTAGCAGACGGCAGATTACATCCTTGTTGCGGTGAGTGACAGGAACAAAGGAAATTAATCAAAAGCCCCTTTGATGTAATGAATAGTAAATTGACCTGACAGAAAATATTAGCAAGCGTGATTGATGCACGCAGTATAGGGCACCGTTATTTAGAAACAGGGCTTAAGGAAACGATTTTCTAAATTTATTACGGAAAACTAAAAAAAAAAACTTTTTGTTATTACAGCTTCGCTCTGTTTGCAGGTAGTAGGTAAGCAATTCGGAACAAAATTATTATATCTCAGAAAGCACAAAATTATTGATAAACATAACTGTAATAAAATAAATATCTATATATTTTATTTATTCAATAATACATTTGTAATAAAGAAATTAAATAATTATAAAATAATAATATTTAATAATTATAAACAGTTATTGTTAATAAAACAATAACTGTTTCTTAACATACGTCAATTAATAGATTTCCATTGAAGAATGATACGCCGTCGTTAATCAATGATTGATACAAGAGACAAGAGTCTAGAAAAACTTTATGTTGGCCAGTCGAGTTTCTATTACAGCTAAACACGGATAAAGGGTCTAATACACTGCCCGGTTAATATTAACTTCATCGACTCGAGTAATTTTGTACTTTGGAAATTTTGAACAAAATAATTAGTGTACTTCATAAAACAAAATGTTCTACATACTAAAATAATCCAGTAACTATTTATTTATTTACGTTTTTATTCTGAAAATTGTTTCACACGTCTTGTGATATTCTTTTAAGTTAATAGTTACAAGAATTGTCATCGTGATAAAGGAATTCGACTTCTGAAATAAAAGAAATACTTCAATAGGCATGAAAACAGGATGAAGACAGGAAAATGAACAAACAATCAAGACAATCTAACCTTTTTAATTTAGGATTTGAATGAATGTAGGTATCATATTTATAATTTTATGCAGTATTTTTTTCTAACATGACACATAAAAAATGGATCCTAGATGACTATTGTATTATGTTATATTATACAATAGATTCGTATTCGGTGAGTCATTTACATAATTAAATAAATCAATTCAAGTACGGCACTAAACGGAATTAATGTAGCGTTTAAAATTCCTCAGCAATGATTTTAAACAATGAATTGGAACGAGCGACGAACACTGGAAGCGATCGGTTCCCGCATGAGTCACTAGTGGCAATTATTGAACCGCTTTTTTACCCACCCACAAAGTGGTTAGTGAGGTAGATGTCGGTGGAAGTTAATTTAAACGTAGAGAAGTGATAATTAGTTAATTTGTGTGTGTTTTGTATACGTAGGTAGACTTCTATCGGGCGTTGTTTTACCATGCGACGTATTTTATCCATAAAACTGGAGCGTGGTGGAATATATTAAAGGCCTCATCACTCGAGCACTCCTCAGTTATTTAAAGATCAGTGCCTTGTTAGGTTATTTTTTGGAAGCCAATTAGATTCAATTTTTGTTAAAAAGTAATTATTTTTTAATTTTTAGTTAAATGTAGTAGGTAAAATATCAACCATTCCCTCTTCCCGTACCTTTAGGGATAAAATTATTTTTCCAAATTTTAGTGAGAGTAATTTCAAGGTATACACTATCTAATGAAAAAATAATCATCGAAATCGGATCATGCAGTACAAAGTTATTGGGGTGTAAAAATTCAGTGGGTGAACAATCAATCATCTCCTATTTTCGTAACTTTAGGGTAGGAATAAAATTTTCAAAAAAAATGGGACCAACTCCATGACATACCCCATCCATTAAGAAAAGAATCATCAAAATCGGACCACCTGTGCCGATTGCTGCATGATCATACACTAAAAAAAACATGTCGAATTGAGAACCTACTCCTTTTTTTTCGTCGGTTAAAAAGAAGCGATGAACACATAATAATAATTAAAAAAATTCATATAAGTAATGAACAGAAATAAAATTAGCCCCGAACTCTATGTTTTCGAAACTCGTGTTTAAACTGCTTCAAATAGAAAACCTCATTGGCATTCCATTGGGTGGCTACCGCATATGGCAGAAGCATTTCCCGTGGCGCTATGCCAGTTATGTCCATTCAACTTTCATTGTTAACTCTTCCACGAGTCCAGTCGACCGTTACATATTAGATGCGGGTGCGGAATGGATATCGCTCTCGTTATAGGCTATTGATTAATAAAATCGATGAATTTCTATTTTTATAGCCTGCTAACGAGCAGAAGGAGGAATAAGTCATGGTGGCCGACGAAAAGATATTGTTGTCGTCGAAAAAGATTTGTTGTTATTTGAGATTTTTTTATGGAAATAGTCGGCAACCGAGCTGACGATCCACCTGATGGTATGTGGCTTTCGTCGCCCATGGACATCAGCAACACCAAAGGCATCACTGATGCATTGCCGCCCAAAAAAGAAAGAAGAAAAAGAAAGAAAGAACTGGCTCTCAAGTTCCCAGCCGGAACACGACGAGCCGTTTGGCAGCTGACTCATACTCAAGGGTGCTATCCAGACGAACCCCATGGAGAAATAATAATAGTAATAATGGTATTAATTAACAATTAAAGTCAATATAATCATATAATCAATATAATCCCTCGAGGGGCCCTACCACCAGCGGGCTGGATTTAGTCGCCTCTTACGACACCAATCCGGCGATGGATTGGAGTTAGTATTCTAAACCGCCCCAATACTTACTATTAAATTTTCATAAAAATTTTGTTAGTTACTAATTATTCTACGTTTTAATTTTATTTGAATAATATTTCTAGCATTAAAAATACTGTATTTTTAGAATTATAATCATGTTCAAATTATCAGACTTGGTGTGATGTATTTGTTTTTGTCATTAATTTAAATCCAAAGATAACATTAGGATAATCAAACTTAGTAACAAAAAAACTGTTGAAATCTTCATAGTATTCACAACTTATGATTGATTTTTAAACGCTAGGGATAATAATAGACAAATTATTCAATCTCCAAAACATTTACAGAACGGAAGTAAGTAATGGAAATATAAAAGTATTTACAGATGTTACATTTAACCCGGATGTTCAATAACTTGTTAAAACTCATTGGAGATGAAGACCTGGCTTCCATCGCTCGGTTATTTTCGTAACTAGCACGTGCGCTGGCCAGATGCAATTAAACGAACCTACGTACAAAATAAACAGTCCATATAATCACATCGGGAAATCCAAAACACAATAAAGAAAGGCACAGACAAAATTAAACTTTGTACCCATGACAGAAAGTTTAAATCAATTTTCGTTATTAGTTTACTGTCCAGCTTATATGGACGGAGTCGTAATACCGAGTAAATACCGAGTACTCGAGAATCTATTTTGGTAGCGACTTATATGGGAATCCGAAGTCGCAACCATAGCAAGGTTTGTGGGCTCACGTACTCACGAACGTGATTTGTGAGCTATAAAAATTCTGATATCGACTCGTGCGCTCGTAGCGTTTTGACTTATGTCAATCGGATGTGATCGCAACCAAGTTAGCTGCTTCGAAATTGGAAGGAAAGCTTTGATAGCGGGTACTGTTAGGTAATAGCGAAATTTTATGAGTGCTTCTGTATTTTGGAAGAGATAAACAATACAGTCTGATAGAAATAACAGAATATGGATCGCCGTGTCAAAATTGTAAGTTGGTCTATTCTGGTAACTGTGCCTTGGAAGAGACGTTGTACAGTATCAAGTTGTGGTAGAACATCATTATCAAAAGAGATCCAATAAATAAAAATCAAATCCTAAATTAATATAATTTTATATATTACATAGATTTCACAGGCTTAAAAGTTGAATTAAATTGAAGCGTGATGGGGTTGACAGCAATTTAATATTTTGTTACTATGTGTGTTTTTGTCTTTGTGTGTTGTCCATGACATTTACGACACAGGAAATCCTAGTGTGGGGCTATGAGTGTGAAGCGTTATTCAGAACCATACTTTTTTAATTTAGTATAATATGTTATTATTATTTTGATTATTATTACTTGATAATACGATCAAGCACCCAATTTAACTTGCAAAAGAAAAAAGTTTTTGGTGTTAATCTATTCAACGATGTTTTACCTTCCGTGGATAAAACGATTAGCATATTTCTATAAGTCGCGAATTTCTTAGTAGACCGAGCAGTTTACCCAAGCATTAGTTATAATCTCGTTACGAAACAGCTTTATTAAATTAGCTTCACAATAAAGTTTTAGTTACCTTTAAATGTACAGGTATAAGCTGATACTGACGAGAGAAACTAGACAATATAAGACAAGTTTTCGAGTCTTATTTTCCTAAAAAAATATTCTAATTAGCTAGTCATACAGAAGTACCTAGTCATAAACAAATAAGCTTTCTCCAAATACTTGTATTATTATTTCGCTAATTAAAATGAAAGTTCATGCGGTTGCCCGCTGATACATTACTATTAGCGTACAATATCAACTGTTTCTCCGTAGTACAATTTTAACGCCCCAGTTATTTCCAGTCCCATACTTAGAAGAACGTAGAAAACTTGCAATTATTACGTAGCCTCGAGTGTCCTTGACGTATTTACGATAAATATATCATATTATATGTATAAACTTCGTCTCGTTATACCTATTATCATTAGGTACTGTTAAAAAGCTGAACCCCGAACACTATTGAAATACAGTTCCGACGTAATATAATTATTTTTTTAGACGAGTCTTAAAAAATGTTTCTTATAAAAAAGGTACGTAAAAGAATAGAATAATAGCATTAAAAAATAATTGTATCGTTCACTTGGTTATCTTCCAAACTTTTTAAATTAATTGAAACTCAAAAAATTATTTCTTGGCTCTTATTAAGCTGCGGCGGTTTCGCTTTTGAATCCTGAGGTTTAAGAGCCATTTCGCAAAACTCGGTTGATAAACTATAGGTATTTGAAGCGGCTCCTAGACGTGATATTGCCTCGCCCGGCTCGCGTCGCGCTTGACCTCAGTTCTGTGCGAGTAATCTCCTTGATACTTTCAATCGTAAAAATTTTAAAATTATGAACATATAATTTTAATTATACACTTTGTGACCACATACATGTATCTGGTTTGTGACAATATAAGTTTATATAACAATTAAAAGTACAATGTAGTAGTACCATTATGGGTAACTTATTTACATAATACATTTTAGGTACCTACTTAGGTACATCACAATAAAGATGTCCAATAGATGCATATTGCAATAAAAAGTCAATAGATGCATATTGCAAAAATCAATATTTTGGCAAATCAACGTGAAAAATTAAAAATCACGTTTTTTCAAGGTGATCTATAAAATGCAATATGCGTCTATTTTGCCTGCGATATTCGCAGCGCATCGAAATACATAGGTATACCTAAATTCAAATCAATCGGAGGGTATAGAACCGGGAAATCCCGGAACCGAAAATCCCGGGATTTACAAAGGAATACGGTACTTTTCAAAAGAACCGGGAAATAAAGTAAAAGAACCGGGAAACAAAATAAAAGACCAGGAAATAAAATAAAAGAACCGGGAAACAAAATAAAAGAACCGGGATTTTCTGAACTTTTGGGAAATAAAAATATGTCGCGTCGTGATACAAAAGATAACGTAAAAATAAAGGTAATTTATACAATCCATACACAAAAATGATTACAGCTTTAAAAAGAAGATATTCAGAACGTCGGCTACATGAAGCAGCTATACTAATATAATATTATTTACACAACTCAGATTGATATTTTTCTAATATAAATGAAGATGATTTAACTCTTTTTTCTCGTCCAAGCAGTGCTGAATTGTGCAATACAATTGTGTTGCTTTCATACGATTAATACGAAACTTATGTTTGCATGTAAGGTATAATAGTATGATGGTTACTCAATCACGGCAAACGACTATGCGGATTTGGGTAGAAAACAGTTTTTCCCTATTTAATGCTCCTGAGAGATAAAATAGGAGACGCGATACTAACTATTTTCACGCGGGGAAAGCCGTGGTAAAATAATCCCGAAAGAACTGAAAATCCCGGGAATCCCGGTTCCAGCATAGGCGAGTACCGAAAATCCCGGTAATTTAAAACAGGACCGGTTTTCGATACCCTAATCATTACAGTGATACAAAAGATAACGTAAAAATAAAGGTAAATACAATCCATACACAAAAATGATTACAGCTTTAAAAAGAAGATATTCAGAACACTATTCACAGTGGTCTTTGAATGTTAAAAACGAATTCTTTATTGTTTTCTGTTGGTTTACAAAACAAAATATTGACAATAGTCTAGTATAATAAATTATGAGAAACGAAATTCGCACTTTTCTCCCAAACCACTTGCTCTACAAGAAAAATGTATGGCACATAAAATGTCAATCTTTTTATGGGCTACAACTTTTATTCAATCCTTTCGGAAATCGTCTAGGACGCACCGTTTAGGAGATATAAGGAGTTTTCGGAAAATTTGGGAGGGGGGGGGGTTAAGGTTGGGCCCAATAAGATTGGGTAATGTTGCAAGTATGAGTTCCACAGGGTGGATGGAAATTCAGTCGGAAATCGTCTAGGACGTACCGTTTAGGAGATATATGGTATTTTAGGAAAATTTGGGGGGGGGGGGGGTTAAAGTGGGTTCAGTAAGATTTAGCAATAAGGTTTGGGGGTTTACTAAAGGGGGTCGAAATTTCCGTCTAAACTTGTCTAGGACGCACCGTCTCCGAGATATCCGGGATTTCCGGTTTTCCAAAAATCTATATCCCGATGAAATCTATATACCTGATGAGTGCGGTATTTGCCCGGATGCCTCCCAGATTATCCCGACGCAAAATTCCACTTTTGGGTGAAGAACTGAGGGGGGGGGGGTATAGGGGGAGGCGAGGGGTTGTGAAGGGAAAAAATGAGAGGGTGAAGAGAGAAGGTAAAGGGTGTTGTGTATTTGAGATACGTGAGTTTTGGGGAGTTGACGGAACTTGGGTGCACGAGAGTTTCCAAACAACGAATGTATTATCTTTGACTAATAATAAGTGACTATAGCTGACTAATGTCTGAGTTTCTATCATTCCAACATTTTGGCTTAGCAATAGGGTCCCGTTGACACCGTTTGGGTACGGAACCCTATAAAGTACAGATTGATCTAAAAGTTGTATAAATAAAGGGTATGTTTAGACAAGTTATAATTTTTTTTTTCTATGTAAATATGTAATTTACACATATAACAAAAAACCTAAATACTGTAAACAGTAACTAATGTCTAAAAACGGACAATGTTTTATTTCAAATTACAGCAGTGACTTCCAACCCAATAGGGGTTGAATTTCCAAAAATCCGATAGCCTAAAGCCTTCTTCGATAAATGAACTATCCAATACAAAAATAATTTTTCAATTCAAACCAGTAGTTCCTAAGATTAGCGCGTTCAATCAAACAAACAAACAAACTTTTCAGCTTTATAATATTACAATAGTAATAGTATAGATTAGCATAGATATAGTTATATTTTGTACATATGTATGTTCGTGATTTTCTCCGTTACTACTTACACTACATAAATTGGAAAGAAATAGTTACTTAATTTCTATTGTTTTCTTCAAACCAAAGATGTTTAAAGCAGAATATTACGCAAACGGACCCCTGAATTGAAAAATGGTCTTTTGAAACCTATAATATTTTTGAAAGACCTTTTCAACGATACCCCACATTAAGGGGTAGACGAAGAAAAAATCATACGGAACGGACAGACGGACGGACGGCCGGACGGGCTAGCCGGCCGGTTGAAATAACGAACGGACTAGACATGATTCCGATTTGACTACAAAACCCTGAAAATTATAGAAAACTAAAAATAATACAATTGACTGTAACTAAAAATTCTCACATGATCAAGACTGTTCAATGGCAATATAATTACGTTACTTTTACGAAATCTATTCCTTAGATGGCTAAAGCAAAAATTGACATAGGTCCGACCTCCAAGAGGGCTCGAGCCTAACTGATTTGATTCGCACCAGTTTGTTTATTTATATGGTAAAGTAAATTCGTTGTAATTAATTATTTTTTGCAGTAAGATAAAAAAAAAATTACGTGTCATATTCGACAAAGACCATATTTTATTACTACATAAATTTTTGATGGGAAATACGCTTTATTGAATACAAAAATCGATGGTAAAGTCATGGCATAAACCATGAAAATTGGTAATGTTATTGAATTAATTTGGAAACGAATATGATAGTAATCGTATATCTCTTGTAATAAATGCAAAATATAATATATGAGTGTTCTCTAGACATTTTTTTTTACTCAATTTAACAAGATTTAATAAAGAAAATCAGTGTATGAAATTGACTCTGTCGTCCTTTTGCTGAAAAATAGTTATGCTAGATTGACAGTTACGCAAAAACTAATTAATATTTTCGAATATTAGATTATCAATATCAATTATAATAGATTGATCTATTTTATGTGTTCATTTGCCAGCATTAATATCTTTCTTATGATACTAATTTTTGACGTCAAATTCTTCATTCCGCGCGACTAACCGCGAAATGGCTCTTAAAAAGATGTTGCTAGGATTTCCTATTCAAACCGTAACTGAAAAGGGATTGAGTGAATTAAATCTTCGACTGGATGAGCTAACCAACGCGGAATCGGTGTCCTTGTAATTGAATGCATCAGGCAAAATTTATTGTGATTAAAACATTGCTCATAGATTTTAATAGTCCTCGTTATTTCACAACTGTTGCCCTTTCAGTATTAAAATATCCATGTAAATTTTCCAGGTTAATGTCGGCTAATGTAGTATAAATTGTGTAATTGATTACACAATTTATACTACATCTATACTACATTTATACTACATCCCGGTTGACGGAAAATTGTTTAAATTTATTCAACAATTTGTGTATGTTATAGTCATATTAAGTTATAAAGATATTCAACAATGTTATAGTAATATTATAATATATAGCCTAGGTCAGTAGGTACGCTGGGGCCTGGGTTCGAGTTAAGAGAAACTGCGTTTGAAATGATTTTGTAGGTATTACGAATCATTCATTCATTCATTCTTACCAAGAGGCATCAGTAGAGCTGATTCTTAGCATAAATTCACTAAATGATTCATGATTATGAATCACACGGAAACGAAGTGGATTCGTCGCAATCTCAAGGTATGCCTCACGATAGATTTAGCAGTAATAGAGAAGATGATAATTATAATAACCGGATTATTTTTACCGTTGAACTCTTTACACTTTATTCTATTTTTATTTTCAGTTAATACTTAGTTCTTACTTAAAAAATTGCCCAGAAGTGGCAGTTGCCTTGGCCAAACTACTGCTTCTCTCTGATTAAATAAAGTTATAGGCATAAATTTCCTCCGTAACAATGTATATATCTATATATAATATCTATCTGTCTGTCTGTCTGTCTGTCTGTGTGTGTGTGATATCTATCTATCTGTATT
Source organism: Thymelicus lineola (assembly GCA_963932265.1). Classification (NCBI taxonomy): domain Eukaryota; kingdom Metazoa; phylum Arthropoda; class Insecta; order Lepidoptera; family Hesperiidae; genus Thymelicus; species Thymelicus lineola. Next base: position 14,237,865 of record OZ010687.1, on the reverse strand, counting down.
TATCTTTATATAATAATATTATTTAAATTCAAAATGTATTATTTAATTTATTTTTTATTTTCACTGTTTAAATATTATGCTGACGTTTTATATTATCATTATCATTAGTTTTATAAATATATAGCTGATAAAATTGCATGTCTTTCTAGAATCCTATTACATATAATTTTATACCTAAATGTGAAAGTTTGTGAAGATGTTTGGATGTTCCTCGATCACGCCTCAACTACTTAACCGATTTGGCTGAAATTTGGAATAGAGATAGCCTATACCCTGGATTAACACATAGGCTGCTATTTCCCGGAAAAATTCAGGGTTCCCGCGGGATTTGTATCGATATCCACGTGCGTAAAGTCACGGGCATATAAATCTAAATTAAAAATTTAAAAATTTCGTTTTGAAGTCACTCTACCGCGGGCGAAGCCGCGGGCAAAAGCTAATACTTACATAAATCATAAAGACTTGAAATCAAGATGCAAAGTGCCTACATAAAAATGTAATCTTTAACGAAGTTTTATACTTTAATTGAAGTTTAAACTTCCAGAGCTCGTAACAAAGGCTGATTTATTGTGACTTTATAATTTATGTCAGGAATAGTCATTAGATTCAGAGATCCTGTCCGTATGAATGGGTTCGAAGTGTCTGAAGTTATTATGCCACCTCAAGGTGTTTGACGACTCATGTGGCGCAATGGTTACCTTGCCGGATCGCCTTGCCAAGGGTTCTGGGTACGTTTTTCCGAGGCGGAAATTTTAATGATAAGTTTTAATTTCTGTTTTCGGTCTGGGTGTGTGTCCTTGTCTTTGTGTGTTGTCCATGGCACCCACGACACAGGGAATCTTATTATAGGAATCGTATTATGTGTAGCGTTATTTATTTAGGTATATCTAACAATAACAACAGAGCTTTACGTGGCCTACAAAACGCCTTCAAAAAAAATTGGTTGTCTGTAAAGTCGGTTTACGGACAATGGTTTTACGTGATAACGTCTATTTCGTAGAAGAATAATTTATGATATAAATAATGTAATGTAAGAACGTAATGGAAGCCCTACGCACGGAGCCGCGGTGCTACTCGCCAGTTGTGTCAGCTTGAACATGGCTTGACGCGCCACCGCGACCCGCGTATCTAGCTAGATTATAATATTAAATTTCATACTAACTATACGATTTTAAACATATTTGAGTTGAAAATTTGGTTTAAATCGTTTTAAATATCAGGAGCTGCGCGACATCTGTGATTTTCTTGACTACAACTAAAGTCCGAGTCGATGTACTGTGTAAAGTTCTTTCAAGTAGTTCATACCTATAAACAGAGATGACGCTATTGTAGATTTTCTTCCAAGCGGACCGATTACGCTTGAGTGGGAGAGAGACGGCCGGTCTAGCGTGCCTCTCTCTCTAATGCTGCGCGCGCTTCCGTGACGTTACTCGGTTTTCGTGAATGCCTCTCAGGCTCATCGTCTTTATAAACGTTATCACGTTAAAAAGTGCCACTAGCGGTTATTCATTACCGATCGCGCCCGTAGATGTTTTAAGTATCAGTCAATTAGGACCGATACAAGCCGCGGGCAATGAGTTCTTCTTTGAAGCCCACTGCTTAGTAAATTCAGTCCTGTGTTTGAAAGAGAAGTACCGGAAGCTTCATTGCCGAGTTTCACAGCTGTATTTGTTGAAGTTGGCGTGTTGAAGTTCCAATTTCAAAAGCTCGGCATTATGCAACGTCATTAAGAGCATTTAAGGTTAGACCGCACTAGGCGTAACTACGCGACACGACGCGACGCGACCAAATATTCTTTGTATTAAATTGTATGAGATAAAACGCACTACGCGGCAGCGGAACTACGCGCCGCGACACTGCGCGACGAAGTTGACCAACTCGCCAACTCTGACGCGTCGTGGCGCGTCGCGTAGTTCCGCTGCCGCTAGTGCGGTATAGCGAGCGGCGCCGGCGCGACACTATGAGTTTTTTTATATGGGGCTTCATAGCCTGTAATAACTGGTCGAATTTATGTTGAGTGAGACATTCTAAAGTAGGTATGAAATCTTTTCCCATCCCTTTTAAGTCGCGACAAAAGTGTGTAATATTCTCCTTCTTCATATCGTGATTTTAAAATGTCATGTAGCCATATTCTTCGTTTCTTTTGGAACGAAGTTCCTTATCGCGCGTTATGAAAGGGGGCTAGACGGAAAAAATTCTTACGAAAAGTTGTCACGACACTTTTTGAAGTGATTCAGTAATATGAAACTAGATTCATCATGCCATCTAGTTTCATATTTCTGAATCACACTGCTGAGAGCGTAAAACAATACTTAAATCGAAAGGAACTTCGTTCCATCCGGGTGTTCCTTGACACCTCTCAATTTTTTTTGCTTTCTCTAGCTACATCCTTTCTTTCTCGCATAGTAAGGAAACTATTAGCAAAGCAAAGCAAAAGCAAAGCAACAACCCATAATTGTCCCACTGCTGGGCTCAGGGTCTCTTCTCACAATGTGAGGGGTATAGGCCATAGTCTACCACGCTGGCCAAGTGCGGATTGGTAGACTTCACACACCTTCGAGAACTTTTATGGAGAACTCTCCGGTGTGCAGGTTTCCTCACGATGTTTTCCTTCACCGAAGCAAGTGATAATTAACTTCTAATACGCTCATAATATTTGAAAATTAGAGGTGCGTGCCAGGATTTGAACTCGGGCCCTTTGGTTCGGGAGACCAATGTTCTAACCGCTAGGCTCTCACTGCTATACTAGGAAACTATTATAACATCCATAATATCGTCCATCTTGCTCGGAAGTCACCGACCGAGTGACAGGAAAAATTTGCTGGAAACTGTCGCGCCGCTGCAGCTTAAGTGCGGTATACTAAAATAGGATCGCGTCGAGACATGTCGCGTCGTGTCGCGTAGTTACGCCTAGTGCGGTCTAATCTTTATGAGGGAAGTTTGAAATGAGCTTGCTGCTTGTCTGTTTAAAAAATGACCATTATTCTCTGGTTATTAGTTTACGTATGCTTGTTGCGTTGATTTTAAGGGTTCCATCATTCCATACTTCAACAATAAATACGGAATCCTTGTCCGATCACTTTGTAGTCCGACTGTCTGCTCGTCAACCCTCTTGACGGTTGAACCTCGTCTGCAATCCCTTGGAAACAATCAAGCTTCTTGGTCAATGCAACAAAAAGATACGCCCGTTTATCATTGAAGTATTATTACTAGCGTATTGAACCGACACCGCGAACACCATGTATGTCCCAATGCATTGGCGCCACGTGGCTTCAATCTTCAATGGATTCGTTCGATTTAGAAAGGAGAACCAGGGCTCAATTTTGAAAATCTAACCTCCCGGGCGGGACACATTTTGTTCGAGATGTCTGTTCTATGACATTATACTTCAATACCGTTTATGCAATATTTTTTTGAAGTGAAACTTCTTTAGAATCGTTAGTGATTTGAAACCGGATGCAACGACAGGTAAGATATTATAACCGCTAATTTCGTCATTCAATTTAACTTGTCCGTAGCTCAATGGTCAGGACGTAGATACACAATACCTGATGCGCAGGTTCGCGTCTCACAATATTTCTTTTTTTTAGTTTTATTTTTATACTGTTTTTAAATACTTTCAAATGCTCTTTTAAATATTTTCAAAGAATTTATCAACAAAAAGTAAGAATTTCATTCTTTCATTCTGTCGATCGACCAACCCATTATACAGACAGTAAAAATGCTAAGTTGTATTCATAGATGGCGCTTCGATTTATTGCTTTAAGATTCGATTTATTGCTTTTTCATCTCATCTTGAAACCAAAATTTTGGAAAGTTTCACTTCTACCACGTGTGAATTGCACACATTTTCTTTTTTATTCATTTTGAAACTCGCAATGGAATTAAAACAGGGTACTTCCCGTTGACCTAAAATCATGAAATTTGGCAAGAACCAATGTCAGAACTAGTAAAGGAAAAATCCGTTGTTTTATTACATTAAAAACCGGTACCTACCAGAGATTGTTATCAAAAATATTTTTTCAATGTTTTGTGTATACAATATGATTGTAATAATAAATAAAGAAAATCTTATATATTCGAAACGAGCACCAAAATCCTAGTGGATTGTGTCAATGTAAGTAATTGTCCGAATAAAGCAACTCGGGGCGCGGTCGGTAGTTGGATGAGTGCCCGCTACTGCCAAAATATCTCAAGCCCTTTCGTGCTCCGGAGAATGTTAAGCCGTCATTTCCGGCTGGTAATCCACTGCTTGGCTTATGTATCTACAGAAACACTTGTATAAAATAAAGTATAATCTTCATCTATACATCTATATCTACAAATAAATTAAATTGGAGTGTCTGATTGTAATATTAAAATAACCGCTCTTTACTAAGTGCATTTGTTTGTTTATACGGTACGTATACCAAAACAATTTTTTTTTTACAATTTTTATCTGTCTGTCTGTCTGTTTGTTACAGCTAATCTCTGAAATGGCTGGATCGATTTTGTCGGGACTTTTACTGGCAGATAGCTGATGTAACAAGAAGTAACTATGGCTACTTTTATTTTAGAAAAAAAAATATTTTTAGAAAAACCGGATCAGCTAGTATTAAATATAATTGGGCCGATCTGTGTGGGTACTCAAAGCAATCAGATTCGACTTGAGATTGTTTAGGTTCAAATCCGTATAATTATGTATTTCCAAATAGATTGTTAGATTTTGGATTTGGATTTAACAATTATGTTTAAATTGCCGGCTACCAAGCAGGCCTCTTCAGACCTTGATTTAGACTTCCTTCATGACCTCCAAGAGTGTAACCTAACCTAATTTTAATTGTATACCAACACTAACGCAGACTTAAGTGAATCATTTCTATAAATGAAATTCAAATTGAATAGCAGTCTTGTTTCTCGTTACAAATAATGTAGGGACGTAATCCAGAGTCGACGAAGTTAGATCCAACTTGGAAACTTGGTTGCTGTCAAACGTTATTATGAACATTCGTGAAGGAAGTTGCTACAAGTATCAAATTGATTTACTTGTCTCACGATATCGCTCACCTAGTAATATAATGGCACATCTGCAAAAAATGCGAAATTGGGTTTATATGGCATACGTGTTTAAAAGTGCATAATTTACATAGTGGTAAATATGTATTAATGTTAATACTAGTAACCAAACCCATACAATCTGTAAAAAACGTAGAAAGAACCCATAAATTAATTTTAAAATTTTTTATACAATTTTCGATCCTCATTACTGTAAAATATGATAAACGTAGATGTGCCGTTGAATTACTGGGTGAGCGATATGTTGCTTGAGTTATTGTTCCCTTATGAAGAGTGACCGTTTCGCTAGTGATGCACACTGCAGTCCCTGTTTAACAATTGCCGATACTATCCCGCTTTTGTTGACCGCAATAATTCTTGGCTTTGGCTAGTACCACCTCCTTTCCCCATTCATTCATTATCAACAAATGATATTAGGGAACATACCAAAACCACGTAACCCATTTTTTCCAACTTTTTACCCCCCTCCCCCCCCTTCGTGACCATCCGTAGTATATGAGAAGACCCCCCCCCTCCCCCCTAGTTTTCACGTGGTAATTGATAAATACGGTTTTCAATACTTTTTTGCAAAAACAGAGTTAAAAAATAATAATTTTGCTTATATTTGACGACTTTGTGGCGCAATGGTTGCTAAAATATTGACTACGTGACAAAAACCTAAACCCCCCCCTCCCCTCTGTGACCAATCGTGGTGTTTTGAAGACCCCCCTCCCCCCCCTAAATGAGGCACGTGGTTTTGGTATGTTCCCTTATAAGTAAAAAACAGGTAGATATGTCACTAGCGCACCGAAGATGAAGATCGTAAGAGCAGTCAATTGACCTCGTCTGCTCGTAGTCGCTCTGTCAATACAAGACGATAGGCAGTTTTGTTGTTGTCAGAAGTGCTTGAGATTTGATATACAAGGTTAAAATGCCTTCGTGTATTATTCTAGTGTGATTGGTGTAGTGAAACAAAAGATAAACGTGTGTGTGTTGTAGCTCTTTTCGGAACAGATTTTTTGGTTGATTTGTAAGGGCATGACGTATCTATATTTTTTAAATATCATTGTTATCAACAAAGCCATTTTACCAGTCCGGGAAGCTACTTGAATCAGTTTATAAATAGTTTTGATTGACCGATTTCTTTTTTGTTACACCGTTGTTTATATTTAATTACGATATACTGGATCTAATCTTGTCAACATTAGCCAGGATTAGGCATATAGAGTAAAACTTATACCAGTAAATAATAAAAGTAGTCACTGCGGTATACTCGTACAATGCGTTGACAATGTAGTCTTCCAATAAGTCGTGGCTACTACACTCTCGGACTAAAAAAGTTTCCATCGATATTTCCTCGTTGAATTATTCATTCATCCGTGTATTGCACACTACAAATAACTTTACAATAAATTCCGCAACCAGTCAACTGCGATCATTTATCTTGCTGACGCGGAAACTAAAACTATCTATTTAAATCTTAATACCATTGAATTTCCCGGCTTTCCAATGAAATTCAGCTGTCCGAGCTGTTCAAACATTATGAAATAATATCCGGATGACCGAGCTTTGCTCGGTTTAGTGTTGCTTAACAACGCCATTTACTGAAGTAGCTTTAGTATTGCTACTTGCCAATAGATGTCAGGAAGAGTATATTGTATAAGTTTATCATTGCCTGAAAACACCGATAAAACGACATTTTCTAAAAATGAATCCTAGCTAGATCGATTTATCGCCCCCGAAACCCCCTATATACTAAATTTCATGAAAATCGTTGGAGCCGATTCCGAGATTCCAATTATATATATATATACAAGAATTGCTCGTTTAAAGGTATTAGATGTCGTTATAATTACATTTGAAATTCATCGTGCTGCAGAATTTAATTTTAAGTATTTTTTAATAGATGAAAGAAATATTTTAAGACTGTCAACGAAATTGTGATTGTAATTCTATTAAAATTCCCGCTGTTCTGTATACGTTGATGTTTCAATAGATTTAAGTCTGAGAATTTTTTAAATAAATTTTATAATGTTGTAATAATTGGAGATAATATATAATATTAACATTTAAGTATCATAAATATTTTCCCAGATTTTGAAACCGCGGTCATGTTGTTAAAATTAAATAAGATATCTAAATAAGTATCTAAAGTTTTATTAACAGCCTTAATGTGTTCTAATTTGTAGTAGTTATATAATACTTAAAATAAACAAAAAACTAAACAACACATTTCGTTTACGTTATTGGCTGAAATGCTCATTATATTGCTGTCTAGGGATAACGGCAAACGCTGCAGGGTCATTCTACTTTTTAGTGCAGGTTTTTGGCACTGATAAAAGTAGGTTTCAAAAATTTAATGGTTAAAGATAAATGAAGTAATTTAATTGTATTTATGCGTAATTATACCCACAGAATTGCAATTAACTGCCAGCAGTGAATTTTGCACTTATATTTTTCTGATAATAAAGGTTTTGTCGACCAAGGTACAAAAATCATACCACTTTGTTACTAGTCAAAATATTTTTATTGAGTACCTTTAGTCACTTATTACAAACAAACAATTAACAAAACGTATTTTAGAAACATAAATCTTTCTCTTTCATAGCTAAAATTAGATATTATTTTTTATTAAGTCTGATAAATCACATTTAAAAGACAACTATGTTACTGTTGTGCACTTTTGTCTACAAAAATTTGACATAAAATGTATATTATGTGTAAAAATATCTTAGCAACGTATTTAACATTGATAAAACCAAAATATCTTGCTTCTCATATACCTGTAATGTAATTTATAAGCCAATTGTACAACTCAAGTTGAAAAACCTTTACTTAGAATTAGGGACATAATGGTAACACAGTTGTTCAACAGTAACAAAGTTGTTTTAATAGAAAATTCTTTTCTACTAAAATAGTTAAACAGTCTCTTAGTTACCACAAAGGATGGATGTAATAATTTAATACTATTACTATAATAATTTTACCAAAATTCCAGACCTTACTTAATGACTTTTGCTCGTAATGTCATCGTTTTTGGGGCCAGTGTAATTTTTCTAAAATATACCTTTTTGCAGGTCAAGTGTTTCTCGAAGTATATCAAGCCTCGATGCCGCAATAGTCTGTTCTTCAAATATTTTCGTGAAAATTCTTCTCTCTTTTCGACTCTTTATTTTCTTGTAATGTTTTTTTATTGCTATCGTCAAAACTTTGTACTTTTCAGCTGTTTTTTCAGTTTCTATGTTTACATTATCTTTTTTTCGGTTTAATCTATGGCACTTCTTCTTATACTTTTGGTATTATCGCTCAGCTGCTTCTAGCTTTTCTTTTAGATCTACATTTTCTCTCTAGGTCTGTCCCTTCTTACTTTTCACTTCTTGTTTTCGTCCACGATTCTTCACTGAGACAGAAGCTGATGTAGATGAAGTCACCGTTGTCAATGTTGATAGTGATCGTCTGAGCATCTGTTCTTGAGTGTTTTTTGGAGTGGCATTCTGGTGTGAAAAAAATGGAGGTGTAAACCAACGAGAATCGGGTATCGGTTGATTTTCAGGAATATTTGGTGCATTTTGTCCTGTTTGTGGTGTGTTCACACGAGGTACACACATACAGGAGTATTTCTTATAATACATTGCAGGGCGCGAATGCGGTCCCTTCTTTTGCTGTTAACAACTCGCCATTTTTTTGATTTGGCGATGTTCACATGACGTGAAGTCTTTGACAAGGCGTTCCGTTTTGTGATACTTTTCCAAAGCCTCCTATCTTGCTTTCCCTTCTTTAACAGGGTCTAATTTTCTATGTTTCGTTATCGACGTTGTTTTTCGGCTGGGGTTAGCGGCACGATGTTCTTTATTAGATAAAAACATCGCATTATTGTACTATGTTTACCTTCAGTAATTATAGTAAGCCAGTAAATAAATGTAAAATTGTTAAAATACAAACCTATGGGTCGATACGAACAAATCAAGTTAAATAAAATTGGAAAGAATCATTGACAGAGTATATTTGCAACTGCGTTACCACAGCAGAGTAACAAAGTAGACCGATAACACAGTTGTAAAAGATCATGATATTTACTAAATGAACATGTAATTTGCAAATCCAACAATATAATACAATTAAGTGACATAAATGCCGCTCTCAATAGTTAAAACATAACGTAAAAGTTTAGAAACTTACCTTTTCACCGGGTAACAAAGTGCACACCAAATAAACACACACCTCGTGATTCACAACATAGACAGCGATTAAGTGGCGTTGCGTGGCTTGCTACCTTTCCCCCCACCCCGCTCTTGTCATGCACAACCTACCGATCGAGCAAGCGACAAGCGGTACTGTGTAACTTCTAATGGTTTTCTTGAAAAAGCGGTAACATAGTAATACTGTATTTATCTTGTTCATTAGGGACAAAATCCAATTAATTATTTTTAAAAACACTAAACCGTGTAAAAATATATGGTAAAAACATAAAAAACGCCCACAAACTAAATAAACTTACCAATTTTTTGAAACAGGACTGCACTGCAAGAAGCATACTTTTTTTTGGTTAGGTTGTCCGCGTATTAGATCGGGGACACTTTGCAATACTATGGAAAACAACTATGTTACCATAAAACTCCACTTTGTTACAGTACATATCTTAAAATAGGTTAAATATTCAAATGTAAATGCTAATTTAAGTTAAGCACATAATGCGGCAGTTTCACGTATTGCACAAGTTTTTTTAATTTTATTAGTAAAATGGCAGATCCAGATTTTTTTGTCCCGGGGGACACAAAAACCTGCACTAAAAAGTAGAATGACCCTGCAATACTCTGTACCGCGTTCCATAAGCTTCATCTAGCAAAGGATTTGTTCCACCGTTTCAATGTCGAAAAATAACGCGCTAAATCTTATATGCTTCCGTTTCTCTGGACACTGGATCACAAAATACTATACTTTATTATTGCAAAACAACAATGGAGAAAATACTATAATCACAATAAAATCAAACAAAACAAAAATAATAAAACACCTAAAAAATTTTGAAAATCCATAAGATGATTTTTTCATATTTATGTTTCTTTGTTGTACCATGACTTCAATCCATAAATGTACTACTGAGCACGCGTCTCTCCTATGTTTCAATATTGTCTGTGGACGTTTGATGCTTGATTTATTATCGCAAATCGGAAACATAAAATTGACCTATATTTTCGCACCGTCACAACTATAAAGCTGAGCACCGTCCGAAGCTATTTAATAATACCTACATACTGGATTCATTTTGTAACCAGTACTATGTGTGTCTTTAAGATATTTGATTGTAACATTTGTAACTAAAGCATCTTCAGTGCAGGTTGGGCTTAAGAATATGTCTTAAGAATATAATTATGTCTTTTATGCTAATAGTGGAATGATAATCAATACTGTAAAGTTTGAAATTACTTTGTATTTCGTCAATAATAAAGATGTCTCTCGATTTCCACAATAATTTTCTTGTTATTTTAGTACAGGTCTTAATACCTTTGGATAACCATCTATGTCGTTTATTTATCATAATTTTTATTCTCGTTGTGGCAAAACATAGATCATAAAATAGCAAAAATAGTTCCAGAAATTTGTTATACCCTAAATTCGGGCAATGGTCAAATAAACTCCCTAAAATGACAATTATAGAACTTTTTATATATTTTCGATATTTTATCGGCGTCTATACATAAACCAGTCACTTAATAATAGCCTTATTTTACTTGGACATTGTGACACTTGAGCGGTATGGTCCGATAAGGCCAGCTCAAAAACAGAAATATAGTTACGTATATTGTGAGCAATATTATCAATACAGGTATTACTGCTTATAAAGTCGCCACATAATATTACCTTATTTATTTATTTTTAAAACACAATTTAGTCAGAATTTTGTCAAGATTTTTAAAAAACAATTCAATAGCTGATAAGTTATTTTTTGGAGGTCGATACACACATACAAAATTACAATTTTACACTCAATTTATTCGATAGCACTACATTCTATGACATTTACCATATTGTACATTTTACAAAATCTCAGGAACGGTTTAAATGATTTAGGTAGTATTTCAAATAAATAAATTTCATTCATTTAAATTAATTCATTCATTCAATTCAAAAATACCGTCGGAATATTTTTGAGTGAGTGAGTGGCCTTAGTAGGTACAGTAATTCCCTAAGCGACGCGAAGGTATTCACTAGTTATTTTATAAAATTCATAAATAATGGGGGATTTAATAACTTTTGCAACATCCATAAGAAGGTAAATATATATATAACACTCAAACAATTGTACAAATAAGCTGCAACTGTTTTCACGTAACAAAAGGAACATTACTTAACAGAAATATCGGCCTTGGGCTGCTAGGCAGCAGAATGTGAATAGAAGCATTTTGTTAGTGTCTCGGACGGAAAGAATGAAATCTAGTGCAAGCTTGCGTGAACTGAGATGACTTAATGCAACGGAAGATACTGGTAAACACCACAGATCAATAAATAAGGTAGATAACTCACCGCCTTGTATTTGACTGATGAAGAAATATACCATGCTGGATTACGTAATTCCTTTATTTACAAGCTACCAAACACATCCACGTCAAAAACCATGCTGTTTTCTGCCAGGAACTTCAGGGCAGGAAAACAAAAACGGCATGGTTTTTGACGTGGATGGGCGTGGTAGTTTGTTAAAACAGGAATTACGTAATCTAGCACGGTATTTTTCTACCTCAGTAAAATACCTACAAGACGGTGAGTTACATATCTACCTTATTTATTGATCTGTGGTTAAACACATTCTTTTTAATATACGGAATAGTCCAATAGAAACCGTCATTCTTAACAAATACCTAGTGTATGAGATACACTACGTATGGGTTTTATTAGGGTGAACTGTAACTTTGTTATTGAGTCTAAACTCTTAAAGGTTCATTCATGTGTTGGAATTTAGGACAACATGACATTTTATTAATTCTTGACTTCAATCAACGGTTCGTGATATAACCTGCCTAACAATGATGATATGGCGTTAGATCCCTATTGTTAAAATTCACTTCACTCTGTACCCAGATTGATCAGACTTTACTCATAATAATGATCGTATAAAATATTATGTATATTCTGTTTTTACTTATAATTTAATAAAAATTTGTGCTTATGTAGACTTCCGCATCTTACTGAGGAGTGAAAAAAATGGTATCTGAAATACAATAACAGAAATCTACGTTTTATACAGAAATTAAGGTAATGTTAATGTTCCTATTTTTATACTAATTTTTAAATAAAATAACAGTATACATATGTAGCTTTTCATGACAATATTGACATGAAAAGACCTGGTAAGTAAATACACTATAGCACCAGTAGATAATTGTATTGAATGCGGGTAATACCTACTTGTAAACGTAAAACTTACTTGTGAGTACGGGTGACTGTTCAAGAAGTAATAACATTACCTCAAAGATAACATACAATTACACACTATCATACAATAATAATGTATAATTTTAGTAACATTCAAAATTCTAATTGTTTGGTAGAACAAACCTCAACTTCATTAATTAATCAAAAGTTATCAATTTCCACAGAATTGTTAAGGAATAGGTACTACACTACAACTTTAGGCCAAATTAAATACCATTCAAATTTGCCTTCCTGAATTTCAGTTAGTGGTAACTCTTATCGAGCTTACGAATCAGATTACAAGTTAAATGGAAGTTCTAAATTCATTGTTTCAATAATTAAATTTATACAGTAAGGTTACAAATGTCAATTTACTTCTGAATCGCTTTTTGAGATAACACGTAGGAAAGGTATACTAGAAACAAATGAATCTAATATAGACCTATTCACATCACACCCTGAATAAGAAAGTCCTGACCTCACCTAAAAAGAGCGGTTTGAAAAATCTAAATAATATTGTTCTACGTATTAAATTAATAAAATAAAAAAATATTATAAGATGTATTATATATTATATTATTATATCCTATATTTTTTCTTTTTAACTTAATTTAGTATACTTTTTAGGCTATAGTTTTGAATTCGAGGTCATTGGCTTTCCCATTCAAGAGTTTGATGTATGCGATCGTATAGGGTTTTTATTTCAACGTCATTTCATACCACATTCAACCATCATAATATTCTCTGTATTACTACGTGTCTATTCCCATCGCGAGAAATTTCAAACTCATCCCCAACTCGCTTCAACAATTATAAAAGTTATACGCACGTTCCGAATAATTACAACGTATTCGTGTAACTTACTGGAATACTTTTAATAGAATCAAATTTTGAGGGCATTAATGAATTCATTCATTAAATGATAAAAAATCATTTAAAAAGGCAATAATAACTTTACCATCACCATCAGCCGCAAGGCAATCAGAAATTATGATTACAAACGGTCGCAAATATAGAGAAGAGAACACGAAGAAGAAAGACCTATCGAAGTCTTTACGGAGACCAGTTTAGTATGTAACAGTTACGAAAGTGTATAATTTTTATCAAAAAATCGGAACTGTTCACGGTAATACTGTGTTAAGTATATTATTAAAAAACGCACGTTTCACAATACAATCGGTAACACGACCCACCATTGTGACGAAAGCTTTGAAAAGCTTGTGTTTGTTACAAGGTTAGATTAGGCGCCCTTTGTGGAGCTCGGTCGAGGTATAAATTACACGTAAACAATGAAAAGTGACCTCAGTCCAGACGCCAACAAAGCGCGTGGTAATGACGCTCTCGAAGTCCTATTGAGGAACCCCGGCGAGACACAATTACGGCAAACCGAGCGAATGTCGTTTAACACGCTTTCATGTAAAAAACATTAGAAAAAACGAATCGAACTTGTCAGGGATATGGTTACATTCTGTAAATGTGTGCAGAAACATTTTTTTTGTTTCTTGTAGGGATTAGATATGGAAAAATTGTTGTAGAAGCCTGCATATTGGCCGAAGAAAGTCAAATTCGAAAAAAAGAAGATTTTAGGTTCATAATATCAATTTAAAAAGGCAGTTAGTTGAACGGCAAATTCTATATCATGCCACGATGCTTTTGACAACGCATTAGGAGAAACGTTTCATAGTAAACGAATCCTGTGAGGAGATGTTGCCTTCGTTTATGCCTATATTATAATTGTTTTCGGACATTCGAGATTCCGAATGGTGTTCCTTAAACTGCGATAACTAACTACGATTGAAATATGAGACAAAGTCGAAAACTAAAAAGAAATAATGAGTATTATGTGTTTTAATTTCCCTCAAATTAAAGATACAAATTAAAGTTTTCAATTATCTAGGTTCATTGATCATCATCCACAAAGCCGGGAAATAACGTATAAGTAGTATTTGCCGTTCAACTAACTGCCTTTTCAAATTGATGTCATGAGCCCAGAATCTTCTTTTTTCGAATTTCATTTTCTTCTTCCTCTTCCAATGCGCACGCTATTATAACAGTTAATCAGTCTTAATATTTTGCTTTTGCAATCTGAGAATCTGAGTCTGACAACTGTCAGTTGAATAAAGGAATATATTATTATGAAGTTTATGAAAACTATGAATTAATATACATTTAATGGCCAATACTTGACGATTGATAGCAAACTATACAATACAATACAAAAATCTTTATTTCATCTCATCCTCAAATTACATTCAGGTAACATTTTAAAATATGAATAAAAGGAAAAGATATGTAAGTGCTAAGTAATCTGTGGGATATCTGTACCTCGATCACGAGTTTTTAAAACATTCGTAGCGTCACCGTATCGAATTGACGATACGTAGTTTACGTAGACGTTAGTTGGCATCACGAGTTACTTGCGTCACGCTAGCGTCAACTCGCAAGTTCAACGCAAGTGACGTCATCCTATCGTAAATAAGAGAGGGGTCCAAGTGAATGAATGAACGAATGAATGGTGCGTTCAAAAGTTACATATAAATTGAAAAACAATAATTATGCAAAGAAATTTCATTAAAACTATGAAATCACACTGTTTACACAGTTAATACAGCTTGTATTAACTTTTCAATAAAAATAAACCTTATAATAAGAAACATTTAGGTACTTAATGATATATTTTACAAAAATAAAAATATTTCCGTGTCTCTTTGACCTTGGTATTCGAACGCGTACATTGTCAAGGTGAATCTCTACCGTTTAAGTACTCTGTGTCCCTACCTAGCCTGTGGTTTGGCGCCCTTAGCGGTCTGCCGTACTGCGTTTGTTAATTCTGCCCTCGTTATGATAAACAACGTATCTGACATTTTTGGCGAAAACGAGTTATTAGCATATTCGTAATCAGCGAAATGAGATCTATCTAGATCTATTATCTATTTTTTCGTATGTATTATAGAAATAAAAATAAAGGTAAGCATAAACAACGTAAGTGCAAAATTTTCATTGTCTTCCTTATGAAGAACAACGTATTGTCCCTTGCGTTTAGAGTTTTTATTCAATTTCCTGGTCAAAAGTATCGCACAAGCACTTACGATGTTTATGATTGGTAGTACCTTTTCACAACTCGCTCAACTACAAAGCATAAAGATTATAATTGAGCCACTAACGATGTTTATGCCTTGTATTTCTTTCGTATAGTTTAACAAAATCCTATAAATAATAATCGCATTGGCTCCTTGTGCCATTAATTAATCAAATTAATGAAATGTACGTAAGTATATTAGTTCATTGCGTCAAATAGACGAGATTTTTGGTATAACTTACCTATTTCAAAGTTACCTGTAACAGATACTTGTATCTAAAAGACTCAGATAATATCCTAATTTTAATTTTGACTATTTATAATTTTAAATAGGTGAAATACCAATTCGTTATTTTTCGTAAATATAGATATTTACTTCTTTAATAACAATCTCAACTTAGATAATTTATATTATGTTTTATGAAGAACTGATTAGTAGGTAGTAAGATTTGCGACGTTGTTTTAATAAATAGTTTTTGTATCTTCTTAAGTTTAACACTTGATCTCAAACGAAAAGTAAGTTAATTTACTTGTAAGTTAACATAATTAATAAATATATCTGTTTGTTTATTTTATTTGATCTTTATTATTTTACTAAGCGATTAAAAAAAATATCTATTTACAACCAGTATCTACTATCAATAATTAATTAGAAATACAATAAAATTGCAAGTAAATTGAAAGTCTAGACGTGAACAAAGCCAGTGGACCAGATGGTATTCCAGCGGTAGTACTAAAGACATGTGCACCCGAGTTGTCTCCTGTGTTGACACGCTTGTTTCGCCTCTCTATTGAGACTGGGATAGTTCCAAGGTCGTGGAAGCTTGCCAACGTGCAGCCTGTGCCCAAAAAAGGCAGTCGTGCTGACCCCACTAACTATCGGCCCATCTCAATAACCTCCTTACTCTGTAAGATTATGGAGCGTATATTGAACACACGGCTCATGGCATACCTAGAACAGAACGATCTCCTCAGTGACCGACAGTACGGGTTCCGCCGAAACCGGTCGACAGGAGATCTTCTAGCGTATGCCACTCACATCTGGGGTGAAGCCCTCGAGAAAAATGGGGAAGCGCTTGCCGTTTCCCTTGACATCTCGAAGGCTTTTGATAGGGTTTGGCACTCTAGCCTTATGAGCAAGCTCTCTGCGTATGGCCTATCCCCTGGCCTGATCCACTGGATCAGAGACTTCCTGAGTGACCGTTCATTCAGAGTGGTTGTCGGAGGTTGCTCGTCGCAATCAATGACAACTAATGCCGGAGTTCCTCAGGGGTCTGTTCTCTCCGCAACGCTGTTTCTGCTGCACATCAACGATCTGCTCATGCCCGGTATCTATGGGTACGCAGACGACAGCACGGTTCACGGGTCAGGCCAGTAAAGACCTTCAGTCCGAAAGAGAGGCTATGGTGTAGCGTATGAATCTTACTCTTCAGGCAGTTTCCGAATGGGGCAATGCCAACCTAGTGGGATTCAACGCCACAAAAACACAAGCGTGTCTATTCACCGCTAAAAGGAGTCCGTTCATCTTGACTCCTACTCTACAGAATGTATCCCTGGAATACACCGACCGCCTTCAGTTGTTGGGCATTGAGATATCCTCGAACCTTAACTTTGGGCGGTTCATTGAATCCAAAGCTAAGGTAGCTGCTAGGAAGCTTGGAATCCTAGCAAAGGTGCGGCGGTACTTCACACCACAACAACTCTTAACCTTATATAAAGCACAGGTTCGGCCTTGTATGGAGTACTGCTGTCACATTTGGGCTGGTGCTGCCAAATGCCACCTGTCAGCATTGGATTCAATGGAGAGGCGTGCTAAGAGACTTATTGGTGACCCTAAATTGGTTGAAACCAATCTTCAGAGCCTCGAGCACAGGCGCAGAGTTGCTAGCCTCTCGGTATTCTACAGGATACATTTTGGAGAGTGTGCGCAGGAACTATATGATTTGATTCCGCCATCCCCATTCCACCATCGAACGTCCCGACGCACGGCGGGTATCCATCCCTTCGTCGTTGACATTCCCCCTGTACGGACAAAGCGCTTTGCTTCGTCGTTTATTATGCGTACAGCGAAGGATTGGAATAAATTGCCCGCGTCGGTATTTCCGCTCGATTATAATGTGAGTGTCTTCAAGGCAAGAGTGAATAGGCTTTTACTAAGTTAATGCGCTTTACCATCAATGACTACATCGCCACTTACCATCAGGTGGGATTGTAGTCAAGCATTAACTTATAATTTATAAAAAAAAAAAAAAAAAGCTCATTAATATTTAGTACCTTGTACTAATCATTTTCAATGCATGTTGTTGCTTATCTTAAGTAAATCATTTTTTATATATTTTAAATACAAAGCATAAACATCTTAAGAGCACTTTCCTAGTGATAATGAACGTAACTGAATAATTTTCCTAGCTATAAGCAACGCAACTGCTTAAAAATTAACACTTTTTGGGTTCTATTAACTCAGAAAACATTTAGAAAACAGAAAAATGTAATGAGTCATAAAATACAAACATATAGTAACAATTAATTTTAACAATTTTGAAAATATCTCAATTAGTGTAGTCGTGACAACAAAAATAAGAAAAAAAACTTTAGGTGCGTTTTTCTCGGAACTTGCTGAAATGCAGATACGTTGTTTATCATAACGAGGGCAGAATTGTTGTCAAACTAATATTTTGTGAATTTTATAATTCTGTACTAAAGTAAATAACAATGTAATACTTAATAGTGATTGCGGCGTTTATGGAAAAGTACCCATCAATTATTGAGGACTTATTTGTATATACATTTATACAATGACCCAATGACCTATAAGATATACAAAGTTTCTCGACTTCATCTCCATTACATCGCGAAGGTCTCCAATGTCGTGGAGTAGTTGGTGAAGAAGAAGAAGTACCGGTTGTTCCTCCACCATAAGTTGGATTCGCGTAATGCAGTGAACTTCAACCTATTTTATAGTATTTATTGTGCGCTTTACAACGGAGCTCTTGTCTACGTTCCTGAAGTTATAGTGTTAAAATAATAATAATAGTGATAAAATGAGTGATTTAGTTATAAAAGACGTGTAATAAGTAGTTTAAGTATGTTAGCCTGCATTTTGTAAGGTATTTATTTATGACCTCGTTGCCTGAAATAAAGATATTATTATTTATTATCTTCTTTTATTTGGCGCCTCAAGTGTGATGTGTTATTTAATTACCTATAAGGTGATGTATATTTTAGTCACTTCTAGGTATTTTACTAATCAAAGAAAACTAATATTGTGTTGTGATACTAATGGAAGAATTAATTAATTAGGAAATGCATTTGTATTTCGCATAAACCTATTTCTCGCTTCACTTAAGTAGCAGGTATGTACACAAGCTTGACTTTGAGGATAATTCTTAAGGTGGCGGTTCGCGCCGCGACAGAGACAAGCGACCGAGACAAGAGACCGAGACGGGAGACCGCGACAAGTGTCTCGGTCTCTTCTGCATCTACTGTGGGACGAGACCGAGACCGCGACCAAAGCTACAATTCATTCAATTTCAGAGTCTGTCGATGGAGTTACTTATGTTGTACTGTGCCATTAATTTACACTGTCTAATTAGAACTTCCATTGGAGGAAGAAGAAGGTTTTATTTATGGTTTCAGCTATGTTTTTCCAAATATTTTTCTTTAAATTTTCGTCTCTGTAGGACTCCAGTTGAGTATTGTATATCGGAGGGTGCTGTCTGATCAGTTCAATCAACTTTTCACAGTCTTCGTCAGGAAAAGTAGTCATTTTTTTACAATAAACACACGTTCAATTCGAGCGCGACACGACGAGACCGAGACACTACTAGTCCAGGGCAGCGACTGTCGCGCGGTCTCCGGTCTCGCGTCTCTGTCTCCTGTCTCGGTCTCGTTCGCGAACTGATGCCTATTCATTGCATATGGTCAAGTGACGATAGCGGTCTCCTGTCTCGGTCTCTTGTCTCGGTCGCTTGTCTCTGTCGCGGCGCGAACCGCCAGCTTTAGGTTTGATTTTAAAGACGATGAAGTTAATTGCACTAGATTTTTAAACCTGCCTTGCTAAGAAGATATCAATTTTAAATACTATTTCATTGCACTTAGCAAATTAGTGATTATAATCTGCTTTGCAATTTATTTGGCTGGGACCAAATTAAATAAGACAATCATCACATGACAACATATTAATATATTATTATTATTTTAGTAATTAGATTAGTCACACAATGTTAAGCTTATTTTCATATAAACAAATATTTTTTCCTTAGAAACTACTCTATATTCCATTACTCCGCTGCGTGATAGTAAAATAATAATAGGTAATAATAAAATGTGATACGTTCAATTATACGTTTTTCTTGCATTTTTACTTCAATATAGTTTTAAAAACAATTAAAACACTGAAATTCACTGCTTAAAAGTGATACGAAAGTTTTCTCACGCAACAATTCTCCGTGAAAAAACATTCGTAAGATGACGATAGCCAGCTAGCGTCCGTATGTTAAAAAAATATTCGTGCTGCCGTTTTCCACCGTTTTCCATACAAAATTGTTACGTAGCGTTACGCAGCTTACGCGGCGATACGCAAGTTGTGACGCAAATATTCGTGATGCCGATTTTAGTACCATTTACGCACGATAGGGGCGCTTTTGCAAAATGTCATACAAATTGCTTACGTCAACGATACGAATACTTTCTCGCAAATATTCGTGATCGACCTACTGGTGTCTAAATTAAGCCTTGGCCTGTATCTTAGTACACCATACCTAAACTATACCTATACACGGAAATAAATTGACACAGAACTAGTGGGATTTTTTCCTACTAGTATTGTCAACAGGACTACTCACCAAGACGAGTGGGAATAAACGAATGACATCGCACCGTTTTTCACTAGAGGTTGGAAAAAACTGCTAAAATTGTTGGCAATACTAAAAAATCCGTACGGCGAATCCGGACATATGTGCGAGGGTATCCGCATACGGAGCGTCCGGCGCGGACGATTCGGATATATGTGCGTTCAGCTTTATTCTACAAATTATTAATATTACCTATGCTAGATGAGAACAATGACACTGGAAAGGACTGAAGTCTGAGATTTATATCAGCGTCGTGGCATCACAATCCCATGTAATAGGAAGACTGAATGGGGATAACTGAATTCTCACAGACAGTCATTTTTAAAAGAAGATTATTACCAGTAGCTGACGGAATAATATTTTCAAATTAGAATTTCTTTCAATTTTCAACCCATTAATATTTTTTCACATGGATTCAATATAATATAATTGTTACCAATTTTTATTAATAAGTTATCGAAATTTAAATTTATTCGCAGTTTTTGTATGCGTATACCCAATATTATGTTATAGTATAAAATGTTTTAAACTGGTTAATCTAATTTTAGACTGTAAAATTGGTGGCTCATTCATAGTAATAGCGTTAAAATGTATGATAAAACTGTCTGAAATGCTATTACGGTCAAAAATCATGTAAAAGTTATTATTATGACGAAAGGTAATGACATAAAATGGATGATTGTTATAAAGAAAAAACTGCTTGGACATGAGTTTGATATAATGTAGAGCCATATCTAGTAAAAAGGACCTTTTGTCTGTAACTGTGAGTAGGAAAAGAACTCATTGGAAGTTTCTTGCTGTTGCTTCTTCCAATTCTGGAATGGCCATTCGGCCATGATGGCTTTTTGAATCCCTTCGAAAAGTGTTCTAAAACCAACAGCTAATCCATGTCATTTTGAACCTTAGATTAAAGAACAATTTAATCTGAATATTGTACTATATATAATTACTACGCAACTATACTACATTATAAAGTCTTTCGGTAGACCACGGTTTTCGCCGCACTGAGTTCAATAACCTAGATTTAATCCTAGAGTAATTTTCCACGATCGCCTCTTTCAACAAAAGCCTGTAATGAGGTCCTCTCATAGTCAAACAATTCAACTAACTAAAAATTACGAGGAAGTTAAAGTTCAATTTACGGGTCGTACCTATCTACTGAATGTTCTCCGTTGGAATAATAGGAGCATATTCTTTGTGGGTGGAAATTACTTTCTTTGTTTTGACCCCGTACTTCAGTGCCGATTTATCTTCTTTGGATGAATTTAAGATGTCAAAAAATCACGAGAGCTTTCTGCCATTTTCAATAAATGAAGAATAAAAATTAAAACCATAATGTTATGGCTTTTGACAGTTGCTAGACAACTCATTTACGGATTAAAGATAGATTATTGAGAAAGGCTTTAAAATTGATAAGTAGTCCTGGTATTGATAACTAGTGCATTTTATCATTGATAACTAGGGGGCCGTCCATTAATCACGTGAGGCTTGAAAGGGGGGGGAGGGGTTTGACAAAAATCACGAAAATAGCACGAAGGGGGTGGGGGGGTGTAGCAAGATATCACGTGTATTTATTTTTTCGTCAAACGCGCGATTTTTAAATAGAAAAGCAGCGTGTAGTGTGACTTTGACTTGCCGTTGCCAGGCAACGAACGAAGGCCTCACTTGCCGCTACCGACTGCCCGGCTCGGCATGTTTTGGATTAAAACAATGTCGAAAGTAGGTGATCTGTATAAAGACCTTTTTGCAGAGTATAAGAAAGGAAAAATACACGTGATGTTGGGGGGGGGGGTAGTCTTAAACCTCACTACATATCATTAAGGGGGAGGGGGGGGGTTAAAAATGCTAAAAAAAGATCACGTGATTAATGGACGGCCCCTAGATCAACATTTACTAGCAACTGAGATTGTCGAGGATTAATTTAGTTTAAGTATAAAATAAAAACTAAAAAATAACAAATAAGAACAAAATAAACAAAAAAGTGTGATAAAGTCCGTTGATCAATTATGAGTACTTAGTATTAGTAAACCCATGCATCCACCCATGAAACCAGTGGGTGCACGAGTCGGCCCATGAAATGGATCAAATATTTCTACGTTGAGCCAACATTTGTTTTAATTAATCGAATCCAATGGTTAATTTCATCTTTGTACGTTATCGATTAATTAATCAATTCGGTGCACATTGTAGTCTATGGTTCGGTGTCTATAATAATAATAATATTATAAATGTGAAAATTTGTATGCATGTTTGTTAGTCTTCCACGCCAAAACTTCTGAACGGATTTTCATGACAATCAGCACACAGATAGACTTCATAGTCTGGAATAAGACATAGCCCCGTGCACGGACGTGAAAATAACACCGGACGTCACCTTGTCTTATCGAGAGTGACGCCGCCCGCTTACCATGTGTACGTAATTTCTATTGCGGTCCGACGCGGTAATGCCGGCTGATTAATAACAGCATAGTGTCAATGTATGCGTGTGATACTTGTACGAATAGAGGAGTTGGTATTACTATGGGTGCCTCACTGAATTTGTTGTTGACATTCCGTCTGGTTCTTTTTTTAAGTATATGGCCCCGTGTCTTATTATCCCGGAAAACGCGGGCACAGCCGCGAGCAGAGTAACGAATAAAACAATAATGTAACTTCTTAATATCTAAATTCTACAATGCTTGCGTTTCGCACCAATGTTTCCATACTATTTCAAATATCGAAACAGCGATACAAGTGTGGAAAACTTTTTATTTTAAAATATGTAAAATCCAACAGTATATTTATTATTGTACTATGTATGCGACAGTGATGTTCCTAACTTGTTCCTTAAAACTACACAATGCAAACAGTTTTGTTTTATAATGCAATGCTGGGAATGCATAAGTTGGTAGTACTTTTAGAAAGAAGGAATAAAGAAGAATGTTAACAGAATTTCTAGTCTATTGTATTATATTTCAAACATTCTAATCAGGACACAGCTCCAGTCTGATATGGATGAACCGTACAAAGATGTTTCAGTGCAAGTTAATTAGTTTCATAGATATCAACGAAGAAGTCTAAAGATACCGATGTAACTAATGAAGCATCATTGGGTTACAATTACAATACATTCAACTATGTACTATGACAGTATTGTATTGTATTCAAAACAGCAAAACAGAGACACTTGTTAGCGGGTTCGTGTATTTACGATCTAAATAAAATAATTCTTCGCATTGTACTTGTATTGTATTGTAGTACAGCGAGCCAGATGTTCTTATCTGCACACATACATGTTTAATTACGTCCAGATCACGTGGAGGTATTCTGCACGCTTAATGTAATTTATATGTAGTTGTTTGAAGTATTATTGCTTATAGAATTATCCTTTTTAACGACTTAAAAATATTACAGATTTAATTGACAAATAATTACAGAACACAAAATTTAAAGAATATTTCCCAAATGGATATCAAAAAATGAATCAAAAAATAGTCATTGGAAACGATCAATAATATTTGTGAAATAAATTTTCAACGATACCCCACACTATGGGATAGACAAAAAAAATATCTGCACTGAAAAAAGACTAAAGATTTTATTCTGCGACTTTGTAGTTTTTACAAATACGTATAACCATGCCAAATTACAGCTTTCTAGCAATAAGGATCTCTGCGCTATGCTGCGAACGGACGAACAGACGAACATGCATACCGAAACACAGTTATTCACGCGTACTTTGTTATAATTTCCAATATTACCGATGAACAATGCAAAATCAAATGTACTTCTATCTTCTATCTTAGTATTGCGCCGTAAACGTTAAGCATGGAACACAATTGCCACTTCTCTGTGATATAATTCTATGGTTATGTTAATGAATGTTTAATGAGGCGTATCTAGTGCCTTTTTATGCGCCATTGATTAGTTCAGCGCCGGCTGGAATGACATAATATCGTCTATTATATTATAATAGTGTGACATACATGTGGAATTTGCACTATGTAATATACATAGTAAGAAGTACTCATTAGTCTGATGGAGTGTTAAGTCGCCAGGATGGATGACTTCTAGTATAATATAATTATAACTATAGGTATTTAAGTTATAGATTATTACTATAGTGACTATGAGTATAACTAACTCGATAAAATGATAATATTGCGCCATTTACCGTTCTGTAAGTGTAAAAATATCAAATCAGCATGCCCGAACGCGTAATATAAAATAGGGAATTTAATTAATTATATCTTTTTCTTCTTATTTTGCAGGAGCTGTTATATAATACAATGCCACAAGCAAACTCTTCAATACAAAACTAGAGGTAACATTTATCATCGCTCGTGCATCGGGTGTTAAAAATAAGAATCGATAGCCCAATTTGCCTTTAGAACTGGAACCACTAGAACTGCGGGCCTATTATGAACTTTTATAAAACCATTCATGTTCCAGGCAATTCATTTGTCGGGCTTTAAACGACGTATGATTGGCTAAAACGTGTCACGTGACCGCTTTCGTAACACGAATTTGACGTTTACACTGGAACTTGGCTGTTCATAATGGCCCGGCTGGAAGCACTTGTAAGGCTAGCTGCACCAAACACGCTACATTGCATCAGTCGGTAACATAAGCCTTATGATTGAGTGCTTTAATTGAATGTTAAAAGAGCAAACTGAAGCAGCTTTGCATTATACTAAAGGCAGTACCTAACTGTCTGTTGTTATGATAGTTCGTGTTTCGTTTGAGAGATGAACATTCGAATCGTGTGCGCAACTTTTATTTGCAATTGTAATCATTCATACGATAAAGAATTGAATACGCGTAATATTATATAATACATGGAAATTCACCTAGAATATTCTATGAATGTTGAAAATTCACAATTATTCTAATTAAAATTTAAGATTACACACAGCAAACAAAAGCACAGTAAACAAAAAATATACATTTTTCAATTGTAATTTGAGATAGTGTTTTCTTTTAGTTTGAGTGTCATTTGTTTCTTATTTTCTTTAATTTGTGTTACTGTGTTTTGGTTTAACTTCTTATGGCGATAACGTAATAAACATTTTACTTCGCGAGGAACCTGCACATGTGAAAGTTCTTTATACTGTTCTCAAAGCTGACTTCGCGATGATTGCACATCGTTTAAGAGTTTATTATTAGCTTTTATTATGAGGGATATAAATAGGGATCGGGATTATGAAATATTATCGTAACCTTTAAAATATTTTTATTCAATGTTTACATTATAGTATAGCGTTTTTTGCTACAGTCGAACTTAGATGATAAGAATAATTCTTACACCTTTTTACACGCTTTATATTAGCTTCACCTGTATGTTTGTAACTTCTCTTTGGACTTGATTTTGACCCACTTCAAACGGTCAGATTTCTTTCAAACTTCCTAGACTTATCAAGGACCGATGACAATTCAATATTTAAAGAAAAACAAGAAAGAAAGAAATAAATAAATAAAAACCTAATTACACGCTTTGATTAGCTTTAAACGGTCAGATTTCTTTCAAACTTCGTAGACTTATCGAGGACCCATGACAATTCAATATTTAAAGAAAAAAGAAAGAAAGAAAAAAACCTAATTTTCATTTTAAAAAAATTCTTTCAAACTTCGTAGACTTCTCGAGGACCGATGACAATTCAATATTTAAAAAAAAAGAAAGAAAGAAAGAAACCTAAATTTCATTTCAAAAATCAAACTAAAAAATTAAAAAATAAATAATAGTTAAAAAAACTACAAAACACGCTTTTATAGAAAATCCAACTAAAAAAAATATAAAATAAATTTGAATTAAGAATCGTGTAAGTAATTGTAATAAAAGCGTGGGGTGCTTTTTAAGATACACGTATTATTAAAATGATAATCCTTCTACTCATTGACACCATGCATCCCTCGCTTATATTACAATTACACGATTCTTAATTCAAATTTATTTTATATTTTTTTTAGTTGGATTTTCTATAAAAGCGTATTTTTTAGTTTTTTTAAACTATTATTTATTGATTCAGAGATAACCTAACTTTCAAATTTTCTTTTAATTTCCGGCATGGACATATTTTTGTAACAAATTAATGACACAGGGAATCCTACCAGGATTCCTACAAGGGCCTGAGTCGCTGAGTGTATGAGTATTTACTGTTTATTTATATTATTTATTCATGACTTAAAACAAAAGCTGAATAAGTTAGCCATGGGTTCTCTTGATATTGTGTGGACGAACACGACCAGACCATTTAAATAAGATCGCAGCCAAATCGAACCTGTCTGGCGCTAACATCGTAGACTGAAGCCAAATCGAAGTCACAACGCTATTAACTAGCGTCGATAAACAAACCGTAACAATCTTACATGTTTTTATGACATTGATTTGTTAAAAGCAAGGATTATCTTTGGAAGGCGTCGCCTTTTATAGTTGGGTGCCTGAGTCATGAGTTGTAAACTAGTAACTCGATAAATAAATTATCCTAAGGTTGTGAGTGCCTGCTGATACATGTATATTTAATATCCATAAAGAAATTACCGACTTACCTTAAGACAAAATTTAACCACCCCAATTCGAACAAAATGGAAATTGATTTTGTTATTATTTTGCACGAACGAAACTTCTACTTCCAACGAATTTTAGAAATCTTGACATAAAGTAAAATCAGATTAAAAACTTAATTAAGAAGCGGGTGTGTTAATTTTAACCAAAATAATTAATGAATCTTTCATAATGTATTTCAAAGTTTTAATGCACGTAACTAATAGTAATTCTATCTCCAAATCTTTTGAACTTGGACGACTTGTATTTTATGATAATAATTAAATAACTACGTATTTCACAGCGCAGATGCTTGATATAATATAATTAATGATACCACAATTCAGGTTTTCTGCTTCTTTTTTTGGCCCGAATCGCTTAAGCTTTGGTACTGATAACTCTATGGGGGGCGGTGACCACATATCATGAAGGGGTTCGTCTGTCATCTCTTTACGTAAAAAACATGTAAGTTGAATGATTTACATAAAAAAATCCAAATCCTGCTAATATTATAAATGTCAAAGTTGGTATAGCTTGTTACTCTTTTACGCAAAAACTACTGAACGTATTTTCATAAATCTTAGCACACAGGTAGACCAAGATCTGTAATAAGATACAGGTTACTTATTATATTGTCCCGTAAAACGCGAATAAAGCCGTGGTTAGAGCGCTAGTGATCAAGTAAACTTTATATAACTATATATATAAGTGACAACCCTACTCGTGATACAACGGTGACACGCTTGTTACAAGTCTTGCAAGGTCGACCTAGTTCGTCTGCGAACATTTTCGGGGCTCTCAGCCATATCGAATAGTACCCTAATATATGATCAAATCAACTATCTACAGATCTTTATAACTTTGTCGCATAATTTGACGTGGGTTTTATTAGGATTCTTGTTACATTTACTTTTGTATTGCTCTTACTTATTTGACTAGCTGTTGCCCGCAACTTCGCACGCGGAAATTATGCTTGTCATATTTATCCTCTATTTTACCTCCTTAGGAGTTGAATTTTGAAAAATCCTTCCTTAGTGGATGCCTACGTCATAAGAGGAATACGTGTGCGAAATTTTAAGTTCCTAGCCCTAAAGTTTTGGTCTGTGCGTTGATACATCAGTCAATCGCTTTTGCCTTTTATACAGGTAGATATGCTTTATATGCTTTTAACAAAATCATTGTAGGTTTATCCTGGGCCTCTTTCCAAGTTCAAATAAAGTGTATTTATGCTCTTCTTTTATTTTTTATAGAAGTAAATTTAAATAATTTGATTTAAATGTTTGTTACTAGATAAGCATGGCCTTGCCGTGGCAGTGGTTAGCTAAACAATGAAGATAGCAATTATGCCAAATTATTAACAACAAAGCCAAAACTCTTGACATTTCTCGATCATTTGGAAAAAAA
Source organism: Thymelicus lineola (assembly GCA_963932265.1). NCBI lineage: Eukaryota > Metazoa > Arthropoda > Insecta > Lepidoptera > Hesperiidae > Thymelicus > Thymelicus lineola. The sequence goes on along the minus strand of OZ010687.1, from coordinate 14,209,565 downwards.
AGTACATTACACAAGTAGTTACATATACTTACATACCTATAAAACACTGAACAGAAAAATATATGAAACATTATCCTATTAAAATATTTTCCATCACCTATTTTTCGATTTTTTTCGCCACACAGCAAAACCACAAACTGCGGATATCGAATTTGACAATATAAGTTGTGTTCATAATGTGCAAACATAATAATTATTATTGTGTTATAATATAACTATGTTTTAGTCTATTAAATTCAACAGTGCTCGTTGACCCTACGTGACTAAAGATGCCCCTGACATTTTTAGTATGGCGTAACCTAGCTGCTGAGATTGGTTTTTATGTTTTGCGAATAACACTGGCGCGGATTGTTGGTCGCTCAGATAAAGGTCTGGGTTTGAATCTAACCTGTTTAAACCGTGTAGTTTTATATAAATACCCGACAACCGAGCGTAATAGTATTATCAACTGATGGTAAGATGTCAATTGTCACCTTCGTCCATTGACATTAGTAACACTAAAGGCGTCACCGTTGCAAGCAAGAAGAAATGACTTCCCACATTATTTCTGGCTCTAATATACGGAAATGTGTCTCTACATATCTCTACAATGTTTTCAATGACGTAGGTCTAGCACACCGGTCCAGCGTGGTGGATTTATCCCTGACTCATCTCATCTTATTGTAGGAAGTTAATAAGTCATCAAGAATCAGTTGTGATTTGTTATCGCAGAGGGATTTGTAACAAACTTTATAAAGTAGGTAACCTTCAACATTGCATCTGTATAAATCTCTGACCTCCATAGCAAATTTTGCCTTAGCTTATTTGATTATATAAGTAATGTATTATCAACAGCAAAAAGTTAATCAATTTATTATTCAATGCTAACGCACCTTCGTTACTTTGCATCGGTGACATAATACAAACATACATGGTCGCGTTCACACACACACAGTCAAATGTAACCGTTTAATATCTCGAAAGAAATAATGTTACCTAGGTTACGAATTACGATAGTAAATATTACGATAGAAGTCCCAGCTTCTGAATAATAAATCAATGTTTTTTAAATTTTTTTAAAAGGTAAAAAAAATTTTAAAAGTCTTGATAAAACTACTATCGTATTCTTGTTTGGTGATAACTAAATGCCCTTTGCTCTTTGTTTGCATTGAATAGGCTCCGAAACTATCAAACTGATTTGAAAAATTCTTTCAGTGTTGGGAAGCTACACTATCCCCGGGTGACAGAGACTATATTATTATATAATTATAATAATAATAATAATTATATATATATATATTTTTACTATTTTTCCCGAAGTTACGTGAGGGCGATGTCCTAGTATATGAATAAATTGAATTGAGTCTCGTTGGTTTTGAATTTGTATGTTTTTGAGACAGCAGCACGGCGTTTTTCTCGTTCCAAAGCGTTACAAAATAACTGTGCGATGTAAATTAGTGACGTCAGCTCATCTGTTTTTGTTTACTTGCATGTTTTATCTTATCACAGTCTGGTAACCCGGCCGGGTTGCTTTGATTCGGGCAACGTTTCCAAATGGAATCGATACCCGGAACTACCTATTTGATATCTTATTTACCTCAGCTTTTGTAAAATGCTTCCTATAATAATATTTTTTACAGAAAATCATAAATATATTGTACTTACTGATAATTACTTCTTAACTAATGTTCTTCTGCTAATTTGTGCAAATAAGTTTGTCAAATTACGTTTCATTAAATTTGAATCTCTTTAGCAGTTTTCACGTGACGTCATTCCAGAGTCCTCGTAAAATTTTCAAAAAATATACATGTACAAACACAATCCAAAGTGAAAATACAGTTTTACTGATAGTATAAGAGATCAGTTTATTTTTACCATAAAATATTATAATAATTCAAAAATCAACCTTTCTAGTGAAGGTTCGGTTTTGAATCCTGGATACGCACGTTCATACTACATAGTATACAAACAGCATATTAGAAATTATTTATCGCTCGTTAGAATCCTGCATACCTGCGAGCTCGCTTAACCAATAACAAATGTGTAAAGTATACTAAAGGTCTTCGCACATTACATCATCTGAGTCAAATACACTCCGACTCAACTCATAAGGAAACATAAAAAAATCGACTTTATTTCGTGTTCTTTACGGCTGAATTTCTGGTCAGATCGGAGTTATTTCGAGTAAATGTTAAAAAGGTTAATAGCTTAAAAACTAATATACGATACTGTAGCGTCAATTGATGTTCTAAAATCTTAAGCAAAAAAATGTAACTGTACTGTTAACGGTTAAGGAGTTTCTTCGTCTAGAGAAAAACCTGACAGTAATATAATAAGTTATGTATGTCCTCAGAATTAAGCAATATGTAAAACTATATAGCTTCCGGACGCAGCTTCGCCCGTGGAAGAGTCGTTTCACAAAACGAAATCACAATCATTAAAAATCACCCTATTTTCTTGTTGTACCATGTCCAAGATATTCATAGCCATTGGTGTCCAGATAGCCCATACTAATTGTATCTATAATGAGTAAGGTTCATCTATACTAATTATAAAGAGGAAAAATTTGATTTTTTGTTTGCATTGAATAGGCTCCGAAACTACCGAATTGATTTGAAAAAATCTTTCACTGTTGGGAAGCTACACTATCCCCGGGTGACATCGGCTATATTATATATTTTTTTATTATTTTTACCGAAGCGAAGCGAGGGCGATTTCTTAGTCCTTAATAAAACAAAGCAGTTTAAAGCTCATCATCGAATGGTTTCTTATGAGTCGAATCGGAGTGTACTGTGTAAATACTTTTTCCGTACTTAATCAGCTTGGTGAACTAGCCCTTACTTCTCTATTGTGAGAGAAGCCCAAGCCCAGAATGCCTACCAAATAATGAGATGCAGAAAGATAATTGAAAACATTCGTCATAAACAAGACAGTAACCTTGATTACATGAGTCGGATGCGGTTTTGTATCTTTAAAGATATAAAAGAACATTTGAAATTTAATAATGAGGGTCACGATCAAATATTTAAGGTTAACCTTCTTACTTAATGTACAGACAGGCTGACTGCAATTTTAACCAATAGAATTAGCTCGCTTTGCAAGGTTAGACATTGAAAAACGATACTTGTACAAAAATATTATAGGTTTTATAAAAATTAAAAAATATATAATACCTTTTTTATATTATTAGCTTAGTATCTAATTTTGAAAATAAGTTTTATTTATTAAACTTATAAAAGTTTCAGTTTTAATTAAAAATCATCGGTGGTTCCATTGGTGTCCCTGTTATAAGTCTTCAAGAGCAACTTACCAAAGGACGTACCAGATTCCGCGTTGTAAGAAAGTATAACATCCTAACGAGCTCCGCTAAGATAAGAAAATATTTTTGTAATATTTTCTTTTTTGGAATATTTTTTTAAAAGATGTGCTGAGGAGTTTCTTTACGGCTTTTCTTCTCCTCCATGACAAAGCACCTTTCCGAAAAGCTGGTAGATTAAAAAAATGACGTACATAAGTGTATTAGTAATAAGCATAAGTAAGTAATACCCTGACAGGAATTTAGAAATCTCAGGATTTTTTAATAAAAATCGTTGTAGATAGATGCCTACAAAAACTTAATTAATTAGGTTTGCGATTGCGACGCTCTCAGAACTTTTTAATGGATTTTCGCTCTTTTTATAAATAACTAGGAAATCGCCCTCGCTTCGCTCCGGAAAATAGTAATAAAAAATAATAATATAGCCTATGTCACCCGGGGATAATGTAGCTTCCCAACAGTGAAAGAATTTTTCAAATCGGTTCGGTAGTTTCGGAGCCTATTCAATGCAAACAAACAATTAAATCTTTCCTCTTCATAATATTAGTACCTACGAGTATATATTAGATTACATTTGCAAAGTAACAAACACTTAACGCCCAAGAGAAAAACATTTATCGTACCAACACATATTTACCCCAGCCGGGAAACGAACCCCTAAATTCATATGAACTTTGAATCGTGACTATACCAAGAATGGATATATTTTTTGCTTCAATTATCATTACAGAGTAGATAATATTATGTAGGTACCTAGTTCATTAAATTTTCCTGAATTTCCAGTCATCCAGCTTATACAAAAAATAAAAACTAGAACCAGTAACAACCTAGATATGTGTTTACTATACATTAAGTCATTTTCAGCACTTGTTTAATAATTGTAATTGGTCAATTATAATAACAAAGTAGTAAAATAACAGAGTAGTAATAACTTAAAGTAACTACCTAAAGTAACTATTATACTATAGGTATATGGAAATAGGCTGTCTCCTTCAAATAGCTAGGAATGGCGGCCAAATAAAATTATTCACATTACAGTGAAGTAACTTTTACGCGCATTTGGAAGATTAAATTACATTTTAACGAGAATAAAATTGCCATAACGGCGTCCTCATAACATTTTATGTATTAACGTTGCCATTTTATATTTTTATCGCAAATAAACCTCACCGCTTTGTACAAAAAAATTCAGAATAAAATAAGATTAAATTTGCGTATAATTTACATAACCTTCACAGTGATCCCACGCCTTACCTTTTCAGTGAAATCCCAAGTATTCTGTATCCAAATTATAATGGGTAATAGTTTTTATGAATCCAATAATTAACGTCTGTGGAGTCACTTCACAAACACTGTAACATCACTAGAACTCATGAAAATCATTCGTCATACTCTCGCGAAGTGCGCGAAATCGAGACTCGCTCGTCAGAAGAGCTGCCAGTACGTACTACCGCTCTCAGAGTTGGCGCCGTACTGAACGAGTAGGTAAGTGGAAACGTAACGTACATAGTTCAGCATCAGCTATGCAGTCTCTGAACTTACGACCTCGAAACCTCTCGACAACTTGAATTGCCATTCCATACAATAACAGCAATCTAAAAGATCTGTATGAGATTATTCGAAAATAACGTGCAAAGGAAGCAATGGATTGCGTGTTATCCAACGGGTACGAAATGTGGTTTATGCGGGAAATTCGTGATAGTGTGGGGTTATCTTACTGTCAACAGAATGAAAATGGGTCCAAAGGAAGTTCCCGCTGGTCTCTGGTCATTTGCTTCACTAATTTCCTCTAATCTTGTAGTTAGTTTTGTGTAGTTAAAACTTGCTGAGTTACCAATACCTGTGTTTGCGCTACATAATATGGTTTTCGGGAAACACCAGATTCAGTTGATTTACTTTTTTATTTTCATCTATCTATAGGATCAAAGTCAAAAGTCAAAGTCAACATCTTATTTTTTTTCAAAGTCAAAGTATTTTATTCATATAGGTATCACTGATACAATGCACGTCATTTTTTTGGTTTTTCGGAAAGGTGCTTTGTCGTGGAGAAGAAGAAAAGCTTGAAGAAACTCCTCAGCACATCAAAAAAATATTACAAAAAAAAGATAATAATACAAAAGTATTTACTATTCTGAGTGGAACTGGTTGCAGAAAAGCATATTTTATCCAAAAAAAACGCAAATTTGATGCCAGAAAAGCCACTGGTAAAAGCTAGTAGCATAATAAAAACAGAACGTTGATCTGTAGAGTATTTTACGGAATCTAAAAATATCCCAACACTGAAAGAAAAACACCAAAAAAAATTACATATTAAAAAAAAATTCAAATGGAAACGATTTCTCTTACATTCATAACTCTTCCGAGATTACTGATAAATTACAGTCTTAGAGGAGAAGAAAAATATCTGGTATGTGCGTGGAATGCTCTCGACGTCCATGATTGTAATAGGTGAATGAATAAAATACGATTGTTGATATATGATTTTCAATGTGCTGCTTTATTCGTTATGCTTTTGTTCTCAGTTTGTCTTTGTAAGAAACACGTGCCTTTTTCAATTATGGCCCTTAACAATGCCACACCCACTGTTTTACTGAATTAATAAAATTGAATTGAATTACCTAACCCTTTGTAAATAATTATTCTCCTTTGTAAAAGCAGTTCCTCCCTACTCGATTGGATTTCATTTATTATTCTATTTATGAATTAAGCAGAAGCATCTTAATTTATTGAATATTTTTAATAGTATTTAAATAAACGCTCAGCTTATACATCCCAATCCTAGAAATAATCATTTATGTTTCCCACACGGCAATCGAAAACACACAAATTATAGTATGCTGACTGCTTCGCCATAAATATCGTCATAAAATAATATTTTTGGATATGTTCGAGTTCTTTAGGTCATCGTAGTTATTTCGATGGAATTGAATTGGTCGAACGTTTGATTCAATCTAAATATAATCGGAAGTAAATCGACTGTACCCTGTGATTCTACCACATAATTTCTCATTTGAATTGAAATCAAATAAAGTAAAAAAACCTTCAATACTCCTCAAAAGCAAATAACATAAATATGAAAATAATGAAAATTGGTTGTCACTTAGGTATTCATTGTGGTCATTCATACAATATTATTCATGCATTGCAATCACTGCCATTGGTATTGAAAAATGGTTTATCAGAAATCTGGGGGCACGGTCGCGCGCCCGCCAAGACGAGCCAAACGAAGCACAAGGGAATTACCTACTTTTTCGAAGCGCTTCGTCGATTTTTTGAACTCTCATAACTTGGGTCTGGATTATACCAGATAAACAAAATTCGCGGGATTTGATGTCAAAGTAGACGTATTAAACCTAAAATGTTTCAATTGCAAACCTATTTTTTTGATATCTAAAAATCGCCAATTTCGTAAGCTACTAATTAGTACACAAACAACAGGAAAATTCTGACACTTGGAACTTTTAGCTCTAACCCCTAAACTATGAAAGTTTGTATGAGACTTCCGAAAATTTTGACGCTAGAGATCAAATATATCCTTGTTATAAATAATAAAATACATATTTCAGAATTTTAAGTACATCGCCCCCACGATGGAAGTTTGTATGGGTTGCCATATATTGTCATACTTACAAAAACAAGTGAAATCCCACCAAACACATTTTTATGTCACATGTTGCCAAGACGAGATCATATGGCTCTATATCAAAAAGTTATCAGATCTCGACATGTAGAGCCAAACTTCTTACTCTACACGCCCTAACTCTACAAGCCCTAACTTCATAAAATCTACACCTTAGTCAAAATATATTGTTTGGCCGTTATTACAACAACTATTATTATAACAGAAAAGTAATGAACAGAGTAAATTTTTTCACCTTATGCCAATATGACGGAAGCAAAACGACCAATCCACATATTTTGACTAAGGTGTTTTTAAGAAGTTAGGGCTTGTAGATTTAGGGCGTGTAGAGCTCAGATTAAAGAAATGTGTAGAGTAAGAAGCTTGGCTCTACATTATATCTGGTAACTTTTTGATGTAGAGCCATGTGGTCTGTCTTGGCACCATTTAACATGAAAATGTGTTTGGTGGGATTGCATTGTTTTAACGTGTGTGTGTAAAGATTGTATAAACAACACATTGTGTAAAGTACACACACATAAACTTTACATTTATTCTGTCCACAATGTCAGTAAATTAGGTACTTATAGTGAAAATGTTCCGTATTTAATTTCAAAGTTTGCATTTCTGAAGAGGCAATCGTAATGAGCGACGCAGTCGCGGTAAAAACAGAAACCTAAAAATAAACTGGCGCCACAAAGTAAATAAGTAGTTCGTCAAAATACAGCGCAGTTTTGTATGATATTTCGTTCAAATCTACAATTAGACTGTACATTGGTACTAGGTTTACCAAACTAATTCGAATGCCAAAAATAACGCAGCAATGTTGATAATATTCTCGCTTACGAAAGCCGAAACATTTTATTGAAAGACTAGGAAATCGCCCTCGCTTCGCTTCAGGAAAAATAGTAAAAAAAACTATAACATAGCCTATATCACCCGGGGATAGTGTAGCTTCCCAACAGTGAAAGAATTTTTCAAATCGGTTCGTTAGTTTCGGAGCCTATTCAATGCAAACAAACAATCAAATCTTTCCTCTTTATAATATTAGTATAGATAAAATATTTTCACGCAGCGATAATATCACAGACATAGATAGTAAAGATAATACCTTGCCATTATTTAATGACAAGTTTATAACAATGTTTTAAACATGAAGTTTTACTCATTTTCAGAGACTTAAATCGTGACTTCAAATGTGACGCTACGACAAGACAGCACAAAGCGTGGATAGCACAATTTAGTTGTCACAGATACCCAACAGTTCTGTGTCATGTGACAAATGGCTTTTTATTTTGAACTAACTTTTATTCACAGCTTCACTCGGGTTATACTATTCTGGTTGAAGGTTCTATGTCTTTCTTTGTGTTCCTTACAATGGGTGGCAAACAAACTTTCTAAGTATAATATTGTTTTTTTTGAAGTGAAAACTTCTTTAGCATCGTTGTGATTTGAAAGTCGATGAAACGAAAAAGCGACAGTAAAAAGAGACAGACACATAAATTCATAAGGTTTAACGTGGGAGAAAATGAGATAGGAAGCATTATTTAAAACTATGCTTATCTGAACAACATGTAGGTTACAGTGGTCACCACTTACCATCATGAGCTGATGACAGGGTGGTTGCTTGTTATCACTATGTATAAGCACTTTAAAGATTTTTGCGGGGTATAGAATCCAAGGACCTTTACAACGGACTTTGCAAAGGACATTTCATTAACTTGTCCATTTATCAGTTCTACCTAGAAAGTTGACTTAAAATGGGAGGAACTTCTTACAGTTATACAACAAACCTATGCCCTAAAACATTTTGCATCTACGGGTTTGTACAAAAATCGCTCTTTATAATTTGATCCCTTCATTATTGTTAGAATTTTTTCGAAGTCGACGCGGCGGACTAACCCATTCAACTTAAAACAATAAACTTCTTTTGAATAGTATTCCTAGTACTCATTTAATAGCGGTCTTGGAAATGTCAATCATTTAAATCCACTGAAAATCTATGTGTATATATAACAAACTAAAAATACAAAAAAGAAATTTGGCTATGTACGTTATAGACTTTGAAGCCATACAACCGATGTCGCGATGTGCCCTGGGATTCATTTGAAAGGTAATATGCGAAGATGATTATAGGCCACTGAAAAAGTGCATTGGGTACATTCGGTCCATTCGTGATTTTCGACTTTTCCCGTACAAAAAAAAACTGAATTTATGTATTTCGTTTTTTGCGTTGTAACACACGCTAGGTATCAACTAGTAATTTTATTAATTATTTTTTTTTTGGCTGAATTCAAATTGATCATAATTATTTTCTATTGTTCACAAATACCTATCCTATTAATATTATAATTGTGAAAGTTTATGAAGATGTTTGGATGTTTGTTTCTCAATCACGCCACAACTATTTAACTTTCTGTCGGCACTCCCGGAGTGCCTTTATGTATATTTTTCCTCCATTTTATTGCTTTTTATTGAATTATAAATATTATCGTGATTATAAAATTGACTGTAAAAGCTGCAGAAATCCATTGAAAACTTTATTTATTACCGTCTTGACAGAATATTTATACCAATTTTTATATATCCCATTTCGTGAGAATAGATCCATTTCCGGAATGAAAACTATCATAGATAACGAAAAATAATATGAGTTAAGAATATGCTAAGAACTATCTAAATTAGTTTTGTTATTTTCATGTATAATATTCATTTTTAATATTCCCTGGTTTACAATTTTTACCCTTCATTCCATATATTTTTTCTTATCTTAATATCCTTTTGTACGTGTATTCAGGTCCTCATTATGTTTCTCGTCCACGCGACAAAAAGTAATGTAATCCTAATGGCTGTAATGTTACGACCGAACAAACAGAACAGAAAGAAACAAGCAGTCTTACTCGCGGCCATTGTGAAGATTTAATTTAATTATGGTGAACCGTTTATGTATTATAACTGATATAGAGTGCTCCATTATTATAATCCTTCCTACTAATATTTATTACATACTAATATCATAAAGTGATAGTTTGTTTGGTTGAACGCGCTAATCTCAGGCACTACTGCTTCGAATTGAAAAATTATTTTTGTGTTTGATAGTCCATTTATCGAGGAAGGCTATAGTTAGGCTGTATAACATCATACATTTTAATAGGTAGTTTTTTTCCACAAATTAACGCGGAAGAAACCGCGCGGCACAGCTAATCTATATATATAAAATTTGAAAAGAGACACACCACTGATTAAACAAAAAATCTCAGAAACTACCGAACCGATTATGATGAAATTTGGCAGGGAGATAGATTCTGCTAAGGAGACGTCAGCTAAGAACGGATTTTTGGAAATTCATCCCCTAACTAGCAAAAATAGGGGTCCGAAGTCATTTTCATACAAACCAACTCCGTCAGTTTTAGAGTTATAAGTATGAATTTTTTTATGTAAGTTTATAGCAATAAACAAAAATTAAGTTTAGCACATTTTTTTGGAAAATCATCCCTTAAAGGGTTAATTTAGAGGACAACAGTCAGTACTCAACTTCGTCATTTTTGAACTTAAAAACATGAAAATTTACATATTAGCTCAAAATTAGAAACTTAATTTTGAAGTATTACTGTTTTTTGGAAAATCATCCCCTAAAGTGTTAATTAAGGCGGCGCAAGTTGGTATGGGACCTTCGTCAGTTTTGAAGTAAGAAGGGTGAAAATTTGTATTTAAGCTTATATTTAGACACAAAAAATAACTGTATCACGGTTTTCTCGAAATTCATCCCCTAAAAATAGGGGTTGGTAGTCAACTACATACAAATCAAGCTTACCAGTTTTCGAGGTATAAATATGAAATTTTTTATGTAAGTTTATATTAATAAACAAAAGTTAACTTTTTAACACATTTTTTTGGTAAATCATCCCTTAAAGGGTTAATTTAGAGGATGGAACTCAGTACGCACGTCATTTTTGTAGTTAACAACATGAAAATTTATACATTAATTTTGGAGTGGGAGGGGAGAGGGAAAGGAAGCAGAAAAGAGACCAAGACCGGGAGAGGGAGAGGGACAAGAAGCGGGAGAGGGACCGGGAGTGCGAGAGGGACAGGGAGCAGGAAAGGAACAGGAAGCGGGAGAGGGACTGGAAGCGGGAGAGGGAGGGTGATAGAGAGCTGGAGAGGGAGAGGGGCAGGAAGCGGGAGAGGGAGTGGGACAGGAAGCGGGCGAGAGACCAGGTGCGGGAGAGGGAGAGGGAAAGGGAGCGGAAGAGGGACCGGGAACGGGACAGGCAGCGGAAAAGGGAGCGGGAGAGGGAGAGGGACAGGAAGCTGGAGAGGGACTATGAGTGAAAGAGGGAGAGAGAGAAAAAGAGGAAGAGGGATTAATATTGAAATTTTTAACCAATAAATAACACTTCAATAACATGTTAGAGCACCAAAAATTTGTTTTTAAAATTATTGTTTGTCTGCCTATTTGTCTGTCCGGGCATCACATCAAAACCCTTGAACTGATTTTGACGGAAATTAGTTAAGTTGTTTCTTATACTTTTGGTCATATTTTAGAAAACTTTTCATCCAGAAAATTAAAAGGTTTCCCTGGAAACAAGATGAAACTTTGTATGGATTGTTTTTAAAATAGCAACAATTTGTTTTAAATTTGCTTCAAACGTTTCTCCTTTAATTGATGGAATACATGTTTTCGAATTTTTCAAATTTTTCATGAAAAAGAAAAAAAAACAAATTAATGTGAATATTGTTTATTTTTCAAAACCCGCAGCCGGAGGAATGATTTGTGATTGTATCATAGGTTTTACTTTATAAAGTCCTAAATCAATATAAATTAACCTGTTATTAAATTTTCTTCTCTGAGGGGTACAAATACAATTTTAATACAATGTTAATAAGCAAAATTTCCGCGTGCGAAGCTGCGGGCAACAGCTAGTCTATTATAAATGCGAAAGTTTGTGTGGATATTTATTACTAAGGAGCTACTGAACGAATTTTCATGACATGTAGCATGACATAAAATGATTTGGAATAAGATACAGGATACTGTATATCCCGGAAAATTCGGGCAAGACTGCGGGAAGAGCGCTAGTAACCCATAATTGTCCCACCGCTGGGCTGGAATCTCCTTTGACAATTAGACGGGTACATGTGATAGCCACGCTGGCCAAGTAGGGGATGGCTATCACACACCTTTGAGAACATTATGAAGAACTCTTCGGTTTCCTCACGTTTTAGTGCATACTGTATTTCTTTTTAATGCGTCTTTGTTATTTTCCTTTTTGAAAACATCATCGAATAGTACATTGTAGTATAATGTCATAATAGAACAGACATCTCGAACAAAATTCGTGTCCCGCCCGAGGGGTTCGAATTTCAAAATTGAGCCTCGGTTCTCCTTTCAAAAAAACGAATCCATTGAAGATTGAAGCCACGTTGCGCCAATGCATTGGGACATACATGGTGTTAGCGGTGTCGATTCTATACGCTAGTAATAATACTTACTCAATACTCAATACTCAATACTCAATACTTTATTGCATAAATTTGTAGTAACATGATATATAACACAGTCACATCACATGCTACACAAATAACCCTAAAAGGGTGTTGCAATTTTATGGGAGGTGGACCAATTCATTTTATATCTAATAATGTTTTCTGTTTTATCTATGTTATATTAAATTAAATTATTATAATTATTAAGTTATAGTAATTATTAAGTTATGTTATTATTAAACCATATTAAATTTGATTGTCATGTTTCAATGCGAATAGTATGAAAAATCTAACGGCTTTCCTGTCACAGCAACACAGTTAATAGAATTAGTTTATTTCCCGCGCACTATGCGGGTTCGAAAAACACTAACAGAAAAATAGGAGCTTCGTGGGCGACTCACAAAATAAAGAAACACCATAAGTAGGTTAATCCACCTCGTGAACACCTCCGCCTTATAATATGTGATTATATAAAAAGGGCTTACTCTCAGCGAGTAACGAAAAGCGAATCATTTGGGGAAGAAGTAATTTTTTTTTGTTATGAATGACACTTATAACACCTGTAGGTAATGATGGATATGTGTAATGAAAAATAAAATAATATATTTATAACTTTTTAAGATGTCAAAATGAAAAATGTTTGGGTTATCCTGGACAATCTAATATCGTTATTTAATAGAACGACAGCTAGAATACAAAAACACGTTTAAAAACCTCAATCGAAATTGTATAAGCTCATCGTTCGACAGTTCGCCGTGAAACAACACCTAGTCGGTTAAACACAAACGATTCGAATAAACCAAAGTCTTTTGTCAGTAAAACGTATGCGCTTTGAACGTTTTGTTAAGTTGAACCCTTTGTACCGAGGCTATTACAATATATCATTGAAAATAAAAAGAAGTTCACTATGATGTTTTGTTACCTTTATGATCGCGTGCGTTTTTATAAACGTTGGTGTAGCTGTACGACTTGACTTTAACCTATTATCGACCCACTAGAAGACATGGGTATGTTTATTTATGACCAGAAACTGCCCTCGCTTCGCTGCGGGAAACCTTAGTACACAGACCAGCCTAAGTGGATTTTTAAAACGCTTTTATTGAGCTTATCCTCTTTGTACTCAGATCTTGTCTTGTAAGCTTAATTAAACCTACTTCCTCTTGCAACAGTTCTGATGCATTTTTTCCGTAAACTTCATACTTCACTCAGGTTTGGGTCATTGGTTAATAGTACAGTCAAATTTTTTTTCTTTACTCTGAAACTACTTGACCAAATGAGTTGAAATTTGGTACCCATGTACTTTTTTCTGACCCAAAGACGAAGGTATAATGTAAACAACTGATTTAATAACTTAATTTTATCTTACCAAAATTAATATGTCTATATTGAATCTATATTTGTATATTATAAAATTTTAACAAAAAAATAACCGACTTCAAATTTAAGACTTACTTATATGCTTTTGACATGGATGCCATTGTCAGATCTCGCTCAAATTTATGTGGGACCACACGACAAGCACTAGCTTTCGATTCAAAAAGAATCATCGAAATCGTTCACCCAGTCCAAAGTTCCGAGGTAACAAACATAAAAAAAAATACAGTCGTTGCGATTTGTACATTTTGCGTGTTGTGTTCATTTTGCGTTTTGTACATTATGCTCTGAAGGGGAATTGAGAACCTCCTCCTTTTTTTGAAGTCGGTTAAAAAAATTAATGAAATCAAAATTAAACACAAACTGTTTTGCAAACCTTATCGTGTAGTATGTCAAATGAAAAGGCTTGTTGTAAGGATCTCAAATATGTTTTTGTTAAAGTTCTACAATGGATTTTAAAATTATTCAAGAAAGAACGAAAATTAAAGCCAAAAATTCCCCCCCTTATCTCCGAAACTACTGACGCTAGGATTTTGAAACAAATACAAAGAATAGTTCTTTACTTAAATACTACAGGGAAACCTATAAATATAAAAACGACAAAAATAAATAAAATAGAAAAATAACGGTAAATACTTAATCAACGTACGGAACCCCCTCCAAGCGATTTTAACTCGCACTTGTCAAGTTTTTTGTAAACTGATTAAAATAAAACCGGGCAAGTATGTGTCAGGCAGGCCACGCGCAATGTAGGGTTAGTAGTAAGTTTATCGACTATTACTCATTAACTGCTTATGCTAACATAGCCGATATAGTTGTAATATTCATCATAATTATAACCTATTTTTGAGAATTTTTTCACTTGTCCAACTCCAACCGTTTAGCCGGCAGGGGACTGTGTCAACTCTAACAAAAAATAGTATTTTAAAGCCAAATATTTCGCAAACTGACGCCTAAATCCAAAACTGGTTTTTGAAGACTCATAATATTTTTGAAAGACTTTTCAACGATACCCCACACTATAGGGTATTGTGATGAATAAAAAATTCATTCTCACGTTACCTGTAGGGAAGGTATCATAAAAAAAAATGATTTTCAGTATTTTATTGTACAATTTTGGAGTTTTAATAAATATGTATATCCGCCCCAAATTACAGCTTTCTAGCACTAAGGGTCTCGGCGCTTTACTTCGGACAGACGGACGGAAGGACGGACGGACAGACGGATAGACGGATAGACGGATAAACGGATAGATGGATAGACGAACGGATGGACATGAAGAAACTATAATGGTTCCAATTTTACTTCGGAACCCTAATAAAACGAACAGTACTAACGTGAAAACCACTTCTTATCGATTTATTCCTGTAAGGCCCACTATGAAGCCACTATGAAGCCAAGCCCATGGGGATTTACAGATATTGGATCAAGCCGTTACTGAGATTAAGGGGAAACGAATCAAACGCGAAAAATTCTTAAAACAATTGTTATGGGATTTTATTTTGCCTTATAATTATTTCTCTTATAATACAATAGTTCGATCTATTACTTACAGTTTTCACAAGGTATTATTACGTATTCTGTGATATATGTATTATAGGTAGATGGTAAGTTCACAGGGAGGATCATTTGTTAAGTTTGCTGATGTCATTTACACTTTTTAGCTTGAATATTATTGGCTTTAACAAACGCCCCTCAACAACAATAACTGCAGGATATTAATAATCTTCATAAGCATAGTGTTGGACAATGTTCCTCGCAGCACGAAATTCTCTCCAGACCTATGAAACTCGACTTACTTCGATGGATAGCTAAGATCATAGACACGACAAGTTGAAAGTTTAATCTCATAAATTTTAATGTGACTCTCGAGTCTGCGATGGTGGGTAAAGGCGGTGAATACCCCGGCGCGGTTTTCTAGTTTTTAGTTTCTACTAAAACTGTATATCTACTTATATTCTGAATTCTTTAGTTCTCGGTCTTAAAAGAGAGAATTCCTTATAATATAATACAGCATGTACCTACGCATATGATGCGTCAAATCTCGTCGGTCGGTCTGTCTGTTTGTTTGCATAGCTCAGGGAAGTAGGAATACTTTAGGATCGTAATTTAGGAATTTACTGTAGGATCGCTGACAGATGCCGACGCATATGTCATCCGCATCGGGCTCTCATATGATTTCATACAAATGCGATGCCGATAAATGTGCGTTCACCATAAGTCGGAATTGAACTATGTGGTGCAAATGCACGTGAACTCCAAATCAACAAAAATAACTAGCAAGGACTTATTAGAAATTTTAACTCAACTACTTACTCAATTAGACGTACACTAAAAATCTTTCCAACCTGAATCAATGACAGTCATGTTCAATATTTACCGACTCATAAAACTTTTAGCCACCCTAACTAAAGTTCACTTTTCTCACGAAGTAAAACGGTACTAAGTATTGTACATATTGACTGATACAATTAACTGTGCTTGGTTGGAGTCGAGTTCGTGAGGTACCAATTCACTTAGTGCTTACAAGTCAGACTGAGAACATGAATAAGTAATAACGTGAATAACAGGACACCGACTAACTTCTATTTTATTCATTAAGGACTCCGGTTTTTGGAATTGATAACTACTTCCTTTGCAACGTGAGATAAGACTTTCGTTATTCTTGCAGTAATCCCTTAAACGCTTATATGTATTTATTATTTAAAAATTTACTGCTAAACTTGGCAATTTTTAATTAAATTAAGTTTAGAAAAACATTAACGGTGTTGTGTGATGGAATAGTGGGGCATCCTGCCACAAGTGTAAAATAATTTGATGCTTACTAGGTTGCTTCATCATCAGAACTTTAAATAATAGACTAAATAAAATATATTTTTTTTTTTTAATGTAATAGAAATAGTTACCAATCAATGTCAGGTTGTGTTAAGGTTGAACCTACCATCAATATCTATTCGACAAGACCCTATGACTTAGCTCCAAGGAGCGATCTATTAGATTCTGTATGTACGTTACAATTAACGGACGGTGCTATGACGTTAAATCAATGGCTCTGTAGCTACTAGCTGCCCTGAGCCTAATGGCTTTGCACCCAGATGTCACTAACGATGCGTACATTGTCTCCGGGAAGTAACTGAAATTCCCAGTACTGCTTGTTCCAGGAATTTGTGTAATTTGGAGAGTGCTGTAAAGTAACGATGTGGCGATTTCTTATTCATACAAAACAAAACATTATCATATCATATTATATCATTATGGAATAAATGTATTTACCACTGGTTTCCGAAAACCGGATATTAAAATTATATTAGGTCGTATGGTGCTCTTTCGAGCATAGTGCCGAGTAGAAGATTACGGTACGTTTTGCCCAAATACGATAAGTCCTGTACAAATTATTGACTTTAGTCTCAGCGGATTCCCGATTTTAAGCGTTGGGATGCCCCTAACGATGCATCCATTGTTTGTAGTATTCGAACTGTTTGTGTTCTAGCAACGCTGTTTGCTTTTAGTTAAGGAACGCATGCCATGTTGATTTATATATTCGGAATTCGAAACGTAATATGGTTATAGTAGGTATAAACATTTCAACTGACTAGAGTACGTCCTAGATTCCTATTCGAGATTACTCACAGATATCCATGGATGGCATTGGCAGAGGATAGTAGTCATTCATACATACATACATATAATCACGCCTCTTTCCCGTAGGGGTAGGCAGAGACCAACCACTTCTTTCCACTTGCTACGATTAGTAGTAGTTATTATTATTATTAGTAGTAGTAGTAGTTATGCAAGCTCGTTTTATCCAACATAAAAAATTGTGTGCTCTGAGTCTCCGACGCACGACTGGAGTTTACTCCTTACGAACGATTATAAAATACTCGTATATAGATTAGTAAATGAGGATAAATAAACGCATTTTTATATTAAAGAATAAAAAAGCATGCTAGATACTTTTTTATATTAATATATTAATTATTTAATTTAACGTGACGTTATTATTTACACTATAATAATAAATTCTGTGTTTCGAATTACAAACATTACATAACGTAACGAAGAAAGTTTGATTTTATACTCCTCATAAATTTTCATACCGCGGGATTAAAAATGAAAATCTAAGGAGCTCCAAAAAAAGGTTTAAAGACAAGTTATTATAAAAAGTGTTCAACTTTATATTAATCGATCTAATTAAAAAGATAATAAAACAACAAAAACAATTAAAACATTGTATTGTTAACTAATATCCGCCCGCGGATTTGCCCGTGGCAAAGTGGTTTCACAACTGGACAGATGCATACTTAGACAGATGTCCTGGAATCGAACCCTTTCCTTTAAAGGGTCTCAAGTTGAGAAACTTCGTCTTTTTTAACCGACTTCAAAAAAGGAGGAGGTTCTCAATCGACTGTTTTTTTATGTTTGTTATCTCCGTACTTTCGACTGGGTGAACAGATTTCGATGATTCTTTTTTTAATCGAAAGCTGGTGCTTGTAGTGTGGTCCCACATAAATTTGAACGAGATCTGACAATGGCATCCATGTCAAAAGCAAGTCTTAAATTTGCATTAAGTATGTGCGCGATAAATGGATGTATAACTCAATATCACGCTAACCGATTTCGATGATTCTTTTTTTATTAGATGTGATTTGAAGTGGGTTATTTTTTGTTAAAATTTTAGATAGAACTAGAATAGTTATCTAACCATAAATGAAGCGATCACAATCTCTATATTTCTGCGCTTAAAAAACAGACTTTCTTTAGAATTTCATAACGCTTATTGAAGCTTAATGGACTGTGTTAAGATGGCCCTAATAAATCAGTGCGATAGTCAGCTGTAGAATAACTTCGCTGACAGTAGAGATCCCAAGTTATTTTAACACGTACATTAAGATTTCTTTCAACTCAAAAGCAAAAGGGAAGTATCGTGTAAAATTACCTAGATAGAAGGCATAATAATGGTTATTTCGAATAGATAGTTGCTGTTGGCCTTATTGGCCTTTACAACTTCACGCGGGTAACTTTAAAAGAATGAAAAGAACAAGCTGCGAATTTCACTGAAATTGTCATTAAAATGGGTCGAAAATAAAAAAATCCCCTAGTTTTAATTTCTAGAAAGAAAATTCGATAAATTTCTGAAAATTTTAAGTTAGAAGTACTTATCAAAAATTCTATACTACATTTATTTATCGTACCTAATTGAAAAATAAGAACACCTAATATTCAAAAATAATTCGCTAATGATAATGTTGAAAATTGAATATTTCTCCATTTTAAATTCTAAGTCCATTACCTAAGAACTTTAGTTTATATCTTTATATTTTATCTAATTTATGGTAGGTACATATTTTATTATCTAATTTCTACTGAGTAATAATGTTGAAATTCTTTTCTCAGCGAACCCATTTTCTCATAGCTATCACATGGGACCTTACTCTTTAATCATTTAGTACTTTGCCTTTTTTCTCCAAGGATATCTGGGATCTAGATTCTTGTTTTTATAAAATTCTCCAACTTGCCTAAAGAAGAATAAATTAATGTCTAGAGAATACTAAGGGTTCGTTGGCATGGAAAATTTTTAATACCTATTGCATGTTATTTAAAAAACTAATTACATTTTAGAAGGTTATCAAAAGCTTTCCATTGAAACATCGGTTAAAGACGTAGGTAAGCTACAAATTGATTGCAAGTCGGGGAAGCGAAAGAGCCAAACGTCGACTTACATTGATATTCAAATGTTCCCTGTACGTTATACAGTACCAGTTTAATAACCTGCTTCTTTTTAGGTAATTTAAGCAAATATTAAGTAACTTGGTGATGTATTTCATACTCATAAGCAAGTATACTACATAGGTATATACTTATTTAAACTAATGACTACTACGTTCGAAATATGTATAAATATTAAAATAATTCCTTTGTAAATAAAGGCATTTAAAAAACATTTTGCTAACACAACTTCCAGTCCAACGCGTCTTCCATGTCTAATAATAAACATATCTGAGCGCCTGCCAGCCATGTGAGAGCAATTTATCTCTGCATCGGTTCATCTAACTAAACGAACACAACTGTGGAGTCAGTTCTAGCAGCGTCGACGTGTAAATAGGCAGCATTGCACGCTCCAACGAAATTCTAAAATAAACGTGTCTCTGATCTTTACGACCCTGCACTCCAATAGTAATTGCGTGCGCGAATTGTTTTGTTGCAATGTATGTACTTATGTATGTTTGTCCGGGTGGAATCTTGTAACAGAATTTTAAATCAGTTATCTTTAACCGATTGAGCTGAAATTTGGTATACACGCTTATTTTGGCTGACAATGCATGCTTAGCTATGTGACGTCATTACAATTCAAATATGGCGGAACATCTTAGCAGAACCATCTAACAATAACTTTAGTGTTAAGTGTATCTTAATACCATCATGACCGTTGTAGCAATGGTATTGCCTAATCCTTAATATCCAAAATTCAAGTGTGTAAGTTGAGTCCTCTAGTTTAGATGGCAAAATTATTCACTTACTATGTAGGCACTAGCGCTCCACAAGCAATTTTGCTCGCGTTAATTTTGGATGTAGGGGATAGATTCAAAACTACAACGCCAAACTCTATCCCCTGAGTTTTTTGAATTAAAAAAAATCTCAAATATATGTTATATGATGAATTTACAAGAAAAACTATCACGGCTATGTTAGCATTAGTAATTCATAAGTAATAAGGTCGATAAATTCACAACTTCGGAACCCTACATTGCGCGTGGCCAGACGCACTTGCCCGGATTTTTAATGTGTCCTCCGAAGACTGGGTCGGTCTTTGGCCCAATTGGATATATTATGCACGTTAATAGTATGGTCAATGTCATCAAGACCTGCAGGATATATATGTACGCTGATGATACTTGCCTAGTGTGCAGTGGGAATGATAGCGATCAGATACAAGCTAAATTGCAACAGGATCTTAATAACCTAATAAAATGGTCGCATGACAATGACATTCTAATAAACCTAGCCAAAACAAAATATATGGTTATAGCATCCCCCCACAATCAAAGTGCAAAATTGATAAATATTACAATTAAAGGGCATTCATACCAATGTTTACATACTAATCAGGTAAATAATAACTGCAACTGCGAAGAATTGGAGTGTGTAACCAAGTATAGATACCTTGGATTAGTTATAGACAGTCGTTTCACCTGGGACTTACATGTTGATTTAGTATGCAATAGATTACGTTCAGTATTAGGTAAATTAAATTATGTAACACATTTTGTGAACAGAGGTATTCTTTACATGCTATACTATGCACTTGCAGACGCAATTATAAATTATGGACTCGGTATCTATGGACTCACTTTCCCAACATATCTAAATAAAATAAAAGCATTGCAAATTAGATTTTTAAAAATATTGACTGACGTTAAAACTAGGAAAGCGTTGGGAAGCGATTACCAGAAATTGTTTAAAATGTGTAAAGTCCTCCCTGTAGACAAAAAAGTGAAATCTATGTTAATTCTAGAACAGTATAGAATACCAGCACATAAAAGAATCATAGTGTACAACCGACCAAAACGTAAGCATACACAAAAAAAGAAATTCGTAGTACCTAAAGTTAATAATTGTTATGGCCGGCGTACAAGACAATGGTTAACTCCAACACTCCTCAATGAAGTAGCAGATATACTTAACGAAAACTTATCTAATTCACAATTAAAAAGCATTCTCCGCAAACACTACCTGTCTATGTGTCCATAAAATCAGTCGGTGGTACAGGTGCTTGTGACTGCTACGAATAAGTGAACAATTTCCAATTTGATGGTTATCCCATTCTAGCAGTAAGACAGTCACACACACGTGTATCACTTGTATATGTTATATGATATGATATAAATTAGTTTACAATATAGTATTATATAATATGATAAATAAATAGTAAGTAATGTGTAGAATGTAACATAGTATAGTATAATAGTAGTATAATATAGTTTAATAGTATTATATACTCATATTAAATTTACAGGAAGATACCAGATATATGTATACTTATATAGTGATAGATATAATATCATTGTAGTTATTTGTTTTGTAAGCATTAATTATATATAATGAGGACCACGAGAACTGTAACGTAACTGCCGACAAACTGGCTTACAGTTTGGCAGAACTTAATTCTGTTTTTTTTTGTAAGTCTTCATTGGTTAATAAATTAAAAAAAAAAAAAAAAAAAAAAAAAGAATCACCGAAATCTATATTTAGCATTTTAAAGTCTGTTATAACTAGAATTTAAAATTTTATTACTCGACCTCGACCAGAGGCGACCTACCGTCCCTCCAAAGAAAATTCAGCAAAAGGAAAATCCTTATGCCAAATTCCATCGACTAGTTACGAATGATAAACTTTCGGGCGTTGAACATAAGCTTCTTGTAATTGGCTCTACTCCGACCGACGCCACAACCTCTAAATAAAATAACATTTGTTAATAAATAACAAATGTTAAGACTTCAGGACACGGTCCGATAATTCATGACCATTATTGTGGTAAATAATTACTCATTCCGAGGGACAGTCCGTTGGGATGAATGAAATTCACCTCCGTAACTGATTGCGATGGTTTTATGGAGTGGGGACAATGTCATTTGTGTTTGATTTTATTTAATTTTAGGGAAATTTAAACAATGACTAGAACATTGAGTTGTAAGAAGATTTCGTGAGATGTTTGTCTCTCTTTCATACAAAAACTACCAAATGGATTTTCATGAAATTTAGCACTCAGGTAGACTCTGATCTGGAATAAGGAAGAAAGAAAGAAAGAAAGAAGAAAAAAGAAGGAAAGAAAGAAAAAAATAATATTTATTCCTTCATAAGAATAGCAATAATGTTAAAATTCTATGGTAAAATTATAATAAAAAAAGATTGATTGAGTTCGGAGTTGCAGCTACCAAAATGACGGAAAAGGGTCGCACTCAGAAAATGGCGCAGTAAGTGGTAGGTATTAACTTACTACGTCCTCTGATATTTCAGTGCGCCCGTTTATCACGCGTTTATTATTCTGACTGCAATTTCGAAGTCAATGCAAATACACCTTTTGTTGATAATAAGATAAAATGCGACTTAATACAAAACAGACATATAGCGAGTTAACATTTAACTTTAACTACAAATTACTGGCTAAGTTAACAGATCGGTTAAAAAAGATGAAGAAAATAGATTATAGAGTACTTATCACTCCATAAAACGCGGGGAAAACCGCGGGCAGAGCATGGTAATATAGCAGAAATATTATTTCAAATCAAAGCGGCTCTTTATCGAGGTGTAATAGCGGCGGAATATAAGCGAATAGGTTGTCAGTCACTGCAGATCGTTATACCAAAATGGATTAGAATGTAGGCCGTGGGAGGGCGCTACGATCGCGTACTTCGCTGTTTTAATTAAATTGATGTCTCTTTTTTGACTAATGCAACCGCAAAAAAAATGGAAAAAGGGTAGGTACAATTACGTACGAGTTTCCCATAGTTTACGTATTAGTGTTATGTTAAAGCCTGTGATGTGATGTGAATTTAGTAAGTGTAATATTAATGTCAATGTAATGTCTGGAACATGTTTTTTAGCTTAGATTTTCCACATTTTCTCAAACTTAAACTAATAGAAAGTGAATCTTGACTTACTTTTCAAGTAGTAGTAAATTATCTAATGTTATCTTCATTAAATGTTTAAATAAACACTAATATTATCTTCACTTCATTGTGCTGTAATCTTATGTAAATCTGTCAACAAATAGCGAAGGTTTATTAGATAATATGATGTCTTAAACTTATCACTTATTTCAAACAGTGCATAGTAAGAAGACGTCAGTTGTCTATATTGTACCAGTGCAATATCAAAACATCTTCATATTCAATCAAAAATTTATTTCAATTAAAAATTAATAGTGAATTCATTCGATAGTAACTGTGGAATAAATAAAGTAAGTAAATCAATCATTCCAAAATTGAGTAACTACGTTTTGATATGGAAATTATGAAAAATTTCATATTTTCCAGCAACATATTTTTTATTCTGCTAAAATGACAAATGATATGGCAAACGGATATCAAAGCAACCCAGCCTTCGTGCTCTCAAAATCAACTTCAAATGATGCGGCAAGGGCCATGATAGAGGGTGGGAAGCAAAAAGAACCTTTTTACATATTTGACATGGATGAAGCTTACCGAAGAATCTTGCACTTCAAGAAAATGATGCCCAGGGTTCAAATATTCTATGGTAAGTTTTATAACTCTAAAGATTTTATTATTTAACCTACAACCAACAAAATAAAACACGCAGCAAGTCATCTCGTTTTAAAAATATTTTTAAGAGTCTGAAAACTATCTTTCACGTTTCACTAAAATAAAGGCAGAAAGGAAATTTCCACTACAACAATAACTTGAACGCCCCTGCTACGCTTGACTTATTAATATTATTTTCTTTTTCTATTGAGACGTTACAATTCTTCTTTCTTTCTTTCTTTCGTTCTTCTTTCTGCTTTCTTGACTGAAAATGCATCGATGTTCGTTGTTAATGTTGTCCATGTTTGATACTGTCCACTTACCATCAGGTCATCAGTTCTTTTGTCGCCTATTTACATAAAAAATTACATGTAATTATGTTACAGCTATGAAGGCGAACGATAGTGAAATGATGCTGAAGCTAGCGATAGCTCTAGGACTAGGGTTCGACTGCGCGTCGCCCGGGGAGATACATAAAGTGTTACAGCTTGACGTCAATCCTAAGTAAGCAAGTTATCGATAGTACGTTTTTAGACGAGTCTTTTTACACGCTTCATATTAGCTTCACCTGTATGTATGTTTGTTTGTAACTTGTAACCGACTCCTTTGGACTTGATTTTGACCCACTTCAAACAATCAGATTTCTTTCAAACTTCGTAGACTTATCGAGATCCGATGACAATGCAATATTTAAAGAAAAAATAAAGAAAAAAACTTTTCATTTCTAAAAATCTAATTAAAAAATGAAAAAAAAATTGTTTAAAAAAAACTAAAAAACACGCTTTTATAGAAAATCCAACTTACAAATAGAAAGTAAATTTGAATTAAGTATCCTGTAATTACACCATTTTCTATTTTTTAGGAAACATTCATATACTGTCTTTAGTTATTTGTAATTAAAAAAAAAGTTGACATAAATAATCTTAAATTAAAATTTAAAATACCCTCGACAGTTTTATTTACACTAAACATAGCTAAGAGAACTAGCTTAAGTCAGCTTTTAGACAAAAGAAAACTAAATCAAAATCGGTTCATCCGTTTGGAAGCCACAATGCCACAGATAGACATACAGATACTTTTTTTTTTCTTTTTTTTTTTTTTGTTTCCCCTCACGGGAGGGAGGCAGTGAATGCATTTACGCATACGCAGCACAGCCGGTCTGTGCTGGTTATGTGTGGCTCAATCCCGAGTGGATAATACACACTAAACACTGCCTGAAGTGGCTTTAGTCATACGACCTTTAAGCCTTCATCGGAAGCGACTCCGCTTGGGACGTCAAACTTATAGGTAACATCATTATTTTTTCTTCGAAGGTTAAAGAGATCTTACGATTGTATTATCATTACAATGCTAACACTAATTTCTGTTAACTATTAACTTTAATTAATGGATGGATGGATAGAAGTCTGTTATTAACTTCTTTGTCACTTATTAGTTGAGTAAAATAAATAAATAAATAAATTCGTTTTGGTTATTTTTATACTGAAAATGTTTCTGCTATGTTATTTATTGTCAATTTGCACTAAATTCTTGCAACGAATCCATCTATTTCCCTCCATATAATTTCCACTTATGAAAATATAATTTTACATCTATTTAAGAGCTGTTACTTGAAATTTTATTGAAGAATCTTTTCTACGGCTTATCTTACGTAAGACAGAAAGTGAGTTAAGCATTTGAGTAGACTCAAAATTATATTTTTATATCAATTTGCCGCAGAACATTTAATATGAGCAAAGTACACCAGAGACATTCCCTTAATTGAATTCAATTAATTCCCCGCAAAAGCAGTGGTAGCGCCTGAAGTGCTCTCGCCGTAATTAAACTACGGTACCTAAAGTGCGGTATCAAAGTTAACGTCAAACAAATTAAGAAAAGTATCTTATCTTTATAAAAGGAGCATCATATTTGCGTTACCAACCAAGACACCGGAACAAATGACGTTCGCTCGGGACTCTGCCGTGAGCCACACCACCTTTGACACTTTGTATGAACTCAAGAAAATAAAGCAGTATTGGCCTGACGCAAGGTAATTTTAACTGTATGTTAAACGTCTTAAAGTTAACTTTCCTGCAGCAACTAAGCAGCTTTAAACTGTAGTTACATGGGTACAAGACATTAAACGCCCGTTACTGTGACACAGGTCAATTTAATGTTCAAATTGTGACGTTACAGCAATTTTATCGCTGCAGTTTACGACCGCATTACTTAGCTCTGTTGCCATTTATTTCTCTCACCTACGAGACTTGGTGATACTGCCTACTAACTGTCAAGAGGTTGGCAAATGTATTTGGGTTGCGATAACTGTCTTGCAGATTACCTGTTTCTTCTTTTAAAGAAAACTCAGAGGTAGTACTTAGTCATGTCACATATACTTAAGAAGCATGTAACGCGATGGAGATTGGAGGGTGAGCTGGTTTTTACATAAAAGAAATAGTTTTAGAAATACATGCACAAAAGTGACAATGACAGTAGCCTATATGACAAAATGAATTTGAATGTTTTTATTCATGTCACATTATACTCAAGAAATGTGTCGTAAAATAAATCCTATTCAGTAGTAGCTATACATTAAGTAACGCGATGGAGGATGGGCTGGTTTTTACATAAAAAAAATAGTTTAAAAAAAAATACATGCACAAAAGTGACAAAGATACAGGACCTTTATGACGAAACAATTTTGAATTTGAATGTTTTTAATTTTTCCATCAGGTTACTCATCCGAATTAGAGTTGACAGTGACTGCATTTACCGGTTGGGCGAAAAATTTGGCTGCGACGCTGAGACCGAGGCCGTGGATCTATTAGAGGCTGCTGCTGCATTGGGCTTGCGGGTAGGAATACAATGTATCAGAAAAGTTCAGTGAAGTCTGCCAAGCCAATGGTAACTTCTTGAGTTTCTGAGACAGCCGCCTCTTTGAGTCACCCGCAAAACGGCTCGTTGTTTTGTTATTGATAGGCTATGTTACGATAACGACTTTGCCTGACAGTTTTACGGGTCCCCCTAAGCACTAAAGCGCTTAAGAAATGCTTGCCACTAGTGGTCACCAATCCAACCACCGACCGCGCTCGCTGTTGCTTCTCAGTAGAACACAGGGCTCTCAGTCGAACACAGGGCTCTCAGTCGAACACAGGGCTCTCAGTCGAACACAGGGCTCTCAGTAGAACACAGGGCTCTCAGTCGAACACAGGGTCAACACAAGCCACCAGGCTATAAGCACTTAATTTTACTAATTTTTTACTTATTGATGTCTAGAACTAATTATAAACAACAACATTTTCTTCTTATATGCCCATGCCAAGTCATACAGAATAGCAAGATAAAACTACACAACTTTTCTAGTTATGAATCTTCATGAAAAATAGTTGATAAAACTTTTCGTATCGTAGACGTCTTTATCGAAATAGACAAACAAAGTAGCCTTGACCGAAAACAGATATAAATAAACATTTAACCATCACACAAATAGACAGTTTTAGATTACATTAGTATATTAATTCCTTGTAAAATGACCCGAAAATTGTATTTCTAGGTGATTGGCGTGGCCTTCCACGTAGGCAGTGCTTGCTCATCCACTGACAGCCACATTCTGGCGTTGAAGCAGGTCAGAGCTCTGTTCGACCATGAAGAGAAGGCCGGGAGAAGAATGTCCATAGTGGATATCGGTGGAGGGTTTCTCAGTGATAAGACCAACAGAATTGACCAGGTGAGTGCATGAGATACTACATAATCTTAATGTTAACAAAAAATAAATCGGTTATTTATTTTTTCAAGGAAACAGGTTCCAGAAATATGTTGTATCGAATTACATTAACTCAACAACCTTAAAAGCGAAGAACGATTCTAGACTTAATTTATTCATAAATGTTTAATTATAAATGCCATATTCCAAATATATATTATAAAAAATAAGCATAAGTGCATAAAAAATAAGCATAAATAAGCATAATAATACAAGAAACCGTGATATATTTCATAAATTAATTTCTAAAGAAACTCTTACCAACCCTAAAATGGATTTATTATTACGCTGAGCAACGAAGCATGGTAGAAATACGTTTATATATTTGAGGAAATATTGCTAAAATTGTACAAAGGGAGGTCAACCATGCCAACTTCAGGGAAATGGGGCGTAAAGGATATTGTTTTCATATTTATAAGGGTGATCTTTGCAATATTAATGGTATGGATAGTTGCAAATGTAAAACACGCTTTTATTACGAGTATACCGAAGTATTAAAGCAGAATTTCGTTCGCATTATTGTAAGAGCATGGTTATTAATTTCAATAGCTGATCTATAAAAACATTTAACATAAATTGTTGAAAAAACGTCACTGGAAAAAAATTGATTATGCCAAACACTGTAAATTTTATTAAGTTTTGCCTAAAATAAATACATATTAACCCTCTCTGTTATTCGGGGAAAACCCCGAAAGGACATCCGTTAAATATTTTTTGAAAATTTTTATTTACGTATCTATAGACTTCGATATAGATGTGTCAGAGAGAGACAGCCCGCAACCAAAGGTGTAAAATACAGTGTCATTAAGTCGTTATGATCCAATATTATGAAATTATAATCTACCTAGTCTAAACGTCACTTATACATGAAAAAACCTGCGTATCAGCGTAACTTATCTATACATCTAAAAAAAAAAATTAAATTGGATTGTCTGTTTGTAATATTAAAATAACCGCTATTTACTAAGTGCATTTGGATGTATACACGGTACTGACGGTACATACACCAAAACAACATTTTTTACAATTTTTGTGTCTGTCTGCTTGTTTCGGCTAATCTCTAAAATAGCTGGACAGATTTTGACGGGACTTTCACTGGCAGATAACTGATGTAAGAAGGAGTAACTTGGGATACTCTATATTATACTACTATTTTAGAAAAAAAATAGTTTCAGAAAAAAACGCATTCGCCGGGTCAGCTAGTAATATAATAAACAGCACAAAAAAGACAAAAAATATGTTTCTACACACTTGTCAGTTCCGATAGTAAGCACATGACTATCACTATTTTGCTTTATCATCAAACAGGTGTACACATAGAACAATATTGGGGAATATTGGGGAGTACGCACATTTACATAGGCACATCGTTAATCATAGGGAAGGTAAAGCCACGTCAGTTGGCAGTTAGTGCCAGTAGTGCGATACCATTACTCTTCACTGGTCACTGAACTCGGCACTCAGCTATCATCAATTAAAGTGTCAAGTGGTGTCAAACTTAAATAACTTACGCCCCAACTCAGAGTCACTAAGGGTTACTTTAAGCGCTCCTTAGTAATGAATCACTATACAAATTCTGTACTAAGTAGCGATTTAAGTAGCCGTTAGTGATAACGCCCCAACTCAAAGTCACTAACGATTACTTTAATCGCTCCTTAGTAAAGAATCACCGTACAAATTCTGGACTAAGGAGTGATTTAAGTAATCGTTAGTGATTCTGAGTTGGGGCGTAAATCTATAAACTTTAAAATAAGATAAAATAAAAATCCCTTCACTATTACTTATATTGTTAGCCTAGCAAGCTAAAACACTGGTATTCACTATCTAAGGTGCATTTCAAGAATCTCGCGACATATAATTATCTCCTGAGTTATTTAGCAACATTATCATTCTAGACCCCTCGTTGCTACAATGAACAAATCGCGCAATGTTGCCAGTCTTGAGATATATCGAATGAAGTCGAGCGACAAATATCGCGGGACATTAATCGCCTCGTGAATATGAGGTGAAATAATAGGTGAATACGAATTGCGAATAAAATTAACATGCGACTTCCCATAGCTTAAAAAGCTTTGCTCCAACCATTCTAATTTGGTTCGGGCTCATTATGTTTTTATTTGGTAATATTGAAAGTCAAAGTTGCCAATCCTATTTAATATTATAAATGCGAAAGATCGATGTTTGCTACTCATTCATGCGAACACTATTGAACGGATTTTTTTGAAAGAATAGACCCAGCTTCCATAGAAACTCAGGCCCAGATACACACGATTGAAAATTGGCTGTCAATTAGATCATTACAAAAGGTTTAATTTCCCCAATTTTCACAGCTGCCAGGAATGGCCAGCTAATGAAATCCTAGAATGAATCACCTTAATTATAGGTTATGATTATGTCATACTCGTGTCACAGTTAAACCATAATCTGGGATAAGATAATAACATAGGGTTACATACTTATTATCACGGAAAACGTTTCTTTTTAGGTGTCAAAACTCATAAACAATGCACTGGAGGAGTACTTCCCAGATCCGGACATCCAAGTGATAGCAGAACCCGGCAGATATATTTGTGACTCTTCTTGTGTTCTTTATTGCAGTATCAGCAATGTTCGAAGAGTAAGTAAGAACATGATTATGACCGATTTATAGTACGTACATTTTTTATTGTTCCGTAGTAAATGGGGTCCGTATAGTTTCGCCGACAGTTTCCAATACATAAAACTGTGGTTTGGCAAGGATGTACTTATTGTATTTTTATTGTGTGTTAGTGGACATAGCTCAAAGAATTAGCCGGCTGTGTGCAATGGGCTGATCACATAGTACGAAGGACCGATAACCGTTGCGAAAGAAAGGTCCTCGAATGGCGCCCACGTCTCGGAAAACGGAGCATAGGATTCCCCCCGACCAGGTGGACTGACGACCTGAAGAAGACAGCGGGTATCTGCTGGATTCAGAAGGCTCAGGACCGGTCAGTGCGCAAGTTAGAGGAGACCTATATCTAGCAGTGGACCTCCAAAGGCTGATGGATGGATGGATTGTAGACAAAGTGGTAAAACAAATGTTAAAAAAAATAATGGTATTTTTTTCTTGTCTTGCCTTGTGAGGGTTAAATTGGAATCGGCTTAAAATCATACATTTATTAGGCACTAGGTCACTGCGCTGAAGCCTATAAAAATTAATAAACTATAAATTTAAAAGTGAGAAAAGATTATGTCCCAAAGAAGACCATTGGACTAATACGTAATCTGATCGCAACATTAACAGTATCATGATATTGTCAATTATTTCATGAAACGTTTTCATTTCATCGTTCTTGTCTTCCTTTGTAATTGTCATTCAGGAAAAGATAAGATAATTGTATTTGTGTACATTTATACCATGTTAAACTCTGTAAGCAATTTTAAACTTCAAATGTATATTTTTATTGCTGGCACTGTATTAATTTAATTAATGATAAAGTTTTAGCGCCATAAACACGACAGCAATTATGTTTGTTACTTGTTTACAAATCTTTACATTTAATCTACATAATAATACTCGTATTACATGTATGCATAATTATAAAACTAAAAGCCTGCTCTATATTCGAAATTCGACCATAATTATTTTTTTCTAAGTTTAATTCACAATTACATTTTTCTGTTCTATTTTCTTTATTAAATGTAACTGTAAACATATATTATGTTAAATTTAGCTTTTTTCACTTTTCCTCCTTATAAACTTTTACTATACCACATCGTGTACTACGTGCCTTCATTGTTCTTAAATAATTCTTGACACAAAATAACCGACTTCAAAATTAGCGATAACACAAAAACTACTCGTCAAATCTCGCTCCAATTTAAGTGGGACCACATGACAAGCACCAGATTTTGATTAAAAAAAAAATCTAAAGTTCCAAGATAACAAACATTAAAAAAAATACAGTCGAATTGAATACCTCCTCGTTTTCTGAAGTCGGAAAGGGCACATTTTTTCCCTTCACGTGTTATATATATGTAGTAGTAAGGAAAATGTGTAACTAATATTTCATTTTCAGGTCAAGAAAGAAAATGAAATGGTTAATATGATATACCTTAATGATGGATTGTTCGGAACACTCAGATATAATGAGCCCTGGCACACGGTCGAGAAATTTAAGGTAACTACGAGCTATAATACATTATACATCCATCCCCTGTTCGGATAAATAATGATACTTTAGTTAATGAATATACAGGGTGTCCCAGCGCGAAGTGACCGCCCGGCGTCTATTGATTATGTGGACAAAACTATCGACAAAAACCATTAAAGTAAAGGTCTTATCGGTTTGGTTAATTTTTTATTAGCTTTTTAATTTTTTTGTAAAAAAACCTGACTTGTTGCACTATTTTCAAAATATTTTTTTTGTTTTTACATTTATTTTCATTCTGTTTTTTTTATTTACTAGCTGTTTTCATAGTTTATCTATTCGAGGTCTAAAATCTACCTAAAATTGTATAGGACATTTTTTACAAAGAAATTAAGTGAAAATTTTTTGAAAAAAATTACCCTTTTTTATTGAATTTCGCTAAAAAGTATGAAAAATGCCCTATGAATATTATTATTTTATAATTTATTATTAAATAACATAATATTACCTACAAAATCTCATAAGAATGTTTGTAGTTATCTCATTCATTTACCGAACTACAAACTCTTGAAGTATGCACCCTATCTTCGATAATAAGAAGAGGAGACTTTTAAAACCAGGCTAGTGGATCATTTAAGTGTCTTACAATCAAAAATACTTTTGCCCTTTGATAGAATAATTTTAAAGATAAGGAAACAATAAAAACAAATGGAAATTTAAATAATTAATTTAAAAAAAAACAGTAATTCATTCATAACGTTTTCGAAATGACCGCCATTGGCATTAATAGAGGCTAAGGCTCAAAATTACATCCTTTGAGTGGTTCTTTGCACTTCCAAAAGGTTCGCTCCTATTTTTATAGCAGCAGCATCAATCCTCTGTTTCAATTGTTCTCTCGTAGCTATTGGCACAGCATACACTTTTTGTTTAATGTGGCCCCAAAAATAATAATTAAGAGGCGTTAAATCAGGAGACCAAGAGAGAGAGATAGTCCAGTAGCATGGTCCTCGAAGGTCTCAATTGAAACAAAGTATTGATGCTGATGCTACAAAAATAGGAGCGAACCTCTTGGAAGTGCAAAGAACCACTCAAAGGATGGCATTTTGAGCCTTAGCCTGTATTAATGCCAATAGCGGTCATTTCGAAAACGTTATGAATGAATTACTGTTTTTTTTTAAATTAATGATTTAAATTTCCATTTGTTTTTATTGTTTCCTTATCTTTAAAATTGTTCTATCAAAGGGCAAAAGCATTTTTGATTGTAAGACACTTAAATGATCCACTAGCCTGGTTTTAAAAGTCTCCTCTTCTTATTATCGAAGATAGGGTGCATACTTCAAGAGTTTGTAGTTCGGTAAATGAATGAGATAACTACAAACATTCTTATGAGATTTTGTAGGTAATATTATGTTATTTAATAATAAATTATAAAATAATAATATTCATAGGGCATTTTTCGTACTTTTTAGCGAAATTCAATAAAAAAGGGTAATTTTTTTCAAAAAATTTTCACTTAATTTCTTTGTAAAAAATGTCCTATACAATTTTAGGTAGATTTTAGA
This sequence comes from Thymelicus lineola, assembly GCA_963932265.1. NCBI lineage: Eukaryota > Metazoa > Arthropoda > Insecta > Lepidoptera > Hesperiidae > Thymelicus > Thymelicus lineola. Next base: position 14,176,115 of record OZ010687.1, on the reverse strand, counting down.
CCTCGAATAGATAAACTATGAAAACAGCTACTAAATAAAAAAAACAGAATGAAAATAAATGTAAAAACAAAAAAAATATTTTGAAAATAGTGCAACAAGTCAGGTTTTTTTACAAAAAAATTAAAAAGCTAATAAAAAATTAACCAAACCGATAAGACCTTTACTTTAATGGTTTTTGTCGATAGTTTTGTCCACATAATCAATAGACGCCGGGCGGTCACTTCGCGCTGGGACACCCTGTATAGCGTTACAGGTTACAGGATACGATAATTAATAATTGTATTATTTTATATCATTCCCGTTTAGGATATCATTTTCAAGAAATTGTTTTAGGTACATTTACAATTTTATGTTGTAGTTAACTTGGCGTCTGTATTATAAAATATGTATGTAAACAGTTTTAAGCGTTTAACTTTTGAATGACGAAATAATGGTATATAGTTTCCATTGGCTTATGTCGGAACTATTATTCGAATGACGTCGCTTCGCCAAGAATAGTTGGTTTTATCGTAAGTGAGAGATACCCAACTCACTTAATTGAGTAATGTGAAATTTCATTGCTGTCTAATTTGTGTCAATCGTTCAGACATGAACTCATGACTGAGGCCTTCGGGCGACATGAAAGTTTCGGACATTTGAGTTTGTTAGTAACCACTCAGTATTGGAGTAGCGTGGTGGAGAATGCTCTAGGTCTTCTCATGAGAAGAGTCATTAGTGGGCCGTTGAAAGCACTTGAAGCCATGACTTGAAGTGGGCACTTGAAGTCATGTAAAAACATATTTCTTGATTCATCAAACCTAAAATCTACATCTCTTTGACCAGATACCTGCAAACAAACAGGACGAAGTTCCAGAACCCACAATACTATGGGGTCCGAGCTGTGATTCAACGGACCGTGTGATGCAGAACTGCTCGGTCCGTCTGCCGCCATGCACTCCGTTTGATTGGCTGATGTTCCGCTCGCAGGGAGCTTATTCCTTCGGTTTTGGTAGCCGCTTCTCCTGCTTACCCATTCCGCTTATACGAGCGGTTATATCTGAAGATTTGTGGTCAGTATTCAGTTTAATTTGATGGTTGTTTATTTGGAATTGTAATACAATTCAGTTTAGATATATAGATAATGTGTTTCGTCTGCTCGTGTTTCGGTTAGTTAACTTTAAATGTAATTACATTGTAAACAATCCCTGTTTACATAGCAGTATACATAGCTGATATTTAGGAAAAATAATATGGAAGTAAAAGTATACGAGACATAATATAATCCATAATTCTTGACAAAAAATAACCGACTTCAAAATTAGGGATAACTCGAAAACTACTCGTCAAATCTTACTCAAATTTAAGTGGAACTACATGATAAGTACCAGCTTTCGATTAAAAAAGGAATCATCAAAATCGGTTCACCCAGTCGAAAGTTCTGAGGTAACAAACATTAAAAAATACAGTCGAATTGAGAACTTCCTTTTTTGAAGTCAGTTAAAAACCTGCAAACATCAAATACAGCTACATCAACATCAAATAAGCTGCTTATTTCACAGTTCACATGTATAGGTACAGTAGCAAAAATAAAGAATTATGAGTTATGAATTATGAATTATGATTACGAGACATTCTATGTAGCTTAAATATGAAGGCTTGGTTGAAGATGATGAAAGTTGTGGCCTCTACTGTCAAAACTTCATGTATTCAAAAAAGGAGAAGGTATTCAATTCGACTGTATATTTTTTTATGTTTGTTACCTCAGAACTTTCGATTGAGTGAACCGATTTTGATGATTCTTTTCTAATTGAAAGCTGGTGCTTTTTATTTGGTTCCACTTAAATTTGAGCAAGGTCTGACGAGTAGTTTTTGAGTAATCCTTATTTTGGAGTCGGTTTTTGTCAAGAATTATGTAAATAACCGTCTAACATGGTGAGGAATGAGGATCACCGCGGATGCATATCACTATCATCAAAGTCATAACCATGAGTTACCGAACAACAAGACGGGGAGTTCCCGTGATTATGTTCGATGTTCGCCTTTGAGGGAGCAAAGTAATATATCCTTAGTTTACGTTGGATTGTAGTCGAACTATGTTAAAGCGTTCATACGGCTTTAGAATTTCGACACTCGACTTGCTAACTAATCTCTCTGCACTGATTCAGAATCAGGTTAACATAATGCTGACTTAGTTGGGGCACAAAATAGAGAAAACAGAAGCTTATCTTCATTTACAGCACGCTCGGACTACGAATACAGAGGAATTGTTCACGGACAAGAACTAAGTAGTATAAATTTAAAAATAAAATAAAAATCCGCATCCTATCAAAAAGCTATCATGATATACCTTTTTGAAATCCTTATGATGAGCTCTTTGATTTAATACCCATATTGCAGTATTCGATTTATTTGAATTTTTTGATAATTGAAATAATGACATTTCACAGCCACTATATTTGTTTCTAATTTCACTTATTTAAAAACTCTTGGGCTGTCAAAACCCATCCAACGATATCTTAATTATATAAATCGGCCCAGCGGTTTGGAAGATATGAGGTAATAAAGAATATTACATGCATACATACATACATACAACATACGCACGAAAATTACAACCCTTCATGGCAGTCGGGTAAAAATAAGAAGTGTTGAGCATATCGATCTTATTTTTCGTGTTTCCTGTTTTGTGTGTATGTGTGCGTTGCTGCGCACTGGTTATAGAGTTACCTTTCTGTGTATTTATTTTGTCGTTGTGGAAAGATACCTTATTTCAAGTTCATTTTTGTATGTCTCTCTTTTTGGCACAAGTTGTAACCTTAACGGTTTGATAGATTTGGACACAATAAAAATCCCCGTACTATGGTATAATTTTTTACGTTTTAATCTATCAAAGATGGTTCACATGGCTAGTTTGAGCCATCTGTGATAAAACTGGTATCTTATAAAAAAATATTTATAATCCTAGACAGAAATAAAAATAGCTGGCAGATTAGTGATAATAAGAGATTTTGTTTCAGGAACAAAATTAAGGACAGCAAAGTGTTCAGCGCAGCGGATTTCCTCGAGAGCCCGGACCTGACCGCGCCGCTACCGTCATCGTTACCGAAGACTTTACCTAAAAACATTTCTCACGCCTTTCCACAAGCTACTCTTAAATTGTAACAACAGGGTTAGGTATAGACAATAAATTGGGAAATAGGTTCCTATAGGATTTTATATCAAAAATTGTTTATTAAAAATTGTAAGGTTGTGTCTGATATCTGTGGGTTATAATGTTGTAATTTACAAGGCGTAGCTGTTCTCATTTCGCACCCTTAATGGAAAAAAGCATAAGTCGTCTTACGTTGAATTTTAGTTATTAATATGATTGGAAAGAGGGACAAAAGCTGCATATGCTCAATTTTTTTTCAAATATTTATCATTAATCTTGACGATTTTGTGCAAGAAATCGTAATGTAAATTCCTTTGACTACTTACTGATATTTTAACAGTTTCTTTGCTCTCCTGTAAAATTGCAATTTTCATCTTGTATGCGTAATGTTTACTAAAATATTGCTTGCCAGTCATTTTATTTATATCTAATGATTATTATATGTTCAAGCTATTTTATCTTTAGCTGTCATCCATATCTTTTGTCTACTTTCAAATTTACAACTCATCCAGTCTCTGAAAGAACAATGCCCAACTGCCATACATCGTTTTATTTCATTTTCAACTTTAGCGTCTTAAAATAAAAAAAAATCTAAAAATAGCCGCTTTAATTTCTGAGCTTAGATATATAAGAATTTTCAGCAGACACACCCCAGAACCAAAGTATTTTGAGATTGAATTCTTATAACCATTGAGTCATAGAGTAGGGGAGAACGTAATTTTTACCATTATTTTTTATTCTGACTTTTTTTGATTGACAACCGGAAATGGAAATTTGACATCATTACATTTGTTACCAACATTTATAACGAAATTCTGTGTGTAATATTGGCCAGAAGTCTCCCTATATCTTGCTTGATACAAGCTATGATGTTATCGCATATTTTAAGTACAAAACAAAATTCAGGTGAATATTATATCAAAAGTTTTGTTAAAAGCCGCGCTCTCGGAAACGTAATATCTTGTTGAACTAGTCGCATTCTGAAATTACATTCTGGAGTTTTCGTCGGAACACGGATTAGATTTATTTTGTTTGAAATTTAAAATAAATTTTAAAAACTTTTAAAAACTTTATGGCGCCTGTGATGATAACTTATTCTTTCGTTATGAAAAGTTTGTAAAAGAAAAATTATATTTCATTAAATTACTGAAATTAATAGTACATTTGAAGTAGATAGGATTATTGTATCGCAAAACTTGCGTTCTAAAGTGACCATATGTGGTGCTTCGTAACTTGCCGAGTTTTAACTATCTAGGGTTACTGCTATTTAACCCCACTAATGTCAAGTTGTGACGTTACAAACAAATTAGTTGTACTGCCATCAAATTGTTAAAATTTGAATCAGCATTGTGGTATTACGCACAGCTTTCTTCTAGCTTGATTGACTTTTAGAAAGTTGTTGTAGAGAATAAATTTATTTCAACTTAACTTTTTTGGTTTTTCTTGAATAATTAATAGGGCAATTAAAAGCAATAAACCCTTGTAATTAATATGTCACACTAATATGGTGTTCACGCATATAATTGTTAATGGAGTACCTACTTGCCAACTTATTCATTTTTTGATGTAAACAGCTTTCCCTCGCAGCATGAGTCGGTAAAAACTTCAGTGACTTAATGCGAATTCGGAACTTTTCTTTTACTTTAAAACAATAGATTTTGCGGAAAGCGTGAAAAAGACTGTGAATTGGGAACAGAGGGCCCATTTTAATTAAAGTTAATGTACCCCATTCATTACCGGACTGGGGTTAAGATAAGGCGAATGAGATAATTATTACGGCTATTTTACCCCCAAGATTTCATCGGAAGAATTTTTCCCTTTCTTACTTCCTCGGCTCATTGATAGTGATATATTTTGCGCATTGCATATGATTTATTGAGCATTAAAAAGGAACTCATTGGTTTAAGGAAGAGAATCTTGAAATTTAACTGAAAATTTAGACAAACCAAGTTTCTTTTGCATTTTTATTGTAGTTACATCTGGAGGAGCGTGCAAATAGCTCCTCCAAGGGGAGTAAAAAAGGGAGAGACTACCTATACACCATATACGGAACCCAAATAAGGCAATTGAATCTAATTGCTCAAAAGTGGGGTTACTTTTTGTGAAATACATTCAAATTGGAAGCCATTTAAAAATGTTTTTGAGCCACGTACTAGGGATATTAACAGCCAATATATTATACAACTGTAATAACCAGAGGGAAAGGAAAATTTCCATGTATGTAGGTAGCATTTTAATTAAAACACACATACTAATTACATTTGAATCTTCATTAATTAAGAGAATACATCACAATTAATTCAAAGTATTTTACGTACATTTTAATAAATGTTAAACAATATGAGAGTAAGAATAGGACTCCTCCTTTTTTGTCAATGGCTAGCAATTGTACAAATGGACCACCTGGTTATAAATAGTCACCCCCCGCCCATAGAAATCCAACGCCAAATTTATCGCCAGACAATAGAAGGCGGAAAATTGCTTACAGGATATTCAGCACTATTGCTGAAAAATCACCTAAAATAGACCGTCAAGTTTTTATAAAGGTGCATGTACACGAGCAATTGTAATTGCTGGCAATACTAGGCAATTTTGACATCACTTCCACATCAATTTCTGTATTGCCCTATGACATGTTGCGCCATTGTTGCTCTATTGTGGCTCCATTGTGGCTCCAGTATGAATTGGGCGATATGGAGCATCTAAATAAACTAGGCAATATGTTCTACACAAGCAATTCAGTGGAGCAACAACTGGCGATGGACGAATTTCTTTTTGCGGTGGCAGCTTGCAGTTGAAGACTCAACGGATTGGAATAAATTGAACTGCATTAAAAATACTTGTTTTTGGGAATATTTAGATACCAAAACCAGTACATTATTGACCATCCCAGGGTCTGAATTTTGGAAAAACTAAAACAGGCAGGCAGGTATACATAAAGTTCTTGGTGGCCACCATTGGTGTCATTGAACAGACATCTCGAACAAAATGTATGTCCCGCCGGGAAAGTTCTATTTTCAAAAGCCCCCGTTATCCTTTCAAAACCGAAGGAATCCATTTAACATTGAAGCCTAGTAGCGCCAATGCATTGGATCATACGGTGTCGGTTCTATACGCTAGTAATAATACTTCAATGGTGGCCACTAATCATCTTTGATATTAACATAAAACAATCTATGACTTTTCATAGGAGTGGACTCATAGAATTTGCATGTTAATTATCTGCGATATAAGCCCATTATTTAAGCCTTTTTATTTTAATGTAAAACGTTTGGAAACCGCTCTCACACCGATCCATATTATTATAATTCAAGCCCTTCATAATATTCGGACAATTACTACACATATCCCTAGAAAATTTGCCCCACAAACCTTTTTAAATTACCCATTCATGACAGTTCGTTCCACATTACATACATTGTTTGGTGAAATATTGTACAGCCGCAATTTACCTTAAAGAGTTTCGGGTACTAGGGATTCTGCTGAAGTATACGTAATAACGGCCGCGATAGTAGGGTAAATCAGCCTAATTTGTAAACAGTTTAACCCTGACCATTTCGTAGCCTTCTAAGCTTTTTCCAATAATAAGTGTAAAATAATCGAGTGATTGTCAAATTTGACAACTAATTAATTACATTAAAATACTAATTAATAAAAAAATGAATACAATTTCAATGACGACTAATGAGAAAAAATGTACTATAATATTTTTTAATAAGGAATTAATTCAATTATTTACTTTTATAAAAATTTATTTTTAATTATAAAAAATGTAATTAAATATGATTGAAATGTACTGTGTGATTTATGACAAGCATGGAATAAAAGGCTTTTTTATTTTTTATTTTTAATCTAGTGATTGATTCTCTGGTTACAAGAAGTGAAAAACTGCTATCTATAGGATAACTTACTCAGTTTATTTAATTATATCTATCAACTTCAAGAAGAATATAATCGAGCGATGCCGATGGCCTATGTCAAATAAGGATAAAATAATAATAATACTAAGGATAAAATACATAGTATTATTATAATTAGTAGTAATTATTGTGAAATAAAATATAGGCACATAAAATATGCTATAACGACGATAACGCAATACTATAGTTATAATATTATATAATCCCTCCGGGGGGCCCTACCACCAGCGGGCCGCATTTAGTCGACTTACGACACCCATTTGGCGTGGGTTTGGGGTTAGTATTCTAAGCCGCCACAATACGACTAAATATCCATTCAATCGAATTGTTTCATTTCATATGGAATTGAAGGGCTCAGGCTTACATACGTCTAGCACGTAAGACGTAGTTTTTAAGTACTTACTCTGTGTCTAGGACAATAGTCTTATTATGTTCTTGTTTCTGTCTAGTACTAAAGAATATTATCTTACTTCACAGAAACAAGAACATAAATTGCAGAACATATATTATGTACAACTAATAAATAAACCAAACATTTTACACATGATAATTTATTTCATATTACAAAATTTACAAATGAGAATAAAATGATATAAGAATCATTAAATAAAAAATAATGTTATACCTAGTCTGTGTTTGCCTTAACATCACATGTCTATGCTTCACACGGTATTTCTGAAGTTATCTGCTATGCAAACTTGGTACACTTGTTCACTTTTTACGCCGACGCTGAAATGAAAACAAAGAAATCACTCTCCTTTCTCCTTTCTGTCTCTTCTTTTTTTTTCTCCCACTGCCCTAAGGTTGACTGGCAGAGAATGCTTTTAGCATTAAGTCTGCCTTTTGTATCTTTTAATTTTAAGGTGCAATAAAGAATAAATAAATAAATAAATAAATCACATACAAATAAAGAACTTTGAAATACATCAGTGACAGAAAGGTTTATTTTGGATCTCAAATATGTATGAATCATCAGAAATAAACAGCAATATCTACTAGAGCACGCTCTTTAGCAAAATTAAGTGTAAGAGCTTAGGGAATATTAATTTAATTTTGCTGAGGAGTTTATTTTGCCGTTAATCTCAATTCAATTTCTTTGCAAAATAGTAGTACGAACGTACGCGACAAAATGCCTTTATGCTTAGCTTAGTGCTTAACACAAGGTTACTGGTCTCTCCTCATAATTCCGGAAACCCATCAAACTACACAAACCAAGTCGATGAAGGGATTAGAGGCCAAGTAGCGGAGGTTTTTAGGCCTCCGAGGGCTATGGCTTTACGTTGATGTAACGAAAATAGCCAGGACCGACGTAGCAAGCCTACAAAGACCATTTTTTAATGCTGTTGACACTATCGGCCTTTACAGCTTCACGCGGACAGATAGCTACTAAGACCACTATTCCGTAACTAAGACCAACATGATAAATTATTCTAAATTTCTTTTTAATACTTAATAAGCTAATGCTTGACTACAAAACCACCTGATGGTAAGCGGGATTGAAGTAATGGATGGTAAAGCGCACTAACTTTATAAAAGTCTATATATTATTCACTCATTTAAAACTAACCTTCCACTGGAGGAGGCGCTGCCGCGGGTTCAGGCGCGGGCGCAGGTGCGGGAGCTAGAACATTCAAATTACAATCATCATCGATCGTGAGAGTAATTAGGAACAGCGGGCATATTATGAACTTTTAAAAACCCATTCATGTTCCAGGCAAATCATTTATCGGGCTTTGAACGACGTATGACTGGCTAAAAGTGTCACGTGACTGCTTTGGTAACAAGAATTTGACGTTTACACTGAAACATGGCTGGAATTAAAAGTTCATAATAGGCATTTAATATTACCAACTTATATTTTTAAGCAGTTATGAGTGATTTAATATTACTACTACTCATACCAATCGGTTTGACATTTTATCGTTTCCAATGCATGACCTTTTATTTTTCAGTTTCCTAAATACAGTGTTCTAGATTACCTTCAGCTGGAGGTGGGGCCGGAGCCGCTTCGGGAGCCGGCGCGGGGGCTGGAGCACCTGCAAGCATACATACAGACATTCAAATATTTAATTGTACCTATTATTGTATTGGACATTCATAAAAAATATAACAATACAATATACCAGAATAAACATTCATTGTTCATTAGTCACATGACACAAAAATATTATACAATTAATCAAACATCATTTTCACATACAACATGATAATTATTACATAAAATAATTAAAAGAAAGTAGATGGCTTAAACAAAATGAAGATCTAGTTCAATGAACACTTTACTCGAAAATTTAACAATAATACTGTTAGTGCTGATAAAAATACAAAAAACTTGAATTGTACCTACCAAACATCTTTGGCGTAAATACAACATAAATTATAATATTTAGTCAGTACCATAATTAAACTTGTAACGCAATATATACTAAGTAATCATTCATCATTTTACTGTTTAGTTTTAGCAATTTTTAAAGATAAAAAAATATTACTGTGCTTAATTTATTACCAACCATTTCTAATTTTAACCCTTAATTTGAAACATGACAAGGTTACCTTGATTACAACAACAGACATGCTGAACATATTTAAGGGTCATTATTAGAGATGCGCCGAATAGTGGTTTCACCGAATAACCGAATACCGAATACTATTCGGTTTAACCTTTACCGAACCGGATATTCGGCCGAATTATTCGGTTTACCATTTACCATTACCATTTACCAAAAATATTGTTTTGAGGTTTAAAAATAAATGCTGATTTAAGGTTTAAAATAAATGTTGGCTATACTAAGTAACTATTTACTTAGTATAGCTAACATTTATTTAGATAGAGATAGAGAACATTTATTTAGGTAGATTAAGAAATAAATATGTTGACTTGAGGTTTCAAAATACTTAAATGTGATTTGAAGTTTAATTGCTTTATTTTATTAGCTTTATTCAACAATTTCCTCATAGGATTTCTTTGACTTATAATATATCATAGATCTTACATAAGAGGTTTTGTCTTTTAGTTCTATACCGTGTAGTGTAGTCAATAGTCAAGAAAATAGAAATACTCGAACCGAATATATTCGGCACCAAAACCGAATAATTCGGCCGAATACAAATAGTGAAAAAGATGCCGAATACGCCGAATACCGAATATCAAACGAATATTCGGCGCATCTCTAGTCATTATATTCGAAAGATCAGTTGCAAGAGTACTCAATGACTAAATAACAGAAACATTGACAAGAAATATTCTACATTTTTATGTAACTCATGTTTGTAATATGTTCGGGGATATAAATACAAAAGACAGATAAATTTTTAAACATGAAAATACGGTAAAAATTAAATACATAGGTATAACAACACTTATTTTCTTGGCTTACTTATTTTCGCAAAAGGAAATCATATTTTTTATAATATTTTATAAGATAAGGATAAAATTAGGCTTAAAAGTAGCCCATTTTAAGTAAAAATTTCAATTCCCTCTATGCTTATCATTTGCACGGTTCGTCTTTAGTCGTTGCTAAAACAAGCAAGCCATAATAAAACACACTTCACAGGCAGGCTCGCTACCAACTAAGCTACAAGGTCGTTAAATACAGTTGTTACATCAGTAGTTTATATTAAATGACCTTCGGCAGGAGCTGGTGCAGGCGCTGGCGCAGGTTCAGCTGGTGCTGGGGCACCTGCATTCAATATTCATAATGATATCTTATTATGCAAGAAACCAACATTTGTGTTGTTACACAGTCATATCACAAGCGAAGTTCTAGAGAACAACATGCCAAAACTGTAAGATATGAAGGGCAAAGAAGATAAAAAATGCCTAACAAATTGAACTTAACTTATACTTAGAAAACTATTTCCTAAGAACAAAAGTTCTTCAATGTTAAAAATCTCCTAATCACAAAAGACGAAACCTCTTTATTACTTAAATATGGATTCGCAACAACATCCACACACATGACTTGACTTAACTTAAGTAAATGATAACTAAGGTTTGAAGTCCCAAAAAGGGTCTGAATAAATAATAAATAAATAAACGCTTAGACACTCATAGTCTCATACCCCCGCAGTCGATTTTTTTACCTGTGTTGCGGGTGCCATGGACTACACATATTAATATGTGTATTAATATATGTGTATATTGTATGTTATAATTAACATATCACAATAAGACCCTGGAAATTGAGAATCAAAACAATATCCTTTTTATGGAATCAGAAATATAAAAATTAGGCATTACTGTGAAGTAATATACAGGATGAAAAATAAGAATGGAAACCTAGTTAACCTCTACTGAAGATTTTATCACCGTGCTATATGGTTTGGACTTTTGAACCACTTAGAATATGATTTGATGCAATATGATTTTGACACTTGAACAGCTATGCAATATGATTTGGGCTTTTGGATTATTATGCATTATGATTTGGAATTTCGACAATTAAACGACCTTCTGCCGGAGGAGCCGCTGGGGCTTCTGGTGCAGCAGCAGGTGGGGCACCTGTATACTTAAAAAATTGCGATGAAGTGTCCAATGAATGAAAAATTCCATATAACATCGTCTCAGGATTACAGACATCTATAGACAAACATGAAAAATTCGCAGAGCTTTCCTCTAAAATTATGTTACCGATATCTTATTAACTTTAATCTACTGTTGGCCTTTGTCCAAGTCCGAGAATTGGAAAAAGAGAAAGATGTTTAGTAAGCCAATAGCGCGCTATGGAGGCCGATTTTCGGCTTTTTTCATGAAATTTAGCGAACTTTTTAGATGCAGGTTACACCCTACGCTTCCATTCATAAAGTTTTGCCATGTTGCCCTCTGAAGAATTCATGAAACCTGAAACGAATTTCTGGACGACTTCGAGAGGCATGCTATGAAAGATAAATAACATGAGTTAAACATCATCTTGGTTTTTTAATTTCAAGTTTTAACGAAAACAGAAACACTAATTACTCAATAAAAATATTATCATACACTTTGTTAGAAATAAAATATTTTAAAATGTATTATTTCTTTGAAATTATCTAATTGGTGAAATGACCTAAAGACGTCAATGATGAATATAAATTCAAAAATGATCAAAAATTGACAAAAAGGTACAACACTGAAGGAAACTTTTGACTGAAATGCGTTAAGAAAGAAAGAGACACAAAAGGGGAAAGAGGTTTAAGAAAGAAAGACGTCATGAAATAAACAATTCGCAGTGCCTTCAGACATTTAACAACCTTCTGCTGGTGGGGCGGCTGCAGCATCAGCAGGGGGCGCTGCAGGAGGCGCGGGGGCTCCTGATGTAAAAGTAAATCAAAAGAGGAATCAATATCTACTATTAAATAAAATAAGCCAAACAATAGTCACAGATCACTAATACACAAATACTACAGAAAAAAAGGTAAAGATACTTACAATGAAATTCAAAGTGACATTTTGAGTTATACACATAACTACATCTAAATAATTACTATGCATAATAATTATAAAGATACGACAATATACTAATCGACTAACATAGGTCAACTTTTACTCACATCTATAACTACACATTTATCATTTTAATAACAACAAACTAGACTAACAAAACATTAAAATGTGTAAACTAATGTAAAACACTTAAAGTAGTCACAGAGAACATTAAATACTTAAGGAATATAAACACAAACTTAAATGCATGATATCTCTCATTTCATTCTTTCATTGACATTTTAGATAATCCTCAAAATACACGTCTTCACGATACAGGTTCAACAGAAGGGTAACATACAACAGAAACATTTCATTTCGGAATATGTAGTAGTAACATAGAATAATGGTTGTTTTTTAACATTACAAAGACGGATAAATTATCTTTTCTTGAAAGACGATGAAGGATCATTTGACGTATTCAAGGGCATGATAATGCAAGCAATTAATGATTTATGGTAAATCCTATATTTAAAAACATTTATTGACCTTCAGCTGGAGGTGCGGCTGCGGCGTCCCCAGCTGGCGCTGGTGCAGGCGCTGGGGCTCCTATTGTTATAGAAGGTGATGTCACATGTACTCATTCATACTCCTCTGATATAAATGTTAGAAAATATACTGCCACGAACAAATGGTCACAAAGTGTCCTAATCTGATGTCTAACAGGTATGTCGAATAAACTTTCTGTATATTCTGTATATGATTATCATCTATGTAATAGCAGCAAATGGGTCTCAGATCAGTCTCAAGTAATCGACACACAATTTAAAATTTAAAATATATTTTTTATAATTTGTTTTTTGTTAAAGTAATTTTTGTTTTAAACTATAAAAATATTTTAATAGGCTTTCACCCTTATATTTGTGCTTGTTTGTCTTTACTTGTGAAAATATTTAAATAGAGTTACAGTGTTCACCGTTTTTGTATTACTTTGCAATTTCATTACCTTCAGCTGGTGGTGCAGCGGGAGCTCCTTCAGCAGGTGGGGCTGCGCCCTCTGCGGGTGGAGCGCCTTCAGCCGGCGGCGCACCCTCTGCTGGTGGTTGACCCTCGCCTTGTTCCTGTTAAATGACAGAATCTTCAATATCAGTACTCTCATCATTGACATCAGCACCATGCGTAGCGTCTTCATTTACAGCGGTTTTAGTTCGATCATTATTACTACTGTCAGTGTTTGTAAGCAAGATCCTTGTGAACGAGTTAATCAGATTATTTAAACTATGGAAAGCTTTTATGATGGATTTTTATTTTAGATGAAAAAGATTTATCCACTTATAAAGCAAGCCTTGTTCTTGCTAGTGTATTAATAACTAAAGAGTTTTAGTTAGCACACTAAAATAACCAATACCCAAAATAACGGAAAGTACTGAAATTTATATAAGAACCAAAACTTTAAGATTACATTATGTACTTTAACGGATTTTATCTCTAAAGATTATTACTTACGCAATACTTATTAAGAGTATTGCGTTGTATTCACGCAAAACAACTTTACCACCGTAATGTCCACAAATCGCGGTCTATAGCTATGGATTATTTGTCAATATTTATTCAATAAATCCTGATACAGGAAGTTGTCAGCACTTTTAATTAAAATAAATTGAACATGACGTGGCGTTCGATTATTCGTGATGTAATAAGAAGTGACAATCACGCTGTTCATTAAATTACGACGCAATAAAATTAATGAACAAACGTCATGTAACGAGCCGAAATTATGTCTATGAGAAACGAAATTCATTTGTGAAGCAAATCATCAGTTCGCATGGTATTTGTTCAGCGTTCTCGTAGATAATTAAGTTTATCCCACTCGTTAATTTATAGCCATAATGAATATTAATAGATTAATTTAACAAGCGGAATATCTACTAAATTTTAAAGATCTGTGAATGAATGATGCAATCGAAAACATGTGGTTGTGAATTGTGGATAATTTTACTGAAAGGTTTATTTGTATAGAGCTGTTTATTATATTATGTTTAAAGCATGAGTATAATTATTAATTGTTAATAGATAATATTTACTGGAAGCATGATTATCAAAATCAAAATACACCGGCCTACTATGAACTAATACATTTTTATGACTAATACAATTTATTTTTCAAAATTGATTTTGCTCTCAACATACCACACAAAGAACAATGCCCAAAAATTATTTTTTATTTTTGTTAGCGTCTTAAAACGTCAGTTATACCGAAGCAATTCAATAATTTTTTTACGTATTTTAAAATTAATACCTATACCCGTATTACCCAGCGTAAAATAATTTTATTAATAAGTGATGAATTGACTATAATAACAATGATGTCAACAATGTCAATTTTCATTCGGGCACTCACTTCGATACATAGCTTGTATCAAGCAACTTAGATGGAGACTTATGGCCAATATTACAGACAGAATTTCGTTATAAATGTTGGTATGACAAATGTAATGATGTCAAATTTCCATATCCGGTTGTCAATCAAAACAAAGTCAGAATAAAATAATGGTAAAAATTACAGGCGGCCATAAGTCTCCCCTACTCTATGACTCAATGGTTTTAAGAATTCAATCTCAAAATACTTTGGTTCTGGGGTGTGTCTGCTGAAAATTCTTATATATCTAAGCTCCGAAATTAAAGCGGCGATTTCTAAAATTTTTTTTATTTTAAGACGCTAAAGTTGAAAATGAAATAAAACGATGTATGGCAGTTGGGCATTGTTCTTTGTATTTTTACTTACAAAATATTACCTTATAAAATCCTAATTGAAATAGCCTTTGTATAGTGTATTATGGCATTCCTTTAATCTCTGTAGGTAAAAAGGTCAAAGCAGAGAACAAGATTGTATTTTTTTCAGTAATGTACAAATGAAAAGAAAAACTCAAAGGTTAAATCTGATCTCAAACCGAAAGCACTTTACAAGTTGCGAAATAGGTTACTATGAATTGTTTTAATCATGACGTAACATTAGTGCCATAAAAACATTTCGATGTTAACTTTATTATAAAAACTTTTGCAAACAGGAAAACATTTTCTAGTACAAAGAAGGAAACTATCTCCATAAAGCTCTGTAAAAGCTTATATACAGCTACAAGTAACTTAAGTCAGCAAAAAAATATCCGAAGCTACTTAGCTCAGCTCCAAGTTGGAAAGCAATGGAATAATATAAAGGCTTTAATTTAAATTTAACTTACCAACAATATTGAGGCCGCATGTGGGAGGAAGTGGCTCCGAGGTTTAATGGGGGTATAGTGCAGTCATTGAAGCATTATTGCTCCGAATTTTTTTACTGTGAACCGATTTGCGTGAAATTTTGGAATTACGTTCATCTTACCCTTAACTTCAAAAGTGAAAATGATTTAAACTCCGCACTCACCCTGGGGGTGGTTGCCACCACTTCTCGGGGGTGGACATTTTTTTTTTCAAAATAACCTCGGATATCGATAGAAGGGCTAATTTTAAGCAAAAAATCACCTATAAAGTTTTTCGAAAAATCCAATAGTTTTCAAGTTATTGGCAATTGAAAAATCGCAATTTTTTCACGTTTTTCATCGGTCTTTTGCAAATATCTCCAAAAATATATGTTTTATCGAAAATTTTATAAGAACCAAAATTGTAGCAGATAAAAAAACGAACAATTTAGTTTTTTTTAATCATTCTAAGTGCAATATTAAGCTAGATATTGAAGATCAAAGCCGTTTTTTATTTTGTCTGAAATTTAATCTATGTGTTCAATGCCATCTAGCGGCGAACAGATGCATTTTATGCATTCTGCCATAAAGAAAGTTTTTGTAGTGCTTGAAATAAGCTTTAAAATGAGCACTGTTAAAGGTCTTTTGCACGTAAAATAAGTGAGCTGTATTGAAAATAAGAAGACCATTTAATATTTTTTCTTTTAAATCAATGGGTTTCATAAGTGCCATTTCCGCCAAAATGAAAATTAATCGTATTCCGCCTAGAAATAACTTTATTATGAAGAGTTTGATAGATTGTGTCAGTTTGGCTGCTTCAGGACACATATTTTTAAAAAAAATCAAGATTAAAAGAAAAGAAAAAATTTTAAAATTTACAAAAAAAACACCTTTTTTTCATAATATCTCAAAAATGACGACAGATACGTAAAAAAGTGTAGGGATGAAAAATTTAGGTATTTTTCTGACGAACAATTTGGTATTTTTTTTATTTCTGTCAAACAAAAATTGACGGAGATATGATTGTTTAAAGAGCGCGCGGCAGCGCAATCACAGTCTCTCTTAAGCCCTTTAACCCTTCACCGTTTTAAAAAAAGGTTTTTTACTATATATTGCAATGAAGGATGTTGTAGCTCTGTTAATTACCTTTAAAATGGTTTATTATAAATTGTGATAGCATGAAAATTGAAGGAGTTATGGTCCAAAAACGTATCATATTTTTTTCTATTTTTTTCTACTTAGTAACTGAAAATTTCGGAGTGTGAATATTTGGAGCAATGTGAAAGTACGCAGTATAATAGAGACCCAAAACTATTGTAACGTGTATATATATATATCGGTGAGGCCATGAATCTCCAGTGAAGGTCCAGGGACGGACCTCTTTATTCTACAGCGCTTGCCTGATGTAGAGGCTGGCATATAAGAAATGACATGTCATATTTAGATTAGGGAATTGTCAAGAATGTAGAACAGATTATTATTGATCACGTAGTGTTGAAGTACTTTGGAATATTGATGTGAATGTTAGGAGAACTGGAAATATATCATGGTGCAAAGTAAAAGGAATATCATTTCATAACCAATACCATAGAATACCTCCTTCTGCTACATATACATAATATGGCTCATATATTTTGGAAACGTAGGCATGAATACATACCAACGTTCTTACATGTATATATAACACATTTGAGTGAAGGGGCTAACGAAAAAGCCAGGTGATCACCTGTGCGTGCTCCGTTTATTCGTTTTAATATGACCAGTAAGTTTTTAAATATGTAATCATATATATTTACTGTTTTAATTTAGGGGTAGTTTTAAGGGTAGCAAAGTTGAAGATTATGATAATCACTTTCGAGAGTGTAGAATAATATTTAAATCCTTTTCATTTAATCAAAAAAAAATTTTTAACAATTTTTTATCAAGGGGTTGTTTTTAAGGGTTGAAAGGGGGTTAAAAATTTGACTATTATTATAGAGAACAAAATAATACTTACTCTTTACTTACATCTTTTTATGTCATACCAAAGTAATTTTTTGTGATTTTTTTAATTTAGGGGTTGTTAGCAAGGGTTGTAAGAATTTCAAGGGGTTGAAAATGATTTTAATATGAGGTAATTGTGTTAGAAAACACTTTACAATTTCAAAACTTACTATTACACATGTTTTCTAGCGATAAAATGGCTCAATGTTAATTTTTCCATTAAGGGGTTGTTTACACCCCTTAAAAATAATTTGCGGAGTTCAGATTATTTTCACTTTTGAAGTTAAGGGTTAGATAAGCCTAATTCCAAAATTTCATGCAAATCGGTTCACAGTAAAAAAATTCGGAGGTAACACCGTATTTTTCGCTTCAATGACTGCACTAGTAGGGTTAAAGTTTTACTACGCTATACGCTTTTGGCACGAAAGCTTCGTGTAGTGTCTGTCTACCTGAAATATGCTACGGACGAAAATGACGTACCTTAGGTTACATTTTCCAGCTTAAATAATTGGATATTTATGATTATGTGGTTTATCTTTATGACTTTTTTTTCAAAATATACCATTTAGTGGGCGAATTACTTGCGTCCTACCATTGAAGTATAATGACATAGAACAGACATCTTGAACAAAATGTGTGTCCCGCCCGGGAGGTTCGTTTTCCAAAATCGAGCCCCGGCTCTCCTTTCAAAATAGAACAAATCCGTTGAAGATTGAAGCCACGTGGCGCCAATGCATTGGGACATACATGGTGTTCGCAGTGTCGGTTCTATACGCTCGTAATAGGTAATACTTCAATGAGTCCTACTAATATTTTGAGCCTTGGCAGTCTTTGTTTTATTAAAACCCCTAGAAATTAACATTTTTGACCACAACCTTCTTCAGAAAGTTTTATTATTTGAGCAAGATTTATGTACTTTGGTACTTTCAGAAAAAAAATATTGAAAAGGTCGTGACAGGTTTTCACGTGCAATGATTTTTCACGCCTGATTTAGCCTCTACATTATATGTAATGTATGCATGTACATACAATTTTTCATCCTACTTACATACAATTGCATACAATATCTATACATAGATAACGTGTTAAAGTACTCTGTGATTCATAAATTTGACACTGTTATTACAATATTTATGCAATAGATACTGTTATTACAATATTTATTTTTAGATACCTATTCATTTGAAGAACCTTATGGCCCTTACTACCGCAGGACCGCCATTCAAATGGTCCTGGGTTAAATTTCCAGCGAAGCCAAAATTTGAATGAGTTTAAATGTTTTTTCGTCTGCGTGTGTTTTCTTGTCTTTACATGTCGTCCATAGCACTCAAGACGGCCACGACACAGGAAATTGTAGTGTGGGGCTGAGTGTAGCGTTTATTTATTGATAAAAAAATATTTTATTTTTATTTAACTACGAGTAACCACCCTCGCTTTGCTTCGGTCTTCTTATTTTTTACACCTTGGGTTACATTATTGGAGTTTTATTAAGGATCCCTAATTTTTTGAAAATGTAATATAACCTATGTTACTCGGGGATAGTGTATCTTTCCAACAGTAAAAGAATTTTTCAAATCGATTCAGTAGTTTCGGAGCCTATTCAATGCAAACAATCAAATCTTTCCTCTTTATAATATTATATTATAGTATAGATTACTTTTATTTTACAAACTGTTCAATTAGTGTACACAATATATCGGTGGAAATAGCTATGCTGTCGATGGAGAGGATAGTTACAAGTTACATAATTATAACGTAGACTGTATTATCAACTGCACGGCTTGTCGATTTGATAGGAATCCTATTGCAACGCTGCGTTTTAAAATATAATTAAAGGATTGATGATGGAAATACAAATAATAATATTTATGTTTATCAGATATTAATACGTCATTTTTTATGTAACTACTGGACAAGGGCGTAGACGATGCGTTGCCGAACAAGAAGGAAGACAGAAAAAAAGAAAGAATAAGAGATTTGTCTTACCAATATCCTATCGCATGTTTTTCATATAAAACACAAACTTCTAGAGATTGGGGCTCAATAATAAAAACGTTCTTCCACCTTACTATACCGTTTATTTTCACTCAAAATCCTTCAACAATTTTAAAAATATATACCTACACATTATCTTACACGGCGTCTGGATCGTTTTTCATATAAAAACACAAAAGAGGATATTATATTGTGATAAAAATTTTGTGCTTTTTTTATACCTCTAAAATTCTGTTATGAAGACATGAGAATTGAGAACTTGTAACGAATCTTGTTTAAACTGAGCCTAGCGACCTTTAACAGAAGGAACCTGGCACCTAAACCTCGTCCTTGTTCATCAGAGTGCACAAGTCAACCTCTCAGCCTAAATTCAAAATGAATGAAACACCTCCTTATTGCCTTAAATACCCCACGACCCCGTGTTTTAAATACCCTCTTACCCCGCTCTTAAAATTGTCCTGACGTTGAAAATACACAGTAAACTTTCTCTTCTAGATATTATGACAGATAAGCACACAAATACTTAATTGAATCATCCAATTCACAAGTTTATTTTCTCTTTTATTCATTATATTATAATTTTATGTGAATATTGTGTTTCTATTTTCTTGATTATACAATGAGATCTGTATTTCATAACGACACTGTATTTTTTTGTATTTTTTTAGTCAAATACGTAGATATAGCACGGAGAAATAAATAAGACTTGCTTATTATAAAAATTCTAATACTAAAATTACCTAACTATCCAAAACTAATAAATGCGTTCTATAATACCTATGTCCAATACAGGAACTCACCAGAAGTACGAGGACCGAGTAATTTTGTTCGTGTTAGTCGTTTTGTTTCTATAATTGTCAGCTAAACTTAGGTATGACCGTAGTGATGTTTGTGTAACTATTTCAAACTAGATATTTATACATCTTAATACTTTTTCTTTAATATGTAGGTACCTAATAATATAAAATTCGATAAGAGTCATGTTGTTAAGAAAGAAAGAAAGAAAGAAACAAAGAAATAATTTACTTTACTTTTGTTGCGTATTTGTGCTAATATCAATAAGTATAGTAGGAAAAATTGAGTCAGGCTAAATAGATTTATTAAAAACATTTTCATTACGAAAACTTATATGGAAAAATAACACGAAATTATATCATATTATTCACTACTTCGCTGAAACTGTTATATATTTCAATATAGAGTGACAGAATAAACTGATATTTAAATTTATTCTAATTTTCATTTGTACTGTCGGTGCTACTAGATTAATTTATCTATTTCATAGACTTCAAAAATCATAATTGTTGGCACACTTATACAAATTAAATTCATGCTTAATCTCTCAACTGATGTGCATTTCAAATGCATTTGCAAATCTATTTCTGTACAGTACCGGAGGCTGCAGCTAACAATGAGGTACGTAATCCCGAAGCATTATGTTTCATTCAATTTACGGAGGAAAATCCGATTAATTTCTCTACTTTCCTTGTCTTGAATAGGACGAGGACTTGTATTTCTTTGATGTTATGACGCATAATCTAAAACGATATCCCCTATATTACCGCTGTATTAATAGAAATGTTGTGTGCTATAATTGTTGTAACCAACGACCTAACATTCACAATTTGAGGACAAAGTTAGTTACATAGATACAACACTATGATTCTATACTTATAATGACGTTAAGTCACACACATGACGGGAGTTCTCTTAACTAGCCCCTAGTTCAACGAACCATGTTGGAGCCATTACTCGGCAACGTTCTAATTTGCCACTACAGGTTTGCAAAGTTTGAAACTCCGTTACCACAAGGAGAACACATAGGAAAAGGGTATAGGAAAATAGGAGAGTGGGTACAAAAATGACATCGATACATGTGATATATTACAGAAAATTAATTTTATTAAACGTATTATTATTAACTTACAAAAACATTATTTAATAAATAAATAATAGATAGTGTGGTTTTGACAATCGAAATGGTCGGTCATGAGACAATACATACAAGAGAGGAACTTTGGCTAATGGGATGCCGTGAGTCTCTGCGCGCCGCTGTAGGTAGGTTTATCACATTGATATTACGACTGGTCTGATAAAGGTCACATTATAGTTTATGGTGGGGATAGTTAACACTTCATGCCTCAACCTCTTCCTCTTTTACCTTCTGATCTCCCGGCTTGCCCTTGGACCAGTCTGGCTTTTTCTGTGGGAAACATTGCAATATTAGACAATGATATGAATACATTTCGAGGTCGACAGCTGAAAGTAACACCAAAATCAAACAAGCAACTCTCACGAATGATTCTTTAATATACGTTACTCTTGGTTACTTTATAACACGATATATAACTGTTTTACATGGGATACATTTCAAAAAATCGTTTTCTGACGTAGAGTCACGGTGGTAATGGTAACGACAAATTGACAGAATTCCTTTGATAAATCATTCATGTGTATTGCAAAACGCTGACGACAACTAACGATTTATCTTTCGGCGTAAAATCTTATTGCAATTTAATATAAATTATATGTTTTTTGGTTTTAGAGAGATTACGCCGAAAGAAGTAGTAGGTATATACAACTTTTGTACCGTTACTGGATAAATAGAATAAATCTCACAGGTTCATTAATTATCAAAAATAACAATTTATTCATAAAATATTATTCATGCAAAAAATCTTCTTTCATATACATTCATCTACTCAAGGCACTAATAAAAATAAATGAAATAACGACGTAGCTTTACCTAATTACTTATTTCATTGACGATAAAGTTATTTCTGACACATCATTAGTAAATAGACATCGATTAGGAGATAGAAATAGCTTGTGAGATTTGATATATTTACCAAGTAACTCTGTGTATAATCAAAGCTCCATATGTACAGTTTGCAATCGGTGTTGCATCGCAGTAAGCCAAGGAAGCGAATGGCTGCATCCGTCACTCTTCCATTACACTCGAACAAGTGATCAATAACGCTTAGAATCACGGTCACTCTGTGGGGCTATTACCAACGCTTTTGGTATTTTCGTGAATTTATTTTCGTAACCTTAAGCCAATGTCATTTTATCACTGAGTCCCACTTTTAATAGTTGTACATTTTGTTTTCGAGGAGTAATTTGGGATGATAAAAAATATGTTTAACATATAACTTAGATGAAGCTATACTGTTTTATTGGAAGTCTAGTATATTAGCAATGTAAGCAGAAACTCGATAAAAGCGTAAGTTGAATTATCTGCGCTCGGCTTTATAAAATATAATTTTATACGAGACACAGTGTAGCTAATCAATTTATTTTCTGTGTTTTTCTCTAAAGCTTATCAATTTAATTACTATTTCGATTCTTTTTATTCCAAGTATGACAAGTTAATCTCATAGGATTCTTATGTATAACTTAAATATGTGAAGTGTGTGTTTTTATTCACATAACTACCTACATAAAAATAAAATTTTATCGAGAATATCCTCTAAACAGTATTTAATCATACGAAGCAGAATCAGGCCTTACAAAAGTCCGTAAAATAAATGAGATTAAAAAACGAAGCAGAAACATACCGACATTGTACACAAATTGCTCAAATCCTAGAAATGCACAAACTACAAATTGTTCAAGCGTCCGTAATAGCCCCTCAGCAATTTGCGCTACCAACTCGCGCCATTCGTTTTCGTGCTGCAACCGCAGCTAATGTGCTTCGCTAACTACACACGGCCATACAATACATCTTTTAGCGTTGTTTGAAAATATAACATAAACTTAGCCATATACATCGGAGCGCAACGTAGAAAATAAAAATAAAACATTATATAGAAAAGCACTTCAAGTTCAAACACTTCTCGATCAAAACAAAAAAAAGCTGATTTTGGTCTCCAAAAGCTAATGGAAAAAGTACATTTTTGTAAAATAATTTTAACGTAACACATACTAGAATAAATCAAATAATTTTAAAATTAAGTCTCCGAACATACACAAAAAATTTTGAATCAAATCATGCAAACTTAACGCGTAGTCTCTATGAAGAAGATAAACGTAATTAGAAAAAAGAAATATGAAAATTTCAGAAATCGGTTAGTTCTGTAATTACTTGGTGAAGTTTGCTTTACGATCTTACTGCCAATTAATAAAGGTTTACTTTCTAAAAGTTGAACCAACATCTGTTCTCGGCAACATAGATTGTGGAGCGTTTAATGGTGCAACTATTTAAAACTGCTCGCTAACTCTAACACGAAAACTTAAGAAGCGTGTAAATAGCATTTGTACAAGGTACTTGAATTAAAAACTACGGTTGTAAGCGTGTTCAGCAGTGCTCAGTGAAAGTATATACATATATACAAATGTGATTAACTATCTAATTATGCATACAATAAAATAAAGGCAGTTATAGATAGTTCACCACATCATTATACATACAGACATCCTAAGATAATTGAAACCAATAAATCAACTAAAGAAACCAAAAAAGTGAAAGCAGGTCTCAAGTCACATCAAACCTAACATCTACTCAGTAGATTTGTATCATATGAAAAATTACAATGTGCAAAAAGCTGATCCAGTGACAAAGTGATTCGGATATTGCCAAAGGTCAGCTACAGAAATAATAGAATAATACAGCCAATCACCATTCTATTAATGGTTTTCTCCAAGCTGTGCTAGAATAATAATAAACATGCTCCGTGTACTCGCAATATCTACTTAAATAAAATCTATGCTCGGAGACATTATACTTATTTACCTTCCCTCCAGCACCACCCTGTGAAATATCGTATCTTATAACAATAAAATTGGAACTAATAGTACAGATATCTTTTCGAGTGCCAATTTCGGCGAGTCTAAAATTAATGTTATTGACGTTGTAAATGATGAATAGTGATTGGTCACTACTTCCCACGGCATAAACAACAAAACAATTAACTCGATTAAAATACTTGGAGTGTCGTATTACTAGCTGTTCTGTGAACGATCCTAATTAAGGAACTGTTCCCAACATTTTGTTAATTAATTTGGTTGTTTTTGCGTTTCAAAGACCCGTAATGACGGTGACAGCGGTGTTAGTATCGGGCAGAAAAATTAGGTAGCGATGGGTGTAAACTTGCGTCGACATTTACAAGTCATTATTTAAATTGAGGACTTGCCAAGCTCATGGACAAAATTTCAAATTCAAATTCGACAAATATAAATACAAAGTCTCAGCTAAAGCTCTTGTGGGTAGAAGCCTATTCATAAATGTTATTAACATAACATTGCGCGTACAAATTGAAGCTCAAATTGAACGCGTATCCAAACTTTCTCACCTTATTTTCGTTATCATTTGGATAACTTATTATATTTTAAACGACTGAGGTATAAATAATAAATAAACTTTATTTTTAAATAAGTGAAAGTTAATATTAAGTCACCATTAACTCAAATGATGTGGAAATTTACGTTAAAACATTATTACAGCATAATAATGTAGATGTCGTAATAGGCATTTTAGTTATATCACTTCTTCCCGATAGCCCAATCAGCCTTCTCTGCTTTCTTGGCCTGTTGAAATATCATTAATAACCTTTGTACTTTTCTATAATATAAACATTGATTAAACACTCCTATCACCATGTAAACCTTTTAAAATTTTGTGTTTGGTGAAATAAAGAAAAGATAATCATGAAACATGAGACAGAATGAAAAAGAAAGAAAGGAATTGAATCACAAATAGCTTATTTTTCGTATAAGCGCTAAGATATTTTAGTGCTCGTAATGTTATAAATAAATTTAGAAAAAACATGACAATAAAATTAAGAAATTTTGAAAAAAGAAAAGAAGAATGTAAGTTCATAAATAAGATAAATTTAGTTAAATTGGTTTAAAAACACCGCCAATAGAATATAAAGCACTTAAGCCAATTTGTTTGTCACTCAGTTTAGTATTGTAACTGGACCAATCCAATTAGAATTGTGATTCAGTAAAATTCCTTTGATTTACATAAATTGTTTCCATGTAAAATGTAGACAGGATCTCCTAAATTGTTATCAAAAGAAGATTTAAATTCTTTGCTTACCTCTTTGTCTTCTTCTTCAAGGGTGAATTCCTTCTTTTTTACGACCTTCAATTGGTTACGGAAGTTGAATTCTGCTGCCTTCTTCTGGAGCTTGGCGAATTTGTTCTCGTATTTGGACACCTTCTTCAGTGTGGGTTTGACGCTGGAATATACATAAATAAACATAAATACATTTACTTAAATAACTATGAGGTTTCTAGATGTAAATGTCATCATTTCCATAATTAACTAATATAATAATTGGTAAATCCTACATTTCCAAATAACCAGTAGTACTTTTATGCATTCGAATTCAATCCAAATCTGAATTGGATTCAATTTTATATTCAATGTGGGTTGCTCAGTACGAATGACATTTAGCTGTTAGTACTCTGGCAGGAATCCAGCAAATATTCTAACACTAGGTAAAATTAAATACTAATATTTGGCCATGAGCCGGGATTTTTGCGGAGTAGCAAAGAATTGGAACTATAATATAGTTTCTAAACTTCCTTATTACTCAACACAATATATAACTAATAGAACAAAACCTAATAATATAATTTTGAAATTAGGACATTCTTTATGGATTTTTATAAAGGTATGAGTGTTTATATTTTCTCCATAAAATCTTATTTAATTATTTGAAATAAACATTTTTGATGTAAAATATTTTTTTATTTTTTGAACAGCTGTTCAGTAAATTTTTTAATGAAAAAATATTATTTTATTTGCATTCCATAATAAAGCTTATTTTTACTCCGCCTGGATAGGTTAATTTAATTGTGATAGAAATTATGAATTCCACGTTCAAACATCACAGACAGCGTTTGTCCTCTATTTGCATTCAATATTTACCAAGAACTGACTGTCCTATTTTAAATGTAGCGTTGCATTTAAAGTTATCTTGTGGAAAAATTATAAAGAATCTTAATTATCAATTCTTTTACTTCTGATTTTATTGTGATAAAATCATTAGGATGTGAAACTGGTATTTTTATTATTAAGTCGTGAAGTCATTTTTTATATAACAATCTGTTAATTATTCAAAATTACACCTAGAATCTGTAACACTTAAATAATACTTACAATTTGCCTCTGAGGTCATTGACTTGGGAGTTCAGGTCGGCGATCTGTTAAATCATGTCGAAATAAGTATTAGCATAATATTTTAGTATTTTCTTGAAGAATAATGTTACTTGAAAAAAGATACACATTAAGTTCTGTGGGAAAAGAATCACTAAGGAACTAGAAAATCACTTGAAGAAAAATGAAATATAGTACAAGATGAAAATAGAAAATAAATCTAAGATAGGCAAAATCAACAAAATGTTACAGTAAATTTACAAAGTTTATTTTGAAAGAAAGGTAAAACATATAAAGCTGATGAATTACTGTATTAACATTGAATAGTTATATTTTAAACAAAGTGTAAAATTATACAGAAAAAATCAAGAAATCTCATGCAAGACACAAAAAAGAAAATTAGAAAATATTGAAGCCCAGAGTTCTGAAAGAAAAAGCGTAAAA
Source organism: Thymelicus lineola (assembly GCA_963932265.1). Taxonomy (NCBI): domain Eukaryota; kingdom Metazoa; phylum Arthropoda; class Insecta; order Lepidoptera; family Hesperiidae; genus Thymelicus; species Thymelicus lineola. The sequence goes on along the minus strand of OZ010687.1, from coordinate 14,148,901 downwards.
TAAGCTAAGTCGATGCAGTTGTTATGACAGTGTAATCAAATTGAAAATAGTGATTAATACAAAAAAGCACAGTAAAGGAAGAGTCGAGCGTCGATTAGGCAGTGTTATTTGCGAGCTGTTGATCAGATTTCATTATTGTAGTTTGTGAGTAAATATATACATACTGAAAGATGTGCGTAAAATTCCCAAGTTTCAACATATCGCTTTAATTCCCTATGGTCTGTGCTCTTTGCCTAAAACTGAATCAATGTATATCCTTATATTGTTCAATCACTATTTCATTTCTCTAATATCGTGCATAATTTTACTTTCGTCTTATCGGTAGCTGGTCATCTGCAGCTCCTGTGTTCTTCGTATTTAAAAATAATCTAGGTGCAGGATATTTTACATGTGCAACAATTATTATCAGCACCAACAATATTCTACCTCTTCGACGCGCTGGTACGCAATGCTCTGTTCGCCGTCAGTACTCAGAATAGAAGTGGCTGAATGTTTGGATGGAGCGGAATGACGGATGATATGATGATTTAAATTTTATGCGTGATTATCTTCATAAATATTGTTTTGTTTTTATCGATTATCCGCTGCACGACCAACCTTCAGAAACACGAGCGCTGCTCAACCCAACGCAAGAATGTAGCTGGAACTACGAATATTTCTAAATTGACAAATATATTCGGTATCATAATTTTAAATTAGCTTGTACAGTATCCTGTCCAGTTTGAGCATCGCTAATGTACCCAAGCTACAGACCAGTGATCGAAGTTGTAACATATTGAGGGCTGTGTCGATGTGCAATCAACTCTCAGGTATTTAACACTCTTCCCTTCTATGTAAATTATTATACACCAATATTAATTGAAGTTCTAGTAAGACGTAACTAAGTGTGTACATAGAGTGACGGTGCAAAATCGATCGATCTACCATGTTGTCAGAAATATATATATGGGCGTGTAGTGTCATGGACTCGCTAGTGATCTCATATATGTACTGTACACCCAACGGTTGGTTGGTGCAAACATAAACCGACTCCGCGAGAACAATGGCCACCGTCTCGCACTCCAAGGGAAAGGAATGGGCAACATCGATCAGAGCATGGCACTTTCAATTTAACACTCAGTGTCCAACTAATAACTAATAAATACGGGTGTCACAAAAAAGGTATGGGATTTATTTCAGCAACCGAACACGCAAACAATTCGCGCGGTGTATAACGGCACATACATGAATGTTGGAGATTTGGAACAAGAAGTTGCTTACGCTATGCACTTGCGTGTGCCAATAGAGGAACTGGTCCATCGTTCCAATGATACTTAGTCGGTAAATCTAGTGGTTATCGTAAAAAGAGAAAATTCAGTAAGGCCACTAAGCTCGCCACCACACATGAAGCGTCACACGGGTATAGGCGGAGACGGTCGGTGGTACTCGATTAATGCTATTGCTCTTATTCTCATAGATTAAAGTGCCATACTGTCAGGGATACATTAATGGGGGATACTTAAGCAACATTTGTTATACCTACTGATAACATCATGCAATAGCCTAAAGCTCTACAGGTTATGCAAGCATACGTCTACCGGCGGAGGTGGGGAGACGGCTCGTCGACACCAACGTTTAGTTATGATACAATGACATGACAGTATGAGAGACCATGGTATCGCAGATGACAGATGATTGTTACGCGGTCAGTGGTGAATGCAGTGTTACAGTTACGCCGATGGCCGTTACAGATACGATCGTTAGTGTAGTTAATCGTGTAAGCTCCATGTCGGATGACGTCACCGCGCCGCCGGCCAGTCGGCGGGGATCGATTTTGCACCGCACGATCCGTGGCTGGGCAGCCCTCTACTTCACACACTTCGCACGCATCCCCTCTACGAGTACACCACTAAACCGCGCCTCCACCGTTATTCACAATCCAACAACAAACAACCGAAAACTTAACAAAGCATTATCATGTAAAACGATTTGTCACACGCGCACGTTTGTTACATAATCGATGATTGTGATATTCACAATGGTTATAAAGTATTGGTCAATACCTCATAATCTCTTTTCCTGACTTCATGTTCCAAATCCCACTTCTGGCCCTCACACACATACATGCGGTCATAATACTCCTGTATTATTCTCTTGAGCATTGCTATAGAAAAAGGAAAGACAGATTATTTAGCCGGTAGAATGAGCATGGGCATCTGTGTGAGAGTGGCCTTCGTCTGTCGATGGGAGCGACGTGTGCATGTGTGCGGTGAGCCGTACAACTATCATGTCATGTCGTAACAACTAAATCAGTTTCAATCATATCACGTCATATGCATTCCCAATCCTAATGCAGTTTACCTCCATTTTCCTAATTGCGAGAGCTCGTTCTAGTTCATATTTATCGCCCTCAAGGTTGAATATTCTGTGCCAGTACATTTGACATATCGTCTGCAGTTCGGCTAAAGAAAAACACAATTATTTATTTTATGGTATAAGTTCGGCGAAGCGCTGCCCGCGGCGCAGAGTATGTAGGTAGTGTACGAGACATGGACTCCTTATCTACGTATATTGAAGCGTAAGCGAAGCTACATGATATTTAGGTGGGAATTTATGGTCTCATACTGAAACATAATAATGCTGTTGTTAACTAAAATTCGATGAGAATGTCTACAGTAGTCAAACTATTGCAGCTCCAATATTGGGTCGACGCACGGGACATGTTATTATAGCGCTTCAACAATTATTCAACGTGTTATACACACTAGTTAAGGTATATAGGTTTTTTATTTTCAGCTCCGCAATATGATAAATTATGAGTCGACGGCGAAAACAAATCATTATCATATACTAGTCACAATATCTGCATGAACTACTCAAACGAAGAGCGTTTTATTATAAATTGCGTAGCGCCCAAACCAGTCACACCTCGAGCTCTCTGCGTTGGACTTCCATCTCGTTATCGTACTTCTCCTCTTCGAGCTTCGCGATACGCTGATGGTAACCGGTAATGATGCTCGTAAGAGCCGCTATAACATCAACCAACTGTTACTGCCGCGGTCTACACTCTACACTTGTCTTGTTCTAGTGTCCCATTACGGCACTCGCACATGGGTAGAAAGTTAGAGAAGATGTGAGGCTCAGAGAGAAATTTAATGAAACTTTTCAGAAGAAAGTGAGTAAGTTTCGCACGAAAGTACATAAAACGAATTTAGCTGGAACTTAAAAGAAATGAGAAACGCGTTAGAAGATACGGGCCATTGGAAAAAGAGAGTAGCCCTACAGCAGCGGATTTTGCAATCCTTTGTTAAATAGACGGAGGAGAGACAACACTGCATTTCGTCACAGAAATAAGAATATTAAGGGAAGTTTGTGAGTTCTTCAAAAGAAACCGCCAGATGTCGGCATAGTTCGCTACCTCCATGTCTTTCCGTTTAACGATGTATTCCAGATCGAACTTTTGCTCTTCAAGCTCAATGATGCGGTTGTTGTATTCTTTGACAACTCTTATAACGGTATCTATAATGCGACACAGAATTTATAAGGGTAACAATTAAGGCATTTACGGTATAATCAAATTTTTAACTGCTGTGTAGTGAGTTTAGTGATATGAAAGGTCCTAAAAAGGTTTGAATCTAAAATGGACATCAAATTTAATATCTATAGGCATATGGCATATACATTATGGTCATAGATCAATCGATATTGCTACAATGATATTTACCTTCGTTTGCATCGTCAACATTCTTGGGTTTACCGCACCTTTCTTCAATGATGCGCCTCCTCTCAGCGGCTTTGCGTTCCTGTTCTTTTTTCAACTCCTCAGCGGCTTTCTTACGCAGGAGCAACTGTTACCGGGATTTAAAGTTAACACTAGTCTGGTGCGTATGAAGAAAAGAATGCCCATAGAGGCACTCCATGGGCACTTTTGATTATGACCGACTTTAAGTTAAGTTTACCAAAACTATTATAAATTCGCAATTGTGAGATTTACTTTTTTTTTGTATCAACGCACAGGCCAAACCCTTAGGGTTACAAAGTTAAAATTTCGCAATTTCATATTCCTCTTATGACGTGGGCATCTACTAAGGAAGGATTTTTTAAAATTCAACCCTTAAGGGGGTAAAATAGGAGAAAAATATGATGAACATAATTTCCGCGTGCGAAGCTGCGGGCGTCAGCTAGTTTTATATACAGTCCCCGATACTTTAATTTCACAATAATTAATAGAAATATTGGTCTAATGGCAGTACTATAAAATATTTAATGCTATACTCACCCTAAGCTTCTTCTTTCTCTCAGGTGTCATAAAACCCTTCTTCGCCTTCTTGGCCTTGGAGGCTTCCTCCATGCGCTTGCGCACCTCAGCGCGCTTGCGGTCGATCTCGGCCTGCTTGGCCTTCTTCGCCTGGAGACATTCCACCATATGGTAATAGTGTACCTAGTACTTTACTTAATATTATGTTTGTGTGATTTATGACATGCCTAGTCCATTAATCAATCTGGTAGGTTAATGGTTCAGTTCTGTCAAGTCAATAATTTTTTGAACTGAATAAGTGTACTCATTAATGTATGAAGTAATGTCTGTGTGTTTGGCGTCCTAAGGAAATTAATGCTAGAATGTGTCATGATACCTAAATATATATGGTTTTGTAAATGAACAGTAAGTATAATAGTACCATGTAAAAGGTTGTCTTAAAAAAAACTTCTTGATGTTTTAAAGAGGTGCTTGCCGTAAATTTTAACCTACTCTAACGCCCCAACTCAGAGTCACTAACGGTTACTTAAATCGCTCCTTAGTACAGAATTTGCATAGTGATTCTTTACTAAGTAGCGATTAAAGTAACCGTTAGTGACTCTGAGTTGGGGTGTTAGATACTTTAAGCCTGCTTCTCATTAATTGAATAATTTTGTATGTCGTTTATCTGTATTGGTTATGTAAAGTATGATTTCTTGTGTATTGTGTAATTTATTGTTAAGTGGGGGTAATTAAATGTGATTGTTGTTCCCGTTACTACTTTACCTCCTCGAGACGCTTTTTCTGTAAAAAAACAAAACAACAAATTAGTTTTTGGATTTTTATATCGATGATGTTAATGAAGTGCTACGTAAATTAAGTGTTTATTTTAGCAAAACGTAATAAAAATAATATTATTTACTGATCACTTAATACATTATGTTATTAAGCTTAAATAAAATTGGCAGTTCAAAATTATAATTAAAATAAAATATTATTGTATAATACATTATTTATTACTACCGCACATAGATTATGTAATTCGCTGATTTTATTATTTGCCAAATGTCGTGAATTAGCTAATAAATACTGATTTAATAAGTCACATTAAGCAAGCATAAAATATATGTTTGTAATGAAATTAAGAAAAATATAATTATAATAAATAAACATTAGTTTGTGATTTTTCATTGTGAGTGTGCATTGGCACAAAAAATGTGTAAGTTGCGAGCGTGTGTAAGTATACTTAAAACTTTATTTAATATTTTTATCACTATAATATACATAACATATATTTTAATTAGCTTTAGTTTAACTTCGAGTTAAATAGTAAGCCTGGATATTGACATACACCGACTTACAACATTTTTAAATTCTAAAAAAGTGGCTGTAACAAAAACTTATGTAGAACGAAATGATAAAAATGTCTATATTGCTAATACATAGTCTATAGTCTAGTTCGGAATGGTCTGTAACGTAGTGATTAAGTACTCTGTGATTAATACCTATTATTGGTAACTTGTGACATATCACTTTTATGGTACAATGTAACAAACTCTTTAGTCAATCAAAAATCTATAAAAATATGAAAAAATAAAAAATATTTTAGCAATTTTTTTATAGATACAGATTCTAAATAAAATAATATTTTCTACCGTAAATATTGCAACATTCTTGTTTTGGTAATAGCAATATTTCAAGCCTTGGTTGACTTAAGGTAGCTAGTGAAATATGTAAGCTGGAATCTCAAGTATTCCCGCTTTAGCGTCATCCAGTCTGTGTTGTGTCGATGTGAGACATGTTAGTGCTAGAGGAAATATTTACCTAAGCGTCGAGGAGACATGACACTTATACTGTTGTTTCCAGTAAACGTTGGCGGTACCAGGGACGCAGCCGGGACGAAGAGATGAAACAGAAGAAAAACAGAACCACGTGTTAAAATACTTCTTTACCAGGAAATAGTTGCGGGCGTTCGTTGCTTTTAAATATTTAACATGTTTGTCTCGCTACATGTTTATTGTTACTTGCACAAGTACTTGTTTCTAATACGTGGTAAATACGAGTAGGTATATACATTTATACATTACACATTAAATGTAAATAAAGTACAATTACTTACCTACTGGAAATACAACCTGTACTGAATGGGAAAAATTGTTACACACAAATATTTAAAGTTTTGTGCTAGTTGGAATGTTGGAAAAATTATAAAAAATTTACTTTGCTATGATCTTACCTTACTTCATCATCCGCCATTGTGAGTGTGTTTGTGTGGTGTCCTGAAAAAAATAACAGTGTTAAAATTATCCTGAAGAAAATTAAACTTTAACTTGAGACTATTTAATAAATAAACTTACAAAAAAACTCAATATTATCAAAAATTTTAAACTTCCAAAATTTTAATAAATTAACTAATGAGTATTTTAAAAAATTTATTGTAATATTTTATTAATTAACAAACATTTTTCAATGTATTAAGTAACAATAGTAGATACAAGTTATTCCCTGACTTATATCAACGAGATAATTATGTACATAGTTACTCGACGAGAATCCATAAAAATTGCGTATTTGGCCGTCATCCGAGAGTTATTCGAAACAAGTTGGCAAGTCGCCAATTGGCTAGGTGTAAATATCTGACATTTGATACTACGATCGCTCTTATTTCCAAAATCACTGTCATATTTTTTGTCCTTTATTCTATTAAACTGGCTTATTCAATCAATGTGATTCATACTCAGAGGTCAGCTGTCAGCACATTGAACTCTGAATTGGGTCAAATGGGATTATGTCAGCGCCATGTGTTTGGGGGTTGATATAATATGTGTGGAGGAAGCTTCTGTTTAGCAGCGCGGGCGCGGGCGCGGGCGGCGGCGCTAGTGTGCCTGAAATAGGCGCGCGCGTCTACTCGCCTCCTAATTTGGTCGCGGCTGAAGACCGACTTCGGTTACACGTTACACCGATTCCGTGCCCCATGCTACATGCACGCGTATTACGCTCTATCTTCAAATATTATTTATTTAAATTAATTTCATTATAAAGATGCAAATTAAATTAAAAGTAATTAACTTTTGAACGAAACTAACCATTCCAATTGTTTAGACCAGACGTAACGGCGTATTATAACGGTATCTATTCTTTTATTATAAATCACATGTATTACGTATTCAAATAATGTTAAATTAATTTAGCACGTCTGCAGTCTTAATTAATTAATTCACGTCCTTGATATAAGAGGATACAATTAACTAATTATGCATACGGCATATCTAATGCATTAGATGTATGACAATGTATACTAAAATTTCACAGCTTTTCGACAAAATATATAATAATGTAGATATAAATTATCATACGCGAAATAATTGAGTGTCGACAACTGGAAATATGAGGTAATTTTCAATCATATTCCACACATTTTATTTATAACCGCGCGGTTGGAAGATGCAACGATATTATTTCTGCTCGTAAATAGCTAACTCAGTGGAAAACAGTTTGTAAAAGCATGAAAACGGAAAGCCCGTTCCTCACGAATAGATTTCAGCGCAACGATTTTATTACACGATCTTGAAGTTTCACACACACACAGAGATATCACGGTGTTCCATTACGCGACGTTGACACACTTCACAGATAGTCTTATGATACACACTTAACAGTCTTATGATATTCGAAATTTGAATTTTGAACGTCACTCACCTACGGAAAGAAAAAGAAGATGGCCCTACAGATGGTTCAGCCAACACGAGCCACAGTTGCTGACTGGCGCAAGGCGGGCGGCAAGGTGCGGCGGGAAATGCGTGGGCGCCGGCGCCCCCCTCCCCACCCGTGCATACACCCAAACCCCCCTTGCCCGCCTTTCCGTGCAGACATTTTTAGAGCAGTGTCGTTTTGACACCATCACCGAAATAATCTAAGCTCCTGTTTAAACCGTCTCGGGTAGCTTGTAAATATTTAACCGAACTATCTCATCACCGTCTCGGATCATCACTATTCTCGTTGTAATGAATCTCAAATGGGTAAATGAACTCTATTTATGCTGATAATCTAAAATCGAACTGACGTTCACTTAAATTATCTTACTTGTGCTGCACATTTTATGCATAATTTAGTGGATGTCTAGACAACAACATATTTACATTTAAACAACTCTTAATTTATTAGCATAACATGAAAAATATTACTTTTTAACCGACTTCAAAAAAAGGAGGAGATTCGACTGTATTTTTTTATGTTTGTTACCTCCGTACTTTGGATTGGGTGAACCGATTTTGATGATTCTTTTTTTAATCGAGAGCTGGTGATTGTCGTGTGGTCCCACATAAATTTGAGCGAGATCTGACAATGGCATCATGTACTTCATTTGAAGTCGGTTCTTTTTTAGATTAGGTTAAAATTTTAGATTATAATGAAACACTAATGGCCGGTTTCTGAAGTCTCCAGTTAAACGATCAACAGCTATTGAATCAATAAAGTTAAACTTAAGTTATATATTCGATAACAGTCACTGGGTTTCTGAGCACGCGAGGAGCCTTTCAATAACTATGAATCCAATAACGAGTATCTAAAACTGCCACTAGATGGCTCTCTTCAAAAGATAATAAAAAGATAAGTTTCAAATAGATATTATCATTTTATTTTGTCGTTTTGACTAATTGTATTTATTTTGTGGTAGTAAATATGTAAAAAATATTGAAATTTGGTATTTATTTGCGTCTGTTCATCATAGTCAAATATCAACAATAAAATTTAAAAACGTCAATTTAACGTTTATTTTGGTTACCATTGGTTACCATTGGTTACTATGGTAACATAGTATTTGAGAATAACACCTCTGTCATTCATTGTCAATCTAGAAAAAATTGTTGATTTCTTGCAATTGTATTTGTATTTTCAATAATCTGAGGTCCTTGAGGCTATCGATATACCTACGGCACACACAAATGACCTCAAAATAGTTGTAACTTGTAATTTGTCATATTCTGTCCACGAAATGTTAAAATGAAACGTCAAATAAAGTTATGGAACCGATAAACGGCCATCTATGCTTAGATAAGTTAATCTTAGATAAAACGGAATTTATCTATTATCGCCGTGCTCAGAAACGCTTTTTCGGAAGTTATCGACCCGTTAGCGTTTTTGAATAGATAAACTCTCGAAAAAAGGATCTCAAAAACCGGGCATAAATGAATCCAAACAATTGAAGTTGGAGTTAAAAGCGGCTGTGCATGCAACTTGTTTAATTTCAAAATACTTTTAAAATTAGATATCTAAAATGCTTTTAATTGTGTTCATTCTGTTTTTTATCTGAAGTTCAAATAGAAGTTCCTGAAATTGATTATGTCTGATAATGTTATAGCACTCCTTCAAAATTTATGTTTGTTAATGAAATCGACTCGTACGTGGGATGTAAACAAGGCGACCCACTTGGACCGGTTCTTTTCAGTCTGACTATTAATCCGGTTATTGGTTTTGTATGACCATTTAAAGTTGTAATTTAGATTTAGTCGATTTTATTTTTATAATTTACAAGTGGTAAATCTCCGAGTACGGATAGTCATAGACAGAAGGACAGACAGTCATATCGCTCAGTTATATCCAAGCATAAATCTATTATACATAAACCGACTTCACGTAGAAGTTTAATCATAGTTAACTTCAAAGTTATTTCGAGTTATTTTTCTGAAAGCAAACCTTTTTTGATAACAGATTGAGCAGGTAAGTTAAGTGCAAATTCTAAAATCCCATACTCCCCCGGACTAATCAAATACATACAGGATTAAGATGACACGAATCACTCACTACTGATGTAAAATCGCTGCAAATGCTCGGAAATCTAGTCGGATGGAGGCATCCGCCGAAACAGATTTGATTAGGGCTTAAACTTAGTTATACTGGTGCTAACAACGACCGTTCTCTCGTGGCTAAGTAACTTGCTAGTTGCCAGTATTGTTTTAATGGATATTTGAGTACCAAGTCCAATCAAATACTTCTTATGCAACTTTGCTTATTGTTTTACTTAAGTATTTGTTTATTAATACTAAAAGCATTTTCTGCCAATCAACCTTTGACACTTTGGACAGAAATTAAGGTGGTTACCATGAAAAAAAATCATGTTATTATTCATAAACTAATATTAGAGGAAAGGTTTTGTTTGTTTATTTTTTGTTAGTTTGTAATAGACTAGAAAATCGCCCTCGCTTCGCTTCGGAAAAAATAGTAAAAAAATAATATAATATAGCCTATGTCACCCGGGGATAGTGTAGCTTCCCAACAGTGAAAGAATTTTTCAAATCGGTCCGGTAGTTTCGGAGCCTATTCAATGCAAACAATCAAATCTTTCCTCTTTATAATATTAGTATAGATAAACTCAAAAACTACTGGACCGATTTCAAAAACTCTTTCACCAATAGGATGCTCTGTTTCTGAGTAACATTGACTTAGAACGTCTATAAGAAACTTTTCCGTATATTACAAATTGACGTATTCTAATACGTCAAATTTAAATTAATCAGCTCAATGATATTTCGTATGTTTTACAATTTACTGCAAAAACGTCTGTAATAACAATATGGAGATTTATAATAATAACTTTATTTTTATATACTTACCATTTTCACATGTCGATTTATATCCGAACAAATTGCCTTCGTCACTCCACTCCGTCATATCGATTCCATAAAGGTTATTTCAACACTTGCTGTACCGCGACTTCGTTCCCGTCGGAGTTTCTCCCTCTTATGATATTGCCCTCTTCTAACATCCTCTATTTTCGAATGAAAGTCCAATTAAAATCGATCAGCCGTTTCTGAGCTGAGATGAGCCTGGCAAAACAGAAAGACAGACAAACAAAAAACTTTAAAAAGATATTTTGTGTTCTGTTATCGTGTAAATATCTAAAAGCACACAGACTATTAGAAAACAGTTATTTTGAAATCACAGATAGACACTTTATTTATACTTATAAATTCGGTATGAAAATAGATAATAATATCTGCATTCGAACTATCTTTTGTTTTCATTCATTTCCCACCGAAATAATTCCCGCCAAAATGTTCGTCTTTTTTTCACTACATATACTGTCAATTGTCAAAAAATTTATTCAGCCAAGGGCAAATGGCTAGCCGCACACATGCTTAAATAAATATATTTGTTTTGCCATACGACAAATTTATTTTGTTTTATATGAATGTTCATTTAATTAGTATGTGAATAATTACGAGTACAGTAATATAGTATTATGCTCTCATAATAATTATTTTTCACTATTTAAAATTAATTTTTAATAAAGCATTTCCTTAAAATTTTAAATGTCGAATTGTTAATTACCTTATAAATTATAATGTCTTAACCATAGGTCTTAACAATTGACTTAGGTATACTTTTACGAATTGCGTTTATCTATCCTATATTATTATAGTTGAGTAGGGTTACCAAATCCGAAAATGATTTTTCCTGACAAAATACTTGATTTAACAGTAAATTGCCTAAAAAATATATATTTCAGAAATGCATTTTTGTTGTTTATTGTGATTAAAGTTTTATATTATATTTGTTTCTATCTTGTAAAAAAGTTCAGTAAATTCTAAGCAAATACAAAAGATAAACTAAAAATTCTAATCATTCACACAGAGCTAAAATTCTGGAAGTGCATTCCAGCGCAGCATTAACACTAACGTTAACGCAGATATAGCATGGCACGGGAAATTCCTGTCATCGGTAACCCTAGATTCGAGTGATATAACCAGCTTAGTCGGTATGTAATCGTAGCATATGCTACACATCTTAATAATGGCTGTGAACCGCCTTCCCGAAATAGTGACAGTAGCTTCGTAATAAAGATTGAGGTTGTTGCCGCGTTTATATCTCACGAGCTCATATTAATTTCGCGCACCTCCAGAAAATAATCTAGCGTAAATTGTTTACTTCACAGAAGAATGTGTTTTCAGAAGCTGATTTTACAACCAAGTAATTCTAACTGCTGCTTTTATTGAGCTCAAAATGGATTTGAATACACACTCTAATATATCTTACTTTATACAGCATAATTTAACCTCAACAATAGGAGATGTATAAAGGAACATCCTCCTCGTTAATTAATAATAATAGTAATAAAACTTTATTTTCATCTCCACACATTACATAGTACATTTTTGCAAGTTACACTCTTACGACTTAACAGTTAGTTTTTTACGTTTTTGTGATAATGCATATTTTTATTTGAATACTAAATAAAATATGATTTTCCACAGGGAGAGTAGCAATGCTCCAAGACATTAATGAATTATCTGTACGTGGCCCTCCCAGCTCCTCGTCGAGTGATATTTCCTCAAGGATACTCTGTATAAAACTACTATTATGTACTAGTATGTCGTCTGTGGCAATCTGTGGTAAAACATAGCACGATTAGCACGTTGCCACCTACTATGCCTACTTCAGAAATTGAATTATAATGTCATAGAACAGACATCTCGAACAAAATGTGTGTCCCGCCCGGGAGGTTCGATTTTCAAAATTGAGCCCCCGTTCTCCTTTCAGAATCTAACGAATCCATTGAACATTGAAGCCACGTGGCGCCAATGCATTGGGACATACATGGTGTTCGCGGTGTCTGTTCTATACGCTAGTAATAATACTTCAATGTCTACAGCAGAGTAAACGTGAATGTTTGCATTCATGAGACTGTTTGTTTTTTTATTTTATTAATGGAATCTAGAGACGAATAACATTAAAGTATTATTTGATTCAAAATTGTACAGTCATCACTTCATCGATTTTATTAAGCTTACCGTATTTGTGTGGCTCAAATCTTGCAAGCTTAATCAGGCCTACTTCCTCATAATGTAAGGAATAGAAATTTTACATTTGATTTAGTTCTGATGACAATGCTTTTCTTGATAAGCATAACCTTATCTTAACTCTTATTTTTTATGAGTGTAGGCCAATTTATTTTCGCCGCTCTATGTACCTTTCTAAAATAATAATTTTCCATTCATAGTAAGGGAGGCACTGAATTAGTCACTAAGAAAGTGCGTAAAACAACAAGAATTACAAATTTTTTGCGACACTTTTTAATAGTAAAATCATCTATAATATAAATCATCTTAAATCTGCCGCCCCTAGGACGCTGCCGCCCCTACAACGCGGCCTATACGGCCTACTGACAAATCCAGGATTCTACTAAACTCAAGTTTAGGATGAGGGAATTCCTTAACGGTTAACAGTAGTCATATTTTGCTTTAGTAGATACGTTGTCAAAAAAAGTCAAAAGTCAAAATATTTTATTCATATAGGTATCACTGATACACTTATGCACGTCATTTTTTATTGTATTTATTTGTATATATCTTAATTAACGTATATATGTTTTATTTATGTATCGCTATTACAGCGATAAGACCGCATATTGTGTCTAATAATACTAAAATTGTAATATTTTATGTACTTCTAGTGTGCACAATAAAGAATATTGTATTGTATTGTTGATTCTATAGCGTTTCTATATATTTTGTTGAAGATCGATTTTCATATATAAGCCTGGTGTATGAAAATTTTTGGAAAGTAAAATCAAACCGTTACGTTACGTTATGCTTTAGTTGTTTAATTCATAACAAAAAATCTAGATGGCGTTGAAGTTCGTGCGTAACTACCAACCAAAAGTCTAGATGGCGTTATTACGTTATACGTTATATGCGCCAACTACCAACCAAGAATCTAGATGGCGTTGTTACTGATTCACTAATCTACATATTTTATAATCGTTCGTAAGGAGTAAACTCCAGTCGTGCGTCGAAGCTGACACACAAATTTTTTAAACTATTATATTGTTTCTTCCATCCATCCATCCATCCATCCATCCATCAGCCCTTGGAGGTCCACTGCTGGACATAGGACTCCCCTAACTTGCCCCACTCTTGTTCTTCTTGTTTCTTGCTAGTGATAAATCTCAAGTCTCAGTGTCACAAGAACAAAGGGATTTGTGTCATGCACCTTTGAATCCTTCACTATGCTCAGGATTCTAATATAGATTAATTATATTATTATATTCTAATATGTCTCCCGTTGTTCGAGATCGAACTATAGAATTCCTCCCTATTTTAGGATTTATTTATTTATTCTTTATTGTCACCTTAATACTAAGGGGTACAATGGGCGGACTTAATGCCTAATGGCATTCTCTACCAATCAACCCTGGGAGCTGGTGAGAAGATGTAGTAGATGTGATTAATGTGTGTAGTAGATGTGATTTAATCTCGGCGCTCGTAACCAAAAAGAAATTTTCTCTCTGATTTCACAAATAAATAGTTAGTATTATTTTGCTCGCAGCGTCGGACGTGATGATTAAACGATACGATACCAAGAATCACTAAAACGATACCATCTATAAAATCACAGACATAGATAGGTACATGTCTGCGTATAAAATAGTCGTTTAATTTCGTTTCATTTTAAACCCTATTTTAAATACAAAAATTAACTACCTATCTATCTGCCCGTTATTTCCGCTATTTACTTTATATTTAACCGACAAACCAGCCACCTGATGGTCAGTGGTTACCTTCATTTTATGTTATTTTATCGGCCAACTTCACAAAAACGTTATATTAAACTTGTTTCATATCTCTCAACAACGAATAAGAAAAATTCCTCTACCTAAAATTCGTAAATCTAAATTAATACAGCGTCGATTAAAAATATTATAATGAAAGTCCTTTCTTTTTAATAATGAAAATTCGGCACTTTTACAAGATAATTTATTTTTATTAAGACTCGCTGACGACCTCCAGGCGGGGAGCTAATTTATATTTTTTCAGTCCGGCGACTCCTCATTTGAGTCGGGTTTTATAATATCAGAATTCAAATTGGGTGCCACAAAGAAGTTCATGTTTCTTGAAGTAACGTGTTGTATACACGGCCGCTATTTCGTAAACACCCACGTATACATCGTAGCATGTAACTATTTTTAACCTCGTTCTGTGACAAAGAACGTGATCTAAATTTTAGGACGAATGTTATTTTATTTTAGTACGACTTTACGTCAGGACGAAGGAAGAGAATTTAATTAAAGATTTAGTCGTGAAGTCCAGAAGATTGTGAAAGCAGTATCTACGTCTTTTTATTCAAATAAAAAAAATCACCTTTACGAACAATGTAGGACTCACGAAATAGGTTCCATTCCTAAGGTTGACTGGTAGAGAATGCTGTTTAGCATTAAGTCCGCCTTTTGTACCACTTATTTGTTAAGGGTCAATAAAGCATAAATAAATAAATAAATAAATAGGGTATTTGACAACATTGAAAATATAGGTACTACAAATTGTTATTATTCTTTCAGATAGTAGCGCTAAACAACATATTTCACTTTATTTATAAGTAAATCACGTACTTATATTTTTGCAAATAACACGAAATTTAAATATAATATAATAATTTATGAAATTCACACACAATACACGCAGTACCATGAATAGGGAGAGATGGAGAAGTGTCGCAAAGGCTGTTACCAAAGTGACAGGCAATCCATGACTAGGAGTGTACGACTTAGAAGAAGAAGAATTTATGAAATTTTTCCAGTGACCGGGACGCACTTGGATTGGTTACAACTTTAATGACGTTATTACAGGGCTGAGTCATTGCAATTCACGTTTTAAGTTTTTTGGGTGTTATTTTCATAAGTAAAGTCCGGTTTATAGGTATAAAGTAATTATCCAGTAGTCCGGTTTATACGTAAATAGTGGCCACCGTCGTAACGTAAAAAGTAGACACTAGTAATACCATTGTCATTACCGACGAGTTGCCAAAAAATAATAGAAAAGAAATGAAGAAATGGAAAACCTGGTCCTCAAGAACATTGACGAGTTTTTTGGCGGCTGACTCGAGCAATTCGGTGAAAGTTAGCTAGGCAAGCTTCACTGAAAGATCCTTATACGAAGCCCTACCACGAAGCTGGAGCCCAGCTTCTGTCGCCTCATCCGAGACCCTGGTCTGCCTGCATGGGACTGGGGTCATTGTTCTGGACCGCCCCAATGAGGTTTTATGTTAGGCAGATTTTTAGAACTAACAAGAGTTCTTATAGAGTTAATAGATTTTGCCTACGACTTTGTACCTACGAATCGAGTATTGAAATTATTGATATCTTTCGTTCTAAGCGATAATGGATTACGATGAAACAAATAACATTTTAAATTAGACCCCCAGCAATACAATAGTGAAAACCGCATCCTAGTTGGTCAGGTACCTAGTCTTTAGGTGATGTTTAAGAAAACATACAGACAGACAAAAATCATTAAAATGGTTCTTATTTATTTTTCTTAAACCAATTATAAATTATTTTATTATAAAATTATAAATTTATTATACAACATTTACAGCTATCGTAACATAACTTAAAATAAAATGTTTGAAGTCCTAAGAGCGACATCTTTAAATAGTATTCAGAAACGTCTAATCTACTATCCACCATTTCCTCGTTTCTCTGGCTACTTTTGCATTTTAGTTCGCGTATTAATCAACAGATCGCGCTTTTACGAAAATTTAAATTTGCATTTTGACTTCGACAATCAAATACCAAGTATTATTATTCGTAATAGATAGATGGCAGTATTTATTTACTGGAAATAAATTGGTTGTTGAATATTGACGTGTGTGGCGCAGGCTACCGAGCCGAATCGCCAAACCAAGGATCCCGGGTTCGATTCCCAGGCCCCAGCGAGGCGGAAATTTAAATGATGAGTTTGAATTTCTGTTCTTGAAGTGTATTTGTGTTTTGTTCATGGCTGGGTGTGTTGTAGAAATCTTCTTCAGCGTCGAACTCATAAGCGTTGTATCTCTTTCTCTTTTGAAAATTTTGTATAATCCACGCCATAGTCAGGTAAGATAATAGGTACTTAGTAATCTTTACAATGAAAATTTTTAAATTACTTTTACGAAATGCTAATTAATGTAAGTAAAAACTTACGTGTATCGGATTATCGTGTATCTTACATAATTATTATAACATAAATTAGTAATAAACTTATTTCAATTTAAATGTTAATAAATAAATAATCTTAAATTAAAATAAAAATAAAAACTAAACACAGCTAAGAACACTCTCGATTAAGCTGGCATAATTTAATTATTATATTCAGTGGTATAATTTAATTTTGGATGTAGAGGATAGATTCGAAACCCCGATTTTAATATCATTAGGTTTTTTGGATTGCCCCCGTATGGTAGCAAAAATGACGTATTCACGTCAAAAATCTGCATCAAAATTGGTTTATCCGTTTGGAAGCTACGATGCCACAGACAGACATACAGATCCAGAGATACACAGATACACAGACACGTTAAACTTATAACACCCCTCTGTTTTCTTTGGGGGTTATAAAGTGATATATTATCTGGTAATATGTACTCGTAGGTTCATGATTTTATCAGTGTGAAACATCCTTTATTCTCTCCATTATCCCATTTTAGTCCAGCCTTTAGCCGTTCGCAATCTGATATAGAATTACAAGCTACAAAAATACCTGAATAGAACCATCGTACTGTTTTTAGATCTATGAAAGGATGTGTAGCTCAATAATCACAAGGGCTGCAGCTCGCTGCAAGGGGGGTTTGCTAGCGGGGGCGGGGGTGTATGACGTCACAATTCTAGGCTGCGTACACAGAGCAACGCCTCCGTATTGAGGTCACCTATTTTAGGATTCACTTAATGTTAAACGGGATGTTTGAAATATCGGAGGCTATATTCGATCACAGTGACGGAAATAGCCCTGAAATCCGTTGGTTGGTGTAAGCTTGCAGTATCATTGATGCTAATGTTGATTTAACATAATGACATCTTTCCATTAGCAAACCATCCCCAGGTACAAGTCTCCTCGTAGTTGAAGAGACCTGAATCGTAATTTGTCATTGCCCAAATGCGTTGAAGTAAGGCCTAGTAGCCTGCAAGAGTGTCAAACGATTCTATAAATAAAGACATGGAATAAATACATCTATAAAATGATAATAACAAAAGGCTGGCCAAATTATCCCTGTGCTCCACGAAGCATAGCGTTAGTGAAAAATTACATGTTCATGTAGTGTTGCTGTAGACTATTGGTCGTCCATGCAACTAGCAATCGTGCCCAAACGAATTATGATAAAGATTAACACAAGCTTTGAGATTCTCACAGGAAATCTGTCAAGTGCAACTGAAACAAAATATATGAAACAAAATCTCAATATTGAAACTAAATCTTTCAAGTCAACCTCCTACTTGGAGTACGGACTATAGTACTAACTATAATGCTTTATAATAATCCCATCTGACAAGGTGTAGATGAAAACCAATGTTTTTCTACAGCATAGCATCCCGTTCAATTAATTATTGTTACCGCCTACCACACCTTCTCACCTACACCATGGGTTGACTGGGAGAGAATGCCCCATGGCATTAAGTCCGCCCTTTGTAAGCGTAGCTTGTAGGTTTTACAATAAAGATTATAAATAAATAATAAATAAAACCAAGGCGAAGTTTATATGGCGTTCTTCAGATAACAACTGCTTACTGACCCTTTTTCGTTGTGACGTGATGTAGATTTAGTAGGCAGTGTAGGCACGTCTGATAAAATTCCTATGAACGCAGTATGTTGGATATTAACTAAGCATGAGTATTAACATCATCAGATCTCTTGATACAATTACAATAACTCAGATTAGCTTTAAAGTGGGTACTTACCTATTCCATTCTGCTGTTTAAACTCACAACGAAAATAAAAAGGATACCTAAACAGTATCTCTGGTCTGATATTACAGCGCGCAACTATTTCTCTGTTCTCAGGAGTGGTATATCTCGTACAGGTATACTGCTACGCCTGACGTGACGTCATGACTCTGTTACAATAAAGATAAACCTTACAGGAAACTAGAGGGTCAATACAAGTCAATTTGCTAAGTACATATAATCAACATTTCAACTCATTCCCAGTTTTCATAGTCAGCAAATAACATAGTGGCCGGCAATAATTATGGCAACTTAATTCGCAATCGACAAACCCCGCGCCTCAGCCGTGCCCCCCAACCAGTTTCAGAATGAAACTGACCCAATTCCTGCACTGCATTCCCCCTCCGCACCGACTGACGTCAGAGCTTATCAATCCCAACCACAAGTGCATATCCTACTTTCACTACACAAAATAATGTAAACTTTAAACCAGGCCGATTGGTTCTAAATTCCCGTTGTTTTGAAACTGTAGTTACAGCGTTTCGGTTCTGAGGTGGTCGCGACATGGAGTCAAAAACTGGGTCATCCCGGGTTGCAAGCCTCTATTCATGAATCGAACCACGCAGGGTGACGCGCGTTCATTCTTGCCCGGTCTTGTTAATCGAACTCGATGCTACCTGCGTGGAGCTGACGCATGAATCGCTCTTATTATATACCAGGCATAATGATTAAAATCATAATAATCCTTTGAATTAGGCTACAATTAAAGAATAGTAATTTTATTTATATTTGTTGGAATTTTACTATATAAAGTAACTGTTACCTACGACTTCGATCGATCGATAGTATCTTTTCAAAATACATTTGATCAGAATAACACTATTAAATTTATCTGTGAAATAATACAAAACCGAACAAATCTAAACTGAAGTACCTATTACTATAATAACTATTAACTTTCATAGGTATGTCCATGTTTTTCTGTTCATATAATATTTCAAATTAATACTTATTAAGAGTTTAAAATATGCAGTAATACACAAATCCTCTTCCTTTATTACTAAAACTTTGGAAAAACCTTTGTTACACTTCACCCATAGTTCACTGGAAAATCTACGTGAAAACACTTAGTAGAAAATGCTTCCCATATTTAGTAAGTTATGGAATTAAATATGAAAACTGTTACATTTCTCTGATATAGATTTTTGATTTATGTGAATGTGGCATTGTAAAATGTAATAAAATTAGAACATTTGGCCAGACACGTTATTAATATACCTAATTATATAAATAGAAAATACTTGAATACAATTTTGGACAATAGGACTGCGCTCACTGACGCATACCAAAAGCTTAAACAAGAATTAAGTATAAAAATAGAATTCTTATGAAACCATAGAATATCTGACCTTGTAAAGCATTCTAATTCCGCGATAACACATAAAACTCGAAACAGACTATACAGAGGTGTGTCTAACTTAAAACATAACTAACATCATTATGTATGGCCCGAAATACGGACCGTTCAAATAGACCGATGTGTAGTGGAGCTACGGAAGAGTCCTTGTGACGCATTCGACTGCCTTGGGCGCGAATGTACAATATGGAATTAAGAATTTATCAAAGGAATTGTTCTTTTAACAGCGTAATATTTTATAATAATAATCTAGGCGGCAATTATGTTAGTACTCTTATAATATACAATTTTTTGTGGGATTCGTTATTCGAATCAACAAATTTTTAGATATTGATATTTTGTGTAATGTGATTATGTTACAGTGCAATGCATTGTTTTCATCTTGGTCAGCAATGCGTTGGTGACGACTTAAACTTCAGATAACTCAGGTGCGCTCACTTTCAACCCAACGGTATTCTACAACTAAGACAGAAAGTATTTAAATAAGACGAAGTTTAAATTCTATCGCATTTAATTAGTAACATTCTACAATTATTTCTCAGTATTCGATACAGGATCTGAGAGTTTGCTATGCTTTGTTAGTGAAGCTTTAAAAAACAATATAGTACTGGTTCTGAGAAACTGACCTATCGAGTTTCTGAAGAAAGTATATTAAAATACTAATAAAAGAAGGATGACTTCCACAAACGATCAATACTGTGCAATATTGGGAAGTTATACTTGAATTATAGAAATAGCTGCAGACCATTTCATACAAATACACGGCTTTAGATAAATAGAGATTTATTCACTCACATTATGACTTTCGTTTGTAACTTTTTTGTATTTCGTCTTTATAAGTAATCATGATTTGATCTTAATCTATTCAAAGTCAAGATCCAATCAACGCCGATTCCACCCTTTTTAATGCTGGAGACCACCAAACTGCAGCAGCAATAACTAATTCATCGAGGATCCCAAGCAAGGTGTGACTGCCGTGACTGGTGAGCC
Organism: Thymelicus lineola; assembly: GCA_963932265.1. Classification (NCBI taxonomy): domain Eukaryota; kingdom Metazoa; phylum Arthropoda; class Insecta; order Lepidoptera; family Hesperiidae; genus Thymelicus; species Thymelicus lineola. Next base: position 14,127,586 of record OZ010687.1, on the reverse strand, counting down.
GCGAGCCGCTAAATGTCAAACCAGGAGTCGATACGGCACTTGTTGCTGTGCAGAGAGCAGGCTGACCCGGTCAGCGGGGCGCGGGGGTCACTGACCGGACCCACCCCGCCAGCTAACCCTGCGATCGGTACCACCTGCATAGGTAAAGTTCGAAGGTCACATTTTGATTAAATATTACCTTCTAGGATACATAGATAGATGGGTAGATTAACATGATATAATAATAATGAAGCGCTCATAGCACTGCGCCTTGCGTCGGTCTTAAGTGATCGACAAAGTCAAGCAACAGCGGGCGCGGTCGGTAGTTGGATGGGTGACCGCTAGTGGCAAAAAATCCTTGAGCGTTTCCGTGCTTCGAAGGGCACGTAAAGCCGTCGATCCCGATTGTTATCGTAAGATAACAGTCGTTAAGCCATGTCGGAGGCCCTCGGGCAGTTTGAAAACTTTCGACACTCGGGTTGGCCACTAACCCCTTCACCAATCCGCACTGCAGCAGCGTGGTGGAGTATGCTCTAGGCCTACTCAAGAGGAAAGACCCGTGCCCAGTAGTGGACTATTAATGGGATGAAGCCAATAATAATAAATATAGTGTAGTATATGGCCATATAGAAAAAAAGTACTAGTTAAAACGTAGTGATCACAGAGCACTTAATCACTACGTTACTTACATCACGTTTATACTCAAAATTATCTAAGAACGCATTAATGACAGCTGCCATTTATTAACATGAACCAACCTTGTACGTACGTCTTTGAGCAAAATGGAATAATTATTTAATTGACATGAATAGTTGGTTACTTACGAACAAAGGATTTTGCCAAAATTTGTTAAAAATCTCTATTCGTATTGTATCGTATTCGTATTGACGTTATTTATAAATCATATTAAACGTTATAATCTAGAAAAAATCCCATCACATCATAATTTATGCAAAATTGAATAAAAAAATAAGGCGTCAAATCAATGTTATATGAAGATGACAAAATCTACACTGACGTTAAGTGATGTGACGGCATGAAGCCACTTATAAAACCATAATAATCGATACATTACTATAATCGAAACTTAAAATAAAGATGAATTTATTTTATTTCTTTCTTTGTGTTTAACAATTAAACAATTTAATTTCTTCTCTTCTATAAGAACATGACCAAAAGTGTTTATTACGATAATCTCTAACCGCAGCCATTTGAACTGATTAAAATACGGTTAGAATATTCATTATTCAACCGAAACCCAAATTTCATACGCTGGATGCGGCGCGGACGAATTAACAGTGAGTTTTTTAGGGAAAAAATATTTTATTATAGTCGTAAATACATAATTATTGAGCGTATAGGTATGGTAAACTAACTTAAGTAGCTCAATGGAGGCAGTATCATTCCAGTTACTTGTGGATATCTAAATGTTTCGGTTTTTAGAATTCACAATTTAATTATTGAATCGATTAGAAAGTCTTACAATTTTGGATCGATTTGTTGCAAAAATTGGTTCTTTCGTGAATCGATTTTTTTTGTACATCTCTAGTGTCACTGCGATGACAAACGACAAATATGCATTCTTAGTTCGTGGGGACTATAAGTACTCTGTGGTACTAGTGAGATGTCAATGAACATATTGTCATTATATTATTATCTCATCAAAAACATAAAAGTGAAGAACATAAATGTGAAATGTGAAGTTCTGTGTAGGAGAGCCTAAAATTTTAGTCACAAGAACATGTAATTCAAACTCTACATTTGATTTGGTTAGTGTTCACATACCAACTCTCAATCTGAATAATTTTTTTTGAACTTGGCTCTCATTTCACATTTATGTTTTTGATGAGATGCATAACATACTTACACATTCATACCCCCGTAGACTACTACCGTAATAAACTATTATTACCTGTGTCGGTGGCATGTACGATACATAAGGCTTCCCGCCCACGTCCGATAATCGGTGACCGATTTTTTGTAGGAGAAAAATAGAACGTACTGATAGCAATGGTGCAACGCACACGTCCTACAAAAAGTCGGTCAGAAATAAAACTGACTCACCGACAGTCGGTACAAAAATCGGTCACCGATTATCGGACGTGGGCGGGAAGCCTTACTCATCACAATAACACACATAACCGGAGTACAAATATTTATCTGTCACATAAAATATACGAGTATCTTCCCCGGCCGGGAATCGAACCCGGGACCCGTCGCTTCGCAGGGAAGGTCGCTACCAACTAGGTTACAGGATCGCCAATATTAAAACTATTGTCACAGTTCCATTTGAATAAACCCAGGCGTATAAACTATGTTGAAAATAAAAATGTGTTTATTATATAAAATATTGGTAAATGAATGTGTACAGAATTTATTACGTATCAATTTTAAAATGTCAGACCTCGCCTTGTTTCCAGGATTCATAAAGGTCAAAGGTCAAATGCTGCATTGGGCGAGGTCTTTTATCGTGATATAGGACACCGATGCTGTATTAACTGAAATTATATGTATTTATTAATTTTATTATGACAACCGGTTAGTTGTCCCTTAATAATGTTTCGTCTCTTTAGAACTTGAACCCATTATTAAAGATCTCTTTAATGAGTTCTTTAATGATGGGTGAGTGAGTGAGAGAGAGAAATGTTCATTCACCGTCCTCATATTCTTTTGTTCCTTGACCGGGACAATTATTACAATGGTTGTAATCAAGTACATAATTTAAACGTGTCGATTGAGCGCTCAGATCTGGGTTCGAAATCAGCACGCGTTATTATATTTTTCGGAGTGAGGTATTTTAGATAAATATTCACTACTTCATTAAGGTTACTTACCTTCATTCTTATTATATTTAAAAAACAATAAATGTTATAAAAGTTCCCTAACAACGTTTTCAGCCTTCTTTCGCTATATCTTCAGGTGCTCATTTATCCGAAAGCACCTAATAACTTCAACATACATTCCACATGCATTGTTAAGAACCAAAAACGCATTGTTAAAAACCACAACCGAAACAAACTTCTCATCCGTAAGAAGGATGTCAAAGACCCAAGAATTCTATAAATATATCGCATCAAAAGTTATTATTAACGTTAGCTTCTATTTCAGATGTTGGGTTGCATAATGTGGAGGCTGGCTGTGACGTCAGGGGGCACGGCGCGGGCGCGGTCACAGCGCCCCATTCATGGGGCCGGAGACCCACACACCCACCGGCACTCACACACCCGCACTCATCTCTGAGGCCACATGATTGTGATTTTCGTTATGACGTCACTCGTCGCCGACCAATCGCAACGCGGATCCATTCAAGCCTAACTCCTGAAGGGAAATTCGTCGGATGGAGGCACCAGTCTTCGGGCGATCGGCAAGCTAGTAGGTTCGCGCTGGGGACCCCGGCGTTCGCGTGACGAAATGCATAAGTTTCGCATCTGATATGCAAATTTTGTTTCTTTCAGCCAAAGTGATACTTCAATGGTACGGTAAAGTACAGTGGATTTTTGGGCTGCTTCTAATGGGTGAGTGTTAGAAATAAAAAAAATGCATTCGATTTTTTTTTAATTCAGGTCCTTACAGATCAAGGGAAGCTGGGACCGTTATGTTATAATAGGCAAAAGTATGTGTACTCTACGAGTCTACGCTACGATGCTACGCCGCCTACGCGCGTCTGGCTCGTAGCACCGTAGACTCGCCCACGCTCAATCCTGCCTCCAACTTTTCTTACGTGATCAAGTAGTACTCAGTTCCGTATTTTCTAAACCAAACATTTTTTGAAGCCACCTAATTCACTTTACGATGATCCAATATCGTGACTGTTAATCCATTTAAGTCACATGCAATGGTAAAATTTTCTAAAAATATGATTTTTTTAACAGCGACCTCAACGACATTTTAGCCGACTTCAAAAAAGGAGGTGGTATATATTCGATTGTTTTTTTATGTTTGTTACCTCAGAACTTTCGACTGAGTGAACCGATTTTGATGATTATTTTTTTAATCGAAAGCTGGTGCTTGTCATGTGGTCCCACTTAAATTTGAGTGAGATCTAACGAGTAGTTTTTAAGTTATCCCTCATTTTAAAGTCGGTTATTTTTTGTCAAGAATTATATTATAACAGTCTTATTTAAACTACAGAACTTTTTGTCTTGGTACATACAGTTTTGAATAATAATTAATAATAGGCTGCAAGAACTTACTGGTACAAAAACAAAGAAAATGTATATTAATGGAACAATATCTACAACACTGCGCTTTTAATTAATTCCATCATCATTAAACACATAACATCCCACTGCTGGGGTCAGAACTCCTTCCAAAATGAAAGAAAATTAAGTAAATTCAAACAAGCGTATCCATTATTAAAACCAAGTATGACCAAATGTGGATACGGCAAGTTTCACCTTTAACAACATTATGACGAATTCTCAGGTAGTTGAGCTTTTCATATAATTTTTCTTCACCAAAGAAAGTAAAAATTTAATTTAAAACACCCACAAAATTTAGAAAAAATTTAAATACGTTCTACTCGGGTTTTTCGAATGAATGTCAAAGTTCAAACTGCTTGGCCATTACTGCTACAGATGCGGGGTAAAATTAACACGACGAGGTGCATTTACGAATATAATGTGCCATTGTAATCTATCCGAAATTATTTGATTTAAAACTAACAAAATTAAATGTTAAATATTTACACGAATGTCTTCTGTTTATGTACGTCCTACGCATACTATCGTCTGCACCAATCTAGCGAGATTTCAAAATCAAAATCACGGAACATTCCTGTTGAGTTACACACTCATTTGTAACATTGTGACTTCATTGTAAAGGAAATCGCATAGAGTAATAGTGTGACACATTGGTTCAGAAATATTGTGCCACATTGCGCCAAAATCATTCCCGTTGAGTAGCAACGTGACACATTTCTACATAAATATTCCCTTTAGATAACATTGTGACACTTTGCTTCAGAAATATTCCCGTGGAGTAACGGTGTGACACATTGCTGCAGAATAATTCCCGATGAATGTGACACTACTGATTTTGCAGTTAATCTACTAAATTTAATGTTAAGTATTATTAAATTACTATGGAGCTCTATGGAGGTCCTTTATCCTTTATATCCCCATGTAATACTAAAATTCTATTCGAAAACCGCTCTCGCTTCGAGAAACATAAATATTTACTTTGTTGTTATGTTGACATATTACAGCTACACTGGAAAAAATGACTAATTTTATCTTAAACTAAGCTTTTAACTGAGCTTTGCACAAGTTTAAAAATTGTAGTGTGAAGTGACCTTTGCTAAGACGCCTAGTTTCATAGCTACAGGCGTAGCTTTGGATTCAATGAACCGCCCAAAGTTATGGTTTGAGGATATCTCAACTCCTAATAACTGTAAGCGGTCGGTATATGATGAAGAAAGGGCTCCTTTTGTCGGTGAATTGACAAACTTGAGTGTTTAAGCCAGATTCACACGTTCTACCATGGTCCCAAGTTCAGACCACAACTTTGCTGTCTCCTGCGTACCCATATAGATACCATGGTTAGCAGATCGTTGATATGCAGCAGGAATAAAACAAATTTGCGGAGAGGACAGATCCCTGAGGAACTCCGGTATTGGTACTGTTCTAGGTATGCCATGAGGCACGTGTTCAATTCGATTGTATTTTTTTAATGATTGTTCCCTAAGACTCTGTCATTTATCAACCAATTGCATAGATACTTTATATTCCAAAGGTTTCAGATTGATCTGTATTTTTCTGATGATTTCTTGTATCCCACAAATATGTCACTATATTAAAATTAGGATGGTAAAATTAGCTTGTATAGTATGATATTAAACGTGATATTGGTAACAAAGAAGTGACTGATAAAATGGAAATGATGCGAAGAAAATTATTATATGATAATAATAATTAAACAGAACTTATAACGCATAATTATCATGGTAACTTAATAGATGGATTATGTGAACGATGACAGCTCGTTGTGAATATTATGAAAAAATTACCCTCTGAAACCACCCAACCAATAAGCCTCAAAATGGTTTCATTTGAAAGGCAATAATCCGAAGGTGGTTTGAGACCACTAAACAATGCATAAGGCACATCCAGTCCATTGATAAAGTCGATTTTCCACTTTTCCCATAAACAATTTTAAGATAATAATGTAAAGATGGCGGAAAAACAGACTGTCAGCCTGATCTGTCATTGTCATCAGATTCTTTTAGCGTAGTGGAACACGCTAGATATCCCAGTCGATCCTAATATTATAAAGCTGAAGAGTATGTTTGGTAGAACGCGCTAATCTCAGTAAATACTGGTTCGAATTGAAAAATTATTTTTGTGTTTGATAGTCCATTTATTGAGGAAGGCTATAGGCTATATAACATCATATACTTATTTTAGTAGTGATTTTTTTCTACAAATTAACGCGGGTGAAACCGCGGAGCATAGCTAGTAAGTTATATGCTTTGGTTATATTATTATGTGTGTTTGTATTTGTTGAGTTAGTTTTCGTGATTGTTTTTTTCATGTATTTTTTCACTTTTTTCTTCAAGCTCTGCAAATTTCAAAGTTGATAAAGCTGTGCAATTATTATCTGCTTCGGGATTATTTTCTGTATTTTTTATTTTACCACATTGTCCTTTCTACATTTAGTATAGACGTCGGCGACCACCGGGAGTCACCGAAAGCGTGTCACTTCGCTGATAATTAGTGAATTAATTATAAGTATATTGATAATATGTATGTTAGTCTATAAGGTATTTATACTAGGGGCCTTGTTGCCCGAAATAAATAAATAAATAAATAAAAAATAGACAAACTTTCTACATTGTTCCAGGTATTTTTGAGTCTGTCCTATAAAAATGTAGTCTATGGTTTGAGACAAGAGAAAATTCCATGTCCCCTAGTCACACGACTGAGACATGTCCTTTTCTGTTCATAGCAATCTCTAAGCATAATCTGTAAGGCCACAAAGAAACAATAACCATAAAACTGTGGGAGTTATTCGTATGCGAGGGGGTATGGGGGTGCGGGAAAAGCGGGCGGGGAACATTGCCGTTTGACGTCAGAGCTATCCTGTGACGTCACAGGTCGCTGCCACACCCGCCCTTGACGTCATCAAAACTTTGGAGCCCCGGGTAAACTCATGGTGTATCCATGGAATATTGCAATCAGTTAAGATGCCATAATGAAGGGAAATGGATGGAAACAAATGCATTGTATCTTTGTAGCTCATAGATAATAAACAATAGTGTTCCTGCATTATAAATAGTTTTTTAAGGAGATCTATCTCTTCATTCCCCTAATCTCTAATCTATCAAAACACCAATATATAAATTACAACATCCACGACCCAAAGATGAGTATGAATGCACCAATGCTAAGCTTTATTGCTAGCACCTATAAAATTCAATGAACGAGTTTGGCGACGTCACAGGTTCTGCAGGCTCTATTGCCGTCCCTGTCTGTCCCGTGGCGGGGGATGCGAGCGAACGAGAAGGCGACTCAGTGACCTAGTTTCCCGACCTCGCTCGTGAGGGATCGGCGTCTATTTTTAATCTGAAGGTCGTTTTATTTATAGACCGAGGCGCTCGGCGACGGGACGCGACGCTTTTCCAGTGCAATTAATGTAGTTCCTATTGTATATCCTAGGTAATTGCGTACAATTTGGTCACTTTCTGACTTTTTACTCAAAAATATGCATTTATGCACAGACATATATCAAGAATAGACGACGCATGTACCTCGAATTGTATGAAAACCAAGCGTGTCACTTTTTTTTGACACATTGTGCTGTCACAAGAATATTTAGTGCTGAAATTCCCCATCCTAGCGATATCAATTCGAAACTGATTCGTTACCGATTCTCGACAACGATTAATGATTCTCAAAATCGATTACCGATAATAATTAGGTAAATAGAAAATCGTATGATTGTTTGTACGCGTAGAATATGTAAAACATAAAAAATGCCTTTGGTTGGTTGTACATAATAATATAGTATAGTGCTTGAATATGACCGAATAAATAGTTTTGTGTTTTATTTAACTTGATTATTTGTTAATTATTATAAACACAAGCTTCAAAAATGTAAAGATAAATAAAGAGATCATAAATATTATGATTGTTTATTATTTGCTTTCAAGAAATTAAATAAATGAAAATTAAAAAAAATATTTATAAACATTTCTTTTATGAAAATCAAAACATCATATGAACACATTTAAACTTACCTAAAGTTAAACGAATATTTTTTTCTGATTAAAAATTCAAAATAAAAAAACAGTACATCAATATTCGGTATTGCGCTTGAAATCAGCCTTCGTTTCTTTTTCGAATCCGTAAAATAGTCATCATTGAAATGAATAGAACATATACGGCTATGTTTTGTTGGAAACCAATATCTATGCCCCGTCGCTATAATTCATTTTGCTTTAATATTGGGGTCACTTGAAAACCTTTAATTATAATGTTATCATGAATAAAATCACTATACAGAAACATTAATATTGTAATGAAAAATAATTTGCCTGTTAAAAACTGTCTCTATGTAAATATTATTATTCATTGGTTTTCAAAATCGATTAACATCGAGACCACACCGAGTAAATGAACAACACTATATGCTATATTTTACAGAAACACGACAATATTCACCGTACTACGAAGCTAAGCGACGATTTATAGTAACGATTGTTTTACTTTCATTGCGTGTTCCAGTAAACAAGCCGTATACATTTTGCTACCAAAATCAGCAATGTATTGAGTAGTATGCAGTACACAGTAAGTTAGTGCTTTTCGTTGTAAAACGTGGTAGAAATGCAATAAATATGAAAAAAATTATTTTAAAATAAATTACTACACAATTTTATAAATAAATTACTTAACGATGAAAAGAAATATTTCCTTTACCTCTGCTAACTGTATTTGTAGAATTCCTACAGTTTAAAACGTTACAATTAGGCATTTTTCGTTATTTCAGTTGACATCTATTGCCAATAGCAGTAAAACGCCAACTAAATGACACGGCGCTCAAATAGGATTTAAAATCCTTTCTGTTACACGTGAAATGTATGAACATGCGGCATCTACTCTAGGTATACATGTCTGTGCATTTATGTTTATTTTACTAGAATATTATTCGGAATTCGGTGGATAACAGGATAACACACCTGGATAATATTTTTGTTGAATGGATGAAAGGGGTAAGTGTTCTATGGTAAGATTGGTAAGTATAATAATGTGCTATAGACAGAAAACATTAATAATTAAAAAATACTAACGTATTATTATACTCGTAGTATAATATAAGATAGTAAGTTAGAGTCAAATTATTTATTTCGTAGACTTCGATAGAATAAAATGCTCACTTAACGAAAGAAAAAAGTGGTACCTTATAAGCATTAAAATAATTGTATTATATACATACATAAATACAAACAAACATACGTATATACAAACATATATATATATAATATTATAAATAAATACATACATAACACCGTTTATGAAGAAAGAAGGCACTGCGTTTCGTTAAGAATACGTTGCCTTAACGAACGATGTCTTCGTCCTGAAGAATTTAGTTATACATCAAATCTCTTGTATGAGATGTATGAGAGTTACTTCGTGTCCAACCGATTTTGGACTAGCATATCAGGTGTGCAACATCTGCAACCTCAGGCCTAGGGACTGGATTTGGATAATATTACGAAGGTTAAGAAATACTCTGATAGTTTTATGAAAAAACTTAGAGGTGTCAAGGGACACCCGGATGGAACGAAGTTCCTTTCGATTTAAGTATTGTTTTACGCGCTCAGCAGTGTGATTCAGCAATATGAAACTAGATGGCCATCTAGTTTCATATTACTGAATCACTTCAAAAAGTGTCGTGACAACTTTTCGTAAGAATTTTTTCCGTCTAGCCCCCTTTCATAACGCGCGATAAGAAACTTCGTTCCAAAAGAATGACATTCACGATATTAATACTAGGGATATAATAAGGCTAGTGATTCCAACCAAGTTTTAGACTCAGTAAAATGTACGAATATGATAAAATTCCGATAGAATTTAATTTATAATCATTCAAACAAGATAAATTATTTTACAGGCAAGACTGCTTGGACACATACCTAATATTACTTATATTACTTTTTATTATTAGTAGTAGTAAGTGTTGTCTAAAGATTACTGTGACTGTAAACACGGTAGTTTCTTGCCGCTTCTTCTCCCGGAACCACTCACGGTATGGATTTGTTAAAGTTCGAAAAGTATACAGCCTTATTCGAATAAAATTTTATTCATTTCATTTCAAATTTTGATGATAATTTAGGCTTTGGTAAATTGAAATAAAATCAAAAATCAATTATCGCTTAGTAACCTTTGTACGGCGATTAATTAGATTAGATAAATTGGTGAATGAAAATGTTGTAAAAAAATTATTCATTTTATTAATACCTAGTGCATTTATTGATATTGCAAATATGATATTTTATTACGTAAAGTGGTACCAAAGTTAATTAACAGTTTAAGTTATTTTAGGTCTATTCTAGAGTCTAGACCCTCTTGTCTCTGTGTTCCGTGGTCTAGACAGTAGAGAATAGCTCGTATAGGATAGCTCTACGAGTTAGAGAAATCAAAATACCGACATAAAATCAGTGCCAGATTTATATTTTTTATCAGTATAGGCCAAATTATTTGCGCCGCCCCATGTACCTTTCTAAAATAATAATTTTCCATTCATAGTAAGGAAGGCACTGAATTATTCACTAAGAAAGTGCGTAAAAAAACAAGAATTACAAGTTTTTACGGCACTTTTTAATAGCAAAATCATCTATAATATCCATTATAATATCATCTTCTGAAATCTGCCGCCCCTAGGAGGCTGCCGCCCCTAGGCCGCGGCCTATACGGCCTATTGACAAATCCGGGACTGCATAAAATACAAAAAATAAAACTCCTAACTCATAATTTGCCACACGTGTGTTTTATAAATACTGTTATCAAGGTATTTTACATATTTCAATAATATCATTGACATTGTTATACACGTATTTTTTAGGATTCCGTACGAAAAACGGAATTATATAGGATCATTTGTGTGTCTGTCCGCCTTTTACAGACAATTTACTCCGAATCTACTGGACCAAATGAGTTGAAATTTGGTACTCATCTGCCTTTTTGTGACCCAAAGACTTATATTACTGAAAGCATTTATTTATGTTAATTTTTTAATTTAACAAGGCATCGTCAAATCAGTAACAACGCCATCTAGACTCGGTAGTTGTGTGATCGTCAAATCAGTCGCCATCTAGATTATTTGTTACGTATTATAAAACTAACGTAAAACCTAAACTAACTTAACGAGAAAGTTTGATTTTACTTCTCATAAAGAACAATGCCAAACTGCCATACATCGCTTTAATTCATTTTCAACTTTGGCGTCTTCAAATAAAAAAAATTCTAAAAATCGCCGCTTTAATTTCTGAGCTTAGATATATAAGAATTTTCAGCAGGCACACCCCAGAACCAAAGTATTTTGAGATTGAATTTTTATAACCATACAGTCATAGAGTAGGGCGAGACTTACGGCTGCCTGTAATTTTTACCATACTATATTTTTCATTTTATTCTTTTTTTTAATGACAACCGGAAATGGAAATCAACAACAATGCCGGATAAGTAGGTATGTGATGTGATCACTAAACGTCAACGTCAATAATATGAAATGACCTAACATTTTTTACCGAATGAAAATGGACATTGTTGACATCATTGTTATTATAATCAATTCATCACTTATTAATAAAATTATTTTACGCTGGGTAATACGGGTACAGGTATTAATTTTAAAATACGTAAAAAAATGAATTGCTTCGGTATAACTGACATTTTAAGACGCTACAAAAATTAAAAATAGTTTTTTGGCATTGCTCTTTTCATACCCCGGGATTTATTACAGACTTAAACTTACATATTATAGAAGTCTATGGTCTTAAAAAAAAACGATAAAAATAAATAAAATAGACAACCGACTTTGATTTCACGACCCGCGTGGCGCAATGGCTACCATACCGGATCGCCACGACAAGGGTCCTGGGTTCGATTCCCAGGGAGGCGGAAATTTGAATGATGAGATTGAATTTCTGTTCTCGGTCTGGGTGTGAGTGACTATGAGTGTGAAGCGTTATTTATTTATTCATTATTTATTAGACAAATAAAGGTAGCTAGCAAGGCAGGAAATTAAATATGAGTTTCTGTTCTCGGAGTGGGTATGTGTTCTTGTCTTGTGTGTTGCCCATGGCACCCAGAAACAGAGAATCCTAGTATGGAAGCTATGAGTGTGTAACGTTTATATTTTATAGACTTTGGCGTGCACAATTGTTGGTTCCGTTGCTGTGTTGGCCTGCCCTAGGTACCTGTATGATAAAAGAATAAAAGATAGTATATTATAGTATAGTAGCAATACCTAAAACATATTTTGGACGAAATTTACTATAATAAACTAAGTTTGACAACGGATGATTGAATTTGATTATCATGTCAGGTATTGTCTTTAGTTACACCAGATTAATAAATTTTTGATTGTTTAATAAATTAACTGTTATTGACAGACAAACATCGCATAGCCTAAAGTAGTGGAGTGAAAAGCGTGAAACTGCAGAATTTTTTTTCATAGTTTGGAAGATCACTAAGACAGGATTATTGAAACTTCATTCCCTAAAGGGAAGAATTAATCTTTCTGAGATGCCTTGATTAAATATTAGGACCCGGATGACCGAGCTTTGCTCGGTTTAGTGTTTCTTAATAACGCCATTTACTGAAGTAGCTTTAGTATTGCTACTTGCCAATAGATGTCAAGAAGAGTATATTGTAGAAGTTTATCATTGCCTGAAACGATACACCGATAAAACGACATTTTCTAAAAAATGAATCCTAGCTAGATCGATTTATCGCCCCCGAAACCCCCTATATACTAAATTTCATGAAAATATATATATATACAAGAATTGCTCGTTTAAAGGTATTAGATTAATACGAGTAGGATGTATAATGTGCTAGTGACATTTACATGCTCTATACATCGTACCTATGGACTTCCGCAATAAATTTTGTTTGAACCATTGCACACGACAGTAAGCACCCTAGGAGGGCTGACGGCACAGCCTGTCAACGTGATGCGGAGGGAGAGGACACAGGATTACGATTTACCGATTTGGTATCGCATTACCGCTACTATGTCGTATGCGGTGTGAACATACGTGGCGTTCGTGTGCGTAATTTATTTAAATTTTATAATTCAAAAAGTATACAAAAGTAATATTTATATTCATAGTCATGTAGATTTGTTAAAGAAATTATACGATTATTATTCTATCTAATAAATAAAAAGTAAACAAATATCTATTACCTTGTGGGTACCCATGTAAAGTCAATAAGTCGCAAAAAATTGCCTAATTTGTTTGTACGCATAGATCTATGAGGCAATCCAGACGGCTTAAAAAAAAGATTTGCTGCAATATATTTTAAAGTTACTTCTAGAAATGAACTTATATTACTTAGTATAACCAATAACAAATGAGGCGTGTGCACGAGTCTGCTGGTTACTCGGCTATTTACATAAACAATTAGATAATAGTTTAAAAATACATTGTTTATAGTGTTGATGTATAGTTATATGTCTGTGGTCGATGTAGAATGGCTGTGGGAGTTCGCCTAGAGCCCAACTTGTGTGTAGAGGCTTAACACATACTTAACACAACTAAAACATCAACTAAGTCATTAGAACTGAAGCAATATGTAAAATTCCAACTCCTTAGGATAAGGGGAAGTAGGTCTAATAATCTATTTAGTCTCGCTAGCTTTGACACACACACAAAACAGTTTAATTTAAATAAAAATGTGTATAGGATAAACCAAAAAATTTTTAACGATCAATAAAGCGAATGTCGAAAATTAAATATCATAACTAGGTAGGTAGTGCAATTGTTTTATAATTCTCACCTCACTTACCTGAGCTTTATGTTTCTTGTTATAATATAATTTATGAAAAAAATAACAGACTTCAAAATTAGGTATAACTCAAAAACTACTCGTCAAATCTGGCTCAAATTTAAATGGGACCATATGATAAGCACCAGCTTTCGATTAAATAAAGAATAATCAAAATCGGTTCACCCAGTCAAAAGTTCTGAGGTAACAAACATAAAAGAAAATACAGTCGAATGGAATAATAAATAAATCCTCCTTTTTTGAAGTCGGTTATAAATGAAATAATATAATAACTAGTAGTGCATTTGTTTTACAATTCTCACCTTACTTACTTGTGCCTTATGTTTCTGTCATAATAAAACAGTGTCGATTGCAATGCGGTATCGGTACCCAGTGGCCCGAGCACCCACCCTTAGCCGAGCGCACTAGATATCATTACGGTGTCGTGTGGCCGGAACTACGCGGGGCTTCGGGCTCGCGTGTCTTAATCTGTTACCTGTCCGTCCTTTAGCTGTCCGCCCATCCAGCCGTCTAGCGGATTCACCAGCCTATTGAACGATAATACGTTTTTATTGAGCGAATGTAACTCTATAGAGGTAGCACGCTCTGTCATCTAACAAGATTGAATTTCCAAATACGGTTGGTAGGGTTCTCCTGTTTTTCAGCCAATTTCTTGGACTGGTGTTGATTTGTGTCGAAAATATTCTACAATTCTTTTTAGTGGGTGCATTTTTCTAATTTAAAATAGGTAGATGAGATTGACATAATTTACATAATGGTATAATATTATAAAAGAAAATTAAAAATATTCGATTTGCACCATCTCAAGTGAATATTTCATGTCTGTACAATGATATTGTACGTAAAATTTTTAAATAACATTGTGTCTATATGACAAAACCAACATGCTTGTAACCACAATTATCTCTAATATATAAGATGCAACTGAATAAAATTAAAGATATTTGATTTGCACAATCTTAGATGAATATTTTATATTTACTTAACAAATTCAACATGCATGTATGCACTTATTTCTAATATTATTTTTAAGATAGATAAATCAAATTCTTTATTATTTTGAAGGAAGCCATTGAATCATGTCTACGTATGTATTGTAAAGCACATATAAGCTGCATAACTGAAAATTATTACATAGAATAACACTACGCTGGAATTCCGGTTATAGAAAGAAACCTTTGCATCCAATATGTAGACTTGAATACGAAACCTCTTCGTATCGAAAGACTTATTATTTTGCACTCCAGCATAAATTCCTGTTAATGTTTTTATCTCTATTGAAGGATCTCTATTTAAGGTTCGTGCAATTGAATATAATGAAAACTACAACATGACTGCATAAGTCAATATGATGGCCTTGTAGTCTAGTTGGTTGCGACGTTAGTATATTAGTTCATTGGTTGCGACCCTGCTTTGGAAGCAGAAGAACCTGGGACGGGTTAGATTCTCAGCCGGGGCAGATGACATTACATTTATGTGACAAATAAATATTTGTACTCAGTTCATGGGAGTTATAGTAATTACCCGACTTCGCGATGCAAGGGTGGGTAATGTGTTTATCAGTCTACTCGTATGTATGTATGTTTATTCCTACGTGGCGTTGTAGAGACCAAACGTGTTGACTAATTTTGACGATTCTTACGGTCCCGATTGTTAATCCTTTTATGGTGTAGTTGTTCAGTATTACTTTTAATAATATTCTAAACTACTGGGCTTGTTTTTTTCGTTTTAGTTTTTTTACGCAGTTGGGTTTTTGTTTTTTTATTTTTTTATGTGTTATTTGTGTTGATTGTCATCCACAACACAGGACCACACACTACTGCGAGGGGATAAGGGTGGAGCGTTTATTTTTTTTAATATCTCTCTTACACGAAACGGTTAACAGTGCGAGGACTGTTAAGTACTTACTGTGATAAACAAATATTTAATCATTTATTGTCCCGACCCATAATCACCTCACATATACTCAATTTACCAACAATTATCGAGTTAGGACTTAAATAACCTTAAGAGCGCACGTGACTTACGATAAGGGCATATACATTAACAAACCTAGTCTAGCCATAAATACTGTAACAAACACTTCACTAAATATTGTTTTTGGAATCAATATATCTGTAAATTAGTTATATAAAAACAATGGTACTTAAATTTTAATTAAAGTTTTATTAAGGTTATTCAAAAAGCCCTCCCTGATTTTGAATACAGACCCTCAACCTCCTAGGCCAGTAGTCAATCGTAGCACGCACGAAGTTTGTGTCTATATATCAGCCATGCTTTAATCAGGGATGCTTTGAGAAACTCCAAATTTTCGTGAAATTTAGCGCAAGCAAACGCCTATAACCCATAATTTTAATGACATAAAATTACGAAATCCTGTAGATATTGTGAAAATTCAGAAAGTTAAAATGGGTAATTTATACAAGAAAAAATACATACCTCTCCACAAGTGCAATGTCTACATTCATTTACCTCTGATTGTATGAATTGCTTCATTGTTAACGTATCGTGGTCAATATTCGTCTTATTCATGTATCTTTCGTGTTCTTTCATTTCACCCTAAGTTATGATTAGACTAGAACCTAAAAATTAATATCATTGGCGTCAGTATGTTTCTGCTCCACTTTATGTAACGGCCTTTACGCACTGTGGGTTTAAATCTTCATACAGGTTTGTCTATAATCCTGTAACGAGGGCGGCGCCGACCTCCTTCGTAGGGCTTCGCGTCCTCACATAACGTTCAACCTATTCGAATACCTGCACTTATTTAATGTGCTATACTGTACAGTGTACATACTATACTATGCTCCAGGTGCTTCTTTCCTAGACAAATTAGAATGCCATCAATTGGATACTTTTAGATATTTACCCTACAAACAAGTCAAACACACACCCAGACCGAGAACAGAAATTCAAATTCATTATAGTCATTATTCAAAATTCCGCCTCGCTTGGAATCGTACCCGGTACCCTGGCACTACGGTCCGGCATGGTAACTATTACGCCGTATGGGTCTTATGTACGGGAAACTTAACCTAAGGGTCAAGTTCATACATTAAAATGTGCTACGGCCACGAAAGGTAAAGTATACGGTTAAAACTTGAAGAAGCCAGCCCACGAGAGTCTGCATGAGATTTGATATTTTTTTAACAGACAAAACGTTACATCTTAGCTTGTAAGCAAGTTATTTAACATGTTTTTTTTAGTAGAATTACTTATGGTTCTACTGATTCTTTTTTTGTTTTGTTTAACACTTGTACAGACAGACAAACTTATTTTAAAGTAGTCATGTTAGTGGTGTTTAAAGAACTTTGTAACGGTGTGGTGCAAGTAACAAGACAAAATAGAAATTTCATTACGTAATGTCACTTGATAATGGTGTATGTGAATAACATGCAACTTTCTGTGAATACTAGATTGCAGACTGAATATGAAAACTTTTTTTAATGTAAAAAACGATTTTGTTACCAACTTTTTAAATAATTTATGTAACAAATAAATCGCAAAGTATTCATTTATATTTATTTATTTATTCTTTTGTAATACCTATGAACAGGTTTTACATGGGCGGACTTAATGCCTAGCCATGCCATGTTATGTCGTGTTAACAAGACGATATTTTCATTACAAGATAGATTGATAGGTAGATTATTAAAAATGTGGCTAACATTAAAATTAAAGTGTTTAACTTGTATCTATCATGATAATCGAAAACGCTCTAAACTAAATCCGCTTTCAGCGTATAGTTTGGCCCAGCCAGCACTGAATTAAGGGTAGCTACGAACAACACCGGGTGGCAACTAATAAGGCAGAGGTGTGTTGAAGGCTTCCAGATACCATTCGCAACCCAACTCACCTCGCGTGCAAACGTTCGTCCGAAGTTTTGTAAAAAAAAAACTAAATAAAATAAAGTATAGTAAAGTATAGTACTAATGGAAGTTAGTCTTTCTATGGAAGCGCATTAAGTTTTTTTTACTTTATTTTGGTTTATCTTGTGGTAACAATTGGGCGTGTGAGTATTCGAAATTATTTTGTTCTTTTTTTTATTTGGTGTTTTATCGATTTTTTATTTTTGTAGTAAGATGCAATGTTTAAGAATTTATAAAACGGTTTTTTTTTATTTTATACTTATGCATATACGTTTGTGTGACATGTGTTAGAATGAAGAAATGTTAGAATGAAGATAAAAATTTGATATTATGTAAATTCAATGAAGTACTCAAGTTTAAATCAAAAAACATTTTAGTAAAATTCATAAAAAAACAAAAATACCATAAAAACGTAGTCCTTCTACAAACTGAAAACCTTTTCAAATAATTTATATTTTTTATAAAATTTTAATCCCGAAATTAATGAGTTTTAATCAAATTTAGTTTATTTAATGTTACAAGCGAAAACGTAATCACAAGAAGATAAAAAAATTCCACTGGATTGTGAAAGTTGCAAATCTAATATAAAACTAAATTAAGCTAAAAACAAACTAAACAACAAAACTACAACAAACAAAACTAAACAAATTAACTAAAAACTAAAAACAACAACTATTATAGAATAGCATTACTATTATTATAGTGCGATACAGCGGCATAATCCTAAGCCGGTAGTCAGTAGTATGGGTTCCACTAGCAAGGCTTCGCGCCACCCGATACGGCGAGTTTTTATACCCCTACATGGGAGGCCGGCCATAATAATATAGCCATATTGAATTCCAAATACACCTTACGCAAAGCTTCTTAACAATTTCTACAAAAAAAAACTAAATGAATGCTACGTTACATTGGAAATTTTTTGATGCATTGTAGTGTGTGATAAAGGGACTAAAATAAATGTATCAATAAAACTTACTTTTTTGTTTTAAATTTTTTGTTAAATTTGCAAATAAAATCATTTTTTATTCTTCGCGATGGACATTAACAAGTTAGGTCCGTGCAAGTGCATTAAGAGTGTATTATAATAAAGTAAGAAATTCTGACCAGTATAATATCATCTGTAACACAGCAAATATAGAGACATAGCTTTTCAGTGATAAAAATTCGTCTTAATAAATGAAAAAACAACTTTACTACGGAGAGCAATACATTATCGTTACGCTATAACGGAACCCTTAAGACAGTATTACTTCAAAAGCTCCAGTTTATCACGCAAGTGTCGCAAGTTTTTAAATGTTTTAATCACTTTAGAGATATCTCAAGTAATTATAACTAGACTATAGGACGTTCGTTCGGGTCTTTATAGATCATTTAAGTATGTATTATTACTAGACACCGCGAACACCATGTATGTGCCAATGCATTGGCGCCACGTGGCTTCAATCTTCAATGGAATCGTTCGATTTTGAAAGAAGAACCGGGGCTCAATTTTGAAAATGGAACCTCCCGGGCGGGACACACATTTTGTTCGAGATGTCTGTTCTATGACATTATACTTCAATGCTATAGATCTATGTATTTATTTTAATTAAATGATGACTCCATCGACGAGGGCTGGTTCCATGGCAACTACGGAGGTGCAATGAAGTCCAAAGCAGCTGCTGGCCACTGCACAAGATTAGTCAGATCTATACTCTTGTGCGTGTGACAGCGGCTATTGCGGGCGTTTCATTATCGACGGAGAAGACTGCCACCACCAAGAGAAAACGTCTTTTTTTCTACACTTGATATCATTTTCATTTCTTGTTCTTGGCCGTTTTTATTCTTTTTGATGTGATGTCTTTATTTCAGCGATTGTTTTATATGTGAGTTTACAGGCTCCCATAGAAATATCGTTTCGGAGATTTTTATATCCGATTCATAGGAACAAGAATAATAATCATAATCATTTATTTTAAATAGAGTGCTTTTCATAGGAAATCTAAACTTTATAATTCTTTTGAAGCACACGCATTATCGTACGACAGGTATATGAAGAATTTTATTTTATAAATTAATAATTATAACGTTGTTAAATCATTTTAATTATATTATGCTTCTTTAAAGGCACACGGTAAGTTAAAGTTTCTTCAATTTAATACTTAATAAAAATCAAAAATAAATTGTATAATTGATTTCTGAGTGAATCGTATACGTGAAATACTGATTTAATTAGGTACGTCATCTTAGCAAATAGTTTTAAACACGGTATCCGAAAAAAGAAAATTGTTTGCGACTCTAAAATGCAATAAGCTAGGAAATTAAATACTACCAAACAATTATCATATTCATAAATTAATTATTATTAGATTAGATTAGATTCTAATAACAACTACCTTTTTTCAGTACTTAACAATAACTTATAGTTATTCTTCAACAAAATAAATCATTTGAGCCCAAATTCGAGGGGTTTATTACGACTCTGTCATGAAACCTTCGACACCAATCTGACTGAATCATCAGATCCTCCAAATTATTGTGTCATCCAAATTGCTTAATATACATTGTATACAAAATTTCATGTATATACGACAGTAAAGAATACATTAATTAGTTCTTTCGTTAAAAGAGAAGCTAAAAATTGCTTGTTAAAAAAATAGGCCATTACTATTGTACTACTACTGTATTTTTTAAGCTTTCAAAAAGTTTTTTTCTAAATCATTCAAAATTAGTGTAATGTGTTACATCTCCATCGATGTTCGTAACAACTTAATAAATAAGCATGTTTAAAACTTTTTTAAATTCTGCAACTTTCAACTTATTACAAAATGAGTATCAATTGTGTATTTGTTATTTCTAGACTCTCTTTTATTCTACTCTCCTATATGTATATACCACTTCGGGAAAAATTATGCCTTACACAAATTCGAATAAATTTAAGAAACAAAAAATTGACGTATCGTTTTATTTGTGAAATTAATATGAATATTAGCTCAAGCTTATTACAATAAATACATCAGTGAAAACCGTATCCAAATCGGCTAAAAACTGTTTTTAGATTAAAATTAGCAAACGCACAAAATTATAACAATTCTAAAAATTATTGGTATGGGTTTTTTATATTTTATACATGTGATAGACTTATCATAACTTTATTATATACGTAAATAGGTGTAGATCTATACATAAATATACGATGACTGCTTAAATACAAAATACGAAAACTGAAATGCTGACTTTTTTTACGTAAGACAGCAAACGAGTTTGCAATGCCGCCATCCGTTGGCATGGTTGGCGCCCATGGATATCTGTCACAAACTCAAACTCAAATAGGTTAGGGTAATGTTAATGACTGTTACTGTTAGACTGTTAAGGACTGTTACTCCACAACAATCCCTACAGGCTGACAATTTTTTCATTCAATCTATTAGTTTGTCATGAGTTCACAAATCACGCAACTGATCATGTGACGATGCGCCTACGGTGAAGGCGAGTTACGTCTACGGTAGGTTTACGTGGTCGTAGCACACATATCAACTCGGAAAGGGATCGTCACCGGATCGCCTCGCCATCAACCAAGCATCAACCTAACGCAAGCGCGTTACCAACCGACCAGCAACTCCAAGTCGACTCGGCTACGGCTAGGCGACGCCGCGCTTACGGCTCGAATGACAGCAGTTCGCCGACGTAAAGGTAGCCGCGGCGCGGGGCGTGCACGAGGAAACGGAAAGTCGAAGGATAGCGTACGGTGAGACGTAAGCGCGGGTACGGCAAGTCGTCAACGCACCGTACCGCGGTTCGTGAGCTTGTCTCGAGGCGAGGCGATTACGTTACGATTCCGATAAGTGTACTTTACAGTAGGGAGTTTCATACAAAGAATACTGAAATGCAAGAGTTGATACGTTTACGAGTTGATATGTGTGCTACGACCGTTACGTAGACGGTCTACCGTAACCAAATTCAATATCTGGTCGATCTTAAAATAAACAAATGAATCAACGATTGAATATCAAATGTAATTAACCAGGAGGTAGGTACTTTTTACTTTTCTGTTAATGATCTTTGGGGAACACTGTTATTCCTAAACTTGACTAAAATCGAAATCAGTTGACAATTGCAATCTTCTGAGTGTGCTTGGAAGTACATAGGTACTGACTAACGTAGTTTACGTTTCAACATAATATTATTATATTATTGTTAGTATTAGTTGTTAATATCTGCATACAGTTAATATCTTAGTATCTCATCTGCATAAAGTTACTGCACAAATAGAAACTTAACTAAAATTAAGATGGAACTCCTGAAACGATAATTCTATGATTGCCTTCAATAATACATGTGTAATGTGAAATCATACATGCCTATTTATTAATTTATTCACAGAATATAAGAGTGCTAATCGGCTGTCGTTAGGATTAAAACATTAAAATAAGAGTGCTAGTATGATTGACTTACGTCCGAAATAAATACATGATCTAATCCGAAAACTTTAGATTGAAGATTGAAAATTAATTACAAGTATGACGTAAAGTGTATCTATTTTATACGTACTTATTATTGTTTATAAGTTTATATATTTACATATAATCTAAATTCAAGTACATAATATTAATATACATACCTACATGTTATATATTAATACTAGGACCCCCTAAGCACGCATTGCATTTGCTACGACGTGTAGGTAATTATGTTACATTTTTATATGTTTTCCGATTACTTAGATTGTTTATTAATAGGCATTATAAAACTTCGGGTGATAAATAAATGTTAACTAGGTTTACTTAATTCTTATGTTACCGTACATACTAACATAGTAAATGAGGACTTTCAATTTCAAACTTAAGCAACAATTTTGCATCAAGCTTCGAAAAGTTACTTGAACTTCGTGATAATCATCGATATTTGTTGTCTGCAATGACCATTTCACAATAGGTTTAATGTATAATATGTTAATATTTAAGTATTTAATTTTACAGTTCCTTCATGGTCGACTTCTCTTTATTTTGTTTACCAGCAGTATTTTTTATGTCAACCTGTTATTTGTTCAAAAATATGAATGACCGGTACCTGGTCAAAAAAATGCGGGCAGCACTATTATTTTTACTACTTAGTGTCTATGTAGAGCTGTGAGATCTTATTTACTACTTTGATAGGTATATGGTATATGTTCGATTTTGATACCATGTCTTAGAAGTCTCGATTCCTTTTACTTTTATAATGTTTGTTATGTGGTAGAGATCATCTAATTAAAAAATGAACGTTTCTCCGATAGTGTTTAGTACGAACAAATCGAAACAAATATTACCTCTGACAAGTTTTATAAATAATGTTTACTAGAGTGGCGTTAATATTTTAATTAGATGATCTCTAACAATATTTACCTACCTATAGGTATCTCATGTCAATGTGTGTTCAAAAATGTGTTTGTTTCGTTTTTCCTTCAATTGTGTTTTTTGTTTTATTTTTCTTTCAGTTGATTTCATAATTTCAGGTTGTTCGAAGTGAGAAGACGAAGACGGGATGGAATGGGAAGCCCAAAACAACTATTGGTCACTGCACAGGACTAGTGATCGTGGTATACTCTTGTGCGTGTTCCAATAGTTATTGTGGGTGCTTCATAATCTACGCGACTGAAGACTGGACGCCAGATCTTACTGGACAAGTGGACAGTATCGTACGGCCGACGTATCTTGGCGCGTCTGAACATAGGCTTTGCGAACTTTAGCGCATGTAAGACAGAGATAGCGACACGAACATGCGTACGGCCGACGTATCTTGGCGCGTCTGAACATAGGCTTTGTGAACTTTAGCGCATGTAAGACAGAGATAGCGGCACGAACATGCGAACGTGTGACTGAGACATAATGAGAATTATGTTACTGCGCAGCCTTCTGCACGAAGTTCAGACGCGCCAAGATACAGCGGCCGTACAGTAATTGGAACTAGCTCAACTAGCCTGTGTATAATGTGATCAATTATCTTTTAAAATTACGTAAATGCATTACGTGATGTCAATACATTAGAGACGTTAATCGATGCTGAGTCAGCTTCAACTTTTAACTCTATCTACTTACTGCCTTTTTTGGTTTCTTTAGTTCTTTATTATTGTTTTAATTCAAAGTGGTCTTTAAAATAGAATGCTGTTAATGTACCTTCTTTTTATTAAATTATCAAAAAAGCAGATGCGTTACAAAAATAAGTGCAAAGACTAAATTAATGAACAATAAATAAATTATTTCAACAACTTTGAAATTTATTTTCCAGAACCACTTATAATATTATATTGCATATAAGTTGTAAGTTTATAACATAGGAAGAACCACCTATGATTATTCATGAATCACGCTTTTCTTTTCGCCGTAAGTTCCAAAGCAGTGTTAGCAAAAAAAATTCAAGTGGTCTCATCGTATCTATGCTACTATAATAATATAAGTTTATATTTCTTCAAAAACATTATTTTGGACCCACATTTTCCGGGGTAATAAGTACCCTATATGTTATTCTTGTTTTGGTCTAGCTTTGTACTAAACTTCATAAAAATCCGTCCAATAGCTTTTGCGTGAAAGAGGAGCTAACATCCATACATCGTCACAAACATACTTTCACATTTATAATATTAATTAGAATATCACGAATTATTTATGTGTGTAGGTAAGTATTTAAACTACTTATATTGAACGAAATTTAAAGTGGTAAGTAAAAAATGCGGAATTAACTAAAAGCATTCTTTACCCATCACCATCAATATAAAACAGTATCTATACGTGATGTATGTAAAATTTTACGTTTATGTTAAAATTTGGTCGAACAAAGACTTCCTAGATTAGGTACCTACTTACCATTTCGAGTCATCTCCGCCAAACTATTCGTGGTGCATCCTGTTAAACATTTATGGCACCATGTCTCTCCCATTGGAGATCTAAGCTCTGAACACGCTTTAATCCCGACGGTACCTTCTCATACATGGTAATGGATTTATTAATCTGACTAGAACAGCTATACTCAAACTGCGACCCGCGAGGCTTTTATGGTTGGCCCATTGGCCAATCTGGTGTTACTTTCAAATTTAGAATTTTGCGCCCATTGTAAAAAATGAGAGCGGGCTGAGTTAATAGGTCCTTCCTACCTACATGACATTTCCGCGCCGTGGTGTGCAATATGCTATTATTGATACGGTAATTTTCCGTAATATACGGCAATGTAATGGTGAAAACCGTATTTAAATCCGTTCAGTAGTTTCTGAGATCAAGCGTTTGGCTTCAACCCTGAGGAAGCCTGAAGCATACTCGCCCACGCGACTCCAGTGCGGATTGGTGGAGATCAAGCCTACAGGAACGTACAGGAACGAAATTGACGCGGCAGGGGACTTATTTTTATAATAAGTACCTAGTGATTTACTCCTTTACCTGAAAAAACCCTGTAAAGCACAACTAAGTTTTTTTAGTATGTTAAAAACAATGTGCACGCTAATCAAGTTCTACATCACCTCTCCATTCCTAGGTCTGCTGGAAGAGATTTCTGATAGAAATAAGCAGTACCTTTGTACAAAATTTCTATTATTAAGTCTCACATACTGTATTTGTGTACAAAAATTGTTAAATAAATAAATAAGTGTTCCGTAGTGTGTTAAAGATGTGTAGATGGCCAGCACGGCTAGTTAGATGCAGAGATTGTCCACGTCTTGTCACATTGTGTGTAGATTCATATTCACATTCATATTCAACTTTAGAGACTTTAGATTCCGGGGTTCGTTGTTTGTGTATCTGTCACATAAATATTTAACCCGTCCGGGAATTGATCCCGAGACCCTTCGCTTGCTCAGCTGACATCGTGTCGTTGTTCTTTGGCGTTAGCAGCATAATATAGTATGTTAATCTCCTCCCTGTACATACGCCCAGACATCTTTAAATCCTGTAAATCAATTATATTATAAAGTAAAAAGTGCCGTAAAAAGGCAGGTAAGGCCAAGACTACTAACCACAGAACACTATTACCTACTCCTGGCGGACTACTAACTTTAAGATACACAAGGTATTTGGCGCCACCTAGCGTCATCCAAAGTAATTACATACTCTTAGCGCCAAGCGGCTTGTTGAGGAACGAAATTGTAAAGTAATGAAAGTTACCAGAACCATGTCAGGAGTTAGAAAATTGCAACACCTATGTATATAATACATATAATATCCAGATAGTTCGATAGATGTCGCAAGAAGCACTTCATCACCATGAACTTAAAAAAAGTAAAGGTATTGTAATCGCAACTAAACTTTAAAAAAAAATTCAGATCCCTAAATGAAGAGAGGCGTTGGAGAAACCCACCATTCAATCGTTAACGTTGGCCCATTCAAATACCTACATCTCTGAATTTTCGAGTTCTGGTGCCATGGTGGAACTCATATTAATTTATTTATTAATTTATTTAATTTATTAATTTATTTTAATTTCTGACATTATGAATGAATTGTATAATTATTATTTTTTATATTATTATTGACAGTATGTCATACAAATGACATGATATTTTTTTATTAATTCACTATTGATGACATTTAAATTAATTACCTAGTGCTTATTATTATTGAATTTTGTTTATTGATAAATATTTTATTTAAGGATTGCTGACTAATTGTACGTTATTTAAAATTGTAATGTAAAGGAGAATGCCCATTTAGTATGGAGAAATGTACTGACTTTAACATTTTTGTGTCCTGATAAAAATACCTTTATTTGATTATGTTATCTTAATAAATTACACATACTAACTTTAGTCAATGTTAATAGTAGGAAATACGAGATTTTCAACTTGAATTTAGGTTATAGTAAACTCACAGTAATACGGACTCTATGCCGCCGTATTAAAGTCGATTGCGTATATAATGTCGATCTTTTAAGTTTCAAATTCATTTGACAGTCCCAAAACGCCATGTAGTTTGTAATGTATTTATTATAATCACAGAACACTATTACTCCTGGCTGATTATAATAATTTTCTAATTCATTTGACAGTCCCCTTACGTCATCTAGTTTGTCATGTAATCATAATGGAATCCACGGAACACAGAGACAAGAGGTGGAAGTGCGAAGTAGGCGGGGCACAGCGACTAACAGTAAGCGTAGCTCCGCTTACTTGCCCGCATAACATATCTGTCACTGAGCTGCGTCGGTTGTGCATTACATAAATTAAAATTTGACTTAAATTATAACAATATGACTTATTGTGCAATTTTGGATGCAAAAATGATAGCAGAGCTAAGCATTTATTTAATGGCCGTGTTTCATACCACAGCCACCCACAGCTAAGCCTAGTTTTATATTTATTTTGTATTAATTCAAATTCAAAATATAAAATTAAAGGAAATACTATATTTTTATGATCAAAAAGCTACTCTATTTACACGGCAATAAGGTTATTTTTATGTTTTAAATGGTATTGCTACTCGACTATTGTTTTCCAGAACATTCTTTGAAAACATTCTTTGCTACTCGGGAAGGGATGGGAGAAATTTATCGATATCGGTGTGTTGTAATTTTATTTACGATGTAATATTATACGACCAAGACCCGACTGATTAGGGTTTAAATGGCTATTTATAGAGAAAATATCTTCATATATAACCTATAGTTAATACACATAAATAGTTAATGCCAGTTGCAATCTCTAACAGTCAACTTGGTCAATATTATAATATTATTATGAATAATTATAATAATTATTTGAATATTATTCTTATTTTGGTTTCTATAGTTACTTCTTAGATTTCCTAAAGACGCATAGAGAAAAGAAGACTGGCTTAAAACTACTGGGCGGATCAATTGGTTCCCAGTAAAATCTAGTACCATGCTCAGAGCATTTTTTTACAAGAAGAATTCATAGTTTCAGTGACCGTCAATACGGTTTCCGCCACGGCAGATCAGCTGGTGATCTTTTAGTATATCTTACTCATTGCTGGGCAGAAGCAAAAAGGCTGTAAGTTTGGATGTTGCAAGAAATTTTTGGACTAGCGGTCACCCATCCAACTATTGACCGCGCCCGCTGTTGCTTAACTTCTTCGATCGCTTAGGATCGACGCAATCCGCCGGGCCATGAGAGCTTCAAAGCTAGGAAATATAATTCCACGAAAATAAAGGTGTTTAAACTATTCCTTGGCGACACTAGATGGCGCAATTGGTTCTACTACTAAACGTTGTAGGTCGAACAAAAGGAGAATGCCCATTTAGTATGGAGAAATGACTGTACTGACTTTAACATTTTTGTGTCTTGATAAAAATACCTTTGTTTGATTATGTTATCTTTATAAATTACACATACTAACTTTTTCAGTGTTAATAGTAGGAAATACGAGATTTTCAACAAAATTAGTTTGAATTTAGGTTATAGTAAACTCACAGTAATTATGGAGCCTATGCCGGCGCATTAAAGTCGATTGCGTATGTAATGTCGTTCTTTTAAGTTTCAAATTCATTTGACAGTTCCAAAACGCCATGTAGTTTATAATGTATTATAATCACAGAACACTATTACTCCTGGCTGATTATAATAATTTTCTAATTAATTTGACAGTCCCCTTAAGTCATCTAGCTTGTTGTATCATAATCATAATGGAATCAATGCAACCTATTGGCCCGAAGGATCTTAAAATATTTCTGATTGGCCCTTATCCAAACATAAATGGCCCAATGGTTTTCTTTTGTAAAACGGAAGTAAAGTTACTTATTAATTTCAGAAAATTATTCTCAAAGAGGATTTTTTTAGGAAATACTGAAATATTTTAATTTAATTTTTTGTCCAAAAATCATTGTGAAACAATAATTTTTTGAGAGTACTGACTATGGGCATTCTTTTTTACCTTTTTTGAATAACGTTAAGGTTGAAATTCATCCTAATTCACATCATTGTTTTTATAGCTAAGCTACGTTGAGCACAGACACAGACACAAGTAGACACACACAAGTTGTACAAGAACAAGTACCAACATTACCTTGTAGTATACCAGTTTCGATAAATATCGATAATTGTCGATAACGCGGTAAAAGCACCACGCACATCCCTAGGCCTAATTAACCAAAAATATAACTTACCGCTATACATTTAAGGTTGATATTAGATTCCAGTCACGACATCTAGCGTTCAGAAGACGGAATTATTTAATC
The DNA here is from genome assembly GCA_963932265.1 of Thymelicus lineola. Lineage (NCBI taxonomy): Eukaryota > Metazoa > Arthropoda > Insecta > Lepidoptera > Hesperiidae > Thymelicus > Thymelicus lineola. The sequence continues at coordinate 14,098,593 of OZ010687.1, read as the reverse complement.
ATTTTCCAATAAGTTTGACATTGTAATACAACCAACTGCAATTTGATGTCAACCTTATTACTATATGTTAAGTATAGAATTATTTATTACGTAGAATATTGCCATCTAGCGGTGTATAGCTGTGGTATAGCAGAACTTGAAAAGTATTATGATCTTAATTGATAAAGGTACTAAGTTCACTGAATATGACATTGAAAAATAAGAATTAACATCAAATATTAAAGTGAATTTTCAAACATAAATAGCAGGTTTCTCGGACTATTCGTAGTTGACAACTAACAACCAATCAAAATTTAAGTTTCTGAGTTGTAAGTAATACGATTATCCATTTACTTGTGTTTTTTTGGCTAGAACGGTTCCCATACTAATCAACACTTATACCATTTCCACCTCTTGTCTCTGTGTTCCGTGATGGAATCAATGCAACCTATTAGCCTAAAGGATCTTAAAAGTTTTCTGATTGGCCCTTATCCAAACATAAATGACCCAATGGTTTTATTTTGTAAAAAGGAAGTTAAGTTACTTATTAATTTCAGAAAATTATTCCCAAAGAGGATTGTTTTAGGAAATAGAGTATATGCTTGAAATATTTTAATTTAATTTTCTGTCCAAAAGTCATTGTGACACAATAATTTTTTTGGGCATTCTCCTTAATATAATTAGGCACACTAACGAATTGGGGATACCTGTGATGTTAGTTTTAAGCCTGTGAATTGAATAAATAAATAAATGTTATAAGTACATATTACAATTCAATAGATATATGATATTTTAACTTTTCCATAACCATTAGTTCATAAATAATGATCAGAGCAAATGATGCAACATCACAAAACGAAATGAATGATTCCGAAACATAAATCTTGGAGTGTTCTTTTAATAAATCAAACTTGGGAATTCCAAATGAATTATAAGGATCCTGTGACAGACATTGGTAATAAAGGTACATTGGACAAAACACAAAATTGGATTGAATAAAACACAAAATCGGATCAAAATGTTGTATTTGCATACCATTTGATTACTCAACCGACCTCTCTCCAGTCTCAGGCGAGCTACAATCGCAAACAATAAGATCGTTATCAAATATTATAAGCTCAATCGATAGGACATAACGACAAGACAATATCACTATTATAACAAAAATGTATGGTGCCAGTGTTTTTTCCACTCTTTTTTGTAAATTTCGTAAACAAATAGCTAACAGAAATGTTGCCGCTTAAGACTTACTTGACATGAAGAAATAATTCCCGACCGTTCATAATTATGCATCCTTAAATACAGTTATACAGTTTCATTTCATTCCAACAATAGTATACGAAACCATAATAAATCTGTTTGAGTTCACGTTTTTAAATACAGGCAGGAATGATTTTGAGCAAATTATATTCCACTACTACTTATAAGAGATGGTGAAAATAATTATACATATTCGAAGTTCATTGATTTAATAATTTATTTGAGTTTTTCCGAATGAGCAACGAAGTAATCCTTCGAAGTATATATATTAAGGAATGTATTTTTCATGAATACCGTTTCACAATTAGCAGTTACAACAAATGAGTAAAAAACAAAACAATAGTAAAATTACAACTGACGAAACATAGCCTTCGGTAGTAACATAAACATAACTCTTTGAACACTTTCTCAGAAATTACGCTCTATTTAGCACACAATCTTTTTAACTCACAGGAAACACGACATTTGGATATTCGAGATATGTTTGGAATCACAGAAGTACGTGTAGTGTGTGTGTGACTTTATTGAAAGTCACATCCATAAATAAAAAATATTCAAGTATAGAAGTAGGTGAGACACCGCTGATGTGTCTATCTTTGTTTGAACAAGGAGGAACAAAGCTAAAACATGTTATAAATGCTCTGGGACATACCTGCAAGTGAACAATAGAGACAGAAAAAACATATTTTGCGCTGACATAACAAACATAGTGAAGCAATACAACGCAAATTGAGCAAATAACAAAGAAATAAAATTAGGCGGAACAATAACCGATTACATTGTAAACGTTTCATAACTCTATATCTAACTTGTTGACAACAAAACGAAGTTTGATATTGATCTAAGTATCACTGTGATTATTAAGTGGCCATTTCCAATTTCTATCAATCCAAAATCGTGCGTCGCTAAATAACGTACTAACTATGGATAGATAGAAGTGGGAACAGCCATAATTCAATTATTTTTGGTTATTTTTCATCAATACCAAACAGAACTACCTCAGTAATATTCCGAAACAGCTGATTGTATTACGTATATAATAATAGTACTTTAAATGCTTATACAAATACATGTTCTTTCCTAATAAAGTGGCTAGCTATTACAAAAATGTGAATTTGTATTTCAAGTATAACAATAATTGAGGGGTGCCAAACCATAACGTTTTAAGTGCCCAACGAACACAAATACTTTTTATTGCAGTAAACCCACAGAAGAAATAATAGTGCATATATAATAGTAAACACAATAGTAAGTACATATCGCACCTGCAGTGGAAAAAAGATATAACATGAAAATAGCAATTTTACAGGAAAGCAAAAAAAAACTGTTAAAATATCAGTAAGTAGTCAAAGGAATTTACATTACGATTTCTTGCACAAAACAGTAAAAATTAATGACAAAAATTTAAAAAAAAATTGAGCATATGCAGCTTTTGTCCCTCTTTCCAATCATATTAATAACTAAAATTCAACGTAAGACGACTTATGCTTTTTTCCACTGAGGGTGCGATGTGTAATAGTAGTGGTAAAACGTTGTATGTGCCGGCGTTTACTTGCACATTAAAGTTGAAGGGTTACTAATCTAGCCTAGATACTGTGAAACAGCATGCCATAACGTGCCAAATAAGCTGGGTGTTGCCAATTTAGCATATTTAATACTTTTAGCATATTTTCTTCTTTGTTAGCATACATTTTTGGCGTTTAGCATATAGCATTACTTTTATAGAATATTTTATTTTCGACAGAATTATTTGATTTATTAATTTGTTTTATTAAGATTTTTTTTAAATGTTCCAACAATAACACATGTCTATTCTGTACAAAAAACAGCAACACTGAGCGGCTGTCAAAGTACTTCCCCGAATTCGACAACATAACTTCGTCTCTCTCACTCTCAGTAGGAAAGAATATTAATACTGAGTGCACTAGCAAGTATGTTGTATTAATCAAATTGTTGAGTTTTTGACCAGTTTACAACTTTTAGTGAAGATTGTATAGTGTTATTGCGTTATCATTATGCCGCCTAAGTATATTCAACATTACTATCGGAATAGGAGCAAATGCCAGTTTTCAAAGAATGGTTGAAGCCTGTTGAAAATGATACCACAAAAGCCCATTATAGATATTGCAGGTGTGACATCATTGCAATTTTTTTTTGTTTGAAATAGCATATTCCATCAACAAAGCACAAAAAAGCATTAGAGCCAATAAGGAGTCAAACAAAAATTAATTTTCACTTGCCAGTAACTTCCCAACAGAAAAACAAAAACAACATGGTTTTGACGTGGATGGGCATGGTAGCTTGTAAATACAGGAATTACGTAATCCAGCATGGTATTTTTCTTCCTCAGTCAAATACAAGGCGGTGAGTTATCTACCTTATTTATTGATCTGTGATGGAGAATGTGTCTCATAACCTAACAACAAAAGAGATTGTTGTGGCTGATAAAGTGTGCGTGCCGGTGAAGTGTCAAAGTGACGTACCTATTACGATCGTTGCCAACAACTCCAAATAAACATCAAAGTTCAGTCAAGAAAATAGAATATCCTTATATTCTATATGTTCCAGATCTCGCAACTTTGCTATCTGTTAGCCAGTTAATTCAAAGTGGCAATAAAGTTAGTTTCCAAAACGATATGTGCTACATAAAGCATCGACATAATGAGCTAGTGGGTATGGCTGAGTTGGTGAGTGGAGTCTACAAACTGAGAATCAAGTCTGATTGTTTGTTAGCAGCAACAGCAACAACGACTTCGATAGTTTGGCATAGAAGGTCATAGCTCATATCATCATAGCAAATACCTAAATGCGATGAAAAATGGCGCTGTGGAAGGGTTAAATTGTAATGATAAAGTGAAAATTACAAAGTATAACTGCAGTGTATGCTGTGAAGCAGACAAGATAACCCTTTCCACATGGAAACAACAGAAAAGAGAATGTCTTGGAGGTTGTGCACGCTGACGTGTGTAGTCCAATGGAGACCAGGTCAATCGGTTTATCAAGATTCTATGTACTAGTCGTGGACGAATACAGTAGAATGTCATTCGTTTATTTTTAAAACGCAAAAGTGAAGTATTTGAGTGTTTTAAAGAGTTCAAGCTCATGGCTGAAAAGCAGAAAAATGCTAGTATAAAAATACTAAGGGCAGACGGAACAGACTGGTAGAGTTTTGTTCTAGAGAAATGACAGAATACTTAAAAAATTCAGGTATCATTCATCAGCCAACAAATGTATATACACCGAGCAGAATGGACTATTTGAGAGATTCAATCGCAAAATAGTCGAAAAAGCTAAATGTCTTTTATATGGTGCGAAGTTGGAGAAGAGCATCATATAAAAAATACAGTGGATGGTTTATGGAAAAAAAAAAGGTTTATGGGTATGTAAGAAGAAGAAGTTTGCTAGTTTGATTCAAGTCTGATAGTTTGTTTGCAGCAACAGCAACAACGCCTTCGATAGTTTGGCATAGAAGGCTAAGTTATATAGCAAATTAATATATAATAGTCAATAGCAAAGACCTTAATGCGATGAAAAATGGCGCTGTAGAAGGGTTAAATTGTAATCATAAAGTGAAAATTACAAAGTATAACTGCAGTGTATGCTGTGAAAGAAAGCAGACAAGATAACCCTTTCCACAAGGAAACAACAGAAAAGAGAATGTCTTGGAGGTTGTGCACGCTGATGTGTGTAGTCCAATGGAGACCAGGTCAATCGGTTTATCAAGATTCTATGTACTTGTTGTGGACGACTACAGTAGAATGTCATTCGTTTATTTTTTAAAACACAAAAGTGAAGTATTTAAGTATTTTAAAGAGTTCAAGCTCATGGCTGAAAAGCAGAAAAATGCCAGTATTAAAGTACTAAGGACAGACAATACAGAGTTTTCTCTAGAGAAATGACAGAATACTTAAAAAATTCAGGTATCATTCATCAGCGAACAAATGTATATACACCTGAGTAGAATGGACTATCTGAGAGATTCAATCGCATAATAGTCGAAAAAGCTAAATGTCTTTTATTTGATGCAAAGTTGGAGAAGAGCATCATGTTTCTCTGGAATGAAACTGTTGGGCAAAGGGGAACCCTGAGATCGCTTCTTGACTATACAAGTTTTGTTACTTAGAGTGAAATAGGACACACTACATATAAAAAGTATATAATGTTGTGGTCAGATAACTGTGGTGGGCAAAATAAGAACCAAGCTGTACTTACTATGTTCCTCGTTTTAATTGCAAAATGTTTTTTTTTTTTCGGAAATTACTCATAAATTTCCTGTGAACGATCATACATTTCTTGCCTGCGATCGAGATTTTGCGATCATTGAAAAAGCGAAAAATTGCAAAGCCACTGATTCCAAAAGATTATATTGAGCTTATTGCAAATGCTGGCATGAAAAAAACTATTCTCGGTAGTAGATACTAAAACCTTTTTTAATTGGATGATCTAGCTAAGAATATGATTAATACCAAAAAAACTGCAGATGTCTTCAATAACGATGATTCGCCTGACATCTGAAGATTTTGGTGTAATTCGTACAAAGAAAAGTTACGGCGAATTTGCTCCATGGATATCAACTCCAGTGCTTAAACCAGGAATTACTAAAGCAAATTTTGAGGACCTACAAATTAACATGGTCGAGACATGTACCCTTATCTGCTGAGAAAAAGAAAGACATCAATGCAATGTTCCCGTATTTAGCTGGAGAAAGCATATTGTTTATGAAAACCTTTTAAAATAAAGACATTGAAAGTATCGAAGTATGAGCAAGTAATATGGTTATGGCTTGCAAATAACGTTATGGCTTGCATAAATAATGGCAGTTAAACCGTTTTGTGCTTTTAATTTTTTATAACAAAAAAATTAATATTTCCGTAATTTGACAGAGCGAAAATTTGTGTTAAATTGTTGATAGATAGTTTGATAATATATTTTTTTAACAATTACTTTGCTTTTTATTTTTCCGTTGAAAATGTTTTTGTGTCTCCTGAAAAATGAATTTCCTGGCAGTTACAACGTTATGGTTTGGCACACCTCCATTGTACTTATTAAAATGTAACATCTATAATACCTTTGACTATACTGATATAACATTGCGATAAATGGAACGTGCATAGATTTACGAGAAAAGTTGGACAATACAATAATAAAGTCCAAATTCGTAATGAATTGCGTACGAACGGGGTTTTTTGAAGATACACTTCTTGGATAATTTACAGTAAAATAATGCATAGCCGTTACAATTTCAGCCAGAAGGTAAGTAATTTCCACAAAAAAATAAACGTGAGCATTTACTTACACTTACAACGTGGCATTTTAATTGGTTCCATTGGACAAATGCTCAGCTCATATTATTCAAAATGGCTTGTGGCAAGATGAATTGACAAGATTGACTTTCTTACGTAAAATTTATTCATTACACGTTCTTTTACTTTTCATCATCCTCATCTCTTTTCCTCGTAAATCTACAGAAACACGTTAATATACCGCTAACGGTATCGTTTCGTTGCGGTTTAGGGTTTAGCTTCTCTATGCGAAGTAACAACACGTCATCATAATACAACCATCTTATAATAAATCAATAGACAACTAAACTAGAATCCATAATTATTTCCATTATAATTAATGTTGCCAAAACATTGGTATTGATATCCTTAGCTATAATGGTGCTTGGAATTAACTTAACTGTGTTGCAATTATTATTTTCTTAAATTATAATTATGTCTATTACTGTTACAATAATGATTTACTGTATTTTTAGGGTTCCGAAGTAAAATCGGAACCCTTATAGTTTCGTCATGTCCGTCCGTCCGTCCGTCTGTGGCAAAGCGCAGAGACCCTTATTGCTAGAAAGCTGTAATTTAGCATAGATATACACATTTATTAAAACTCCAAAATCGGAGAACAAAATATTGAAAAATATTTTTTTCAGGGTATCTCCCCTACAGATAACGTAAGGATGAAATTTCATTGCGTATCCCATAGTTAATACCCCATAGTATTGTAGAAAAGGTCTTTCAAAAATATTATGGGTCTCATAAGACCATTTTTGTATTTAGGGGTTTGTTTTCGAAATATTTGGCTTTAAACTAATTTTGGTTAGAATCAAGTGTCCGTCCCCCCCCCCCCCCCTGCTGGCTAAGCGGTTAGTATTGGGCAAATTAAAAAATTCTCAAAAATAGGTTATATGATGAATTTACAAAGAAAACTATCATGGCTATGTTAGCATAAGTAGTTAATGAGTAATAGTCGATAAACTTACTACTTCGGAACCCTACATAGCGCGTGGTCTGACACGGACTTTCCCAGTTTTTATGACTACAAAATTTCAATACAATGGCAACACTCAAAAAAGTTACCCTAACTATGGATTCTAGTCCCAGATACAAAACGATATCAAACGGTATAAAAGTGTAAAGGTTACAGCGTGAGGGTCTCAGCGTCCCCCTTGATGGCCTCTCCATAGAACATGAGGCACATGGTGGCGTGGAGACACGCCTTGGCCGGCAAGAACCGCTCGTCAAACTCCAGCGCGTATCGGAACATCCATATCGCTTGCTCGTACTCATCCTGAACAAGTTTTGACGATGTTAGCTTAGAATATTGAAGTAACTTTATTTTAGCCTAATAGCACGAATCGAGGCTTGTTTGCGACAATCTTAACATTTTCAACTTTTTCGCTTAAACACTTTATCATTGCAAAACGCTACTCGGTTGAAATTGTCGCAAACAGTTTCAAGACTTGCCTTATTATTTTTGTTAATAAAAATAAAATAGAATGTTGTTCACGCCTGTAATTGGCATTCACACTAGTCCAGTTTCTACAGAACTTTTATTAGTAATGTAATGTGTGTATTGCTGTTGGTGTGATAATAAAATAAATAAATAAATACTAAGTACTAAAGTACAGTCGGCCGCAAAAGTCGCTTAACAGGATCAAAAGTGCAAATCAACTGAACATCCAACGAACCATAAGTCTTTGTCGTGACACGGACGCAAATTAAACTTAATTTATAAACGTTCATAATAAGCATAACACAACTAATTTATAACTTGCTAAACACTTTCATTTCAAAAGTCACTGAACATCATCAATATCAGAACAGAACAGGCATCAGAACAAAATTTGTGTAGCGCCGGAAGGTTCTATTTTCAAAATTAAGCCCCCGTTCTTGTTTCAAAATCGAACGAATCCATTGAAAATTGAAGCCCATTGGCGCCAATTCATTGGGACAAACTTCGTGTTCGCGGTGTCGGTTCTATACGCTAGTCATAATACTTCAATGGCCATCCCGCAGTAATTTTCAAGCCAACACGCAAAAATACGGATCTTTGTAAACGTGTGCGTGTGAATTTGTAGTTTCTAATTTTACTAAATAATTTTAAACTTAGCCATTTTATGGTCGTCAAAGGGCAACTTCTAGTACTCTAATCTATCTATAATTTTTGTATCTGGTAACTTGAATGATATTAACATGCTAGCTCCTGATTGTAGCAGCATATATTAATTAAGATTATGTTATATTATAAAAACAAGTATGTATTTCTATTAGACTTTTTTCTTGGGAAATTTTATAATTTAATCCAGT